>JAUCEA010000008.1:10000000-10691023 GCA_033557915.1 Phytophthora tentaculata
TGGTGGACCCACATGTACAAGTGGGTTGCCAAGTATGTGAAGACATGCGAAACATGTCAGCGGGTGAGACAAATCATTCGCGCTCTTCTTCACGGTCTCCACTTCGACCTTAGCATGCCTCGTGGCTCTGCGACACGTGGTGCGAAAGCCAAGAGTTCTAAGCCTCGCGGTAAAGACTCTGCACTCAAGGAAGCTACTAAGGTGGCCTCCGAGCGTGTGCTGCTCGAGGCTCCAACTGTGAATTGAGCCACCGCCGCGTTCTCGCAGCTTGTCGGTACCTTTCGACTTTTAGAATGAGAGTTGTGACTCACTGTCCCTCATTCTGATTGGTCGGTAAACCGAATCTAAGTGGGGGAGGATGTAACGGGGTACAAGCCCCAAGTGTACCCAAGTTACATGAAGAGTGACTAGGTCACTCTTCGGAAGGACTGGTACATAGTACCAGTGGCTCCAGGAGCCAACCATTGGATAATTACATAGCTTCACTATAGGAGTGACTTATCGTTTGTATTAACTCAAGCACAGCCTTACTTATAAATACATTCAGTCTTAAACGTACCTTTTACTGGTTACTTCGTCCCATTCAGACCAGGGACACGTGAACTGCCGTTCACTTAGAGCTTGTAAACTCTTACTTCGTCAAGCGCAAGATGCTGTGTGACCCCGTCACATCACTGGTCATATCAGGCAATTAAAATAGGCTCTCAACTCTACATTTTTTACTCTCGTTACAGCACCTTTAACTACAATAACACGATAGGCTACCCGGAGGACTTGCTCCGGAAGAAAACACAGTTCTATACCTTAAGTTTTTTTTACCTTGAACCCTTTTAACTTTTGATAACTGAGTTCAAGTTGATTACTAGTAGTACTGTACTACCAGTAGTAGCTGCATATCGTCCATTTCATATTGTGCGCTCTACTTAAATTCCATGCGCGGTCCTTTAGTTGAATGCGCACACAACCGAGGATATGTTAAACACTTTGCTATAGTAAGAATCCCGGATCATTTTGTCATCATTTCGTACGTGCATTTCGGCATGAGAAACATATTCTAAATGTTTTTTCAGTATAAAATGACGGCCAAACGATCAGGCATATATTTGCTTTGACAACCTAGGTATGACTACGGAAGTAAACTGCACGTGGACTATGATCCACCTTTAAGTATTTTTAATCAATTTTACTGCTGTCAGTAGTTTCTCAGCTATGCAAATGTAGCAAAGCGTTTTTGCTGAGTCAGTCTTGGCTGAAGGTGCTGCTCGTGTCGTCCTGACCGAATATGGTCTTTTCAATGAGCCTAATGGTACACTGACAACAGCAAAATATTGGCAAATATTCGTCAGGCGAAATTTTAACGGTTGAACTAGCTAGGGAAGGGACGCATTCTTAATGCCAAAACGAGGCAGTTATTAGCCCACAATTACATGTACAGTGTTTCAAATCTTTGACGACACCAGTGGCTAACTCAGACCAGGAACGGGGAACTACAGTGTCTGTCACCGTTTTCTGTCGATCAACACGGCTGACGATTCCCTACAACGAATGAAGTTCTGAGATGTTGGTGCTTTCTATGTCTAGCGTTACATTGCTATCTACATGACAGTTTGAGCTTCGAAGAAAAACATAAAAGCAGGTTTGTATTATCAGAGGTGCACAAGTTCTAAAATTCAGAGCATACTCAATTTTCTTACAGCGAAAATTTTAAAGAAATTCAAGTAGAAATAAATAATGTAGGTACCCGATATTGGTAACGTTTGTATCAAGGTGCACCCAATTAGTAAGTTACAGTGCTACGGCCCGCCAAGCACAGGTCTTACGACCTGTTGAACAATGGACACCTATCAAAAATGGTTTAAACACCCGCTTTTAATATTGTCGATATGCTAAGCGTAGAAGAGGTCCAGCACGCACCGCAATTACCATACTGTCGACGTTTATGTTTTGATAATACTGTCCAGATTCTTAAAAGCCTTTCTACTAAGTGACATGTACCTGTCACTTGATGCTGGACACGCCACTGATGCCTTTTTTCCATGCTTCTTGCTCACTTTCGAATTTGCAGCTTCTTCCATGGAGATGGATGGATGCACGGAGGAAGCACTTGTGTGGCTTTCGCAAGCCTTCGCGCATGTGAAGGCGGACCTAAGTGCGGCTCGTACAGAGATCTACAAATTGGTGTTGGAGGAGGCGTGGCTTGTTGCCGCCACTACTTGACGGTCCAGTGCCTAGACACGCCGAGTAATTCAGCTTGGATGGCCCTGTATGAGCCCGGAAACGACAAGAACTTCCTAAACGCCACTAGCTTGACGAGGTAACGTTCATTGACAGCATATGGATCTATGGAGATACTAACTCTGTTGTGTCTACAACGGACCTTGTAGGTCCTCATTCGACCAGCTCCTAAAGAGATTTTCGAGTTTCTACACGATCCGTCCAGCAAACGCGAGGGGGCGCCCACCAAAGCTACGTTATATCATCACCAAAGACTTGGGCTGGTACGCTGTTTCTATGTTGGTTCAATGGAGATCAGCACGCTGTGCATGCTGTTTGGCGTGCCTCCAAGTACTATGGTGTGAGCGCTACGCAAAGCTGAGAAAGCGCTGGCGAGCACGCTGAAAGGATACGAACCATCACGGATTGCATGGCCGTCACCATCCCGCCAAGTCCAGCTGGCCCGGCGTGTAGAGAGACGCGAGCCGCTGCTTCAGTACACATTCGGATTCATAGTCGGCAAAAACCTGCGGGTGAGTCTCTACAGTGTTATCGCATAATCTTTTAGACTATCTAATTATCCTAACTGAACTGATGTGTATCTGTAGGTGATGCAGCCGTCGAATGCAGACCTGCAAAACGCCGTGTTGCGTGGACGCTTGGTTCGATCCAGGCTGACATGCTCAAGCTCTCCTAGGTACTGGCACCAGAATTTCTCCTGCTTCAATCGTCTCAGCTGCAACGACGCCCAGAGTTCGCGTTCGTACATTGCGTGCCAAAACCACTTTGGCTGACTTTACCAGCCCGTTCCCACAGTGACCCAAATACGGGTAGCAATTGATATTTGTAGTACACGTGCATCAACGAGTTGGTGCATGTGCCCGCACGACAAGCCGAAGGGCACCCATACGACCCAAAGTGTGGCACGTTTGGGAACACAATCCCCAACGGGTTGTACGGCTCCCTGAGGTGGGCCACACGTTAAGGCCACCGAGCTGCGACGAAATCTCCTCGTGGACGAGAAGTGCGAGACCGCGTACGAGCTGTCGGATCCGGACTTGTCCGCATGAGACCACAAGGGGCCTGCTGGCGAGGTGGAGACATACGTGGTCGACAGTACGGCACACCTTGAGCTCGTGCAGCTTGTGTTCGGCGGCCTCCACGGGGGGTTCGGCGGTCTTGGCGGGAGCTGGAGTGGTCTTCAACAACAGAGCGCGCACAACTGGACGCGGTCTTGGGGGAGGTCGAGACACAGGACTAGGTGGTCTCTCATGGAGCACTGGAGACGAAGTTGTAAAACTCGCAATGAAGCGAGCAGGGGCTGGCGACGCAACCGAAATACTAGAGCAATCCAGCTGGGGAGGCGACTTCGAATCATTCTCTAACCGACGCTGGCTTCGCTGGGGAGGCACCCATGTCGCGGTCGTCGTTTCCGACAAAGTGAGCAGCTCTTCCTCCGTCTCGGAGTCAGCGGGAAAATAGCGGGCGCTGCTGGACTTGATGTCACTGTTTCGAGGCCTCGAATGCACGTTTGGCGACACATTATCGTCGTCACTCGACGAGTCTTGGATGCACCGTTGTTTCCAGAACAGCACCGAGTGAGAGCGCCGCTTCATACTCATTACGCGCAGTACGCGTTACTGTTAGAAAGCACAGCATCATCACCTCAAGCATCGCGATACATACCGGGGTTTTGCTCTTTCGCCTTGCTGTCCAGTTTTAGAATGAACTGTGGAGTTTCAAAATATATATGTCAGAAGAGTGATGGTAGGTCTGCTGGAGTGCAGGTCGCCTTACTGTTTACTAAAATCAAGATGTTCACTTAAGACGATAGGCCGACATATATATATATGTATATATATATATATGTATATCAGAGGTCGCAAATGGTTAACCGTACCCGTTCGGGTAAGGTTTAACCGTGACCACGGACGGGTATGGTTGACCGAAAATTTGGTCGAGTGGTTTTCGGACGGGTACGGGTAACCGACTCCATGGATCGGTTGGTGTTGGTTGACCGAGTTTACCCGAGGATTAGAATTTGTCGGTTATGTTATGTCGCTTGCTTCCTTTATCTAGCGTTTTGCTTGCTCTTCGCTCTCTTTTAGCAGAGGGGGTGCCTGGTAGCTTATTCGAAGCGTAAATACTGAAAAGAAACCTTTTTTTGCTTATTTGCATTCGAAACATAAAATACACATAATTTCCGGCTAACCGGACGCGTTTTTCGGCCAGCCATGGTTGTCCGAACGGTTCATACGGTTGGTTTTGGTCATCCGAAACTTGATCAGAAGGACTTTCGGACGGGTATAGTTAACCGGAAATTTGCATTTGCGACCTCTGATAAATAAATATATAATGCTAGGGGTAGACGAGTCTACTGAAACCGAATTTACGTCTCACGACATATAAGACGGCTTTAAACCCTGGCATATCTGCAGTGAATAAGGCGGGCTGTTGATTAAGTCTTGTTTTAACCCTTAAGACTTATGTAAAATATAGCACCTTTATGCGCCTTTTTCTCGTGTATGTGTGGGTGGTCTTTTAGTCAGTCGAGTATTTTTTGTTTTGCAGCAGACGTTGATACCCAACGTGCGTATCTACCCTCGTAAGTAGTTAGCTCAACGCTATCAGTCAAATAGGGGCCGCTCGCCATCGTGTAGAAGGTGTTGCGTGGTTTATGCCGTAAAAAAAGCTGCGGTGGTTATAGAAGTTATCACTGAGCTTAGACTATTACAGAATCACATCGTGGGGGCTATTATAGCAGAACACGCACTTCGCTCGGCCTTGTCCGGCAAAGGTCCCTACGCGCTCATAAGTGATGGCGCTGTTCCTCACAGCGGGTAGCACGTAGTAAGCATACCCGCGCCTGTCCTGTCGTGAATGCAATGCCATCGTCAACATAAGTAAGACCACAAACATAGACCTCATTTCATTGCTAAAGAAAATTTCTTAAAGATTTGTTGCTCTGATTTCTGGCCCTCAAGAAATTAGATGAGAAAATAAATAAGAAAAATGCCAGTGCTGTTATTGCACCTTTAAGCGGTTGGGAGGGAAATATCAAAATGGAAGTTGGTTTCGGCTCTACAATATCAGAAAATATGCGCATATGCAAAAACCTTGTACTACTAGCTGACAGGCGTATATTATACGCCTGTCAGCTAGTAGTATATTAAAAGAGTTTCCCGTCGCACTAAGTATAGTCGGAGGAGTTTGATTTCACGAGTGCCCGGTTTTTGACAACGGGAGTCACTTCAAGAACGAGGTAACTGCAGGGCTGAGCCGACGCCTGTGGACGAAGCAGACGTTCGCGCCTCCCTAAAGCCCGTGAATCAACGTGCATCGAACGATTTAAACGCCACATCTTACTGGTGATGCGCGCCATGATCCTGGAATACAAGGTCAGCAACAAGGACTGAGTGTACCTAGTTCCAATGGTTCAAACAAGCCTCAACCCTACGACCGTACCTTCCTTGGAAAATCGGATGCAACCGATGAGCTACTGGTGCACGTGCTCTCACAGGGGATATTGCTGGCCGACGAGAACCTGAAGCAACACAAGTGGAATACACAGATCAGTGACTTCGAGAACGTCGTGGGTTGAAAAGGCTTACAGCCTATTGAAGATTCCTATGATCCGATGACTGCCCTGGCGAAGGAAATCCCGACACCGGTGGGCCGTTATGTGGTGAGCGCTGATGATCCTTCACTCACGGAGTACTGGCAGCAGCATCAGGGAAGAAGGTCCGAGCACCGCGTCTGGTTTATTGGAACCAACATCTTCCGTGCCTTGGACTTCTTTAAAAGCGACGTGATGATGGACGAGGAGCCCCCGCTGGTCCTTCCGGACTTGTAGGAGCGCGGTGCAAGCAACGTTTGGGGGCTGTGCAGTGGGTTCCAAGGTTTTACCTTGCTTACACCGCGACAACTGCATGACACAGTCCTGAAGTACGGCCCGAAGATCGTTGACTAGCTGACTGGTGGCTCACAGACAGCCACGCAGTCGACATCCTCATATGTTGTACAGCTCTCAGCTGCGGCAACGGAGGCAACCTATATAATGACTGGCACTTAGGTGGCTATGCCTACTGCGCGTTTTACATTTAGTTATTTGGAAAGCTTAGTGCACTTTGCTGCATGTCTCTCTGTTGGACTTCCGATGTCTGTTTAATTGAGGACTACTTGAGTGGACAGCAACCTCATGACCGGATCGAGCCATCAATCACTTCCGGATTTACTCCGTAGCCATTAATAAACTAGGCACAACCTTCCCAGCGTGCCGCCACCTGCACATCTTAGTATTAAGTTCCTGGGACGTCCTACAATTACTGAATTAAGAGCATCTCCATCGGTCAGCAAAACTTTGACAGTAGCAACTTTGACAAGAAAAAATCAACAAATCATCATCACTACCACACGGGATGATATTCATTCATACCACATGAAAAAGTAAACACATACTTCATTTTGATATTCAGTAACTTCACTTTGATTAAAACCGCAACAACTTTGCTGAGTTTTTTTTTCATCTATTAGTGGTTTGAATCACACCACGATGTGCCCTTGCCCTGAGGTAGTGACTATAACTTCATCATGATATTCGATAATTCTACAAAACAGCGATCAGCAAACAGATACCGTTTACGAGATCGCCCACTTCAGAGGTATATCTTAATTCTTACTACAGAAAACGCGTAAGTAATCTAGAAGACAAATAAATTCAATAGCAAACATCTATCAGGTTTTTCATCAGCGAATAATGCAATAACAGGTTGCACAACACAACACCTTCAACAATATGAGGTCTAAACTGAAAATCTCGTATACGGCACTTCGTAGAAGCATCCAGAGATAATAGCTCGACCTAAACTTAGCTGGGAATACATGTACCAGTTTTTCTTTAGGTAACATTTTCCCAATGTTTCTTAGTGATCCCAACCCGCGGCGCTTGGAACGTTGTATTGCCGCTGCCTCGTGATGGAGCATAGATCCTGAAATGATTAGCTCCGGATGAGTTCGTATACGGAACTGATCAGAAATGGGAACAGAATTCTGGGGGTTGCACCCCTGAAGTAGAAAAAAAACATTGCTTAGAAAGTGCTATGGGTCCGTTCGCTGGTGAGCAAGGCGCTGGGGCCGCCTCCGAAAATACCGCGCGGCCCTGCTCCGCGGGCACCCCGCTCATTCCCGTATTTCATTTTTGATTGGAAAACCCATTTAAATATAAATAATCCCGATCGGTTCAAATCAGTTCCGTATAACGTAAAGCGCCAGTTGTACGATTTTGAATGCACTCGGAAATTATCCTGAATAATGGCGAGCAGTGTGCTATGCAGATCAACTTAGCAGCATCGAAGGCATGATGACGCTCTTCCATCGCCTCGCGGTCTGCACGACGTTCTTCAGTGCGGCGTGCATCCGAGGCCTCACGGTCCACACGGCGTTCCTCACGACGCCTCGCCTCAATCATCTCAGCCCAAGCGGCTTCAACTCTTTCTGCGTCGGCGCGCAAGATCATTATGATCTTCACGAGGTCGTTTCCAGTACTGGAAGCACTCTGCGTAGCCGTGTCCAGCTTACACCTCAAATCAGCAGCCGCTTTTTCTGCACTTATACGCTTCTGTTTTGTGTAACTCGCTTCTTCAAACTCAGCGTACGGTCGTGTCTTCATTGAATCTCGCATTTGACGAGATTGACACCACCAAGTCGGTCGGAGCTATCCACCAACTTAGGATAGCGAAGACGCTCTCGCGCATCAGCACTCATGCGGGCTTTACTGCAAGCGCTGCCTGTTGCCCAGAGGCTGCGTGTGCTGCAGCTGATTTTTTGGGCTTCTTCGTGGCTCTTCGTTTTGGGTTTCTTCGTGTGATGTTTTGGGCTTCTTTGTGGCTCTTCGTTTTGGGTTTCTTCGTGGCTCTTCTTTTGGGCTTCTTCGTGTTCTTCGTGTAATTTTCAACACGAGTTTAAGTTTTTCTTGCTAGATATCAACGTCAAAGATATTGTAAGCAAAACGTTGGCATTTTGGGGCAAAATCAAGCGATCATTTCAGTGAACGATCTGTCTGTAAGACTAAGAAGAAGCCTCATTCCACACAAGCTCTCCGCCAATATCGACTGTTAGCCTTGTCTTCTTCCCCGATGGCCCTGCTACGGAAGGGGGGGGGGGGCAAGAACAGAATTTCAGCCCAAGTCTCCGCTTGCACTTCGATTTGCTTGCGCTTGAACCAAGCTTCCTGTCCGTTCGCTCCTTGGACACCACCGTTGCTATAGACGCCCAGACGCCTGGTCATGTTTTCAAGAGAAGGAGGGACAGGCCGGTTGCCTTCAAGCCATTAACCGCGTTGTCAGGGCGGTGATAATGGCAATTTTGCAGGCAGAGCATGCTATCGCGATGGCATCCTTCTTGGACAGCGCCATGTCCGCCGAGGTAAGCAACCGCGATATCAGCGACTCCTTCACAGCTGATTTGAACGGATTTGAACGCAGCAACATGTAGTGGTTGATAAATGTGGGCTGCATTCGGCGGTAAAACGAGTAACAAAATCCCCAAATCGAAGGCGGCAGCATGTTTCATTGTAACTTAGGCTGTATCACGGTAAAATTCGCTCATGCTACTCGGTTGCTGATGGCAATTCTAATTTTTACAGGTACGGACGGATACATGTAGTATCACAGATTGAAGTATATCCATGTGAAAGTATCACTTATCATGAACTGTAGAATTCTCCTTTCGACCAAATGGTAAACAAAAATGATACCTGCCGCAATGATTCGTACCGTTTTAGTCACATATATGGGTGCATTAAGCAGGCTCTCCTGGTATGATTCTATGTATCTCAAGAGGTGTTTTCAACTCACCCCACAATTACTATTAATAATACCTTTGGGTGAAGCAGAGGTCGCAAACGCAAATTTCGGGTTAGCCATACCCGTTCGAAAACCCTTCTAATCAACTTAAAGACAACCAATTGAAAACCCTTCTAATCAACTTTCAGACAACCGTTCGTGCCGTTCGAACAACCAAGGGTGGACCCTGGGCGGGTGGTCGGAAATAGCAATAGGCGAACCACGTATGTGTGAATCATTTTTAGAATGGGAAGAAGATGAAAAAACAGGGTTTTTAAATTCCACTTTGAATATGTTACCAAGCATTCCCTCCGGATGATAAAGGAGCCAGGCGACAAAACAACATGAGGTCGGTTACCCATACCGGTACCTCGGGCACATGTAAGTTACATTGTATAACTGCTCCATGGATTTATGACGCGTATTGGAATCACTGGGGAAAGCATGAGCTGGACACAATATTGGAGCAGTTCTTTGCAGTGCAGTGGGTGACACCGGCGAAAAGTAACCTCGAAGCTGTACGGCTGCTACCAGCGTGAAGGTATCGATGAAGTCAACCTCATACATCGATGTCGAACACTACAACAAGAACTTTTCGTGAAGTGCATGCAAGAATATACGATGCACGACCAAGCTGAGTCAAAATCGACTATTCCCGACATGAGATCGAGAATTACAGGTTATAAGGCTTCTGTATAAGGCTTCTGTTTAGAAGAATACACAAAAATCAAATAGTCACTTATCACCTATTACTGGAACAATCATTCGGTTAACCATGCCCGCCCCTGTTTACCGTTTTGCCTTCGAACGGGTACGGCTGTCACTGACAAGCTCCGCGTGAGTTGCAGTGAGCGAGGTGAAGAATGTGACATCGATGCTCATTGTAGCGCCCCGCATGACATGCAGTGACAAACCTCGATTTCTAATACACTACGAAGGGACTTCTAGGTGGCGCTTGTGCAGACGGGCAGCTTTTTCGAATGCGTCAATTGACACTGTCGCACAGCACTGTCAATTTACATGTAACAGTGCTACGCACTTCGTGTCGGAGATATCGAGCTATGAATGGATGGTTATCTCGTGAGAGTTGATGCACATTTTAATGTACAATTAATATTATACAATTAATATTATAAAATTAATGTGCATCAACTCTCACGAGGTACCCCTTTTGAGCTTTATCCAATCATAGCACCACGCTGATCTTGTTTCATCTTGTTCATGACAGGGACGAACCGAGCCGTCGACTTGCTAGGGAGCCTGATTTCTTCGCCCAAGAAGAACAAACTCGAAGGTAAAGTACATACTGGTAAAGGATAAATGTTCAGAATATATCTTAAGCTAAACGGGCTGTTTCATTTTTGTTTGCTTTGTCCAAATATATATATTCGAAACGCACCGAAAAAGTAAAACACACCAGAATCGTTTTCCTTATCTCTTTTTTGTCGAAAAGCTCTAACAGTCTGCTGTGGACTAATTTACTGCAAGTACGACGACGGCTTTCATGGCATCTTTTGCAAACTATTAACACATAGTGTAGATCACAAAGTGCACAGGCTTCTTTTACTGGTTTGGGGCTTGTTGAGTAAGAGGCAAATGCCGAAGTGAGTAAAAGTTAGCCAAAACTGTCCAACATGTCTCTCTAAACACTATCACTCTGTTGTCCCTCTTGTTGTCTTGTCGCAAGTGTGGCGCAATCACCATAACCATGTGCCTTCATCCAATCATGGCGTTCCAACACGTGATTACCCAATGGCGTTCCAGAACCAGCTCCAGCCAATAGTGGAACGGTTCGGTAACCGCTCCAACGGTCACGCCTAACCGTGCTGAGCCGGTGTCACTGTAACAGCTTTTCGCCGAACGAAAATTATTTAATATTCTACCACTTTGATCTCTCCCTGGGGTTGTATGCGCTACCGGCGCGCGCATCCCGTCCTGACAGAGATAGTACATTTAGCATGTTGCCGCTCTTGGTCGTTTAGTTCTTGGTGCAGGCTTTTACAGTAGCTATTTTATGGATAGTATTTGTTTCAGTCAAAAAAAAAGTGCGGGGCTCCTGCTAGCCAGCATCAGGCACTTGACATACAAAATCGTACATTACAAAAACGTAAGCCATTCTACTTTTGCATTCATAACCTTCCCTGCGTCATATTGCAAGACGACTCTCAGCCATTCGAAATCCCCTAAACAAAGTTTCGCAAAGTCCCCCAGAAACAATTTATATACTTACACCAAGAATCATATTAACTCGCGCGAGTTAATGTGACTGTTGATAACCTTCATATTAATTCGCGCGAGTCAGAGTGAGCACGTAGGTCTTGCGGCTGAGGCTCAGACTCTGAGTGCAGCGTCTCCTTCAAGCATAATCTGAGTCTCGAGGAGTATACATGTATTTAGATTCTATGGGCTTGCGTTTGTCTTCTAGCTGAGTTATCGAAGCTTTTGTACCCCGAAAGAGATTTCGGGCTGCTAATAAGTTTCCACAGACTGGGCCCGGGTCTCGGTCCTAAGAGGATTTGTATGGATCTTGGGACCTGACGCAAATAACTGTCCCAGCGTAACTTTTGCCTTTTCAGCCAATAGCCGGTCTCGTCGTTAAGAAGGGGAGCACAGACAAATCTTCCCCAATGCTGAAGAGTTACAATGCGGCACGCACACACACAAACACAAGATGCGCTGCCACCGCGGATTCTGGGTCTACGCCGGTGATCGAGGCGGCGACATATCCGACTCCGCCGCTCGCTTCGCACGAAAGCAAGCCGCGCAACCTGAGCCTGGTGACAACAAGGCTGCTGAAATTAGCTTCGAATTAGCGCTGGCTACGAGAGCCACCAGCTGAGCAGCAGCGGTATATTACTGCCAACTGTGACGCAAACTTCGCTTTGGCTGAGAACCCTAACGGCATCGCTGATCTCCGCCAAGATCGCCGACGCTACCCGACGACGGTACAAGCGGGCCTTACTACTCCACAGGTTCTCCAGGAAGCAGAGCCTACTGCTCCTGGTCCATCCGAGCTGCACCCGCCCATTGACCAACAGACAAGAGCTCAAGTCAATTCGTTCCAGGATTATCGTGGTGAGCTTACGGTTGAAACTGTTCAAAATCTAGGACGCTAGCTATAAATTCAAACTGTAGGCGCATTATCTATGCTATTTCCCAGCCGTTTCTTGCATAAAGTTTTGCCCCGCCTGAAATCCGTGTCGCAAAAGGTAAAAAAAAAATTAAGTTCCACAAAAAAGAGTCTTCGACGGTGTCGACCACTGCAAATAAAAAAAACTATTGTTTTTTCATAGATTCCTCGAGTTGTATGAGTAATGTTACGTTGCATGTAGAAGAAGATGCTATTTAGCTTAATAGTATTAACTTAATAGTACTCTCTGAAATTTATTTTAGAGCGAAGGGAGGATCAGACAGAGGGGACGATTTTCAAAACCTCATATTTTTTAGTTGTGCGAATGATCAAAACAAAAAGGTTTCTTACAAATATTATGTTACTAAAAATAAAGTAGAGAATGTGGGCTGGTCACCTTCGCCGAATTCCCAAAAAAAACTCGCAAAATATTGGAGGCGGATAACTTCAAATGTTTTTTTTTCAGCATCCAGGACCACTCGTGAATATGTTGTGCTGCTGTTTAATCAATTTACTAAACAATATTATTCCCAAGGGCTCGAAGCACAAGTCCCTAAATTCAACGTTAAATAGTAGAATACAATTCGTACGTGAGTTCATGACTAATTTCGTTATATTGATAGCATAGATAAGTCTACATATCCTGTAAGACCTGCTTTGAGGCCTTGGTGTGTCTAGTAGGAGTAACGCATTGAAAGCAAACACAACCTACAGGTAAGAAGTTATTAACTAAGAAGCAGAAAAAAACTTTTAAAGTACTAAGTCAAACCTTCAAAGCATCTTCTGCGGCTGCGCAGCAGCCGCAGTATCTGCTTTTTACAATGTCCATTTTCGACCATCCTAAAATGTATTTGTTAGGTAAGTGCTCACAGATACAAATTTATCTAAAATAAAAGGCCAACTCACTGATGCACTGAGCTGTAGTCGTAATGAAATTGTATTGCTGCGAAAAAAATCAATGCGCGATTAGTTAGTTTGCAATAGTTGTGGAAATAGATCGAAAGCATACCTCGAAGCGCGACAAGCGTACATGTAGTCCGCTGATCAAAACGATATCTTCGGCGATGCGATGTCCTCCCACACACACAGCATATTTGCATAATTATATTCATGAGGCGTCGAACACATCGCTGCTCGTCGTGATAACATACCTGCCACTCCTGAGATGAATTCCTTCATCTACGCTGTGCACTCTCCAAGAAAATTTCTAAAGTGAAACCATTTCGTGAGTCACTAAGGCAACTTCTGTCTTCTCTGTACTTCAGCTTTAGAAATTGATAACCTGGTTTAGACGTTCTGTCTCCACCTAAATATATCTCCATATTTACATGATATCTAAGAAAACATGCGATTTTTTAGATTGATAAAACATTTCACTTGAACAAAGTATGGATTGAATTGGTGTGCATTACACAACAGCTATCGTCGAATTAATCCTCGTTGGGCTGCTAAGCGCTTCTACGAAGCACTACAGTATCAGGATCATTTTCATCTTAATAAAACCCCGATTAGTTTATAAATTTCATGCGTGTCGTTCGAACCGTCCACCTCAGCTAAGTACGGTAATATATTGGCCAATAATAAGCGTGAATGTTATGCGAAGGGAGTTTCGCCTTTAAATTGATGGCTAATAAAGTGGGAAGAAGACAGAAGTTCATATTTGCTTTTTTAATCGCAGCGTTTGTAGACCGGCATGAAACTCGGATGCTGCTCAAATTAGCGCTAAAAAACACGAGGAAGTTCGCTCGCTAAATCTATTCCGGGCTCGTCAGTTCAGCGCATTGGTGAGTTGTGCTTTGCTTCACCACATTTGCGAATTCTAAGTTTTAACGCAAAATCCGCTTTAAAAGCAACTGCAAAATAGAAGAATTGTTATTTTCGGCGAAATAATTAGCTAAACACTCCAGTAGTAGGTCAAGACCATCCTGCACAACCTAGCCTTTGGGTTATCCATGTCCACCTCCTTCTTGTCTCCTTGAGCTCGTACAATGCGAGCATCTTCGGCCACAAAGTCGCCTGCTGCGACCGTCGGTGAGTTATCATGTCCTATGCCTAGGCAGGAGTTAGATGGTGTAAGATATTGAGGGGTACCGGCACCTAACTGGTATGTACCCATGAACCGGATAACTGGTATCGGTCTAACACGATCCCGCGATGATTACGGTACATTGGTTACGCCACTAATGTTTAGACGAGTAGGATGATTAAACGAGTACAGAGTGTTGGTGATTGGACGTACCAAATGATTGGATGACCTAGGTTGTGAGGACAGTGTAAGCACCGATAAATCAATCACATCAGAATCACCCTTCTTCCCCTGAAGGGGTCCTCGCTCCGGTCCTCTTCTCCGAGTGGTGACTCTTCCCTTCGCTTTGTCGAAGCTCTACGTTGCCCAAGATCCGTGACCTTTATCAGGTTATGAGCCAAAGCACCATGTCCTCTGCGCAGGACGTTTCAACCAAGGTCTCCATCGACAAGTTCAACGGCGACAACTACGCGACATGGAACCGTTACATGCGTGGCGTGTTCCTGACCGAGTCAGTGTGGTATGTCGCGAACCGACAGACTACCCCAAGCTTCACGGACTCTCGCGCCAGGGATGAGTACGTCAAGTCGAGTAACATAGCGTTTGGATTGATGCTTCTCCACATGGACGCAGAGTACCACCACGTGGCCGACAACTGCGAGGAAGCGTGGACCGCTTGGGCACGCTTGAAGACGCTGTACGGTGGATCGGAGAAGGCTGGTCACATCTACCTCAAGCGACAGATCTTCAGCATGGAGATGTCTGAAGGCGCAAATGTATTGCATCATTGCAATGATGTTCTCAACAGCAGCGCCAAGCTTAGCAGCATCGGTGCCAAGATGAAGGGCGAGGACGTGGCGATCTGCTTGTTGCGCAGTCTCCCCAAGAGCTACGAGATCGTCGTGCTGAACTTGGAGATGAGTACTGCTGAGCTGAAGACGCAAGACGTTGTGAAGGTGCTCACGAACGAGCATATCAAACGGCAAAGCGAGAAGGCTTCTGCGGTGAAAACCGAAGACGCGGTAAAGACGTTCAGTACCGAGAGAGAGTCTCGCCCGTGTACCTACTGCGAAAAATTGGGGCACGTAATCGAGAAGTGCTGGACCATCCAGAAATATGAGAATCGAGAAGGTCGACGCGGCGGCAATGGTCGTGGACGCGGGGGCAACAATGTCCAGTGGCGAAACGACGACTACGACTACGGCTACGATCATGTGGCGTTTGCGGTTTCGTTGGAATGTGGGGTTTCGAAGGGTAAGAGCATGTCCGGGATGTGGGCTGTCGACAGCGGTGCGACGCATCATATCTGCAACGACAAGGATAAGTTCGTCAAGCTGAACGAACGAGATGAGGGGGAGTTGAGGGTTGTTGATGGCACCAACATTGCTATCAAGGGTGTGGGAACTATCGTCGAACGAGTGATTCTACCCAACGGCGACGAGCGCGAGATCGAGATCAACAATGCGCTGTACTTACCGAAGATGAAGAAGAACCTGCTATCGGTGCCGCAGGTCAACAAGAGCGGTAAGCTCCAAGTGGTGTTCGACGGGTCACGCTCCTATCGACGTGCTACGCAAGATGGTCAGCAATGATATGATAAAGGCCGCCAATGAGCCTCTGACATCAAGTGAATCAAGTGTCTGCCGCGGGTGTCAGCAAGGGAAAATGGTCCAGAAACCGTTTCCTCGCAACCGCGACAAACGCCGCTACGACACGTTCGAGTTGCTTCACTTCGACATCTGCGGTCCCATGGAAGAAGAGTCGTTGGACAGGAGCAAGTATCTGCTGCTCATCGTTGACGTAGCCAGCGGATGCATGAAGGGTTTCTGTCTACGTGCCAAGTCGGGCGCTGAATAATGCCTCAAGAGCTATATCACCAAGGTGCAGACGCAATTCGGCAAGCGGGTCAAGTTTGTGCGTGATGACGGAGCTCGCGAGTTTGCTACTAACTCGCTCAAGGCGTTTTACGAAGATCAAGGCATCGAATAGCAGACCACTGTTCCGTACGCGCACCAGACAAACGGCACTGCAGAACGCGCCATTCGGACTATCGTAACGATTGGACGCAGCATGCTACACCATACCAAGTTGGAGAAGCATTTTTGGGGCGAAGCGGCAATGGCTACCATATACGTCAAGAACCGCCTTCCATCACCCAAGATGGAGAACTAGACTCCGTACTAGATCGTGTACAAGTCCAAGCCAAGAGTGAAGCACATGCGTGCGTTCGGGTGTCGGGCGTACGTCCTAACTCCGAATGAGAAGAGACTAAAGTGGGATCCCAAGGCGCGCGCTGGGTTGTTCATGGGCTATCAAGAAGTGTCGAAGGCGTATCGAGTTTATGACACCGAGGCGGGGCAGGTGGTGATCAGCCGCGATGTCAATTTCGACGAATCAAACTTTGGGTTTTCGACTGCTAGTTCAAGCGATGACGACGAAGATTCCGACCTCGACTTCGACTCCCTCGGCATCAACGATACTTAAGCTGCGGGCCCAACGGAATTCAAGCAGACGGGGAAAGTCAAATCCCGCACAAGTGGCGCTCACGGCATGACTACGAGATCGCGCGCTGCACAACAGGCTGCTGGTTTGGAAGACGTTAGCGCCAAGGAATCTTCGTTTGAGCGTCAAGTCAAGCGGCGACCAGATGTGTGAGATGACGCTGGTGTGGCTGATGAAGAAGAAAAAGATGCCTATGATGAAGAAAACAACGATGGAACTCCTCCTGTATTTTGGCGAGCAAGCGCCAACGCAGTGGAAGCTGGAGATATGGCTGAGCCTGCTACGTTCCAGGAAGCGGTGAAGGGACCTGATCAAGTGCATTGGCGCAAAGCCATCCGTGCGGAACTCCAGTTGATGTGACTTCGCGGTGTGTTTCTAGCTGCCAAGTTACCGAACGGTCAACGGGCTATCGGTACCAAGTGGGTATTCAAGATCAAGCGCAAGGCAGATGGATCGACCGAGAAGTACAAGGCGCGGCTCGTGGCAAAAGGCTTTAAGCAGAAGTACGGCATTGACTACACAGAGACGTTCTCGCTCGTGGTGAAGTAGGTGACGCTGCGCATGATCATTGCTTTGGTCGTGTACTGGGGCTGGCCTCTGGACCAACTTGACGTGGTAACAGCATTCCTGTACGGCATAATGAAGGAAGTGGTGTACTGCATGGTACCAGAAGGCGTCGATCTTGATGGCGACTTCGACTGCCTGGAGCTGGTGAATACTATTTACGGTCTCAAACAGGCATCGCGCGTGTGGGACGAGACCTTCGACGAGTACATGTGCTCTATCGGCTTTCAAGTATCGGCATATGACCCGTGTCTCTACATCAAGATTGTGGACGGTCACTGCGTGCTTCTGCTGGTCTACGTGGACGACGTGTTGGTGACTGGTAGTTTGGCGGACCTGATTGCAACACCAAGAGCGATCTCAAAAAGCGCTTCGAGATGACCGACAGTGGCAAGTGCGCGTTCGTACTGGCGATTGAGTTGGTGTATAGCGCAGACGGCAGTGTAACGATGTGCCAGCGCAGATATGTGGATGATATTCTCAAGCGTTTTGGCATGTATGAGCGCAAGGCGGTGGTGAGTCCAGCTGATTTGAGTCTTCGACTAGTCCCAAGCAACGCGCCGACCAAGGTGAACGCTTCGTACCGTGGGGCGGTGGGTGCACTCATGCATTTGATGACCGCAACTCGACTGGACATTGCTTTTGCCGTGGGCTGTTTCTCGTTTCATGGAGAACCCTCAAGTGGAGCACTGGACTGCGGTAAAGCGCATTTTTCGCTATCTACAAGGAACCAAATCGCATGGCATCTGCTTCATGCCTGGTGATAAGGTTGACTTCCGCGGGTAATCAGACGCAGACTGGGCTGGTGACCACTCCGATCGCAAGTCAACTTCGGGCTACGCGTTCCTTCTGATGAGTGCACCGGTGAGTTGGGGGAGCAAGATGCAGTCATGTGTGTCGTTGTCAACTAGTGAAGCGGAGCACATCGCGCTCAGTTTGGCTATCCAAGAAGCCAAGTGGGTGCACCGCCTACTTTGTGAGATTTTGGCGGCTGCGGGTGAATCGGGACCAGAGCTCAAGGTTCTCGAAGACAACCAGTCGTGCATCAAGATGACCAAGAAACCAGTGAACCATGGTCGCGCCGAGCACATCGACATCAAGTATCATCATATTCGTGATGAGGTCAAGCGCGGTGAAGTCAAGCTGGAGTACTGCGAGACCTCTGTGATGTTTGCGGACATCATGACGAAGACACTTCTGGGACCACGTCACAAGGTAGAGTCATGGTTCTCTCAAACCGGTGATGAGTAGTGGTGGACTGCTGGTAGTACACGTGGTGTACGGGTGAACGGTACCCATTGAACGTTTTATAAGTTCTGGGGCGTTGAGACGCCGCTGAAATGTCGCTTGGCTTAGCGACACCTGACTACACTCAATCTCAGAGTGGCTGTTGTGGGCTGGTCCTTGGTGGACTTGGGTTTGATATGGTGAAGAAAGTACCAATGGTCCTTGACGGACCTGAACGTTTGTGTTCGATGAATTCGCGCACCACGGTGTCGCTCGCAGTTCTCACCAAGAACAACATGGCTGTGCCGACGATAAGCTACAGACCCGGACATTTGGTGAGGCAAGGTTACGAAGGCCTGCCTGTCCAGGTCTATGACGGAGCCTTGGTGAGTCATGCCAGACCTCTGCCATGCTTGGGGCGTCTGAAAGGGACTACCAGGACGCAGTAACGTCACGGAATTGTCGGTCACCAACTGCTCCACATATAACAAGACCATGACCCGCTGCGGCACTGTTGCGGGCATGAGTCGTTTGCCCGGCGTGTAGACCTGCTACGCCAGCAGCGTCCAAAGCCGAAAGTCGTCGCGCCGAACGAGCTTCGACCGTGGTTATGCCTATTAGCGCTAACCAGGTGGGTAACTTAGGTCCACACACGGTCGCCCCGACCCTAACTGAAGAGAAAGACACGGACTGCACTTCCTGTATGGGTAACATAGTACCACAGACAGTCGCCCAGACTATACCTGAAGAGGGAGACGCGGGATGCACTTCCTGTGTGTTTGGGTAACATAGTTCGGTACATCAAGGTGGGTAACGTAGTTCCGCAATCAATGTCGGTGACAGAGTTCCACAGACAAGGCGGGTAATATAATTCCGCACTGCGCCAATGGCTCCAAGTGGTGAGATTAATGTGACCTCACCACACGTGGGTAATTTGTTCCACGTCAAGTCACGCAGACTCAAACTGCTAATGCGAAGGCCGGATGCCGTCGGTCGGCGAGGTCGACACGGCCAACCACCTGGCAAGGTGCACGAGGCCTTGAGCGCCTCAGATGTCACCAGTGAGACATCACGCGACGTGAGTAACGAAGTGCCACGACGTAGTCACCGTCGGTGACGCCGCCATCACCGCAAGTCGAGTCTGAACCATGTTCAGACTGGAGTCGCACCAAGCGACTTAGAGTCCAGGGGCCGGGCTCCTCCGACCGCGTCGGAGAAGAGTGTTAGCACATCTTTGATGGCGAGACTGGTTTACCAGTCAGGGCATTTGGCATCCACTTGGAGCCGTTGCCAGAGGTGTCAGAAATATTGAATCTCGAGAAAATGACGGCGGAAGATTTCCTAGCCAACCTCTCGGCTGGAGAGATTGCTGAGATGGTACTCATCAAATAAGAGGCCACTCAGCAAAGAGTTGAACTACTCCTCTGTTTTGGACGAGGGCGTCCTCGAGGAGTTGAGTAAGCAGCGCCAATCGCGCTTGGGTTCTGAAACTCTTACAACCCCCAGGGATACGGTGCTGCGCGGGAAGTACGCACCGGGCCTCCTCCACGTTGTCGGTGAACAACTTATCTTTCTAGAGAAGGGCGCGTTCGCAAGCGCCCTTAGAAAGGGGCCACCAATAAGCCCACGAGGAGAAGCGAGTTTCTCCGAGAAGAGGCCAGTTCAGGAGCTATCCTCGGGAGGCAAATAAGCTCTCGGGTGGATGGCAGCTCCCTGGTCGGCGGGTACCGCCACCGGACCCCATGGATAAGCTGGGCAGCTTCGAAGTCCTCCTGCTGCCGGTCGAGATCGTTCGTGATCTCCCGGGCTCAACAATGGCACCCTCCTCCTCTTCATCCAAGAAGCCGAATCGGTCGTGGTAGGAACAGCGGGGCCTCTTCTCCTCGCGATTGGAGACTTCGAAGCCATGCGCTTCTAAGTGCTCTTGGCTTTTTCGGCTCCGTCTTTAGTAGCCAGTGCACGTTTAAGGCGCGCCTTGGGTTAACCCCTGACCTCGCCAACGGGGCTTTTCGCGTGCTCAGTGGTCTTGGGGTCGTGATCATCGTGATCACTAGTGAGCAAGTCCACGCTGTCGTTATCGTGCTCGCTGGGTACTGGTGTGTACCCACACGCGGATCTCTCTAGCAACCTGCGGAGACTCTCGAACCTGGCCTCGTCCTCCGCATCCGGATTGTGCTCCCGGTATTCGAAGCGTGGGCCGTAGGCGGCACTGACGTCGACCGACTGTGGCGTGAGCTTGCGCCTTCCCTCACAGCCGTGTCACCAGTCGTGTCCACCGCCTAAGAAGCTACTGGGGTAGCCTCCTTCAGTGCAGAGCCTTTGATGGGAGGCTTGGTGGTCTCAAGTTAAAGTGGGGGAGAGGCTCGACAATATGTTTCCTCCCTGTTCGTGCACGAGACAGACAGCCGTCGTGCTTGCCTGTGATTATCACACGCCACGGGATACCCAGTGGTATCAAGCTTAACTGGGGGTAGAGGCTCGGAAACGCATTTCCGAGCCGGGCTTAAGCTAAGCCTAAGTTCGTTCCGGAACCGAGTGTCGATGGCGCAATCAACCGGCTTAAGAGCTGGGGTGGCTCTAACCAAATCAGGACGCACAAAGTACTCTGGCCAAAACGGTAGAGGAAAAAAACAAGCTTACAACCTATGTGATAAATATATTAAATAAAAAATGTTTTACAAATTTCAGAGCTCTTCGTGTACAGCACGACTTTGTTTAATTTATACTCATGCCGTGCCTTGCATGGGGAATATCTGAATTTTGAAGTACAAGAACGGGTGTTGAGCTAAGTTAGAGAAGAACATAGTAAGTAGAATAGTTAATTGCTAATTCGACCTACGAAAACTGTATGCTATTAATTAGCCCAACACTCACGTCAACGCATCTCCTGTGCAGCCGCAGCATCTGCTACAAACAATGATACACGCCCACGGTCGCCTTTAATTTCGATTACGACGGTTGTGTTAGCAGTAGGCTACTACAAGCATTAACGAAAGCAGCACACAGTTTGCAATTGGATTTATTAAGATAACCCAACCATTTTTAGTGTCATTCATGAGGATCTTTAAAATTAACCTTCTTCCCTTCACGCAACATCATTTGGGTGATTGGGTTTTGCTGTCTTCCCTAGCCGACACAAGCGACATTCACGTTCTTTTTTTCATTGTTATGTGGCTATAGATTATAAGAGTTTCACCTGGCTCATTTTCTATAGATCCTAGAATTCCATATTTGCATCTGTAGCCTCTTCATCTAGATTGAAAGTGAAATAGCGGTAAAAAAATCCTGGCGTCACTGTGATATAACAGTTACATCAGGTACTACAGCTTAGTTTGTGTGTAATATTTAGATACACTTTTTTCTTAGTGTTGAGAAAAAGCGTTTAGATTTTTTAGGCAGAATCGCACAATAAATACTCTGGATATAAAACCCAGAGAATATGATTATTAAAATAACCTGTGGACTCTTGATGTTCATGTCGAACCTGATACGGTAGCACTTAACCCCAACTAAAGGCAAAAAAAGAGGACCAAAACTTGAGGCGTTGCTCAGGCGTACATTGTACCGGGCGTCGACGACGACACACCCAGCAACCAACTCCGAAGCCACAAGCAGGACCCGACAGCACCAGTCATCGCCTCAAGGACAACACTGCAAGACCATGCTGCATCAACTGCGGCACTTCATTATCAGCGGCGTCAACAGCGGCACTTCACAAGCTAGTGGAGTACGCTGCCATAGGGCACGCCCCCCAGTGGTGACGATCTATAACAGTAAATCGATGCTGAATTCGCAACTTCAATGATACAACAAGAAAATGCATGTTAGTTTTAATTTTGATTGGGACCACGAGGAAGTATATCAAAATGTAGCTCCACATTAGCTCGCTATAACCACGTCTGCGTCTCTCCGTTAAGCGTAGGCATTGGGGCTGCAGGAATCGCTGTGCCGCAAGGCGTCTGGAATGACCACCAAGAAAGTGATTTGTCCTAAGTTAAGGATAAAAATTGCTGGGGTTAGTGTGCGTGTGTTGCACGTGCTTCAACCACAACGCTGGAGATGAGATAATAATAATATACAAAATGTGGCTAGATTGGTTAGATAAACAATGTGTTGCAGGTATCCTGGATATAGAATTAGAATGTGCTTGAAGTATAGTACTTAAAACGTGTTTTGAGATTTTCCGTTGCGGATGGGTCAACATTCACAAATAGTATCGATAAGTGTCATGTCGATTTGCGCAATTGTCGGTGAGTGCCCCCCATTTTTCAGAAAAAAATTGTCTGAATTCTGAAAAGGGGGAAATGGGCACTTTCCCACACACACCCTGCCTGCCCATAATTATTGGTCTATTGATAGACCCCCCCCTGGTTTATTTGGTAGCTGAGCTTGCTAAATAGAATTATTATTTTGTGTGATATGATACTTTTCGCCTTCGCTGTCAGTCTTTATGCCAAGATTAAATAGGTACGGATTCTATGTTGACAAAGAGCAACGCTTGTTGACTGAGGTGGCGACTTGATAAACCAACCATGTATCCTTAATATACCCGGAAATTCCCAATACAATACTGACAATTGAAATAGCCAACCACGACTCTCTAAATTTTGTACTTCAGTACTGTTGCACCCCTTTTCAACCTCAAAATGGCGAATTCGTAATCAATATGTCAAATGTAAGTGGTTGACATCGATCGCGGGACAATCTACTTGCAGGAACCTGGCGAACCTGAATTGCCTCACAAGTTAACAACAGCTCTTCATCACAGACAAAAAGATATTCTACATGATCCTTCGTTATATGGAGAATTGGAGAAAAAAAACTGATGACGGGATGAAGCAAGACGCTAACAAAATGGGACGCGATATTATTGAGTGGGGCCCTGACACGGAGAAGCACGTGCGTATGGAGTTAATGTGCTTTCTTTCTACACTCGTGAGAGGATACCGTGAATTTCTATTTTTCGTGAATTAGAAGCTTCAAGTATTCCGCTTTTCGAGAGTAAACCTACAGACAGTGAGGTGGCTACGTTGGTAACTAGGTTGTTCTGCTCCAAGGCGTTCTAGGTGGTTTGTGGAAAGATCGGTCGAGCGAAGTGTTTTCCATTCTGTGTGCCTAAGGACATGCAATGATTTCAGTGCAGTTGGACGCTTACTGACAGTTTACAAAGTGCAAGATTATACCTAATTAATTTATCGAAGGTACATGTTTTTTTGTTTAGGGATAGGCAGCATTCACTTCGAGAAAATTAGTGTCGCTAAAATACACGTACAGTGTACGTATTTTCGCTGGCTGGGGCTGATTCTCGGTCCAGTTTACATCCTTTAATAAAATTTCTTGTACTGGCGTCATCTCGATCGATTATTGTACTGGCCAACATAGTTTGTACCAAACTTCACGCCCAAACTACCCCTATAAGATGATGATTTTCCATATACGATATTTAGATATAAGGGGTAGCTTTCGCCGTAGAGTCCGAATTTGCGGTCAGATTTGCCGAATTCGGACTCCCTTTACCTGATATTGCTCCTAGAATACATGGACCTCAACGTGTCCAAACTTTGGGGAAAGGGCTCAATTAGGGTAAGGCTATGACAGCCTATAACGCGGGGACTCTATTGGCTCAAGCACCAAAACAGACGCAAAACCATCTGGTGTTTAGGGGCCTTGATCATGTTGACGTGCAAGAGCAATGTTTTGCGATTGTAAACATGTATTAACATAACACTTCAAGTTGATTCATATCGGAAGAGAGAGGTTGATTGTTAGCCTGTTAACAAATACTGTGGTACATCCACATTCATTCAATTTTATTGCATGGTGCTTTAGATATGTATATCGTTAATTGGCTTCTGCACGGAAGTGGTCATGAACACGAGACCCTATCGAGCGGAATACTGCCCCCAATTGCAACGAAATCAAACGCCTTAGGTAGCTACGACGCGTCGCTATCGATTCGCGCTGGTCTAGCAAGTTCTATTACGGATTTAGTTCGACTTTCGATGGCATTTCCCAAGCGATGTGGTCAACCATCGATTTGATGGTCGATACTTAAGCAAGCGTAGCGCTCGTTACAATTGCTTGTTCGAGTTCTGTGTGATACAGCAAGAAAGAGAAGTGCTGTAGTATTATTTTGAGGGTAATTTTACTAGCCGCCGACAAGTTTTAGTGAAGAACGAGCAACAAATGTGGTAGTGAAACAATCTTTGGTACATACTATTATGGCCGGTACAATAGTTCCATTCATTTTGATGATGAACACGATGACGATGACGGTTGGTTCTACCCAATTTCAAAACGCCGATGACGATTAGTTCCTTCCAATTTTCAAAAGGACGATCACGATTAGTCTATCCATCTTTCAAAATGGGAAGGAGCCTCAAATCCCAACACTAAAACACTTTCTCCGAAGGCATAACTTTAAGGGATGCGGGCGTTGACCGTACTCGTTGTTGCTGTCCTCGCCTGCATCAAAGCTGCGTCGATCGGCCACGACAAAGTGCAGCCATTCGTACAGCCCAACCCGATCACCGAAGCCGAGAAAGCTGCCGTCAAGTTTACGCCGTCACTAAAAATAAAGAGTGGATGTCAACCGTACCCTGCCGTGAATGCCGCCGGCGACACGAGTGCCGGCTTGAAGGAAGCGGAAAGTATGATGGTAAATGCAAAGGCTCCAGCTTGGGGCCGTAGTTGTACATTCGATCGACGTGGTACGAGGGCAAGTGGGCCATCATGTACGCATGGTATTTCCCTAAAGACATTGAGAATTTTGGCCTTTCCACAACCACTACGAAGCCGTGTCGGTAGGGGCAAGGCGATCGTTCATTAGTTAGTGAGGCAAGCCTCGGCTCGGATCTCGTAGAGAGTTCAGCTGAGACAGGCCCCACACGAAGTGACGCCGAGTTGACTCATGGACGGTCGCCTTGAACGTCTGCAAATGGACCTGTCACACACCGTAACAATGCGTAAGTGTAGGAGGTAAACCAATGACTTCGGTCACTGGAACCGTGTGCGAATCCCCTGGACCGGCGACTTGATCCTCTCTCCCGGTCGCCTTGGTCAACAATGGGCAGGAGCTAGTCGAGGGTCAAGCTGTGCAGACAGCTTACGTGTGACCGACGGGGGGAGAGGGGGGCGTCCGTGAGATGATTGCTGGTGCGTCAGGCACGGGACCGATGCCGATGTGAGAGCGGCTTGGAGGAGAGAGAACCATTTCGTCGGCCAGCGTCGGAGGCGGCGGACACCCCCATGTGTAGGTAGGTATATAGGTAGGTAGTGCGTCAGGGGGCACCGTAGGTGAACGGCGGAATGTTATACGTCGAGGCGGACGCCATCGGAGGCGAGGCCGAGTGCGCTTTGGTCTGGCTTGTTCCGTCGGAGCGAGGAGAGACCACAAATGAGCGATCACCAAATCTATACTACAGCAAAGTTCAGCCTCTCGGACAAAACCTTTCATCCTTGATAGGATGTAGGGTGAAAACCGATTGCTGAGTGGCACTAAACTACAAATATACTGTACTTGGTCCTTGACGCAACGTGAGCCTTATTGACGCGAGGTCTTCTACGACGTCCTCTACGATCGCAGAAAACACGTTTTCCGCTCCGGAAAACGACCATTATCAAGAAGGGTTTCCGACACGATTGGGAGAGCTTGGTTGTGTCGCTCGACAATCTCGCAATAGCTAAACCGCCGATCTTGGCAACCTCTGCGTCGTCGAGACGGTATGGTACTGGGTACGTTATCAACAAACCACCCGGCATATGAGACATCATCAACGGCACCACGCCGAAAGTGCTGTATGATCACGATAATAACAACGAGTGGCACACCATTTTTCAATCCGACGAAGTAGGAGAATACCAGGATCTCATCCAGTGGAGCCAACTGACGGACGTGGCTCGTGAGGCTTTGAAAAAACCCGACTTTGGTGACTCTGCCAAGGTGCCTTTCAATGATGGGAACTTTAAAAACTAACCTCAGGGCTGCCTCGCCGATTTACATATACAGACTCCGTCGAAATGGCGGTCCAATCAGCCCTTCGATTTGGAATTAACCACGTTTTCTTAGGTGTGACCACCGAACAAGAGAGTATCAATTCGTGTCGAAGAAAAATTTCAGACTTTTTTTTGGTGATCGTTTTTTCTCAATTCTAGATGTCCATCGTCTGGTGCGCTGGAAAATAGCTGTCCTAGTTTGTAATGCGCACAAACTGAGCACTCGCTCCATCACGAGGCCTCCTTTATCAACTAGTTACTCTCTATCAGCCTCCTGAGCTTTATCTAGGGTAGTTGACCCACTTTATATGCCGAACCTATGTGTTTTTCCTCGGATAGGGTGTTTGTGCTAAAATCTGTTTTCTAAACTTAATGTGTTAGCTGTTGGGCTTCGAGTGTTACCACCACGCATCGGTCCCCTTTAGATACCTCTTACGCAGAAAATTTAGGGACCTTACAAGCTGAGATCTCGATGCCAAAATGTAACGGAGTGTATATGTGTAGCCTCCGTTTGGAGTTCCTGCCGTACGACCCATTAATTACTTCGTGTCCACCGTCTTTATCTGGAATTAGAGTCGGCATACTACCACCAGTACTCATTTCAGTTCGGTGCTGTAGTTTAAATACGGCAATATGACCACAGTGTCAAGTGCTGCCCTCTTGTCTACTACGAGCATCTTGTCATCTATTACATGGATTCAGTCAATTTTATTTTGAACACCTCTAGCCCCGCGCCCTGTATTCTACAGGATAAGAAATCCGGCCATTTTGCCCTATACAAATAATAAGTCGTTCGATACAAACTTCAAGTGACCACTGCGATTATAAAGTTTCAGAATCATGTTCTAACCTCAGAGCAATAATTCACGGCCAGAGACCGAGCGCACGGACAAGCGCAAGCACTTCGGAAAGGTGACCTGGTCGCAGCTGTGGTCCAAGCTCAAAAAGCTCGGGTGGTGTTTTGAGAAACCAAGGCGGCCGGCCGATGAGAACCGATACTTCACACCCGCTGGCTGGGAGAAGAAGGCGAGCGTTGTCCACCTTGTGGACTATTTCGAAGGAGCAGACGAAGTCCGGTGGTTTCTTTCCGTCGATTGAATGCAAATTTATTTACATTGGACACCAGGATACTAACGCTATATCTGTTCCAGTGCTCAACGACGCTGAGCCTCCTGCCAAACGGCCTGCTTCCATTCCTATTGCAGCGGCGGAGCCGACGCCTGCCGCCACGTCTCCTGTTCAACCACCCATGCAACTTGCTGTTCTACAAAAAGCGGAATTGGAAGAGATCGTGCAAATCTTACATATCAGCGACAACGATTCTGATGACGCTAAGCAGTTCAAGACGTGAATTGTCAAGCCTGTAGCAGATACGGTCTGTGGCGAAGTCGGTGAAGCGTTTTACCGCCCCAGGGTGTGTATAGCGCAACCCAGTGACGTCGCCTAACCACCAGATTCCAGGAGGGCACCGCGCTTGGTCTTCTGCGCCAGGATTCGGGTTCTTGCGCCAGGATGACAGGTCCTGCGCCAAGGTAAACGCGATCCAAGCGTAGAAGTATGGGGCACAGCGGCGAGGTGACTTCCCGAGAAGGTCTTGGCGTTTGTACCTCGTGTATCCCCATCGGCTCGTTTGTCTTCGACGGAACGGCACTCCACCCGAGCGGTTGGGAGGGTCATGAACAGTTATAACCTAATGAAGAAGTGCGGGCCAAGCGTCCACTCCAGTATGCAGCCTCGAACTCTCAAAGGTAATCCTGGCTTGGGTGCCCTCACCAGGATGTGGGGGCCAGAAGCAGGTACGCTAGAACACAGACAACTTGTGTACAGTATTCCAGGTGCAGTTCCGGACTGGTTGATAACAAGCAAACAGAGTTGTATACAAATATGTAATAATATGCAGCTGTCCAAATATTACAGACCCGGAGCGGGGGTCTCACACACTAGGCTCACTCGAGTATAAATTCAGGCACCCAGCAGCCTGAATACTCACAATACAAACGCGCACCACCTCAATTAAGAGGAAGAATTCGCTGTAATCCAGGATACGGTCAATCCACACAGCAGTCAATCCAAATTCCCAAAGGCGACTACTTAACACTTCAGGAATACACAGGTTAATATGAAATGGGCAAAACACTAACAATTAGTGACCTAACTAGGATATGAAATAGATGGGTCACTCCAGGACGTACGATCACTGGTCACCACCTAACTGGACTTGAGTAAAGGTGGAGCTCCAGCGAAGCGATCAGCCCTTCTTGATCAACTTGCCCGGAATGTGTGGGGCCGCAGCGGTGTGATTGCTTCTTCATCGCGGCGCTTGTCCTTCCTGACTTATTCCACGCCAAACACTTGTGCCCAACGGAGAAAATTGAACTCTGTTTAAATTATCAATAGGCTCTAAGTCTTCTGTCTTCTTACACTTCGTACAGTTCTACTTCAAGTCTTCGTAAAATATCTTATCTTCAGTATAAATAAATTAGTCTTCGTATTGTATTCGGTTCTGGATTCTTGTAGTCTTCATTTGGGCATGGCTTGGATCGAATATCTCGGTCTCAGTATGGGAAGATCTTGTCGACTCGACAGGGTCATGCTTGGGTGAGTTCCGAGCGTGATTGAACTTCAAACTTGCGTGCCACTTGCTTGTCATACCAACTTGCCGTCCTGATACGGGTTCATCCAGGCACACACAGTCACACACTTGTTCTCGACTTGGATAATCGTTCTTCGATGGCAGTGTATCTTGGGCGATCGCTGGATACTTCCACGAATGCATGTCATTCAGGCGTGGATCGCTCTAGGACTGGCACTGCACCGTTGGCTTGGCTCGGAAAGCACTTGCTGCGTGTTGTAACGTAACGAAACACTGGATACTTTGAATTCTGCTAGTAATCCTGGCGTGGAAGCGCATACGGCTGCATCTTTGCGTATTTGACCGCGTAATCCTGGCATGGGCGCGTCCAGGGTCCTTTCTTGCGCACTAACCACTGGTAATCCTGGCGTGAACGCGCACAGGCTTCCTCCTTGCACACTTATCACATGTAATCCTGGCGCAGCGATATCCAGGGTTCCTTCTTGCGCAATAGTCGCTTGTAATCCGTACCGAATCGATTAACGTGGATTCTTGGTGTGCGGCGTCGGTACGGCGTGCGTCTTGGTGCTAACGGTCAACATCATGTACGTAGCGTATTTTTTCTTGGTTTCTTACGTCCTTTACGGCGTCCAGCGCATGTTTTCTGGGATCGGAGAAGTCTGGGGAGTCGTTCATTCTTCGTTGGGCGGAACTAGAGCGAGAGGAGGTCGTCCAGGGATACGTTCTCCTGGATAACTTTCCGCCAGTCTTTAGGCACTCCTCGTAAGGGAAAGTCCGGGGCCGGACCGAAGCGTCTTCTCGCATTCCTGGGTATGCATCTCCAGGAAGCACGCGTTCCAAGCCATTTCGGGCCCATCTGCATTCAGGCACCAACTTCTTTTTACAATCCCACTCGTCCCAATCTCCGTCCATGTCACACGGGTGTGGCTTATTTCCTTTAGACTCTTCGTCACTCGCCGTATCAACAGCTCCACCCATGTCCACTCTTTCAGTGTCGACACCACTCGCAGTTGCCACTCCCACCGAATTAGCCGCCTCGTCACTTTGGACTGATTGTGGATAGGCGTTTTCTGAACTCGGCTCTGTACTCGCGTTGGCGACTTCAGCCACGGCCTCACGCACCATATCTGCTGCATTAATCCGTTGCAGTATTAACCACGTACTCCACCGGTAACGGGATAAATGGTACTTGTGGATAGTAGCGATGTCTGCCTTTCAACAGTGCGTTTAGATAAGTACGCTCGACGGTCTCATCCTCACGGAACTTAACATCACGTGCCTCGACCATCATCTGGCTTCACACCTGACAGCTTTTAAATCGGTGTCTTGCCACTCAACGTTTTAGTTGGGCTGAGAGTATCGAGTTCCACCACATAACGCAGCAGTTCAGGCCACAGTACCATCGGCATGTGTGCCGCGTGCATCACAGCACGCATCTTGTTATTCGCTCGGATCTGAGAACATTGTCCTGCTAAAAAAAAGCGCGTAAAATTGAGCAACTACGTGATGTCTCTAGAGTGGAAAGACGCGAGTGCCAAAACTATTGTGATTAAAAGTAACATTTTTGGAGTTTAGTACTCTAGTTATGCGCCTGAAATGTGTCTGTAGGGGTATCGGTTGCATACAAAAAAAACTATTATGAAATACATGTCTACTATGGATATAAGAGAAACTAAAGCTGAAACGAAGTTCGCTTCCAGTATATTTGCTTTACTGTTAGCAGTAACACTGTTATTAAACCAGATTGTATTTTTTCTTTCAGCTTCTAGTTTATTCTGGAATAGAAGTCTATAATCTATTGATAACAACCATAAGGCGAGGTCACCCAAGTTGACCAAGCGTTTCTCCAATCCAGTCTCTGTGAAGCCCTACTGAACGTACTTTGAAAGCTTTATATGCCTTTACAATTGTTGGTTGACCGAACTATCTCGAGCTGTACCCTTACAGAGGTACTATCGCCTGTATAGCTACTGCATTGGTGGTTCACAACGTGGTTCAGGTGGTAGTTCCAAGCGCAGTTAACGCTCCAAGTGCAAGTGAGCTTGCACAATCTGAACAATGACCACTCAAAAATCTAGCTGATGATAAAAGCCACCTACGACCGCTGAGGTGGTCCCAATGACCTGCAAGGCTGATTACAGTGGATGGCCACGATCTTTTACCATGCTGACGCGATGGGTTTTATCGCCTTGAGCGATGAGCGGGTTTCGGGAAAAGTTGGGTCCCAAGAGTGGCCGGAAGAAGGCTGGGCAAATTCGGACGTAGTTCACCAAATGAACACTCTACATACTTAAGGAGCTCTGAATAGTGATAATCACCTATTTTGTATCACTAAGTACCATCTGGAGGTCAGAGGTAATTTTGACTTGGGCTTGTATGCTGACGGTCAGCGAGAGACCTCTACAACATCCTTAATAGAGGGTATCGCTATTTGGGATATCACTCTAAAGAGGATTGTCTGTAGTAATTGGTAGATATGCTTGTTCCTTTTTCGGTTGTATAAATCTCACAACGTGGGTGCGATCGAGTATTGAAACGGCACAGTCAGTGATCTATCAGAGCATTGTACAGATAACTATTAACGAAGAAATACTACAGTACATATATTTTTAGAGAGGTGTGTTAAGCCTCGTAGAGCGAGGATTTATTCTGTATCATACAGAATAAGAAAATATCTTAATCTAAGTATACTTTCGAACCTGCGAAAATTATGTTGGTGGAAGCCCTTCGCGCAAAGGTGTCAACGACTCGACAAAATATAAACACAGCCGCTGAGTATAGCATATAGTATGTATCCAACATATGTAGTATTTGTGATCGTCTATTGGCTAATAAATGAATAAAGTACAGCCACAGCCTTTATGGAATCAACACATGGCGTTTTTGATACGACTACGTAAGCTGTTGGCGCCAACCATTTTGGCTCAAAAAGGTCCAGCGTCAGCTATATGTAGAGAAAAAAAATTGTCCATTTCCTAACTAACGTATTAGTAAGGAGGAACTGGGAAAATTATTCCTTGTTTCGATACAATAATAGCTCTAGCTGAACCTTACTCTCCTTCCACAAACACACACAAACATACACACACCACCAACACCATCACCCCAACACCTTTCTGTTAGATAGCTAGCGTCCACGTTTAGAGCCAGCAAATACACATGATATCTTCAGTACAAGGCTAAATCAGTATAATACAGAATTAGGATTGGATTACAATGGTTATTCTGTATCATTCGCGCTGATGGCATTGGCCTTGGTCAAAGCAACTCTCTCTACCTCGGATAGAACCACCCTCGTCGCATTACTGTTCATGCGGATCCTATATGCCGCACAAGCACTATGTCACATACATAGTCTATGTGTCCGCGTTAGCTATATAACAATATATAAAAGCAACCCCACCCCTGTATCAATTTACGCACCTTCTAGAAGTTGATAGGCGCGCATGGATACTTGCTGTACCTCTCAGTGGTCCTTAAAAGCTTGTTAGCGCTCCATCACTCTTGTTTATCCATCCTGCGCGCAGCTTCTCTCGGGGGCAGTTTATTTTTGATGAGGGAGGGGGAGGGAGTGGCTGACACGCGTCGTTGTTGGCTATTGCCAATTTAACAGGAAAGTTCAATTGATCCACCCTATACAAAATTTTATATGCGACGTTACATCTGTACCCAAGTTTGCTGAATACATTATCCTGTGGAATGGCTTATTCTGCGTGATACAGAATACCACACTACAGGGGTTAATCTTTTTTTCACCTTCCAACGTTGAAATAACCGTACCAACCTGCAAGTATCTCATGCTGACACACAGGATAAGACGCTGGTTATGGCAGTTCGCCACGAGGAATCCGAAATACTGGAGACGCTGAACCATCAAGACAGGATGAAATGTCCGATGAGGACGGCGCAGAGGTGCACCAACTGAAGTTCATCAGTAGATTTAGCCCCAATCATCTAACTCTATTGCTTAATTCGTCCAGTTAGGGGGTCGCCTTCTAAACATAGATACGGAGTACAACGCCCCATCCTGCGCTTTGTTTCTGCTGAAGCGTGGCATTCCGATGGTCTGGACCAACGCATGGGGGGAAACGCAGTTCAAGTGGCCTGTGCCCGTGGTCGTCCAGAGATCCTCGAGATGATCCTTCAACGAAATTCTCCAGATGAGAAAGGTCATCGAGATGGCAGCAAAGCTCCGAACGGAGCAGCCGTGCTAAGCCACCCGTTCATCAAGATGGACGTGCTTCAGAATTGCTACAACAGCTTCAGCTTCCTGTGTGATGATGATAACGTACGTTTAGATGTGATCAGTTGTAATTAAATTACCCGTAGACTAAGGGATGACTTCCAGCATCTGTTCCCAGTGTTCGTCGCAGTAAACATGCCCGCAAATCTCGAGATTTCCGTAACCACTACGAAGACGTGTAGATAGCGGCAAGGCGATCGTTCATTCGTTAGTGAGGCAAGCCTCGAAAAGAGATTAATTCCGAGTACAGATGGGCGACTTTCGAGTACACAACCCGTTTTGACAGGGTTTGTTGAAATGGATGAACGCCGAGTACACTTTAACAGTAGTTTTTAAAACGTAAAGTACCGGTATCGTCAGTCCATACAAGCACCCTCAGCAGCACCGCTTATAATTAGCTTAGCGGCATATCAACAAGGTACCTGTAAGTTGAATCGCTTCACTTAGAACAACACTTTCAAGAGCACATTCCAGCGAAAATGAAACGCTAAGTTAAAGAAAATTACAAGCCACTACCAGCAACTCGCAGTTAAGCTGATCCTACGTGGTCTCCTCCTCATCGTCTGGCGTGTACAAGCAAGTCACATCCACGCCGATACGTCTCGACGCCAGGATGATTGTCAATTGTCACAAGCTCCTTCCACTCGTAGAAGAGCTCGTCGTCACCATCGTCAAATCTCACGCGCCATTTGTAGACTCCGTTCTGGAGCTTGGCGCTTTTGATCCGCCCAGAAATAAACTCGATGGTTTCTGCTCCATCTTCTTTGTACACGAAACCCTTGCACACCTGCCAGTTATGTATGTACATTGGCTGACGCTGAAGCCGCTTTAAGAGATTAGCCGATGAGAAAGCTCGATTTCACCGCTCATCGATGCTCAGAGCTCCTGGGACCTTTCGTTGACTACCACTGACCTTCTTCGTTTGAAGGTGCGTTGCTGCGCTGTCCAAATCGAACTATTTGGCCAGTGTCATGGTCGCCACAACGTGCGAGCACGGCCTGCCGATATAAATGCCTTACAGTCGCATCTGTACAGGGAGCGGATTTTCTTTATCTATATAACAAAGACAAAACGAAAAATGTACATAGATATTAAATGAGCCCCGCAGTTATAGAAGAAATACACAGAGATATCACCATGTCGATTGTAATAATGGGCTGGAGTTTGAACTGAAAGCTGAAGACCTTGCCTGCATCACCAATAATCTTAACTTCATGCAGGGAAAGGTAGTGGATGTTGATGTCCAGTACGGCATCATACCAGGCTGCGTAACGCTCACTGAACGAATGCGTAAAAAACGCCCACAGCTCTGGTGATCGGCACACTTGTACGTCACTGCCTTTCCGCGCTTGCCGTCATTATCATCGTATATGTAGTTGAATCCATCATACAGTTCCATCGCAATCTGCGCGCTGTGCATCGTCTCGTTTTGAATTCAACTGCAAACCCATGACAGCGGGCGATGGGCGAGCTCCGCGCCATGACCTGTGCAGCCACAGGTAAGAGAGCATGTTGAGCGAAGCTACGGCTGATGAACACGTCACATACACAAACCGCTCGTACGGGCGAGGATGGCTGCCACCGGTGAAGTACTGTGCGTCGGTAAGTGAGCGGTTATGCTGTGACAGCAATTTTGGCGCCAAAGTGGACAGAGCGAGAAGATCGGCAGCCTAGTAGTTGCCGAGGGCACTATCAACCGGGATCTTTTTACTACAATTTTTCTCCATCTGCGTTGTGTACTCGGCAGTCAGACATACCATACCGGTATGTCCTCTTTACTAGTCACTTTTCGTCGGGATTAGTGGTACTTTCGGTATTACCCGGAATTTAGCCAGCTGTACTCGGAATTGGTCCGCTTTCCAAGCCTCGGCTTGAATCTCGTAGAGAGTTGAGCTGAGGCAGGCCCTGGGAGTGGAGGGGTGGGTGTTGAACTCCGAGGCGGACGCCATCGGAGGCAAGGCGGTGTGCGCTGTGGTCTGGCTTGTTCCGTCGGAGCGAGGAGAGACCATAAATGAGCGATCGCCAAATCTATACTACAGCCAAGTTCAACCTCTCGGACAAAACCTTTCATCCTTGATAGGATGTAGGGTGAAAACCGATTGCTGAGTGGCACTAAACTACAAATATACTGTACTTGGTCCTTGTCGCCGCTTGAGCCTTCTTGTCTTTTACGACGTCCTCTCCGTTCGCAGACAACACGTTTTCCGTTCCGGAAAACGACAATCATGGAGGTTTTGATTCGTCACCGCGCAAAGTTCAACTTCCCCACACGTGACAGCCGAGACACGGTACGAACAACCGACGTTTCTATCCCAGAGCTTAGTTAACCTTTTGGGGGTGAAGCTTTTCATCAAGGAAAACTCGGCGGCTTATCGAGTAGATTTGAAAAGGTGGCTAATCGAGGACGAGTATGCATTTGATGGCAAATCGAGTGAAAATATCCTCGCTAGGTACGTATCCATACTCTGTATTGTAGATCTCTCCGTTAGGTTAACATTAGAACATGCTACATGTATTAAATGGCCCGTGTCATGGACGGCCACCAAAGCTGGAAGCTACCTGCAGATAGCAACTAAACTGCGATTATTACAATACCCAGGCTACGCTGCCAACATAAGACCGAACCCGAACCAAGCAGGTCAGTAATACCAGCAGCGTAGCCGCTCCTGCCTCTTATAATTACAAGGGCGCTCCGGAAACTCGGCCTCGTTTACTATTATTGCTGTCCTTGCCTACATCAGTTCGTCTGACTATGTTGGGACGAGCCGTTGGTATAATGCTCACCAGAGCGGACAGCACGTCCAAAAGCGATACCGCTGACCAGGCTCCACTCAGTAGGACGATACTGGGCGGAACCCTCTCATCGGTCTCGCGAAGACAACATACATAAGGGCTTCACCCTACGTCAGACATGATGGATGCGCTTGCAGCCCTTCGGCTGCAGCACATATAGGCAGGCCATCGAGCAGATCAGTTAACCAAGGTACGTGAGGTATGTACAAACAGACCGTGTGGTGCCACGCCACCCACCATAGACAGAGCATCCTGCCGTCCGCCCCGAATCGCTCCTCGTAGTCGCGGAGGGCAGCGATGGGCACTATAAACAGCATTGCGAGTATGGCGCTCGCGTAGTCCTCCGGGCTGAACTGCATCGCTTCGGGACTGCGCACAACCCCGACGTATCGTTCTCCACAAGTCATCACGAAGAACCCGGCATCGTTCACGAACTCGAACACGCGGCTCACGAACACCATCACTACGTCGCGCACCGGCGTCGTGACAACCCACACCAAGATCGTTGAGACCATGCAGGTCACCGTCGCGCCGTACTCACCCGGCAGAGCAGCTTGCCCACTCCACAGGTAGTTAATTATCCACGATTACATGTAATTCTCCCCCGTTTGTCTCCTCTTCAACTCTCCACCACTGAGTTCGAAGTGCCCGTTAATGTCGTCACGGGTCATCGAGACCTGTCCTCGCTGGGACGAGAACTTTTGGCCATTAGATCTCGCCGGCAGTCACACAGGTCAGTTCCTGTCTCTCAAGCTTCAGGCTCCGTTCTGATCAAAAGTGACTCATTCTCGAATTCGCAGTCTCGAGGCCTTGCCACGTCTCCGTTATGGCGCCGCAGTACACACCACAAGAACTGGAAGAGATCAAGGACTTCCTTTCCGACCTCATCGATCGAGCGGCGCGCTGGTCTGCCTGGACGCAGCGTCCAGGCAGACCAGCGCGCCGCCGAGGAGGCCTTCTGAGCTCGCGTTCACCCACACCTTGTCGACAATGCTCAATCCAGTGGAGCTGAGCAATTGGACCGCGTGGTGCAGAGCGTCATCGACGGTGACGGTGGGGTCATCCTGACCAGCACCGTGCTCCTGCTTCCACCCGACCCGTCCGCCGGCTCGGCTACTGCAAGCGCCGTTAGTGGCAATGAGACTGCCGCGCCTTCTCCTTCGTTATCACCCCAGCCGACCAAGTCGCACAAGTCGCTCAGGTCTCCCAAGTCGCACAAGTCTTCCCAGAACTCTCGGCTCCGTCAAGGCCACAAGCGCGCGGCTTCCCCGACGCATAACCGCTTAGGTCATCGACCAAAAAGCGTAGGACTTCTTCCTCGCCGGCTTCGACGTTACCTTCACCCGAGTCGATGCCCCACATCAGCCGGTCGGCCAAGCTCGGGGTCCGTGCTGCTATTTATGGCGTCTTTGCTGAGGCCAAGGAGCTGGGCCAAGAACCCTAGTGTCTCGCCTACCCTTGGCGGGGACACCAGCTCTTCTACGATCCGACCGAGTTCCCCAGAGTCTACTGCGCTCACTGGCGGTTCTACATGACTGGCCGTCGTTTGTTCTGGGCCTGGGCGTTCCACTCGCCGCTCGAGAACAAGATGTACACGGACGCTCGCCGGATGCTCAAGTGGCGCATGGTGCAGTCGCGCACGGCCTTCATCAGCTTGCTGATTGAAGTCCTTGGCTACTACGAGCTCCTGAGTCGCCTGGACGACTGCTCCGACCTCTTTTGGATGAAAGGGCAGCCTGACAAAGGCTCAAACGAGTCCAGGAACTACCCCGGCCTGCTCATAGAGGATTTCAACACGTTGGACACTCGAGAACCCAGGCGCTTCGACTTCTTGATTGAGCACGCCATGGATCCCAACCACATCGACGAGTATGGCTACCCCAGTATGAGCGTCCTGCTTGAGTCCAGCGGCGTCCTGAATCCTGACGCTAAGTCGCCCTCTCGCCTGTCGGACCTCGCCTTGGCTCGCGTTCGTAAGGACCTCATGTGTTCCAGAGAAGTCCCGAAGACGTGGGTCAGCGACAAGTCCCACGAGCCGTGGAAGAGTCTCATTAACAGCTATCGCATCAAGCAACTCCAGGACCGCCACTATGGCTCCAGGGACAGGCCCTTCTCCGCTCCCCTCGCTCCACCCGATCCTACGCCAGCCGAGTTGGGAGACGAGGACAGCAACCCCACGGCGCTCCCGCCAGGCACTCTACCCTCGGACGAGGAGGAGGACAACGACAGCGACGAGCAGAAGAGCGACGGTAGCGTCGTCACCAGCGACGCTGAACTGAAGACGGCTTTGAACAAGTAGGCCGTCCGTTTCGTCCCGTAGCTTCTGCTACCCCATGCGTAATACATGTCTTCCGTTTTGCGTTTTTCCCGTTCTTTTGTTTTCTCCGTCCTGCCCTACCCCTTATAGAAAGCTCCAACCAGCGTGACTCCAAATAGAGAGCGTCCCAGCCTGTGCCCCTATTTGAGTGAACCTTTAAAATCCAAAATATACCATACTCATTCCGAGAGTTTCACTACCCCTCGAAATATTCACACCATTTATCGCGTTTTTCTTCAATTTTCTCCATTTCTCTACGGATCGGTATTCCAATACCGATATCCCCTAGAAAAGTAATTCATTTTCGTCCACAGTAGCGTTCGCCTCCATCAAACGGGCGCTGTGACGAATCTCAGGCAGACCCTTCCTCTTATTCTCTGCGTTCTCGAACCGCACTATCAGTGTGTCGTACTCAGACGACAACGCTGCCCGCGGCAACCCGAACGTCTGGTAGGTAGCCGTCAACGCCAGATACTGCACCTGTCGGGCCACACTTCATTTCGCCACTATGTCCACTATCGGCGAGCTCATTCCCGAGAACGCCGTCTCTTCCCCACCGATCGTCCGACGCTCAGCGAAGCCGTCTCGGGCAAGTCCTCCTCGTCCAGGGGACCTCCGTTGGCGTCTTCCGTCGTAGCTTCTTCCACGCCTTCTGGAACGTCGTCAGCGAACGGTCGGCTCCACCGTCCTTTGATCCGCTTCAGCCGGTTCACGTTCACATCCACCACCATGTCCGGGTGACTCGGGATCGCGACACGGTAGGCGATCTCCCTACTAGACCGACGATCCGATACGGACCGCGCCACGAGAACGCCAACTTCGTGCTCTTCTTTTCCCCGCGTCTCGCCCTAAAGAACTGTTATACCCACCCTTGGTCACCTTTTGCGAACTCCACGTGCTCCTGCCTGCCCAGACGTCGTTCGTGACGATCCTGGCCCTTGATGAGCTGGCGTTCTACCATCCGCCTCGAGTCTCGCAGGGACCGATACAACTGACGCCTGTATGACGTCACCTCACTCGACTTCCAGTCTGGCCCGGTATTCAGGAACGCTAAATCGAGAGGTAGCACCGGGTCAAGCCCGTAAAGACTAAAGAATGGTGAGTCTCCCAGCGCCTCGTTGTATGCCGTTCTGTATGCGAACAGAACGCGCGGCAGATACACATCCCAGTCCTTCTGAGACTCGTGGACGTACATCCGTAGCATATTGAGTAGCGTCGCATTGAACCTTTCCACTAGGCCCTGCGTCTGCGGGTGATACGTAGTGCTGAACAGATTATTTATCCCTAGCGTCTCGTAGAGAAACCTCGCTAGTCCTGACATAACGTTGGGCCCACGGTCACTCCATAACAGTTCGGGTACGCTATGGCGCGAGATGACTCCGTCGACCATGACCTCCACGAAAGTGATCGTGTCCAATGCTCTTGCCGCGAACGCCTCAACCCAACGCGCGGAATAGTCCGCGAATACGAAGATGTACTTGTTACCTCGTTCCGTCGTAGGAAGGGGACCAATAGCGTCAACCACCAACAGCGATAACGGCCCCGACACGTCCATCACGGGCATCCCTTGCATGAGCCCGGACCTCCATCCATGGCCGTGCTCCCTTCCCCCCACTGGAGATCGGGCACGCGCGAACGTACTCATCCACGTCTTGCTTCCACCCCGGCCAGTAGGCATGTTTCCGGACGCGGTCTGTCGTCTTCGTCATTCCCATGTGTGCTGCGAAGATGTCGGCGTGACAATAGTGCAACACCGTCTTCATGAACAGTACCGGAATCAAAGGGACGACGTTCGTGTTGGCAGGTCCCGACCTAGCGTGCAGGTAGACCTCCTCATTAGAACTCCGTTCTTTATCACAAAGTGAGGGGCCATCTTCAGTGTTTGCAATTACAATTTCGGATCCAATGCCAGAACCCCGCCCTCCAAGAACGCCTTCCTAGCCCGCATCCAGGGCGTCCTGGCCTGTTCTTCCACAAACTTCTCGCAGTTCAACTTGAAAGCGTTTTCAACCGACCGGCCAGGCGTCACCGCACCTCCGGCCTCGTCCTCTTCCTGCTCTTCTTGAGTCGGACGAGCGCCGTCCGTCACTTCCTCAGCAGGAGCCTCAGGATTCGAATTCTGCTCTCCCGGCACTCTGCTGGCATCGTTCAGCTCCTCGACCTCAATGGCTGCACCGCCTTCCTCCGTCGAAAGGTTTAAAAGGTTCGCCGATCCTAACCGTCGCTCCCCGACTTGGTCTCGATTACATTGGTCGTCAGAATTGTTCAGGATATCAGTCATTCGTAGAGCATTCACCAAGGAGCGCGGGTAAAGTCTCGATTGTCCGTCCGCGTGGCCCATCAGCACTCCAGGTCGGTGGTGCAGCTTGAACTGTAACTGGAAAAGTTCCATCGCCCACCGTGCCAGCTTGGCGTTGCTGGTGCGGGTGTTCTCCCCCAATAGCCATGTTAGAGCCTGGTGGTCGGCGTGCAGGGCGAATTCTCCATGATCCAGATAACACCTAAAATTCCTGGTCGCCCAAATTATCCCCCAGCACTCGATTTCAGTAATCCCGCTAGTTTTGTTCACCCAGTTCCGCTGGGACCCCGTTAGCATCTTCCTGGCGTATGCGACCACCCTGTCACGCTCATCCACCTCCTGCATGAGGCACGCTCCGACAGCCAGGTGTGAAGAGTTGACGAATAGCATGAACTTCTTCATAAAATCCGGGTAAGCCAGAATTGGAAGTCTCCCCAATGCACGCTGGAGCTGCACGAATGCTCCGTCACAGTCCTGGTTCCAGTGGAACGCAACGCCCTTCTGCTTTAGACTCTGTAGCGGTGCAGCGATAGCCGCGAAGCCAGGTATGTAGCGCATAAAGTAGCCTGTTAAACCCAGGAGAGCCCTCAACGAGTGTAAATCGTGGGGCTTCGCGATGTTCGTAACCACCTTCACCTTTTCGGGGTTCGGGAGGATGCTGGACGGTTTCACTATGTGGCCTAGGAACGCCACTTGACTCCGTCCCCAATGGCACTTCTTCATTTTTAGCTTGGCCCCGTCGCTCTGAAACGCTCTAGCCCTTGTCGAACTCTCACTAAATCCGTAGGAAAGTCCCTGTTGAACACCACGCAGTCATCTAGGTAGACTAGGCACGTCCGCCATTTCAGGTCCACCAACACGATCTCCATGAGTCTCTCGAATGCTGGAACGGCGTTGCACAACCCGAACAGCATAACCAGCTACTCGTACAACCCGAACTGGCTCGTGAACGCTGTCTTCTCCACGCTATCCGGATGCATTGGTACGTTACAATATCCTGACGCTATTTCCATGGTGGAAAACAACCTGACGTTCCCCAGAACATCCAGGATGTCATCGATCAGAGTCATAGGGTAGCTATCCTTGATCGTGACATCGCTCAGGTTCCTGTAATCGATACAGAACCTAATTGCACCGTCGGGCGTCCTTATCATCAGCACAGGGCTGTCCCACGGGCTCGTGGACGGCCTGATTAAGTTCAGCTGCAAATATTGCTGTAACTCGGCCTCCATTACGTCCCCTTCAGCTTTTGACACCCAGTAAGGTTGCTGCTTGATAAGCCCGTGCGTTCCAGTGTCAATCTTGAACTCGAGTAGGTCCGTCCTACCCGGTCGCTTCGACGTGTCCACAAATATATCCCGCAACTCGTAGAGCAAGTCTGTAAACAACGAACGCTGTGCCCATCGAGCGCCGAGTCACTAAAGTCAACACCGAGTTCCTCTTCCTTGCTAGACGCGGGGGCTTCTTCCATCTTGGCCACACCCTCGTCGATAGGAACGGAGCGATTCTCTTTCGTCACTGCGATGACTCGATCCACTTCCGAGGTGCTAGACTTCCTTTCTTGTTCTCGTCTGATGGCCGTCGTAGGAACGACAGCGGCCACCGCGACCACCGTCTCCGCTTTGACCTCCAGTCCCTCCGTAGACGAGTTGCATACTTCGACCACTACTTACCCGGCTCTCACAGTGCAGAGGGTCCTCGCCACACGCAACTGTTCATCCAACCCGGGACGCCTTCTACCAGAACGACCGTTCCGTCCTCCACGCTCCCTCGAACTCGAGAGCGCACGAGAGCTTGATGCCCTGGTTGCAGTGACGATCGACGGCAACACCCACTGCGTAGGTCTCCTCCACTCGCGTAGCTCCCATTGGCAACACTTCCACCGTGTCCTTCAGTTTCATCGTTCTCGCCTCGAGGTCCATCACTGCACGGAACGCCTCTAGCGAGTCAGTTCCCAAGATCGCATCCACGCTTAAGCTATTGACGACGACGAACGGTAGCTCCTTGTCTACCGCTCCCAGCGTCACCGGCAACTTGATAGCCCCTAGAACTTCGATCTTATGCCCCGACGTGCTGCTCAGACTGCCAGTGTAAGGATCCAGAGCCGCCTCGGCCCGTCCCGTCCTTACTAGAACACTCTTATCCACCAAACTTGCGACCGCTCTCGTATGGACGAGCATCTCAACAGGGCAACAATCCACGTGCCCGCTGTAGAGAGCTTCCATACCCCCCATACTGCAGATAACACACTTTCCTTACGGCACGACGCGGTCCCTGGCGCGTTCGTAGTTCCTTGCCTCCAGCAGACCTGGTTGTCGCGGCCAGCGAGGTGTCCCTCCAGCACGGGTTGTGTAGACGCAATGCACTTATCCGTCAATCCCCTCACCCGCCGCATAGAGCTCTAACAACGACTTCTCGGGCAACCGGAACGTCACGGACTTGTGATCGCCCGTGCCACGCGTCGCGCTACCTCGTTTCTCGCGTTGCTGCAGGTGCGTTCTCACCTTCGCTCAGACGGCCGCGGCCTCCCACGCGTAGTACAGTCGAGCCCAAGCCATCACTCGCTCCACCTCGTCCTCAGCGCACCCTTCGTTCAGCAGGTAGCAACACAGACCCGACTCGGCGATCCCTTCGAGTATCGTCTTGTAACGGAGAGGAAGCACCTCATGAGGGCACCCCTGCTTCCAATTTTCTCTCTTCCTTGACCGCTCGTCCGCTCCTCGTCCACCGCCTCCGTAAGGAGCAACCCGTCGACCTCTTTCCTCGCAGACGAACGACACTGAAGCGGCACCTTATCGCTCTCCCTGAGTTCCTCTTGGCTCGGTACCGGGAAGTCCCCTTCGTCGAGCCCAACGCACACATTTCGCAGGACCTCCGATTCCCCAGTCTTCGTATCCTCCCTCAGAGTTCTCACGCTGTCCTCGTGCATCGCCATGACACCCTGTACCGTATCCCCACCTTCTGTTCCGCTGCCTTCCGTAAGGCGTCGAAGATGACCAGCTTTCGACGTCACCGAGCAGGACGCCCGTGTTTTCTCGCTCTCCTTGAAATTGCGATTAGCGTGCTTGGCCTCTTCGACCGTGGCTAACTTCTCCTTGTACCAGCCAAGCCAGTACTCGGGCGTCGTGAGGGCTTCAAAAGCCACCTCGCTCGTCCTTTCCAACACATCCACCGGGATGTTCAATTTTTTGCTCAGCTCTTCAATACTGAGATCCTTTTGTCCCTCGGCGTTCTTCACCATACGCCGTCTTAGATCGACTTCATCCAGGGGGAACAGGTGTTCCTCCAGCTCCTTCTCGTACTTCTCAGGCTCGGTGGCCGCCAACCCATACTCACCGCGTTCCAACAGATTCAGCTCTACCTCGGTGAATACCATGTCTTGGGTCTAACCCCTCGTTCTTGGTACTTCCTTCGAGCTCTCCTTGCTCTTGCTACCCTCGACAAGCTCCCTGCTCATCGGTTTCTCGCTCTCGACTTGGAAGGCCAGCGTTTCCGTTGCTCGCCTCCTTTTTCTTCGCGATGGAGGAAGCCTTGTCCATCCACGCGACCATAGCATCCTCGAGAATCGTCTCCAGCGCCCCTCTCGTCCATTTGAACACCGTCGCCACCTCCGAAGGCTTCTCTCCCGGCGTTCTCGTATTCTCAGCTTCTCCTAGAGGTTCCGTAGGCACACCACCCTTGGCTACCTCTTCCTTATCCTCGCTTGGAGCTACCGCTTCGCCCTCGCCGTCTTCTCGTCGCGACTCAGCCTCTTATCCCGGCGAGCCCGTTTCTCCAGTAGTTATCATCTCAGTTTCCTTCGTTTCTCGTACGCCGTCAGTGGTCTTGATCCTCTCGACGCAAGCCATATCCTTGTTCACCATTTCCTGACCGACAGCTACCGCTTCGGGCCTTTTCCTTTTCCGTCCCGTGCTATCGTCCCTTTGAGCGTTCTTTGGATCACCGACACCTCGTAGCGTCGATGGAGCCACGCTCCCCACCACGTCCCTTTCTAGGCAAGAAGAGGGTGCGACTTTCCCTTCCCCTTCCTACCTTCTTCATTGTTGGGGTTCCTTACGGTCAGCCCCTGACTGGCCGTCTTGACCATCCCCTTTAGCGCCTCAACTATCGGGCACTCCAGATAGGATGATCGCTGGCTCCAGACAGAGAACAAGAGTTCAGGCGCCCACCGGACTGGCGACCTCCAGCGTTCCGATTCCCACTAGGCGCTTGAGACCTGGGAAGGAAGCAATCCATCGAGTAGCGCCCCGCCTCACCGCAACGGTTGCACGTACCAGTTGCGCGCGGGAACGTAGCTCGGCTGCACCCTCTTCGGCCACACCGACCGCAAACAGTCACTCCTTCCTGCGTCCTCGAGGCGGAGTCCATGCAGATGTTAGGCGTCCGACTAGCCCTTTCACCCGTTCCGGGGGACGGACTCGGAGCGACCACCGGAACCTCCGTCGTCACTGCGTCTACCGCTGATCGCCTTTACGAAAGGGGCCGTGAAGACGCTCGGTCCTGCTGTTGTTGAACCAGCATCAGGTTCATCGTCTGCATCTGCTATAGTAGCTGCATCTCCGTCGCGCCTTCATCGTAGCCTTTTTCGTTACCGACTTGTCCTCGGGGAACTCGTCTTCTTACTATTAACGGGAGCTGCAGATTCATGCAATGAAGCAGATCGCGCGCCTCTTCAATTGACATAACCATACTCGAGTTCAGCATGACCGTCATTAGCTTGTTCCTGATTCCACCCAGGAAGAACTCGTAGCGCATGCGAGCGTCACCGTAGTTTAGAGCGTCGCAGACCTTCGAGATCCGGTCGCCCCATTCCTCGGCAGACCCGCCATTGTTGCGTCTCGCCTTTTTCAGGCGTCCCCACAGTTGAGCCGGTGTCTGGCAGATGAACCGGTTGTGGAAGCGGACGCGGAGGGACTCGAAGTCTTCAATCCGCGAGTTATACCACCACTCCTGTGCGGTCTTGCCTTTCAGGCACTGCTCGAAAGCCGTCAACCGCATGGCACTGTCCATACCTTGCGTGCACTGCTGAAAAGAGCGCAAGAACGCCGCTGCGCGCTCACTCAAGGCCATGTCCGAGTAGAACGGCACGATTGCCTTCACATCGTTTCTTAGCTCCTTAGGAATGCCCACCACCGGGTATCTGACCCGTCCGACGCCACTTCCAGGCGCCGACCCTTGGAACGGCCCGTACCCTTGTGGAGGAAGCCCTCCTCCCACATCAGGTTCGTATCCAGGGGTCGGCGCTAGTACAGGAGGATTATAAGGTGTCCAACCAGGTGTACCGGCGTTCGTCATAGTTGGGTGAGGGACATATCCCGCCCTCAACGTCACGACCGAAGTTGACACCACCGGAGCCCACGCAAGCACACTTCCTCCCACCGAGGCAGCCTGAGGCATCCGGGTCATCACGGGTTGAAACGGAGGGTAGAGTACGCTAGGAACGCCACTCCGTACCTTTGCCCGCTCATCCTTGGCGTCATCCCAATAGACACCCCACTGTACGACGGGATCGCCGACATCGACAGGCTCGACGATCTCACCGTCGTAGGCATCGTCACGCTCGTCCGGGGAGCGTACGTGCCCCAAGTCGAAGGTTGGGGCGGCAGCTGTTGAGGCTGCAGCTGTGGCTGCTGTTACTCTGGTCCTCCTGAAGCTGCAATATACTGCTGCACCGCCTGCTGCCCAGCCAGGTCCACGTAGAGTTGCATGGTAGCATGCGTCGGCCCAGGCGACGCTCTCTGGCTCGGCACTCCGGGTTGGCTTCCAGCGGTCGTCGGAACCGATGCTCCCTGACGTACAGTCGACTGGTGAGCGGTCGTCGTCTACCACTGCACAGGCGGCTTCACTCCCGCTTGCGAAGCATGTGGCACTATGCGAGGCGCCGTCCCCCTCGATGGAGGTGCCGGAGCCGGGGCCGGGACCGACCCATATGCAGGTAGCGTCGAAGTACTCGCCGGCAGAGCCCGGGTAGGCAACGGGATCGCCCGAGACGCTGACTGTGTCGAAGCATGAGCTGTTCGTCCAGGCGGCACCAGTTGTTGACCCGGCCGAGTCGTCCGTTGTGTCGATTGCACTGGGGCCTGCGTCGCCACGGTTTAAGGCGCCGTCTGGTAAACCTGCGCCTGTGGCGGAGCCGTGCGGGTCCCTTTAGAATACACCCGAGACCGAATCGTCGAGGGCTGGGCCGTAGCAGCCACGCTTGGTTGTCCTACCACAGGAGCCACCGACGAGACCTAGGACTGCACAGTCGTCCGTGCCGGAGCCGCAGTAGGCGCTGTCGAAGTCACCGAAGCCGCACCAGCCACGTTACTCGCACTCGTCCGCTGCTGCTGGTGCCCCTGGATCTACTGCTTCCATCATCAGCAGTGATTCGTCACCGTCGAAGCACTTGATGCCGTAGTCGTCGCGGCGGCCAGCGTTGGTCCAGCGCTCTGAAGTGTCGCCCGCCCACGTGGCGCCTGACGCTCAGGGGTCCCGCTCCAGCTCCGCGGCGCCCCTTGCCCCCTTTAGCTAGGTACATGCGTCAGCTCAACTAGACGAGCCCACAGCCTATCCCGTCCGTCGGCCGTGCGGACAAGCGACGGTCGTAGCTCGGCCTCGCCGATCGGGACCGCCGTCCCCTCTTCCGCAGGCTCTTCCTCGTGAGGCACCAGTTCACTCAAGTGGGACAAACCGCCCTCGTAGGCCACCGTCTGTCCGTCCGGGGTCAGTTCTTCCTCTTCGCCCTCAGACATGTCAAAGGAAAACCTTCGTTGTTAGGGATCCACCCTTGGTAATCTTCCGAGCTACTACCATCCGCGTCGCCGAAGGCTCCAAATCCTGAGCTCATGACGACTCTTCTCTCCACAATTCGGCGCTACCCGGCGCCGATTGCTCCTCTCGCGTGACTTCTTACGCGCTGGTGAAGTACCCTGCTTCCCCACCACTTGTCGCGGTCCTCCCAAGTCCAGTCCAGGGTCGTGAGTACTTCTGGCGGATATCGGACCAAGAGAAGAAAGTTACGAAAAAAAAATATCCGTAGATTCACTTGTTTCTGTAGCTGTAGTTGTCCTTGTAAAGACTTGAAAAGTTCACGACTCATCCCGTACCTTCGGATAGCACGCAGCCTCAAGGACGCACGCCAGTCCTCCTCGTAGGCCGCACCATCCTCGCAGGCCTTCACCCCGTCCGCTCCAAGCTCACCGTCGCTCGACTTGCAGGCACGACTCCTCGCCTTGTCATCCTCGCGATGCCTTAGCGCCTCTCGCCTCGCGTCATCTCTCAGCAATGACTGTCTTCCAGCGAAGTGGCTACACATGGTACAACGTACCATGTTGAAGTAGCCCGAGCGAAGCCACCCGCTCGGCCTCCGACTTTGCGTACTGCTCAACGCTCTTCGACACCCCTGTCAGTCTGGTGTCCCACCGCGACAATTGGACTTGTGAAGGACTTGATAAAAGGAGGATTGAGGACCAGCTATCCAGATCCTCTAATTATTATATCTAGGTTTGTATGGTCAATACAGTGTTTACTATAATACACGAAGTCTTTCTTACAGCATTACTGTGACTTCGATAGAGCATATCACGTCGGAGATGCATACTTTCACAGCCTCCCACATTGATGAACGTGTAATGCTTTGGCATTCAGCTTTCCAGTTTATTATAACTTGTTCATGTGTAAATTACACTTCTGGATGCAGCCTTTTTGTTTTTGCTTTTTGTGATATGTGGATATTCAGGAAAACCTTTATAACGTAGGAAAAAACCTGTTCACCGTTGGTAGATGTCTCTTTTAGATTTGCACTGTTCAACACCTTTGTATTGCTAGTTGAAGAGAACTTTAGTGCTTACTTTTAAAGTAACAGACTGGTTTTTATTTGTATTTAGGCTTTAGCCTCCCAGTTTGTATAGACCGATTTTACTGTTTTCAAATGCTATTTAATGCTATGATTTACAATAGCTCTTGCCTGTTCTGGCATATGGATGTGCTCATTTGGCTTTTTCATCTTGTGAATGTAGCATAGTTGTCAGCAGCTGAGAAAACAATGTCCACTATGCTTGGATGGACAACACCAATGCAATATAGCTAGTAAGGGCACACGTTGCTCACTATTAAGACTCAACTTGTCTCACATCTTTGGGGCATATTTTCTCTCTAGTGGCTCCTCGGTTGTTTCCGGGTTTTATGATAGTATTGATCTTTAATGAGAAGTATGTGTACTACTAAGTCAATCGACAGAGGAAGTGAGAGCAGCTTTGATGTTCTCAGTGAGCTTCCGTAGCTTTATGTGCTGCCTCCGTCAATTCAAAGAATCTATAACCTCGGACTCGGCGCTAAGAGGCTCCTGGGTGCGTATTAATTCGATGGCTTCATACAAAGGCATCCGTCGGCTATAAAGCTGTGTATCTATGTTAGCTTTTCACCATTGGGTTCCAAACTTGCTTTCCATTTCTTTCACGGCTGGATTTGGTGGAATACCGACACTGCATTCCTGCCAAGCTAATGTCACCGTATCTAGTTGGCGAGACATCTTAAATGACCCCTACACATTAAGTGGTAAAGCCGCATCTGATTGAGTATTCGAACTAACATTTGTCGTGTTTAGTAATGTTGGGGGGGGGGGGGGGGTGCGTGGTATCTGGTGCGGTGGTATGAACCCAGTGGCAGGAACTCGTGTCAACGAACTATCTCCGTCACTGGCAACGGCTTCGGACTGGAGTCGGGTACTCATCTGCACTAAGGCATTGCCAAAACTTCGTTGAAGTTGAAGTTGTTGAACACGTGTAACCTCTTTAATTTCAGCAGTGAGAGTTTTGAAGCAGGTAGTGATTGTGCGATTTATCTGGGTTGTTGCTGATCTTAACTCGCAGATGTCCTCTGACACAATGGGCATGGCTTGCTGTAAGATTACGTTTTCTGGGTGTGGCGTTGTGCTTATTTTCTCGACAAGTGCTTCTTTGTAGCTTCGAAATTGCTCAGTCGAGAATATTTTATGACGAAATAAGGGGTGGTCATAACGCTTGTCCATCAGAATCGCTACATCTTGTAGAATAACAATTCTCGTGTACCGCAACATGTCCATGAAACTCTTCCCAGCGATTTCACGGCAATTTGCTACCATATTACTTGCTGATTGTGAGATGCCGAGGAAAATCATTTCACTTAGATCCGTGGGTGGCTCCAGTCCCACTCGTGGTAAATAATACCTATTGGGCTCAGGTCCAAAACCGGCGAGAACTCGTAGACAGTCAAATGGGATTACATGGTTTGCATATGCACCATTTCTGCTTTTTATTGCCCAGTGGTCTTGCTTGTCTACAGATTCGGCTGATGCTCCACCCGACTCGGCGTTGCCGCTTGTTTCCGACCTCATTGAGTTTTCACGGTACTTTAGACCCCTAATAAGTTGTGCACATCCTTTAGCGCTTTATACTGCTGAGGATAAGTAGACTGAGAAGTAGGGCTGGAACCTTGAAGCACGTAAATTGGGAACCAATGCCGACGCTCATTAAATTCGGCCCACGGTTTATCTCCAACGTGCCATCTATGAAAAATAATAGAGTAAGGGGGCAGCGCTCGACCAATTCGTGCCGCAATAGTGCAGTCTCTTCTACGTTCCCGTACTGGTTCTTTTTTATTTTCACCAAACAGTACGAAGCAAACTTGCACCACACCATCTTCGTTTCGTAGGTAATTAAGCCGATATGTGGCAAACACAATCGCCTGACGTTATCGCCACGAGATGATAATCTAAGAGACAGTAAAGCATCAGCACGGTGACGTAACCCAGTTTCCGTCCCGCTATAGAATATCTCATGCACAATGTTCTGAATAGTTGAGCCACTAATTGCTGCATTTACCATAGTTTTTCACCAGCATCTTGGAAGCTGTCCACTTCATCCTGTACAGCTGCAATTTTTTTCAGCTTAAGAAGCTCCTTCACACTATCGGGGCGGACAGCCAAACGAATGTTGGAACCTCAACTGTGCTGAAGTCTCCACAAATCCATAATTGCGTTTACGTAGGAAGCCAAAGTAGAATATCCGATCACAGACCCAGCGCTGGTAGATTCTGTATGATAGGTCGGGGGATCGTCTAACGTGTTTTTGACATTAGATTGTGATTCAGAGGCAGAACTTTTTCGTTTACTTCCTCTTCTTCGAAAAGATCGGTTTCGGATCGAGGTTAGAAACAGAACCATCTTGGATGCGTTCACCTGCTCGTCACTATACCCCATTCTGTGCACCCACTTAATGAGCTCAAGAGCTTTTGGCGAATACAGAAGCTGCGTTACTTGAGGCCGTTGTGAGTTTTTAGTTGTGTGAAGTCGAATAAGAGCTCCTTTTCCTTTAAAGCGAGTTGAATTGAGCGTTCGTTGTGCTCTACCAGCTAGGTAGTTGCAGTCGAAGCACCTCTTTGCTGCGTTGCTAATTGTTAACAAGGTTCACAGTAGTTGTAGGAAGAATTATTAGCCCAATATCGACAATGAGGTATGGGAGGAGTACGATACGCATCCGTACCATTTGCAGCGGCACTAGGTCGCCCCAGCGACATCCAGACACGAGGTTGTTGATAGACGACTGAGTTTTAACTATGATTTATAAAAACAGTAATTTGAAAATAGTTTTTGTAAAAGTAGCTATTATTAATCGGTCATAAAACCCACAGTGACCACAGTCATTACCTTATGACAACTGTTGTTAAAGCGGAGGGCCCGACGTATGTAGCTTAGAAATACTTTAGTACACCGAGACAACAGTGAAATATGATGCTTTAAACGACAACGAATTGACTGTTGTATTCAATCCAGAAACGAGACGACGCACCTTTTATCAAGTCCTTGACAAGTCCGATACACAAGCTTCTCCTCCAAGATTCTCTTACTAAAAGCATGTACATGCATTCTCGCTGCCCTCAGCTACCGTAACACCTCTGTAAATCCCCTCACTTTAACAGGTTATAAGCCCGACGCTTCCTACCAACATTGGGCGGCTCAAACGCTGAGCGCCACCTGTCTAACAGGGCAGGAATCGGACGCTGACAAGAGGACGCGCGGGAGTCTACCATGTGCCACTGGCACCTCAAGGCCATGTTGCCCTCTACGCCAGCCAACAAGCTGCGCGCTGCGAGCAGGACGTCTGCCACGCATTGAGCCAGATGAAAATCTCCCTGGACTCCGCACCATACGCACTGCGTATTGAGCCCGCTATATGCGGAGTATACGGTCTGTAATGTCGCCCAAGACAATGTGCTTGTACTACTAGTACTCCAAAAGCGAGCCTTGCGCTGCTGCATATTCTGGCTAAAAGCCAATATCATCATACTACTAGTAGTAGAAGATAAAACATTTGAGATAAGCCCATGAGCCGCTGCTATAGCCATCACGCATTAAACATGTGATGAAGAAGATGAGCAAGCAAATAAGCCACTGCCAAGCCACTTCCCAAAAGAGAAAAAAAGAAAAAAAGAGAAACAAAGGGAAAAGAAGATTATCAACAACAACAAAAGGTTCCAAAGGCATACCACAAACCAAACAATCTAGTGTTGGCAAGCAAACGACCCGGTGCTATTGCCATCACCCTCAAAAGAAAAAGAATAAAAAATAAGAAAGGGAAAGAAGATTATCAGCAATAAAAAGGTGTTTTACGACAGCAACGTCCACCTGGAGAAATAATCCAAACCCATGCGCTGCTTTTAAGCAAGTCAGCTCTAGAAAGTAAGCAGAACAAAGTTCTATGGTCATGTGAAACTGGGAGGCTAGTGTACTGTCATGCTGTAAATATCAAACTAAAAGAAAACGATGACAGATTTCTGGCAACGTGGCACCTATCTTATTAACAAACAAACAAAAAAATGAAGAAGAAGAATGCATACAAACTTAATAAAAGTCAAGTGCAAAACCTCTGGCAATATTCCACCTCAACGTGAAAGTAAACTCCACGTGTACAGGCTGTAACGTTCTCCAAATACTTGCACTGCAGTAAAAAGAGAATCTGCCCAATACAGACTCACACTTGCAATTATATGCACGAACGCGTCTGTCAATAGTTTTTGAACGACACACTCTTGTCGCTAGCGCTGCTAAAATAGCAACTTATAAAACGAGAAAAACAAACTCGGAGGTCACAAAGGATAAATTAAATCCACAGATGTGAGCCTGTGCTTTATTTGCGAGCAAGTTGTGCTCCTACAAATGAAATTGCACGGATGGAGTTCGTGTATTACAATGCAAATAGTGCTAAGATAAAAATAAAAAACAATGAATAAAATGTGAAGACAAACTACTCCCACGACACACGAACCTACATACACGCAAAAGTACTGTGAACTCAAACAAAAAACAAAATTGAGCTTTAAGATAGTAGTGATGAAAGAACGAATCAAAAGAAACAGTCTGAGAAATTGGGAGGCAATGCCTAGCTTTATTTGAAGCACAAGCGAAATAAATGTCCCAAAATAAGAGATGGAACTGAAAAATGACTCTGGCAGAATGAAATCGTAATGCAAACAAAAGATATACAAGTCTCCGCCGTTAAAATGTCTCAATAGAATACACATACAACTCCTAAACTTTGCCAAACCAAGCAATAACACTTTCTTGCATGAACTATAAAACCACAGACCAACGGGTTAAATTTCGTGAGTACCTGGCAAAACTATAAGCTGAATTATTAAGAAATGTTCAGCAATTACCTTTCTGCTTATTGATCAATTTATCATCGTATCCCTGTAAAACAGTCCTTCATTACCTACTAAGGTATATAAGTAAACTTCAAGCAATAATCAGGTGCGATTAATATCTACGACAGTATCACCAAGATTAACTTTAGATATTACAAAAACACACGTACGTACGCATAAAAGTCCAAATGGTTGTCGCGATAACTATATCGGTTAACACGCAGCACGTCGGATACGTCAGAGATGCATATACTGCTCACAGACGTTTTGTAAGTTCTCCAACGCAAAAGTGTCTCCAATGACGTGCAACTGGCCTGAACGGTATAGATCCCAACCATTCGCCGTACCAGCCCACACAAAACGTCCATACCGGGGCTAGTCCCCCTTAATCCGTCGGTGCTACCTGTAGAACAAAATCAAGTTTGACACAAACGCAAAATAATCAGTGGACCATGGTGGCGGCGTCAGCATGGATTGATCTCATTTACGCGTTCATAGAAACTGAATAGAAGCCATCATGGCGTCAAATTGCATTCCCGCCGGCGGTTCATATACACAGAAAGCTACACACGCAAAAAAACGCACTTGTTAGGTTCGTCAATGAGGAACTGTGCATGAATCTGCAGGTATCACATTTACCTCTTTTTCGCGCTTCACCAGGAAGAGAATGTGTGGACAATTTCCACATTGTATGCCTTAATATTAGAGCTGTTTCGTGCCATAGTCCCCGTAGGGCTATTTCTGTAAAAAGAAAACTTTATTCGAACCAAATTTTGTGGCCAAATACACATTTCTCGCCAGAACGCGCGAGGTGAATATTTGTTGCTGCAAACTTGATGCCCCAGTACATCTGTCTAGTTGGCCACTAATGAGACCAAAGATGCCGCTGTGTCGCCACCAGGGCGTCCTACTGTGATGTACGTTAATCTGGGTTATTTTCGTAATAAAATTTCGTGCAGGTGCACGAAACAGCTCTACTTAATATTGGCCAATAATGTTGCTGTAGCAGCCTTGGTACAGCAAATTATTTTATCACGTGGCTTTGAAATATTATCTGAGAAAATGTTATGACCGACGCTGTGACCAGAAGCCCCATACATGATTCTAGTATACCTTGGTCATGACCGGAAAAATGATATTTCTATATTATAAATTTACAACGTAAATTTCAAATATAATTATCACAAATTAGACCTCCATGGGCAGCAAAGGACAAGGTACTAGCTGGAAGCAGGCGATGCTGGGCAACGACGAAGTACCAGTCGGTCCGTTGCTCGGGGATCCATTTATAAATCCAGCGAACTCTTCTTTTATACTTAAGTATTTCGTAAATGAAGTCATGTATGTCATGGTTCTGTAATCAAACGCAGAGTTCCTGTCAAACAGAATCGCTGGGCCATTTATAATGAGTTTTATACTGGGAGGACATCTTTAGCTGTGATCTACCGAGTGCCACCGGCGGAATTTGCCAAGAAGGTAACGTCAGGTGAGATCTCACACCTCCGATTTTAGATCCGAGGTGTGAGATCCCAGAGCTTGTGTATCTAGGTACATGAACCCAGAAGAATGTTGGTAGGGGGCCTAGCTAACATGGTAATTAATTGATCAGTTTGCATTTTACTTCCTGGAAAGTAGTCCGGGTGCCAAGAAGACCCGGGACACCGAATATAGTTAACTTTCTCACCGTCGGCAAACTCAAGAGGATGGCAGAGGCCTCTGAAGACTCAGGATTGTCAACCGAGGTACTGGAGCCGCTACCACAACCGACGGGTAATACGCATGGAACCCGAGCGGGGAACGCTACGACATCTGCGCGTCATGGTGGGCGTCGGTACCAGTGGACGGGACCATTCACGATGCCCAACCCGATGGGCAGTGCTTTTGGGGGTGATTCGGAGGCCATCGAGATGCCACCGGCGCCGCCCGGTGGCAATGGATTTCAAGCTGGCAAAAGTGAAGACGAGGGGTCGTCAGTGCAGTATGTCATGAGCAGCGCACCGGCACTCCCAGCCGCACCAAAGTACAGTGGTAGTACACTGCAAGAGAAGCGCGACTTCATGAGGGCATATCATATTTATGTCCACGCCTTAAGTGCGTTTCATACTCCGGCCACGCAGCCATACATCATGCCCGTGAGCGCCTGTATTGAAAAGCGCACGTGCAATCTTATTTGTATGTACGAGCTCAATAAGGACCCGAGTTCGGTAACAGAGGTTGAGTGCGTCACATATTTCCTTGAGGCTCTCGAACCTGAGCAGGAGGATTACACTGCTGTCGACGAGGCGATGAAACATCTCAAAATGATGACGACTTTCCTCGATGCCGTCACGGTATACAACTAGAAGGAGGACTCGCCATTCTCGCGGACTGCATTCAGATTGCCTGCTCGCTGCAGACTTAGCCAACTACATCCTACAAGCCGGATAAAGAGAGACTGCCATCGGCGTTCCAAGTCTGACGAGGAACGCTCATTGGTGGCTTGCGGTGGGACTCCAAGTTGGACCGCCACTCGCGAGGGATTTTTTTAGGAGAGGTAATGAGCTGCGCCCTCAGTTAAGGGCTTTAGCTAAGGGCTCAATCGTGATTTTCCCTCTTTTAGAGAAGAGCTCGAGCATACAACTACTACTTTTACATTTTTACGGTAATTTCCTAAGTTCCTACGTCGGCCTGCTAGATACACGACCCCGACAAATGAGGAAAACCGCGATAATTTGGTGGAGAAGCAGAGTATCTTCTTGCCGAAGAATCGTAGGAACGTAAGTACGGAGTGAGTCGCCCATAGTGAAGGAACGCCTGGGCGAAGGAAAAAGGAAGTGAGAACGCCATGAGTACCTACGGTTGGTCCGGTGGGGTAAACGGCGGAGAGACAAGTGACGGAGGGTGGTCATCCCCGTTACTTCCCGAGTCGCTATTGCGAGCCGAAGCTCAAGGAGACGACGAAGATGCGAGCGCGACCAGCATCGCAAGTAGTGACGCTCAAGAAGGAACCCGGCGAGGGGAGGCTGAGGTGTGTCAGAAGGAGGCGGAGCATCTCGCCAAGCGAAGTCCGAAGACAGGAGCGACGAGACGCGATCAGGCCGAGCCAAAGACGATGAGGCGCTCAACTGGGGACCCAGGTGATGAGGGGGGGTCGCTTCCGAACTGGAGTCACCTCAGAACCGAGAATGGTTGGGCGGTCTTCTGGAGCACCTAGCGCAACGACCAGGGAAGAGTGAAGGGTAGACCCTTCCAAGGGCGACAGCGGTGGAACTGCCTCGGGAAGTGGTGCTCTCTTTTGACCCGTCGCGTCCGTTGACGCCTCCGAGAAGCACAAGAAAAAATGCGACGACAGGCACGCCAAAGGACGCAACTCCCAGGCCCAGAACGCGTGAAGGTCGAACTACACCGGGAACTGCTACGCACCGTTCGGAACGCCCTAGAAGTCGCTCGTCAACGCCTGCCCGATCCTTGGTCACGCCAGCGAGATCAGCGCCAACGCCTGTCCGAACGGTGACGACTCCGGCGAGGGCCGCGTCGACCCCTGCTCGATCTGCCCCAGCGTCCGTCTGGTCTGGAACGCCATCCCATGAATCGAGATTGGAAGCACAGATGACCTCGTTTCTCGAACGAGCGGTCCGAAAGCTGTCGGATACGCGCGAGTCCACTGCCAGAACGCCTCGTTCGCAAGGGACGGAACGCGAGTCGCGCCGCCCGCTGAGTTCGTCTAAACCCGCGCGCGTGGGGATAGAACGGCCTGCGGATGTTTACGAGATTGTGTACCAAAGACACCTATCCCTAGGGCACCGACGCCGACCGTGACGTCGATGTCAGTTAGAATGCCCTTAGGATCCGTTCTTGCGTATGGAGGTGTGCCTCACAAAGTGGCTCGCTCGTACGGGAACGGCGGGAGCTCTCTATTCTCAGTATCAGTCAATGGTCAAGCCTATGACGGGGTGGGGTGGAGCCGGAACGTTACCTGCCTAGTGCTCGGGCTGACCACGCCGAGTTCTCGTACAACAACCAGGATGTCTTCGGCAATGGCTTCTGACGTCTGGGGAACTCCAGCCGTAGCCTCACTTCTCTGAAAGAATGGCTTTCAATCCCGGGATCAATACAACTTAGCTGACTAGATGCCCGTTCTTCGAATTGGACCAATCACCACAAAATTCTCCAACTAAAGCAATACCACGCTCCATAAGATCGCCATAATGCTTGTTGAGAATGGACCCGCATATCATCATAGTATTTGGGATAAAGAGATAATTGGAGGGCCTAATTGTATCGACGAAATTACTCATGGCAGCGGATTCCACAATTCGAGCTCCCTGACGCCATTGGTGGCTCCGTCACACAGAGGGATGACCGGACCGTGGACTCCAAGAGCGTTGAGGTGGCTGCTGCATGAGGAATAACAGACCACCCTCTAATGTTTCGTGGATGCAAAAAATTAGCAAGCTTCGAGCTGTGTATTGAATTTGCTTCTCCGCGTTTGCCTCCGTGTTTAGCGAAAAACTTATTTTATTTCGAGATCAGTAAATTGTTGGTCCTACTAACGTATTCTTCCGATTGAAGTACAGGCATTATAGTGCTAGAGTAGTTGTACCCGCGGATGAGGGGAGTGTGTCATGCATGACACGCAGGCGAAAAATATAGATCAGGCACTTCCATGGCTGCACAACGTCTCAGTCGCTTTCAGTGTCGCTCAGCTATAGCAGTAGGGTGATGAACGCGTTTCCCCGCGTCGACTTCGAGTCAACGGATCACCTGCCGACGACATACAGCATACGAAGCCGTCTTGGAGACAGTCATTTTACGGCTCCAGGCGACAGCACTACTCACGGCAAGGGGTGCTCACAGAAGCGTCCTCCTCATCCACAGTGGTGTCAAACCACTGTCCCCTGCTCTCTGAACCGACGAGCCACTTCTATCTACCGCCTCAGTACGCACCTATGCCCCGCTCGCCCTATCTCCCTTGCTCAGTAAGTCTCTTTCTCTGTTGGGTGAGGCCGGCCCCGCAGAACCGCAGAACCCCACGCGTATATTAGCTGCTTTATTCTGTCCAGTACTGGCGAAATTGCAGCTGAGAGTTGGGCGGCCTCCGCCGACCGTCCACGGCTCTCCTACGAAGATTTCTCCTACCTACCGAATCTTCGCGTGGTCTTATGACCGTCCGACCTACGTGTGCCCATTCTATGTTCGTTTTTTTGTGGAGAAGGAGAGGATTCTGAACTGCGAAATATCTCTATTATGTTGGACTATTTTTTATCCTAAGTTTCTTCAAATCTCAATTGAGGTAATTGGTATGGCCGTGTTCGACCTAACAGATATTTCAGCGAGGTTTTATACGGAAGCAGCTATTTCGATTGAGATGCTAGAATTAGGCGTATTTATTTAAATAGCTATTTTTAGCTAATTCTTTCGTTTTTCAACACTAATATTTTGTATTCGCTGTCAAAACTAGAGGCGTTGCTTTGGTCTGGCAGGACGGTTGATTTAAGAAAAGTAAGTTTTATTAACATAACATGTAAATTAGCTTGTAATTATCGTGTGACAGGCACGCTGAAATGGATGGGCCCAAGTGCAGCGACGTCTGCTTCATGCACATACGAGCTGGTGCAGCATGTACAGCCAGGGAAAAGCGAAAGCGAGCATAGCAGTTATTGGACCAACCTGGTAAGAGTATTCTGGTGACGAGCTGGAGATATTACGATCCTGTGATAATTATACAAAGGACCCAAAACTTTCACTAGCTTATTACAACTGCTGCGGATGTCATCCGGATGCCTGTGTCAGGACAGACAGAACCACGTTGCCTGCACTAAATTATCTGTTGGGCAGTTTGTTGCTCTTCGTTTTGTACTTAGGAGGACGAGTTATTGAATCATGTAGTGAGCAACAACTGAGGTAGACAGCTTACCATGCGATCAAAGAAGAAAAAAGGAACACGCAAATATACTAACATGTAAGTCGAGGGAGCCCATCAACCTGCTATTTTAAGTATGTATTAAAATACCGTACATGCACGGCAAATGTTCGCGCAAACGCACCTGTTTGCTTACTGCTTGTTAGTGTTTTGAAGAAGATCAACACCGTTAGGTGGGTTCATCGTCATATCTGCATACACACAAGGATAGGCTGGCACGGGCTCTCATTGATACTAACTAGCTATAGTGTGCTGTAAATGGAGCTTGCGTGTTGACGGAGATAGATTGGTTCATTGTCAACCTCGCCCTACTGCAAAACTTATAGACGCAAAGGCTGACTGGCATCAATGCATTGGTTGGTCACGCTTCCTAGCAACATTCATGCAACACTAACCCAGAAGGCCGTGAAACATTTTGTACTCCTAGGCTCAGTTTGTGGACTATCGACTCAGGTAACAATCGCGCAACTAAACCCTGAAGGCCCCACACCGCAACTGTAATAAAATTGGTTAGGCTGTCCAGCCAGCTTGTTCGGTGTCCCGGGTCTTCTTGGCACCCGGACTACTTTCCAGGAAGTAAAATGCAAACTGATCAATTAATTACCATGTTAGCTAGGCCCCCTACTCTGGGTTCATGTACCTAGATACACTAGCTCTGGGATCTCACACCTCGGATCTCACCTGACGTTACCTTCTTGGCTAATTCCGCCGGGCCACTCGGCAGATCACTACCCCCCCCCTTTTCGGCTGCGTCGAGACTTCGGCTGCGTCGCCGGCGTACTTTCCATGATGTCCACATCGCGTGAGCGGCATCCGAGTTCACTTGGTCGACGAACTTCCTTACCAGGCTGGGGGCATTTCGTAGATAATAGTTGCAGGCTCCCACGAAGCTTCTAGGGAGTCCTGACCCACCCACTTGACTTGGATCTCCCAGGCATGCGTATCTGGGCCCATTCGGCACTGCAACAATTTAAGTGTCCACCCTGCGCGTGCATGGCCTGGGCGACCTAATCTTCAGTGACGTTACGAGAGGCGTCCGCGTGAAACTTCAAGCGAGACGCGTGGTGAGTTGACACTTCGAACGGTGCCACCAAATCTTAACACTCGAAAATATAATAACTGAGCGCCTTCAAAATGCGTTTAGGTCCTTTCCACTGAACGGCCAATTTATTGGCTCGAGACAGCACCTGCGCCACCAAGACTAATCACCTTCACTGAAATGCGGCATTTCCATTCCAGCTTTGCGTGCCCGACGATCGCGCGCTTGTTTGCGCTTGTTTGCTGCTTTGTCGCTGAGTTGACGATGCATGTTCTCCAAAGCCGCCCCTACTTCCACGATGTTATCGTTCTGCTTCTTCAACACCGTAGCCGTGTCCTGTACTGCGCTAATACTGGGATGCAGTATTGATGTCAGCGGTGTTGTGGCTGGTAACGTGGTGAACGCCGTCACAGGAGCGATAACATCGAGACGATCAGCTGGCATGTGATTAAGTGCCGCTTGAACAATCGGTAAAGCGCTGGTCCATTCCGACATCGCGAGCTTCAACTCACTTAAAAGCGTCCTTAAACACCGTAACAGGATCCTATTGATCACCTCAACACTGCCATTGGCCCATGGGCAATAAGCTGTGGTAAAGTGATGTGTATTTTTTTGTAGCGAAGCAACCAACTCATTCTTAAAATGATTTCCTCTTTCCGACACCCAGCTAGAAACCACGCCAAACCGCTTGAACCAATCGAACAACCCCCGACAAGCTGCCCCCGCCGTCGCCGCCGGACAATCAATCAACTCCACATATCCACCCATATCATCTTTGATGACTAGCACGTACGCCATACCGCTCACACTTGCAGGTAGCGATAAGAAGTCGAAATGCACGAGCACGTTGGGCTTCGTAGCGTAGAGAGCAGGTCCATATGGTCTTGGAACTGTCTTGTCGCCCTCTGTCATGCAATGCAAGCAGCTTCGAATGAAGGTGTGAACATCTTTAGAAAGTGATCCCCAATAGAAAACAAGCTCCAAAGCTGTAGTGGTGGCTGCTACACCACGATGACCCATCAAACAGCGTGTGCGATCACACATAATCGTTGCTGTAAATCAAGCGCTTGATCGGGGATCAAAATCCTGTTGCTCTCATCAAAGTAAACCCCCTTGTCGCGGTCAAGATGACAGGAAGGTCTGGATCCGGGGATGACGGATCGGGCAGAAGTTATAACGATTTGGGCGGGAGGCGACGAGGCAAAAGATCACTGTCCGCTTGTAGAAGTCCTAGAGCTTTATCTTGTTCCAGACGAATTTCGTCTTGCGATGGCCACTGGATATGGGCATCTTGTAGTGGAGACACCCGCTTTACCACAATCAGTGTTTTCATTTCGCGAGGCCAATCCCGTATTGCTGCTCGCACCTCATCGAGATAGTAGATCCCCCAGAAATTTTGTTCCCCACTAACGTGCTCAAGGACATAGTTAAATATCGTTAGTGTCATGGCCCACCTCTGTAGCCTGTCAACTTGCACCTTAGTCACATCTCCGTTTCCTCCAGCCGGGTTAAAGATGTAGTGCAAGTTACGATGGTCGGTGTAGATGTGAAAACCTCCTGGCCGGAGCAGCAGATACGACAGTCTTTTGTACGTAGCCAAAATTGCATACGCCTCCTTGTCAATGATAGCCCATCGCCGAGAAGCTCCAATAAATGATCCACTCAAGAACGCGAGAGGGTGGTGCCGCTGTTTCTCCAGAGGTAAGCCTAAATCCGCAACTGGAAACTGAGTAACTACTGAACCCCGTTGCTCATCCGACGCATCCGCATACAGTGTGTCTTCCCAATCGGCTTTGGTATGGGCAAGCGGTACCATCCGTAGCAATGCATCCTTGACAGTCTCCAAGGCCTTGTCGTGTTTTGATTCCCATCCAACTGTAGACAGCAAGACGCGATGGAGCTGGGTTTTCTTCCGACTTTTAGCTTGCGCTGCAGCAGTTTCAAGTAACGCCGCAAGATCGGTCATTAGAGTGGCGTAGTTTGGGATGCTGTTCCTCATCCAGTTGGCTGCGCATATAAACTGCTGGAGATCCCCCGCCGTGCGCCGGGATGGCAGGCTCACCAATTCTTGAATCCGTTCAGGATTATGACGCACACCCAAAGCAGAATGAGCTTGCCACACCACAATGCTTCACGCGTGTAAAATTAACGCTTAGCAGGATGCATCTTCAATTCAAACTGCTCACACAGACCCAACACATGCTCCAGCACATATTCCAACACATTCTTTATCGCTGAAGGTGTATTGGCGTATCCCAAGATGTCATCAAGCCATGCTAAAAATCCCCGAGAGAGTAATGACACGAAAATCTGCACTACTACACCTTGAGAAAACGCCACAGAGTCGGAAGACCCTATTAAAACTCGCGTGGGCGTTATCATGCCTCTCTGCGTGATTATTGTGAACAGCTCTTGAGATTCTTCGTCAAGTGGTAATTACCAATAACCACGACACCAGTCCACCATGAAATAGTCTTCCGAGCCCACCACACTGGCAATGTCCGCCTCCAGATCGGTCATGGGCCCCATCATTGGATCTGTAAGCGCGTTGACAGCCCTGACGTCAACAGTCATGCGATAGTCCCCGGGCGCTTTCTTTGCAACAATTCGAGGCGCCAAGGCCCATCGACTTCTATTGTTGATGTACGCGAGGCGGTGATTGAGCAGCTCCTGAATGTGCTTATCCAGATACTCACGATGTAGAGGAGGGTAGCCTCAACAGAGCGCTCTCCTTCCTTCAATCGGACCTTCAGTGGAGGAACCTTCACAGGTGGATAGCCACCAATAGAAAGACGAAAAACGTCGACATAACGCGCGAGGAGCTGCCGAAGTATATCGATACAATCCGAAGGAAGCCCCGCACTTATAGCCTCATTTATCTTTGTCCTCAAAGTCTCCTGATTATCAGTTTGATGGGAAATAAGAATTACCTCCGGCATTGTCACAAGCTCGTCAATCGTATCAGCCACGAAATATTCCTGTGTTTTGTCACGCATGATCGCGTGCATACGAGCGAATCTGGCCGATCTATCGCTGGTATTTTCCAAGTCGTCCAGGTGATACTCATCACTGCGAGCCTTTGCTTCCGGTTGGAGTTTCGGCGTGGAGTATCACAAGGGCTTCATCACCAAACGACTAATCGTCAAAGCTAACGAATCGTCGATTTCGTCAATCCAACATACTAGCCCGCGCAGGATTAATGGGCCTGCTGGCATCTCCAGGATGACTTCCTCAAACCGAATCTGGCGCGAGACAGATACAACTCCACCGCCAACTGGATATAATGAAAATGGATCACACTGCTTGATCGAAGTGAAACATCCGCGACCAGTGCATCCACCATGTACTGAACCAGCTTATTTTGCTCCTTTTGGAAGAATATAGATTCTACCTTGTGTTGGTCCAAGATGTTGTGCATGTCGGTCCGCAGCCGACTCAAACGGGACTTCGCAATGTCGTGGTCTTCCTTCTTTGTCAGGGTCGTGTATGTAGCAGGCCGACGTAGGAACTTAGGAAATTACCGTAAAAATGTAAAAGTAGTAGTTGTATGCTCGAGCTCTACTCTAAAAGAAAGAAAATCACGACTGAGCCCTTAGCTAAAGCCCTTAACTGAGCGCGCCGCTCATTACCTCTCCTAAAAAAAAACCTAGCGAGTGGCGGTCCAACTTGGAGCCCCACTGCAAGCCACCAATGAGCGTTCCTCTTCAGACTTGGAACGCCGATGGCAGTCTCTCTTTATCCGGCTTGTAGGATGTAGTTGGCTAAGTCTGCAGCGAGCAGGCAATCTGAACGCAGTCCGCGAGAATGGCGAGTCCTCCTTCTAGCTGTATACCGTGACAATCCTCCCCGACTGCACCTCGGTGTCCTCGCCGAACCGCTCCATCCGACGTGGGTCTCACGGTATCCAGAGCGATAGCATTAGGAACGTCTGCCGCAGACGCTCCATCTCTAACTGAACGCGCATTCTCGCCATTGAGAGGTGTTCCAGCCTTCTGCACCCCCCCGCAAACGCTCCACGCTCGTGAGTTCTCTTTCTTCACGGCGTCCTATGCGTCCGGCCAGTCCTTCCCATCCTCGCTTGGTTATCGCACCAGGTCCTCTAGCAACACCAGCGCGAGGCATCCAGTAACAGCGCAATATGTGACTATAGCAGCCTACCAGCAATAACGAGGCGTTCCGGTAGCAACACCCTGGCGAGAACTGTAAGTAGACGTTCACCACTAACGCAACCAAGGCAATCCCCATCCAGCCGCCCTCCACACCCTCATAAGCCAAGCGAGGCACGTAGATCAGGAAAAAAAAGCACCAGCGTCACTAGTAGGTAAATTCCCGCAATAACATCACCCGTTCGATCCACAATAGTCACAAAAGCTTCTTTCGTGGCTCGCCCATATCGACAGGCCGGCGTCCCGCACAATCGCACCGCGTCAGGCAAGAACAAGCAACAGGAGAGATGGAACGCCTCGAACCACTTCAGACAGAGACCCCCCACAATTCCAAAACGCACTTCATAATCCCGCAGTACGGCCATAGGTACTAGGAACGCCAGAATCAACAGAGCGCAAGCGTACTCGGACGAAGGTAGCACGAGGGCGTGAGCACTCCGAGCAGCCCCAACGTATCTCTCTCCGCACGTATAAAAAAAGAAGCAAGCCGCCCTCCCGTTATCCACAAGTCCATCCATAAATGCCCACGACACGTCCCTCAGGGGCGTTATCACCGCCCACACGACGATACCAGCAGCCGCACTGTTTAGCTTAAGCTCGTTGACTACCTCGGCCGCCATTAACGAGGCCATCGCTTCTTGCCACGTCGTCCAGCACTCTATCCACTTCACAGATCTGTAAATGTCAGCCCTCATTCCCCAAAGGGGCGACCGTTAGGAATTCCAAGTCGACGCCCGTTCCCGTTGGGTCAGTTCCCATCAAACCGTTCCAAATTCAACGCCACTTCCCAGGAACGCCACTCGGACGTACCCCTCCGGCACCCATCAAACTGGGAACCAGCACTCAAAGTCTCTCACTTCTCAATCTCCTCCGTAGGCAGCACAACTCCATCTCGTCCGTTCATAATGTCTTCTCGCTTCACTTCGGCGGAGAGGAAGAAGGTCCGTAAGTTCCTGGAAGAGACTCTCTACCAGGAAGAGCATGCTACCCCCGGTGACGACGCCAAGACCATCCAGGAAGTGTTCTGGGCGGACCTGCGTCAGCGTCTCGGTAGTAGCCCTTTATCTTCAGCTCTCAAGTACCTATACCAGTTCGTTCGCGGGGTCATTGGCGGAAACGCGCAGGCGTCGCTTCAAGACACTGTAGTGGCCCTGCCAACGGCTGCGACTGCGAAGTCCTCGTCCAAGAAGGCCGCCCAGACACCCGTTCGACCCAAGTGCAAGGCCAACACCAAGAGTGTCTCGTCAAAGAGCCCCGTCAAGAAACCGCGCTCGTCGGGGAAGAAGAAGCTCACGGGTCTCCCGTCCGACGACTTCGGTGCGCTGCTCGAAGTGAGCGAGAAAGCCCCAGCCTCCGTTCGCAAGCCCATCGCAGCAGTACTGGCCAAAGCCGGAGATGCAGGCAAGAAACCCTGGCGCATAGCTTACCCTGGACTGGCCGTCCTCTGTTTTACGATCCTGCAAAATTCCAGCATGTCTTTCGTTCGCACTGGCGATTTTGAATGTCTAACCGGCGTGCGTTCTGGGAGTGGGCGTTCCACGCCCCGCTCGAGGCTGGAACGGCTCAGTCTAACCGCCGAAAGCTGAAGATGCAAGCCGTTCAAGCTCGTTTGGTCTTCACCAGTACGTGTATCGAGACATGGGGTCTGTATGGCTTCCTAGAGCGGCTCGATAAACACCCTGAACTGTTCTGGGTAGGAGGTCCGCCCGGTCGATTTTCTCGAGACGCTGGTAAGCACGATGGTCCTGTTGCTGAAGAATTGGCCTCTTTGAGGAAGAGGGATCGAGCCCGGTACGACGCCACGCTCGAGAACGCCTTAGACCCCGACAGTGTCGACGCGTACGGCTACCCGAACATGCGTGCGTTCCTCGAGTCGACCGCAGCACTTAACCCCAAGGCTCCCGCTAAAAATCGTTTCTCTATTACGGCGTTGGCTCGGTCTAAGAAGGACATCGTGTCCAGCACTCAGCCCAAGGACACCTGGGTCGGGGACCTGAAGGACGAGCCGTGGAAACCCCTCATTAACAATAACAATATCAAGCAGCTTCAGGTCGAGATCATGGCCAAGATGAGTGAGGGCACGTACAAGATCCCTTGTGTTCCAGATCCTACCCGTGCAGTTCGCGAGCGAGAAGACTGGTCTGACTTTGAGGGGGAGAGCAGCGAGGAAGACGAAGGGAAGGCAGCCACCGACAACGAGGCCGGGTCCCAATCTGGCGAAGATAAGAAAGCCTCCGACGAAGAAGCAGAAGAAGAAGCGGAGGAGGAGGAAGAAGAAGGAGCCTCTGCTGGTGAAGAAGCTGAAGAGAAGGAAGAAGAAGAGGAGGAGAACAATGACAAGAAGGATGCCAGCAAGTAGCTCAGAGGCGTTCAAACTTGCGCTTCTCACCCCGTTCTCCTTTCTCCCTAAGCTTCAATAGTAGCGTTCCCCTTTTGCTGTTTCACGCCCGCATTTCTTGTTCCCTTTTCACCTCCCCTTTCTTCCAGGGTCGGAATCTCAGCCGTTCCAGTCTAGCTTCTCAAGCCATTACCGCACCAAACGCTGCTGTTTGCCCTTCAAGGCTACCGAGTCACTTCAACACCAAACTCCATACTTCCTCATTAAAACTCCAGAGAGAACCAGCCCGAAATTAATCCAAAAAAAAGAAGTAAACTCATCATCCAGCGTCGCGGGACTCGAAAGTCCCTTCACACGCACTTTCCCGTGAGCGTGGCCCCAGGCCACGCCCGTTCATAGTGGGCCGCGCGCCAGCTAGAACAAAATTTCTGCGTCGTCAACGTCAGCATTGGCTTCCACCAACCTGGCGTTCCTACGCAATTTCGGCAGACCTCGCTTCTTGCGCTCTGCATCTTCAAATGCACGTATTAGCGTCTCAAAAGCGGGTGTCAGAGCAGCTCGTAACAACCAGAACGTTTTGTAAATGGCAGTGAGCACCAGGTACTGAATCTCACGCTTCTCGACTCTCTTGGCAAGCACATCCACTATAGGCGATGACACTCTTGAGAACACTGTCTCCTCGCCACCTATAGTCAGGCGTTCCACAAAGCTTGTCGGAGGCAGGTCCTCCTCCTCCAACGGACCCGTTCCCTCCTCAGCGGCGTTCTCGTCAGCATCATCTGGCTTCTCACCAGCGAACGGTCAACTCCAGCGACCTCGGAAGTGCTTGAAGCGGTTCACGTTCACCGTGACGACTTTGTTTGGGTGGGCAAGAATCGCGATTTTGTAGGCATTCTCCCCGACTTTGCTGACAACCCGGTACGGGCCGTGCCATGAGAACGCCAGCTTCTTCTTTTTGCGCTCTCCGACTCTCGCTCTGAGGAATTAATACACCCAGACAGCATCGCCTTCGGCATACGACACCTTCACCTGCTTGTCGAGGCGTTGCTCGTGCCTGTCTTGAGCCTTGAGCAGCTGTCCTTCCACGAGACGACGAGAGTTTTGCAGCGAGTGATATAATTCCCTACGGTACGCTGCGACCTCGTTGCTCTTCCAGTCCTTGCCAGTGTTCAGGAACGCCAATTCGATGGGAAGTAGTGGGTCACGTCCGTACAAGCTGAAGAACGGCGTGTAGCCGAGTCCCTCATGGTAGGCCGTTCTATAGGCAAACAGAACCCTAGGTAGGTACACATCCCAGTCGGTCTGTGTGTCGTTCACGAACATTCGTAGCATGCCCATTAGTGTTCCGTTGATGCGTTCCACAAAACCTTGGGTCTGAGGGTGATCCGCGGCGCCGTACAGCTACTTGATTCCCAGTGTCTCATATAGCTACTTAGCCAGATTCGACGTAAAGTTCAAGCCGCGATCGCTCGGCATGCGTTCCGGGACGCCATGCCGGCAGATCACTCTCTCAATCATAGTGTTCACAAAAAAAAAGGTATCTAGAGACGCGACGGCGAACGCCTCGGCCCACCGCGTAAAGTAGCCCACAAACACCGGTATATACTTGTTTCCCCTCGGGGTGACGATCAACGGTCCGACCGCATTCACTACGAGTAGGGAGAACGACCCAGACAAGTTTTGGACCGGCATCCGTTGCATTAAACCCGCCCTCCACGGTCTATGGCCCTTGCCTCCACTGCATATGGAGCACTCACGCACGTATTCAACCACGCTCTACCTTCACCCATGCCAGTACGCGTGTCGCCTTACTTTGTCAGCCGACATCGTCTTGCCCAGGGGTGCCGAGAAAATGTCTGCATGACAGTAGTGTAGAACTGTTTCGATGAATGGCAACGGGACGACTGGAACGCGTATCGTTCTAGCCGGCCCAGCCTGCGCCCCTAAGTGAACGAGCCGCATTATGACTCCGTTGTTAATCAAGTAGTGAGGTGACATCTTCAGCACGCTCACCCTCAGCTGTGGTTCGAGTGCTCAGACCCCGTCTTCCAAGAACGCCCTCACGGCACGCATCCAGGGTGCTTGTCCCTGTTCTTCTACGAACTTGTCGTAATCCAGCCCAAAAGCACCGACCGGAGACGGATTAGCTCGAGAAACTCGTCCTTGCAAGTCTTCCGCTTGCTCGTCCTGCGTGCGAGGCCCCGATTCCACGGGCACGCCCTCAATTGGTCGACTGTTCTCGGAAACCAAACCAGGAACGCCTGAGGTAGTCGTCTACCCGACTGAGATCGGAACGCGTGAGGCGATGCAACTCAGTTGCCCAGTATCAGTGTTGCCCAGACAATTCCCCAGTACTCAATCTCAGTCGTCTCGCTCGACTTGTAGATCCAGTTTCGTTGTGAGCCTACTAGCATCTTGCTAGCGTACGCAACGGCCCTGTCACGCTTGTCCACCTCTTGCATGAGCACACTCCCACGGCAAGATGAGATGAGTCCACGTACAGCTTAAAGCGTTATTGAAGTCAGGATCCCCCAGTATAGGCGGCTTCACCAGCGCTCTCTGTAGCTGACAGAGCGCCTCCTCACAGTCATCGTTCCACTGAAACGGCACATCCTTCTGCTTTAAGTATTCCAAAGGAGCAGCGATAGCCACAAAGCCGGGTATGAAACACCTAAAGTAGTTGGTAAGCCCTAAGAACGCCCTTACAGTGTGCAGATCATGAGGTCTCTCGATATTCATTACAGCCTTCGTCTTTTCAGGGTTCGGCATGATGCCCGTAGGTGTGACAATATGACATAGGACCGCCACTTGGTCACGCCCCCAGTGACACTTCGTCATCTTCAACTTAAACCCCGCAGCTCGGAAGCGGTCTAGACCTTGGCGCACGCGAATCAGGTGTGTCGGGAAATCGTCACTAACGACGACACAGTCATCCAAGTATACCAGGCAAGTCCTCCACTTGAGATCGACGAGAACGTTCTCCATCAGGCTTTCGAAAGCCGGAACAGCATGACCAACCACTCGTAGAAGCCAAATTTGCTCGTGATAGCCGTTTTCTCGACGCTGTCTGGGTCCATCGGAACGCTCCCATATCCGAAGGCATTATCCATCGTAGAGAACTGCTTGGCGTTCCCATGAACGTCCAGGATGCCATCCATTAGAGGCACCCGATAACTATCCTTTACCGTGACGGCGTTCAGCTTCCTCAAGTCAATGCAGAATCGAATGCCTCCGTCTGGTTTCCGGGTAATCGAGACGGGACTAGCCCACGGGCTCGTCGACGGTCGGATGAGGCCGAGATCTAGGTACTTTGCATCTCCGACTCCATGACATATCCTTTGGCTTTCGATACGCGGTACGGCGGTTGTTTGATTGGTGCATGCGTTCCAGTGCTGATGCTGTACTTGAGGAGTTCCGTCCTTCCGGGCTTCTTTGAGGATTCGACAAACAAGTCCCGTAGTCCCTTCAGCATTTCCGCGAAGAGTCTTCTCTGCTAGGCGCCCATCGATGCCTTTCAACAACCGATACACCAGAGAGTCTTCGAAATCCACTTCGAAGTCTTTCTCACCGTCGTTTTCCATGGCGGCAGCCATCTCCTCCTCAGCCGTTCCAGCACCAACCGTCTTGCTTTCATTAGCAGTACTCAGCACGGCACTGATGTTCATAGGTGCTCCTACGTGCTTTGGAGCGCGAGTTTCGAGCACCGAGTTGGGGACTATGGTCACGGCTGCAACGTACGCCCCGGGTTTGATCTCAACTTCTTCGGTGAGGTGTTGCAGACTTCAAACAACACTGTTCCGTCCGTCACCGTACATAGTGTTCTTTCGACCCTCAGAGTGTTATCCGCCCCTGAAACGCCTTCCACTAACGCCACAGACTGACTCTGAAACGCCTTCCACTAACACCACAGACTGATGACACTGAAATGCCTTCCACTAACGCCACAGACTGACTCTGAAACGCCTTCCACTAACACCACAGACTGATGACACTCTGAGGGTCGACAGAACACTATGTACGGTGACGGACGGAACAGTGTTGTTTGAAGTCTGCAACACCTCACCGAAGAAGTTGAGATCAAACCCGGGGCGTACGTTGCAGCCGTGACCATAGTCCCCAACTCGGTGCTCGAAACTCGCGCTCCAAAGCACGTAGGAGCACCTATGAACATCAGTGCCGTGCTGAGTACTGCTAATGAAAGCAAGACGGTTGGTGCTGGAACGGCTGAGGAGGAGATGGCTGCCGCCATGGAAAACGACGGCGAGAAAGACTTCGAAGTGGATTTCGAAGACTCTCTGGTGTATCGGTTGTTGAAAGGCATCGATGGGCGGAACGCCTCCAGCAAGTCCGTCCCCAGGATAGCGTTCACGAATAAATGGTCGACTACCACGAATAGAAGCGTCGTCTCGAGCGTTCCAAGTGTCACAGGCTGATCAATGACTCCGCTCACTCGAATCTCATGCCCTGACACACTGTCCAAGCTCCCCGCATAAGGTCTGAGGGGGTCAGACGCTCGCCCGAGTCGTTTCAGCACTTGTTTGCCGACGAGGCTGGCGACTGCCCCCGTGTCGGCCAACATATTGGACGGGCAGTAGTCTATGAAGCCATTTGACAGCGCCAGCATACCGCCAACGCTGCAGATGACACGCTTGCCCGCCGGGACGACGCCCCCACCGTCCTCCGAGGCTCCCTCCTGTCAACTTCGCGCAGTCCCGACTTCCTTCGCGCTTTAGGCGTCCTCCTTGCATTCAGGGAGTAGATTTCGGGGGCCTCTTCGGCTATTTTGATCTCCTCTGCGTTGATTGGCGAACGGAACGTCACTCTTTTCCGTAGGTTTGCCGCAACGGTAGCGGCGACTGGTCCAATTATTTCGGGGTTTCTCGTCCTCCTGTCAAACAACTTGTCGCGAATTGTCGGGGCTTCAGTCTTAAAATAGCGCCGGGCCCAATTTACCGCACGATTTAGGAACTCCTCGTCTCGCATTCCACCACAGCTGAGCAGGTACTCACGCAGAGCCTCCTTATCTAACGAGCCTTCGGCCGCCTTATCGCGCAACGGGGGAACCTCTTCTGCAACTTCGGCTCTTTCCGAGCTCTCCGGACGCTCAGGTACGTGCCCATTCTTGGCGTTCCACTCTCGTTGCACGAGTTCGTACACCCGGCACCGAACCTTGGAACGCCACCTAAACGGAAGCCTCCCCACTTCCTTCTCAGGAGCCCCTGCAGTCGGAGTGGCCGGGCTATCGAGCCCAACACACACATTCTGCACGAACTCGCGTTCTTCTGCCTCGTCGGCCGCCCCTTTCGAGTTCGTGTTCTTCCCGTCAACCCTCTTCGAGACCGAGTTGACTCCAGGCGATAGTCGTTCCGTGGGTCCACCGACCTCTTTGAAGTCTCGACTCGCTCGTTTCGCCCCCGCCGATGCTTCTAGCTTTTGGTCGTACCAATTCAGCCAGTATTCAAGCGTTCTCAGTTCTCCTGATGAGACTTCCTTAGTGCGTTCTAGCACTTCCGCCGAGATCCCCAGTACCGCACTCATTTCCGCGAGAGTCGACGTTCCTTGCTCCTCGGCGTTCTGTTTAACACGTAGCAGTACTTCCTGTTTATCCACAGGATACAATCGCTCCTCAAGTTCCTTCTCGTACTCCTCGGGCTCACCCCTCGCTCCGTGACCTCCACCGAGCTCGAGCATATTCAACTCTGCGTCGGTGAACAGACGGTCGTAGCACTGTAGGATCCATCTCCTTAGTACGTTCGGTCTCCTGAGAGGTAGACGCACTAACCACTCCTACTACCACCGAAACTTCACTCGCTCTTGCACCTGCGGCGTCTTCAGTCGTCGTTTCTAGAGCAAATCCTTGGATCTCGGACGTCACGCTAGAGAGTTCTATAGCTCCAGTCTTGTCGTCCTGTATTTGTTCGGAACGTCCCGCCGTTCCATCCCTTCGTTCCAGTGTCACGGCCAAGCGTTATTTTGATTTTCCCGCGCTCACTTCTTCGCGTCCTGGCTTCTCTCGAAAGCCCTTCATTCTCCAGTCTCGCTGTGAGCTGGCCCGTTCCGTCGGGTCACTCTCTTCATCTGTTTCCGGTGCGGAGCCAACCCGGTCCGTTGAGTCGCTCTTCTTGCTTGTTCCCAGTTTGGAGACAACCCGTTCCGTTGGGCCGCTCTCGTCATTCGTTCCCAGTTTGGAGCCAACCTGTTCCGTTTTGTTGATCGCGTTATTTCTTTCCAGTTGGGAGGCAACCCGCTCTGTTGGGCCGCTCTTGGCGCTTGTTATCAGTACCACAGTTTCCGACTTCTCTCTCGAGGCGTTCCTGCCTCGATCGTCTCTCACATCCGTTACACCCATCACGAGAACCTCTCGGGTCCACCAGCCGCTTTTCTGCTCGGTAGACCCTCATCTCTTTCCGTGTCGCCAATTAGGCAAAAGGAAGGAGCGACACTTCTTTCCCCTTCCTCCTGAACCCTACATGGCTGGGGCGTTCCCTGCAGCCACGTTCTTCGCCATACCACGTAGTTGGCTCAGGCTAGGACACTTCGAGACCGCATGACTCTTGTCACCGCACAGAAGACACTCCATTCGTCGGCGCTCCCCGTTCCGGTAGGGTCCTTGGGGTCTCGGCCAGTTGCACACCATGGAGTAGTGTCCCAACTCATTGCACCGATTGCATCGCCCCAGTCCTCGCGGGCAGGTCTCACGACTGCGCCCCGCGCGTTCGCAGCGGCCACAAACTACCTCGCCTTCCGTAGGTCAGGTTTTAAGACCGAGCCTGATCCGCAACGGCCCTAAATCGGTCGAGAGATTCCCAGCTGGCGATGTGTTCCGAGCTGAGGGGGCGTTCCCAACCTGAGGTGGAACGCCTTGAGCAGGAGGGGCCACAGCGCCAACGTAACCTTGTTGCGTTTCATCGCCCTGCAGTTGCTTCTGCATATTCTGGCTCATTTGCTGCAGCTGCTGCTGCACCTGCGACTGGGTCGAAGCTACATTACCCGAGCGGGTTGCAGCTGTTCCTTCGTCTGCGAACTCGTCCTCTTCCTCGACAGGCACGTGTAGATTCTTATAGATCAGCAAGTCACAGGCCATCGCTACCATGTTACCGTTCAACACGGCCTTCATCTGCTTGCTACGCAGGCAATCCAAGAAGAACTCGTACCTCATACGTGGCTCGTGGTAGTTGAGAGCTTCGCACATCGTCGAGATTCGGTCACCCCACTCCACTGCCGACTCGCCGCGGTTCCTCATGGCGTTCATGAGGCGGTTCCACAGCTGGGCTGGAGTCTGGCAAATGCAGCGATTGTCAAACTTCACTCGCAGAGTCTCGAAACTGTCGATCCTCGAGTTGTACCACCACACCTGACCCGCTTTGCCCTGGAGGCACTACTTGAACGCGGTCAAACGCATCTGGCCGTCCATCCCATGGGTACACCGCTCAACGGAACGCCAGAAAGCGGCAGCCCTCTCGCTAGTAGCCGTGACAGAGTCGAATGGAACGATCACCTTCACGGCGATCCATACCTTGGTCGGGATACCAACGTTTGGAACAGCATGTAGAGAGTAACCTCCACGCTCAGGAACGCCTTCGTTTCGGAATCCAAGTCGCGTATCGGCGAGCTCGGGGCTTCCCGCGTACCTTGGGGAGGTCCCACTAGTGGCTAGGGACATTCCGATAGTCGGGAGGCCGGTCGAATAAGACCCAGGGTTGAGTCGTTGCGTTAAAATTCAGCGATTTGCATTTTAGTTTATTTTAAGATTCTGTTATTATTAATTACCCAAAAGATTTTTGGATTCAAATACGTAGATGGATTCTACACCTATTACGTTCAACATGTATAAGTTAAATCAAACTGGGCTACTCCATTAACATGTTTATAGGTGGCAATACACACTTACAAACAGTAGATGCTGTTGACAAATCGTTTGTTTATATACTAAGTTTGAAAATCATATGGTTGTTTAAGGTAATTTCTGTCAGTTAGTCAATCTATACAGAGGGTCACCTCGTCGGTAACGACCATGGATTCAAACGTACGATTGCCACGCGTGTCAACCTTTTTCTTGTTCGAAGGTTTTAATGAGAGATTCACGTACATTTTGGTATCCCTGAAATTTGGAGCGACATTTGTCCGTATGCTTCTTATCGTCGTTGAAGTAGATGGAGATGTACGCGCCGTTAGCGAAAATGGTCGGATAGGTCGACTCAATGATATTCCACGCACCTTAAATGTTAGCGACATTGTCGGTTACCACAGCTACGCCCGATGCATTGATGCGAGCTATATATAAATTCACATTTAGAATACAGTTGAAGTTTATATTTAGGGCAACTCGAAGGGTTGGATCTCTCAATGCAGTCAGATTTCAAAATTCTACCACTTCCTGAAAAACCACACGGCGTCCTCTAGCCTTCTATCACGTCGGACTCCTCTAGCATGTCGTCTGATCCAAGCAGCGAAAATGGAGCCGAAGACGAAGAGCTCCCTCCCTATCTTGATATTTCATCCTTCTCAGATTCAGGGCAAAACGAGTTGTCCGAAAACAGTAACGACGCCGCGATGCTCCATGGCGCCGTGCTTGGACGCAAATTTGGCGGACAATCTCAGGAGAACCAGCACTAGAAGAGTTTAAGGAGTCCCTGCCAAGCCATAGCGTCGATAAAAGCAACGTTGTGACATGCACAATCGACCACCTAATAGAATCCAACTACCAATTAGTTCGCGTTCGGCACACCATGCGCTCGCAAATAACAAAGTGCAAATTATCAAGGTGTGGAGACGTAGACGAGGAATGATCGTGCCAATACAAGTTCAACGTTTGCCTTTCTTCGGGTGTCCGCGTTGCGTTTCAACAATTAAGACACGTTATGGACATAGATGACCCTCCCACCCCCGCTAAACAGAAGCTTTCTTCTGAGATGAAGTCGCTATTTACCGGCAGTTTGGGTAGTGGAGAAAAAACTACCGCGGCACGTTTGTACGCTGTGATCATCGGAATGGTCAGTGATGGTGCTTTAGAAGGACCTACACCTAAAGCGCAGCAAGTTGTGGTCTTTGTTAAAACTGCGGGCGTGCAACCACCCGCAACTCAATGACCGAGCTACTTGAGCTTTGTGATGGACACATGTATGACCAGCTTAATTTGTATACAATTTCTCCTGTGGATGTGATGATTTTGTGCGACTTGCAGGGATCTGGGATGCTCTTACCTCTCGACTTGGAGATGGGTCGGAGACACTACCATTCCGTATCGGACGTACATGCGCGAAAATGGTTCAGGACTATATGTCGGTGCAGAGCCGTACAGATTGCATAACAATTGTTCATGTTGATAGCACCCGCGGAATGGCAATTCATGGATATTTGGTCTTCGTTATTAGATACTCCGACAAATGCAGCAGATTTTTTCCCTTCGGTCTACTTTTGCACCTCACAGAGACGGGCACTGGATGTGGGATGGTGCATTCGCTATCTCAAGCGCATCTGCGTAGAAATTTGCGAAAAAAAATTTTAACCCGATTTTATCATGGTGGACACCGATGCAGCTCAATACAATGCATGCTGTGAGGAATTACCTCAAACCAGAATTCTGATGTGTTGGTTTCACGTGACTCAAAACATGCACCGTCAGGCACTTCAGAAACGAGTACCAAAGAAAGATACCCAATGTACAATAATCATTTTGCATCTTCGAATCAGTTTCAGCAAGAGAAAGAGCGTGTCCAATCTCACTGGTGCACTGTGAAAAACCGTAGCGCAACAGGAAAGTTTACACGGCACATAACGCGTACGTGGATCAACTCAATACGATTCCACCGTTGGCAGTCTTTTTACATTCCAGCTGGGTACGCTAAAACAAACAATCCTCTCGAACAATACCACAGACGCCTCAAATTACAGTGCAGAGGTGGTCAAGAAGCACCGATGAAGTTATTACGTAGTTTGAACAACGCGTGGCTGACCTTTGTTAACCGTGAGATTGTATTTAGCACAGTAAGCGAGGCGTCCGAAAGATTACTTTACCTGTACCGCCTACTTTACAATCAAGACTGCCAATCTGTGGAGCGCCTACCGCGAGTTTTGCAGCTGATTTGTACCGGGTCAAGCAATCCAATCTCGAGCTAACAGCAACTGAAAAAAAGAAGGGCCTAAAATCTATAAGATCCGGAACGACACGTCGCATGCAAATAGTTGGTATGCCTCCCAAAGGATGGATTGTGGATACCCGAAATTTGGGTTGAGGCTACTCCTATCATTCAAAACATGCTGTATGTGTACATGTTATTGCTGGATGCATTGCTGCGGGTGTTCTTTGCCCGTCAGCCATTGCTATCCCTCGCGAAATCGTCCCGCCTCGACAAAGAAACTCGCGGATGATATTTGTTGCACGTTCGACAACAAGGGCAGTGTTGTTGAGGATTAGTGTATCTTCATCTTCTTCGTAGTCGTCTACAGAGACGGTACTGCTGGATGACCTCGTGGAGGATGTCTTACAGCCACCCAACGGTGGTTTGACAGATCGCTTAGTTCAAACACGCGCCGCAGGCATTGAAACTACTCAGCATAGCGAATCTGATTCCGAAATGGAATCTGAGATCAATTCGCAGCACGCGCGACTTAGTGCAGCACCCCCAAGCATTTCTAGCCGTGGTTTTAGCACGCATTCGTTGATAAGGCGGTCGACGCGACGCCGTGTTCTCACGCGAAAGGAGCACGAGTATCAGCAGAGCTGAGAAAGGTCTCGTCGACAGTAGCTTTGCGCTCGAAACAAGTGCATTGCACTGTTGAGAGCAACATCGAGGCTTCTTTTCATATAGATATCATTCGTACAGGATAAAACAAAGTACTTTTAATAGCCTAGAGTACATTCTTTTAGTCGTGAGAGCTGTAGTAAGTCGCACTCGTAATGGTGTGTCAATGACATTGTCATGAGCGAGATTTTATCGCTCGGTCTTTGTTTACTGCATAATTATGTGCTTTGTATTTTTGATGAGTGGAAATCTGGATTGTTTGGGTGGGCAGTATGTACATAAATCTGTAGTGGGGATTCCAAACAGACGTGTGCAAATTGCAAAAAATATGGTGATGATTAGAGGTTATTTGGTGGTAAAACACCGGCTTCTAGCACACGTAAGTGGCGGAGAAAATGAGACTTGTGCAGACGCCGAACGTGTTAGCCACCACAAGAGGGAACATGCTGTGGGCCACGCAGCCGTAGACGCACCACATGAATTTGTTGTACAAGAGTATGACAATGGGCAGCAACGACACGTCTTCGGGCTTGGAACTCTGGCCATGGTGACACGTAGAGCCAAACAGGAGCGGTGGCGGATGGTAAGCTACAGACTGTCAAGCAATTCTCACCCTTATCAGGATACAATATTGCAGTTTAAAAGTTCATGCGTCATTTCAAAGCGTGGCACAAATACTACTGTAGGACTTCGAGTATGTGTTTTAGCAGGACGGTAGACCGTTTTCGATCGCCCCTCAAAAACTCGGGACAGCTCTGGATTTACAGTAAGTATCCAGAGAAAAACATCATGTACTGTACGCCAGGAATCAGATTTCCCGGAGATAGGTAGGTCCTGACATGCTGGATACTATGACGATATGTAAGGGGGGTAGGATAGGCGATGTGCGATCGGGTGTGACACGTGTCTTTACCAGATCTTTCCGTTTTCACTTTCTGTCAGATGTCGAGCCTTGACGTCCCGATGGAGAACGCCGAAAGCGGCCCCGAAAGCCCGCCACAGGTACGCGTGCTGCTATATCTCCTGCTCTCACCCCCTGTGCTTACATTACTGTACGTTATGCTTTCGTTTACGGACCAGTTGGACCCTGACGCGGTGGCCGTGTTCATAAATGATTTCATCTACACTTTCTTGTCAAAAGCGAAGGGTAGAAGAACCTTGAGGCCAGTCAGCAAACTTTTGACGTGGAAAGTCGTTGCGTATGCGCGCGATTTTAAGGAGTGTGATACGCACCACCTGAAGGCGATGCAGACGAGTACGACAACGGGCAGTGACAACACGTCTCCGGGTGAGTGCCGGCGCGGGACTCTGACCATGGTGATATGTAGAGCGAAAGAGGAGCATCTGCAGGCCATTATTGTATTTCGACTTCACATGTCAGGGCAATATGTCGCACTAAAAAAGGTTATTTTTTTGCATTGGGAGCTTTCGGTTAGTGAACTATTTTGCACATTCAACAAGGTTATTTTTTCGTAAATAGATCCTTTGTTTTATCTTGCAGATTTCCCGTCAAATCTATCAGAATTGCCAACCTCTCGCACCAAGATTTCTCTTTTGCAGCCAATATTCTTTTTCTTTGAATCTATTTCTAGAAACAATAACGCATTTCTGCTATGTACTGATTAACAAAGTCATGCTACGCACGAAAATTTCGAGCATGACCTCTAAACTGTAGCTTTCGCTCATGTCCATTACATGTAGTGTATACTTGATACAGTACTCCGGCTCAGCACGTTTCGGCGTGACCGTTGGAACGGTTACCGAGCCGTTCCACTATTGGCTGGGAGCTGGTTCTGTAACGCCTTTGGGTAAACACATGTTGGAACGCAGTGATTGGATGAAGGCACATGGAGATGGTGATTACGCCACACTTACGAGAAGATAATAAGAGGAACAACAGAGGATAGTGTTTAGAGAGACATGTTGGACAGTTTTGGTTAACACTAATTTACTCACTTCGGCATTTGCCTCTTACTCAACAAGTTTCAAATCAATAGGTTAACAGCCGCACCTACGATTCTACCTGGACCGCCGAACCTGGAACGCCTGATCTCGAACGCTATAGAGTGACGATCACGAAGAGAGCCGAAGTCCTCCTAGGCAGTGGGAACTACTTCCACTAGGAGTACAACATGCGCATGACCTAGGCGAGGATTGGGCTTCTGGCTCATGTTCAAGAGGTCAAGCCCTAGAACGAGATCACCGAGGCATGGCTCGTGAACGACGCGAAAGCACTCGTCATTATCGCTCATGGAGTGGACCTCCAGCACCAGACCAAGATCCGGAACGCCTTCCGTGCCATGGAGGCTTGAGGAACGCTTCGAGAATGCTATAACAGGATGACGCTGCACTATTGTGTTACGATGACACGTCGTCTTCACGAGTTTAATATGGAGAGTGGAACGGCGATGGCCAAGCATCAGGACGCGTTCGACGAGTTGACTGTCACTCTTCAGACGCTTGGAGAACCGATGGACAAGGCACGCCAGCTCGTGATACTGCTTGGCAGGCTTCCCGATGAGTACGAGCTCATCACGTCCATTGTGGAGAGCGCCATAGACGTGACGCTTATCGAGGCCAAGGAGAAGCTTCTCAAGGAGTACGAACACCTCGAGAAGAAAGCGACCACGGAGATGGCGTTCCAATCGAACGGGAATGCCAGGCGTTCCGAGGGCAGCCGCGGTAATGGTCGAAAGAGGAACGTTCCAAGGCAAGTGCTTCAACTGTGACCAAGTGGGTCACATAAAGCGGGACGGTCCCGTTGGGAACGGTGGCAGCAAGGGCGTTGTAGTGTTTGCAGTGGGTGAGGAACGCTCGGCCGGGTGGCTGATCGACAGTGGTACGACGTCGCACATGATGGACTTGATCGAGTACAAGGCCCTGGACACTGATATTGACGTGGCGATCGGAAACTGCAAGAAGTTGCGCGTCGAAGGAACGGGAACGGTTCGGCTACCGGGTCTGGACGGAAGCCGCATTCGTATGGTCGATGTACTATATATTCCGGGGCTCGACAGATGGTTGCTGTCAGTGGGGAAGCTCGCGGAACGGGGTTTGCGCGTGAATTTCCAGCGTCCATCATGTGGAACGACTGTTGTGCGATTGCTTCAAGCAAGAAACTTGGCAAGGTGTTTCTGCTGGACTGTCAACAGGAGGAAGAACGATTCGATCAGTACGCCGGGGCTGGAAGCGAGTGGGAGCTTTGGCACGCTCGCTTAGGACACCCCAACAAGGAAGCGCTGGCCAGACACCGCGTTCGACAACCGGTATCCCGCCGGTAAAGAATGGGTCGGGTCTTTGTGCGGTGGATGCTTGAAGGGGGAGCAGACGGTGACAGCGTTCCGGTCGATGACAAAGACTACGCGTGTATTGGAACTGGTCTACACAGATATCATGGGACCGATGAGAACGCCTTCGAAGGGTGGTGCCAAGTACGTGCTGACGCTCCTAGACGACTACTCGAGGTTTGTCGTGGCGTACATCATGAAGAACAAAAGTGAGGTAGCTACCAAGTTGAAAGAGTTCAAGGCGCTCTATGGAAATCAATGGAGGAACGCCTGAAATGTTTGCGTTCGTGAACAAAACGGTCGCTGATATTTGCCAACGGTACGGCATCGTGCACCACTGTGCCGTTCCATACGCCCTCAGCAGAACGGAGCGGCGGAACGCATGAACCGGACTATCATGTAGAAGGCGCGTATCATGCTGCACTACAAGTCCATGTCGACAGAGTGGAGGGATGAAGCGGTGCGTACTGCGGTGCACGCCATCAATCGTTCCTCGAATACGACGAACTCTGATGTCACGCCATACGAGTTGGCGTTCCAAGTGAAACCTCGGATGGATCACTTGCGTGTGTTTGGATTGCACGGGTATACTCACAAAGAAGGCGTGGAGAGAACGAAGCTCGAGCCCAAGAGTTTCAGGTGCACGCTCCTCGGGTACGCCGAGAACGTTAAAGGATATCGCGTTTACGACTGGGACGCGTCCATGGTCATGGTGTTGCGTTCCGTGAAGGTGGACAAGCGTAAAATTGGAGGCATTCCGACGCGCCGTTGTCAGCGCCCACAACGGTTGCCCAGGTGGCGAAGAACGGTGATGAAGTTGTCGTTCCAACGGAAGTGGAACGCCCAGCCGTTCCGGACGAACCTATGAAAGAGGTGGGGCGACGTTGCTAAGCCAGTAGATTCCAGGAGGGCACCGCGCTTGGTCTTCCGCGCCAGGATTCGGGTTCGTTCACCAGGATGACAGGTCCTGCGCCAAGGTAAACGCGATCCGAGGGGGGGGATTCGGGTTCTTGCGCCAGGATGACAGGTCCTGCGCCAAGGTAAACGCGATCCTAGCGTAGAAGTATGGGGCACAGCGGCGAGGTGACTTCCCGAGAAGGTCTTGGCGGTTGTACCTCGTGTATCCCCATCGGCTCGTTTGTCTTCGACGGAACGGCACTCCACCCGAGCGGTTGGGAGGGTCATGAACAGTTATAACCTAATGAAGAAGTGCGGGCCAAGCGTCCACTCCAGTATGCAGCCTCGAACTCTCAAAGGTAATCCTGGCTTGGGTGCCCTCACCAGGATGTGGGGGCCAGAAGCAGGTACGCTAGAACACAGACAACTTGTGTACAGTATTCCAGGTGCAGTTCCGGACTGGTTGATAACAAGCAAACAGAGTTGTATACAAATATGTAATAATATGCAGCTGTCCAAATATTACAGACCCGGAGCGGGGGTCTCACACACTAGGCTCACTCGAGTATAAATTCAGGCACCCAGCAGCCTGAATACTCACAATACAAACGCGCACCACCTCAATTAAGAGGAAGAATTCGCTGTAATCCAGGATACGGTCAATCCACACAGCAGTCAATCCAAATTCCCAAAGGCGACTACTTAACGCTTCAGGAATACACAGGTTAATATGAAATGGGCAAAACACTAACAATTAGTGACCTAACTAGGATATGAAATAGATGGGTCACTCCAGGACGTACGATCACTGGTCACCACCTAACTGGACTTGAGTAAAGGTGGAGCTCCAGCGAAGCGATCAGCCCTTCTTGATCAACTTGCCCGGAATGTGTGGGGCCGCAGCGGTGTGATTGCTTCTTCATCGCGGCGCTTGTCCTTCCTGACTTATTCCACGCCAAACACTTGTGCCCAACGGAGAAAATCGAACTCTGTTTAAATTATCAATAGGCTCTAAGTCTTCTGTCTTCTTACACTTCGTACAGTTCTTCTTCAAGTCTTCGTAAAATATCTTGTCTTCAGTATGGGTATCTTGGTCGTTGTATTATAGTCTGTTCTGCCTTCTTCAGAAGTTTGGAATAGACTCCTTTGAGACGTACTCTCCTGTTGCAAACATGAATTTGATTCGGGTGGTACTGGCGGTACGCGTGACATACGGTTACGTTGTGGAACAGCTCGACGCTGACACAGCGTTCCTGAACAGTATCCTAGGGGACGTGGTCTACATGGACGTTCCGCTCGGTTTGGAATACGTCGAAGGTATGAAATGCAAACTAGAGAAGGCCATCTACGGTTTGAAGCAAGCTGCGAGCGCGTGGAGCAAGACAATTCATCGGGTGTTAATTCCGAGCGGCTTCAAGGGCTGTGGTGCCTACCAATCTGTCTACGTGAAGCGTTCCATGAACGGCTTCGTGTACGTGCGCTTGTAAGTGGACGACATTATCATTGCGGCGAAGCCACATGTGTGACGAAGTGGTTTGGAATTTTCTCAGTGACGATGTGGCGTCACGACTATGACTTGGAGATAAGGATGAATGGTGATTGGCTTATTGGTGAATACTGTCCCGGCCGCACCCGTGTGACATGGACGGAGACTGGGGCGAGTGGGATTGTGGAAAGAAGTTTGCGCCTGAATGCAGATGGGCCCGAAATTGCCCGGAAAGCGTGCTTCCTGGAGATGCAGTATTCAGGGATGCTAGAAGACGCTTCGGTCCGGCCCCGGATTTTCCCTTACGAGGAGTACCTAAAGACTGGCGGAGAGTTATCCAGGAGAACGCATCCCTGGACGACCTTCTCTCGCTGTAGTTCTGCCCAACAAAAAATGAAACGACTCCCCAGACCTCTCCTACCCATGAAGCACATGCGCTGGACGCCGTAAAGAAGTGAGAAACCAAGCAAGAACACACTGTGTACTTGGACAACGATGATGCTGGCCGTTAGCGCCAGGATGCACGCCGGAATGACGCTGTACACCAGGAATCCGCATAAATCTTGAAGATGTATGTCAAGATGTGTGACAGTTTGGCCCCCAACGCCAGGATGAGCACTGGCTGGACGGTCTGTATCAAGATTCGGTATGGACTACAAGCGACTAGTGTGCCAGAAGGAATCCTGGGTACATCCGCGCCATGATTACATGTGATAAGTGTGCAAGGATAAAGCTTGTACGCGCTCACGCCAGGATTACGTGGTCGAATACCCAAAGATGTAGCCGTAAGCGCTCCCACGCCAGGATTACAAGGTGAATTCAAGTGTATCAAGTCTCTCACTATGCTACAATACGCAGCAACATTCTGTACCAAGACAACGACGCGGTACCCGCACTAGAGCAATCCGCGCCAGGATGACATGCATTCGTGGAAGTAACAAGTGATGATCCAAGACATGCTGTTGTCAATGAACATTTACTCAAGTCAAGAACAAGTATGTGTGCCTGTACGTGCCTGGATGAACCCGTATCAGGACGGCAAGTTAGTATCGCAATCAAGTGGCACGCAAGTTTGACGTTCAATCACGCTCGGAACGCACCCAAGCACGACCCTGTCGAGTGGACAAGATCATCCCATACTGAGACCGAGATATTCGATCCAAGCCGTGCTCAACTGAAGACTACAAGTAGCCAGAACCGAATACAATACGAAGACCAATATACCCATACTGAAGACAAGATATTTTACGAAGACTTGAAGAAGAACTGTACGAAGTGTAAGAAGACAGAAGACTTAGAGCCTATTGATAATTTAAACAGAGTTCGATTTTCTCCGTTGGGCACAAGTGTTTGGCGTGGAATAAGTCAGGAAGGACAAGCGCCGCGATGAAGAAGCAATCACACCGCTGCGGCCCCACACATTCCGGGCAAGTTGATCAAGAAGGGCTGATCGCTTCGCTGGAGCTCCACCTTTACTCAAGTCCAGTTAGGTGGTGACCAGTGATCGTACGTCCTGGAGTGACCCATCTATTTCATATCCTAGTTAGGTCACTAATTGTTAGTGTTTTGCCCATTTCATATTAACCTGTGTATTCCTGAAGTGTTAAGTAGTCGCCTTTGGGAATTTGGATTGACTGCTGTGTGGATTGACCGTATCCTGGATTACAGCGAATTCTTCCTCTTAATTGAGGTGGTGCGCGTTTGTATTGTGAGTATTCAGGCTGCTGGGTGCCTGAATTTATACTCGAGTGAGCCTAGTGTGTGAGACCCCCGCTCCGGGTCTGTAATATTTGGACAGCTGCATATTATTACATATTTGTATACAACTCTGTTTGCTTGTTATCAACCAGTCCGGAACTGCACCTGGAATACTGTACACAAGTTGTCTGTGCTCTAGCGTACCTGCTTCTGGCCCCCACATCCTGGTGAGGGCACCCAAGCCAGGATTACCTTTGAGAGTTCGAGGCTGCATACTGGAGTGGACGCTTGGCCCGCACTTCTTCATTAGGTTATAACTGTTCATGACCCTCCCAACCGCTCGGGTGGAGTGCCGTTCCGTCGAAGACAAACGAGCCGATGGGGATACACGAGGTACAACCGCCAAGACCTTCTCGGGAAGTCACCTCGCCGCTGTGCCCCATACTTCTACGCTAGGATCGCGTTTACCTTGGCGCAGGATCTGTCATCCTGGTGAACGAACCCGAATCCTGGCGCAGAAGACCAAGCGCGGTGCCCTCCTGGAATCTACTGGCTTAGCAACGTCGCTGGGCTGCGCTATACACCCCCTGAGGCGGTAAAACGTTTCACCGACTTCGCCACACGTGAGGAGATCCGTGAAGCCAAGGAAGCACTGTAGAACATCTTCAAGATGAAGGAACTTGGCGAGGCCAAGTTCATCCTGGGTAGGGAGATCAACCAAGACATGTCAGCTGGAACGCTTATGATTAAGCAGACTCGGTACATCGACGACGATATGGAACGCTTCAATCAGCAGAATGCTAAGGCTGTGGAGAACCCGTGCGCGTCGAACGTGAAGTTCTCGAAGGATATGTCGCCAACGACGTAGGTGGAACTTTCCGAGATGCAGTTGAAGCTATACCGTTCCTTGGTCGGATGTCTGATGTATATCACGACATGTACTCGACCGGATGTCGCGTACATGGTGACGCGGTTGTCACGATTCCTCGAGAACCCAGTGCTGCAACACTGGAAGGCAGCAACTCGCGTTGTCGGTACCTGAAAACTACGCGTGAGCACGGTATTGTGTACCAAGGCCGTTCCGGGAACACCTTGGCTCAAGCGTACACCGACGCGGACTGGGGCTCTAACATCGACGACAGGTGTTCCGTGTCCGATATCATGGTCATGATCAGGAACGCCCCGGTGGTGTTCAAGTCGAAGTTCCAGAGGACGGTTGCACTCAGCTCGGCGGAAGCAGAGTAGATGGCTTTGAGCCTGTGCACGCAAGAGGTGCTGTGTACACTTAAGATGCTCAAGGACAAAGGGATCCAGTCGACATGACAGCGAAGTGCAACCACAACATTATCACGACATGATCTCGAACAAGTCGGCGTTGGCCGCTCGCCATAATCGTCTGATGTCCGAGGATTGTCGATTTGTTTGGACTCCTGAAGATGCTGCAGCTTTCGAAAGCATTAATGCAGGACTGGCACATGATGTCCCCGTTCTAGTGGCCTGGTATGGCGAAAGACGTAGCAGAGTTCGTCATGGCCTGCAACGAGTACAAGAAGGCGAAATTACATGGTGGTAAGCAGAACTATGGCCATCTCCCACCCGTATATAATACTGATCGTCCATTTGACGTGGTTCACGTGGATCGACTGGGACCGATAACTGGAGATTTCTATTGCCTCAAAGATATCGAAAAGCCATTTCATTGGTTAGAAGTTATCATCCAACGTGGCAAGACATCAGCGACAACGGCAATCAGCTTTGAGCGTGCTTGCTTGTGTCGTAAAACTCACCCAAAGTATGTCGTGCACGATCTCGGCTCAGAACTTACCGGAGACGAATTTCAGTTGCTTCTGAAGTCGACGGCCACCAAAGACAAACTAATCACAGCAAAAAATCCTCAGTCAAACGCTATCTGCGAGCGAACCCACCTGGAGTTGGTGAACGTTTTTCGAACTCGACACGATCTACAAAGTCAGCTTGAACCTGCAATCGACAGCAAATCGTGCAAGTACGCACACCGTGCTATGAGCATCTCCATCTCAGCTATTTTTTGGTGAAGATATGCTAACGCGGCAATTGCACTTCGCGAACTGGAATTTCTTATCGAAGCAACGGTTCATGGCAATCCTCCATGATAACGACCGTAAAACATCAGACGTTTTCAACAATTCTACCGTGTCGGCGACAACGTGATGATGCGGATCCCTGCGAGAGAACGCAAAAGATCCACCCAGTCAAAATTTGTGCTGCATTCACAGCTCACCAGCAATCCTATTGTTTTGGTGCTAGTTGAGTAAGAGGAAATACCGAAGTGAGTAAATTAGTGTTAACCAAAACTGTCCAACATGTCTCTCTAAACACTATCCTCTGTTGTTCCTCTTGTTGTCTTCTTGTAAGTGTGGTGTAATCACCATCTCCATGTGTCTTCATCCAATCATAGCGTTCCAACATGCGGACACGATACTACAGTTGATGTTTAAGATATGGGCTTTTTGCTCGAAGAATAGCGCGGCAGAGCCGTCCAGCCACAGCCTTTGCGTGCCCTTCGGAATACTTCCAAATCCAGTTGTTGCCCATGGGGATCTCAACGGCTCCTGACGTATATCAATCTTGCAAGGAGTGAATTCTCGGCGACTTGGACTTTGTTATCGTGCACTTGGATGGCATTTTGATCTTCTCGGAGAATCGTATGGAACAATCGGAGCACTTGAACATTGTTTTTGAACGGCCTCGATAGTATGATGTCACGCTCACCGACAGAAAGTGTTAAAATACTACGCAAGAGTGTGGACTATCTCGGCGTCACTCTTACTCCAGGAGGAATTCAGCAACAGACGGGAGAAGGTAGAGGCGATACATCAGATCGCAGAGCTCCGTAGCAAGCGAGAGCTACGCATATTTTTGGGAATGATCATCTATTATCAATTGAGAGTAGAGGACGATGCGAACGAGGCTTGTAGTCAATGTGAGTCGATGAATGAAAATTTGAAGGGTGAAATCGATTTATTTAGAAGTCCTAGCATTGCTTGTTTCCTCCAACAACGTAGATGGCTACGCATACAATCAAGTTTACTGCAACAGGGAGCTTTTCAGCAACAGGGAGCTTTTCCGCAACAGGGACACGTTTACAAACTCGTATACAAAACGTAAGATGCAACAGCCGGTGTGCCAACCTCAATCCGTATGGTCCAAAGCGATCGCAGCATTCGCCTCACTTCAACTTGAATGCCACATGGCACACGACCAGCACGCGCGTACAGTGCGCACAGACAGCGGGCCAAGAGCAAGTGGGAGCGATGCAGATTTGGGAGGACAACCAAGGTGCTATTGCATTGGCAAGGAACACCGGATATCAGGCAAGGGCCAAGCACGTCGACATCAGGCACGTGAGAACGTGGAACGCGGAACGGTCAAGGTGGACTACGTCGACACAAAGTTCCAACTGGCCGACATGCTAACGAAGGCGCTTGGAGCGAAGACCCTGGTGCTCAAGCGCGACGCGGCCGGCATCAAGGACAAGCTCACTGTGCAGTAGCGGTGAGTGGGAGTGTTACATTATACCGGCTCAGCACGGTTCGGCGTGACGGTTACCGAACCGTTCCACTATTGGCTGGGAGCTGGTTCTGGACGCTCAAATTTTTGGCCATTCTCATTGGCTGCCGAGCGGAGCGAAGACGGCCCCGATTGCCTAAAAATAATTTTGCGGCAGAGCGAAGCGAGGCAGCCCAAACTGGCACCTGGTGCGATCTTGCGGAACCGACGGGCCCACCCCAGCCACAACTTACCAACCTAATATGCGAGTAGTGCAGCGAGCCCGTGGAGAGCGGAACGGAGTCGCAACACGGTAAGTAACATGCATGCGCCCCCGCCGCGAAGCGGCGGTGCTCGGGTAGTTAGCATCTAGTGTATTAGCTTTGCCGAACCATCTCTAGGATTTTGGGTCGTAATACGGCGAACGGCGCAAGCATTTGTTTAGCTATCAAAATCCACCAGTAATCGCAGTGATCAGTATAGTTTTACAAAATAAGGCTGGCGTTTCTGCCTTTGAGCCGTAGATCTGCTCGATGGCATCTTGCTTGAGGAGGACATTTGGGATCTCTCGACACGCTGCATCTTCTTGACTGCGTGGGACACAGTAGGGCCTTGCATGCGAAGGCATGAATTCTGGATTCAGCGGTTGAAAACAGTCATCCAGGCAACTCCGACCAAATCGCTCATTATTCAGATTCTATTGTTGCATACGAGCTGACCTGACACACAGAACACGCTTTTCCTGTAAACAAAGAATAGCCTTGCGAATCATTTTGTGGCTTGAACGCGATAGGAAACGATGTCCCAGAGATTATTCCACCAACGCCTCTGAAGCCTGACTTCACTTCAATGCGACTTGCTATCTCCTTATGTTCAGCGCCCGTAGGCAACTCCATGTACTCAGGCAGCAAGCTAATGACAGCACTAGTTACGCGAGAGCGACAACTTTGGGCATGTTGGCTTCACCAACACCGGAAAGTTGGACCTAACTGCATCCCCCGCAACCAGCCGACATGTACATAAAGAAGATGAACAGGTGCAGTGCAGTGCGAAGCAGGTCATGTCTGGCTAAACGCGTCTGTGAAATGCGGTGGATCCCTCAAGTCTCTCTAGTAATGCGAAAAATCTTGTTTTGTCCATTCTCGACTCTCGCCTGAACCAAACATCATCCCGAGCAAGCGCAGACGCTTGGGTTCACGATCCCAATTTAGGTATGATTCTCCTTGTGGACCAGTAGCGCCTAGCTTTTAAGTACTCGTATAACTCCGGTAAAATAAGGAGCACCCTGTAACATTAGTTACCCCACTCTTCAAATTACACAGAATTTCAAGGCACACGTGTGGAAATAATCTGATGCCATTAAAAACCACGTGGATTTCAATTGGTTGGGGAAATACACGTGAAAATAATCCATTTCACACGTGGAAACAATCCGTACCCATCCCTCTCACGTGCGTCTTTTTTTTCGCCGAATGCGGCCCCTATCCCTGAAATCCGTTTATTGCGACATGCGCTGGTAGACTCTGAAATAAATTTCAGAGAATAGTGCCACCAATGTCATTCCAATGATATTATCGGAATGCCTGAGCATGTGGCGGCTGCTGCCTATCAATCAACAATCGGGTCATCCCCAATTCAGTATAGAATATTGCACTTATGCACGAAATACTTCCCCCAAATATGTTTTAGCAGCACCGCCTTTCATTCTTCATTTTCTCTCGCGGACTACCGCTACCAAACGTTGATATCCCGATGGAGAACGCCGAAAGCGGCACCGAAAGCCCACCACAGGTACGCGTGCTGCTAAACCTCCTGCTTTCACCCCCTGTGCTTACATTACTGTACGTTATGCTGTCGTTTACGGACCAGTTGGACCCCGACGCGGTGACCGCGTTCATGAACAATTTCATCTACACTTTTATGTCAGATAAGGGTGTAATCAACAAACTGCAGGCCAATGAATAGGGTGAATCGATTGAGAAAGGCCGAAGACCTCATTGGCCTGATCTACACAGGCCTTGTTGTCCACCAGCATATCCAATACGCTCGTGTCAATGTCTTGGTACGTGGATCGATCACGCACTTGTTGGCGCTTGGAGATGGCCAAGTATGAAACAGCAGCAGCAATTTGAGACTTACAGTTTAACACCTTTAACAAAAAGCATGTTAAAACAGACTAAGGTATTTGGCCTACCGCCACGGGCGACTGGACGTCGATGCAGCGCGAGCGCAGCAACGTGGTGGGTCTCATTTTCTGTAGACAGATGCGCATGCTGTCGATCTGCCGTGCCGTCATACCCGTCTGAGTCATTACCACAATGCAGAGGGCGTTAGAAATCGACGGGTGGTGTAGCAGATTTGATTTAGTGTTAAGAGTCACCTGATCCTGTAGCTCAATGTCGACGCCGTGATCGAAGAGGAACTGGACGACGGCGTTGTGTCCCTTCCATACAGCAACATGCAACGCCGCGCACCTGCAACGTCGGACAAGTTACAGTCGTTAATCGCGTCACGAAATTCAAAGGTCCTCAGTCCCCAACCTGATGGTCGAGTTGCGCATTGAGCAAGTGCGGGTTGACTGCCAGCAGTGTCTGGAGTGTGGCCTTGATGCCGGCTCCAGCCGCGTCCATCCACTGTTGTTCTATGCCAGAGTTTAGCGTTTGTGACGCTGGGAGAGCTGGCATGGAGTTCTTCCGGGTAAATGGTTCGATTCAGTTGGAAATTTCCGAATGAGACGAGCTCTAGCGAAAAACCAGGAAGAGCCGCAACAGTGTGCGGAAAAATACAGCAAACAGTAATAGAAAGTCTCCACATGAATGACCCTGAAAAGGCGGTCAGACGTGTTAATTAATAACAGACTTTTCTTTGCGATTTTCCTTAGAACTGTACTCCTATCCACATGTTTGAGATGCATTTTCTTGTGATTATTCTGATATAGCAGCGAAGCTGCGGAGCAGCCCAAATCATGTTATTTGAAGCCGAATCAGGTGAAGCTTAAGTAAAGCTACTCCTCGTTCAAAAACGCGAGTCAGATGAAGGTGAACTTAAAAGAGAGAGAAGACAGAAGTTGACTACTTTTCTAGAAAAGGAGGCTCAGTTCTAAACATAACAAAGAAGCTGAACATGTTAGGATACCCCGGCGCGGCGTTTGACGTTGACCTGCACGAACCTGGGTCTATGATGGTGGTGACCGACAAAACAACGTAAGCCTTTGAACAACTAACAACACCATGTTGACAGCTAACTGAATCTATATTTATTTTTGCACAGTATTGTTCTATGCGCAACACCACGTATTTTTCTACAGCTCTGTGTGGGCTACTAACATGAATGCTTCTCGAAGGCTAGGCAGATGCTGCGGCTGCGAAGCAGGCACAGAAGATGCTTTTGTAAGTCTAGGCTTATCCTGAAAGCACTGAATTTCTTTGGTTTTGATCATACAGCTTCGAATTCCAGCCCGACCATCGGTAAGTTGTGCTGTGCTGGCATGTCGACTAAGCGCTGCAATAGCTCTGTAATTGACAACAAAAACAGCTTCATTAAGAAGCATCACAAAGTTTTCTTGCAGTGGAAATATTTAACAAATGCTTTTTTTCAAGTTGTGCTGTTAGTAACATCTTTAGCACATTCTAATGTTGCTGGCGGAACCGAAGGGCTATCTAAGCCTACGCGAAGCCCTAGTGTTAAGTATTCATAATGAACACTTGTATGGTTGAATCGCAAGCATCTACTGAAAAAAATTCGAGCTTACGTTTTGTTTTGCGTCGTCTCGTTTCTGGATTGAATAGAACAGTCAATTCGTTGTCGTTTAAAGTATCATATCTCACTCTTTGTCTCGGTACAGCGTTGTGCTCAAGTATTTATAACCTACCCAAGTCGAGTCCTCCGGTCTAACAACTGCAGAGGCTTAATATTGCTATATTATATAAATTCATAACGTAAATTTCATATATAATTACAAACTAGAATCACAAATTTGACTTCTATGGGCAGCAAAGGACAAGGTATGAGCTGAAAGCAGGCGACACTGGGCGATGACGAGGTGCCAGTCGGTCCGTTGCTCGGGGATCGATAAGCGACCTCTTCTTTTATACATAACAATTTCGTAAATTAAGTCATTTATGACGTGGTTCTGTAAAAAAAAAACGCAGCATTCCTGTCAAACAGGATCGCTGGGCCATTCATTTATAATGAGTTTTATTTGGTAGTGATTACAAAACAAAGTCGTGCTTCGCCCGAAGAAGCTCTGAAATTTACCACCCTTTTTCCTAACGATTGATTCCCTACCCTCAAAACCTATTATCGTTGTGTAACAGGTCGGTTACGTGGCCTTCCAGAAACCCGCCTCCATCGGGAGAACTTCCAGCAGAGCACCAGCGGACATACGGCCAACTTCAACGAGAAGCTGGGGAGCTCCAAGGGTCGGGTGAACCCAACAGGCTCAACGGACGCGCGGTCGTGGGTGAGAATCGCAGAGGGCGACCCGTCGCGACTGTGGCGTTGGACGGAGAGTCGAGCGAGGAGAGTCTCACTTCGAGTTTCGCCGGCAAAGAGACGAACGCTTGGAGGAAGAGTGACGGACTGACGACGGCCGATGACTCCGCAGAGTCGACGACGAGTAACGAACGAGGGCGGCTGTCGAGGTGCACAGAGTATCTGACAGACGACCACTGCAAATTACTGCGAGTGTACAGTAGCTCGGACGAACGGAGCAAGTAGGACGCGGACAAGAGAGCGCACGGACGAACAAGGCGACGGACGGGTGACTGGACAGGGACTGAGTTCCCGCGTTCGCTGTGCGGCTGCAGTGTAAAGGCAGGCGCCTGAGGTGTACGCCCAAGTGGCTTTAAGTCGTAGCGTGAAATCCGGGCATTCAGGACGTCATGGTGCTCTGAGAGGACGTGTGTGACCCGACGGCGGAAGACCTGCTCGACGAGAAGAAGAACGAACGAAAGGAGAACAAGGCGACGTACCGAACCGAGGTCTATTAGCAGACTTAGGAGTGCTAAGAGACAAATAGCAAAAAGTAGGAACCGCGAGTTCCGGCACAGAGCTCGAGTGGAGTCTCTGTTGGCCAGTAGCAACTGTTATGCTACTAGTGGTGCGCACCACGCGGACTAGGGACGCACCGCGCAGCAAGCACACAAACCATACGACTTGCCCAGCGAGCCAGGCAGCAGAAGAGTTCGTTAGAGCTGTGAAGGTTGGGATTTCTCGACAAAATCAATTAACGTGGATTTCCTGTAGTGACGCATCTCCTGAGCCTGCTCCGGAGCCGCAGCATCTGCATACACTGTAGCACATTTCGTTTTACTACAGTATCCGCAAGTACATGCTGTAGTGCGCACCATATGCGCGCACCCTTCAATTCCGGTCTAATTTCCCTAAAAAGGCATTTTTAGCGATCAGTGAACTATTGATATTTAAATTCTGCGGACGACTTGCGCCCGCGACAGTGACAAAATTCTGTGAGGGCTTCGTGTAGGCTGAGATAGCCCTTTGAGCTCCGCCAGCACCACTCAAAAACTATACTAATGGCGCAAGTTGAAAAAATAGCATTTGTTAAGTGTTTTCACTGCACGAAGACTTTGTGGTGCGTCTTCGTGAAATGCTGTTTTTGTTTTCATTTAGTATGATATCAAAAACACATGCATTGCAGCACTAAGTTGGCTTGTCAGCACAGCACAACTTACCGATGTTCGGGCTGGCATTCTAAGCTGTAAGCTCAAAACCAAAGATATAAAGTATTTTCAGTAGACCTTTAAATGCATCTGCGCCTGCTTGGCATCCACAGCATCTGCCAGTCAGTGGACGATTTATTCTATAGCCTTCTAGACGCATTCATGTTAGTAGTCAACGCACAAGTTTCAATAAAATACGTGATTTTGCGCACTGAACAATGCTGTGAAAAAATAAATATTGTTTCAGTTAGCTGACAACATGATATTATTAGTTCTTCAAAGGCTTACGTTGTTTTATCGGGTCACCACCATCATAGATCAGGTTCGTGCAGGCCAAAGACAAACGCCGCGAGTCGCGGCCCGCGACCGTGCAAGGGTACCCCTCCCTTGCATGTTCTGCCTCTTTGCTATGTTTAAAACTTTTAACATTCATAAAAAGGCTAAAAAGAAGGCTAAAAAGAAGGCTCACTTTTTAATTAAAAGTGAGCCTTCTTTTTAGCCTTTTTATGAAAAGTAGTCACCTTCTGTCTTCTCTCTCTTTTAATCTCACTTTCATCTGATTCGCTGTACTTAAGCTTCACCTGATTCGGCTTCAAATAACATGATTTGGGCTGCTTTGCTGCTGTCTCAGAATTAGCTTTCTATATAGGCCATGCGGCACACCAAAATACGAGGCTTGTTCTCTCTTAGCGTGGTGGCTTTTGTTTGCCTGAGAAGCAAGTCGGGCATGAGCAATGGCCCCAAAGTTGTAAGGTTGAAGATCATCTCCCAGTTGGGATATTAAGGTAGATCTTCATGCCCGATATTGACAACTCGAGCTGCACGTACTGCCTGCTAACTTACTGTCATCTGAAGTGTTCTCGCAGGCAACAAGTGCGTGCATACATAATACACTGTGAGCGATAGGAACAAAACGACACCTTAGAAAACCTATTGTCCGCATTTACCCGCCATTCAGACAGGTATTAATTTCAGCGAATAGTTCGTGCAACATAACATTCGCTATTAAAATAGATGTACTTAAGCGTGAGGGCGACGACACAGGTAACACTTGTATAGTTTATTAATCCAACACAGGTATAGATGTCCATGGCCATCATGGTACTGTCTCACTGTATTTGTGTACTACTTTTCATGAATTTATGGTATTTTTTGGATATAAATACCCGGGCTATTACTTTATGGAAATTGAAACACCAACCGGATCCCCCCTTAGCTCTGAAATAAATTTCAGAGAATACTAGTCCATGTTTGAGTTGAAAAACTTGATTTAGCTAAAACAAAAATAGCTATTTAAATAAATATGCCCAATTTTAGCATCTCAATCGAAATAGCTGCTTCGGTATAAAACCTCGAAACCTCAAGAATAAAAATAAAACCTCGCTGAAATAGCTATTAAGTCGAACACGGCTTTACAAATTGCATCAATTTGAGATTTGAAGAAACTTAGGATAAAAATATATTCGCAGTTCGTTTGACATCCTGCAACATTACGCTAATTTAAGCGAAGTTGCGCAACCAGCAATGTTTGTCATCCAGCAACTTACGTAAGCGTTTTAAAGTTGCACTACGGCAGCATGGCTGTCATCGAGAAAGCTAGTTAAGTGCAGTAGCGTTTAGCATCCTGTTGCATTGATCAAACACGTATAGCTACTGTATTCGTATAGCTACAGCGTTGTATAGTTTTGTTAGCAGTGAATCCATCCATTCAACGCAACAGCGAGGAAAACAGGTACTTAAGTATCCTCCAATTCGGTATCATATAGGATTGCCTTCCAACGACAGCAGTAATAATAGCGGCAATACTAGAGAGTTGGACTGGTAGTGCTTTTATACAATTGGTGATACTAGATACATGTATCACAAGTTTATAAAAGCAAGTTTACGCGTTTATCGCAATCATGTTTACACCTCTTTAATTTGCTATAATTAAAATTTATAATTATTAAAAGAGCTGGTCATTTTCAGTCCATCGGAAAGTCCTTCTTTCAGCATTTGCAACCGCAAATTCCCGCCAAGCTTACCTGCTGCGGTGACCCCGCCCAATTTCGGGCCATATTTTGTCGCCTTGGCGGTGCGCGAGCTGTTGCGGTTGCTATTCACTACGTATTCAGACGCATTTACGTATTCACACACATCAACGTATCATCGCATCAGCTTATTAACTACTTACCTTTGCATTTTTTGTAGCTGCAGCGCTGACAGGAAGTCGAGCGCTGGTCATGTTTCAGAGATATCGGCAGTGGACGAGACCTACTGTCACGACGCCACTAAGAGCGTGTACAACTACACCCCGGGGCTTCTTATGGCGGACCCGTTTGCCCATTGCAGTGAGATCATTTCAGTGGGAACTCGACCAAAGCGGTATTCGCCAAGGTGAGTTACAATGTGCCACTGGCAAGACACTGCTCGACCTGGGTTGGCCCCCATTTTAACACCCGGTGGATGTATCGAGTCAGCTGTCCATTGCCAACGCGATGTCGCACCCCGAAGAAGGCATGATCAAACTAGCAGCCCTGAAGAAGGATTGCTAGTTTGATCAGTGCGGTTGACATGAAGAATATGTAGAGGAACAATCTGCATGCGTGCGAACCGACCTCGCCGCCTCTTCCTAAAAAGATATCGGAAAGCTGGCGTGATTCTTGACTGCAAGAACCACTTCATCTTTTCGGTCTTGCCTCTTAAAGCCCTGGGAAGTAGTTATTATCGTTAATAAAAGCTTCCAGAATGACGGCCATACCGCGATTACTTCGATTAACATGAAATAGCTGTTAATTGCCGTTTTAAGCCGTCATCCTGTTTATGTGCTCTTTGCCCAGATACCCTTTGCAACTCTATAAAAATAACTGATAAACTTGATATTTTCTCGTATTTGATTGGAGCCGAGAATTTTACAGGTTTTTCCATTTGAAAATTGTAGGAGTTCGATACCTACGATTTGGGTGCACCACACCATGATGCGGTCGAATTAATCCCTAATGGGCTCTCCGTACTACGTGACTGTAGCACTACCAGGATAACCGCGTGCATACATAAAAATTGCCTAAATACTGCAATATGTCTCTGTGCCAACCGAAAATAATGCACACATAGAGTCTAGGATTTTACTAAGACTGTGCTTGCGCGGAGAAGCTCTGGATTTTATTGAGATCACGTGCCGGTATCAGTTAGTGAGTGTTTCGGCGGTGGCCTACCGCCGAAACACCCACTACTACAATTAAAGCACTCTATAAGTTGTATGCTATCAGATAGCGTGGGTAAATGTTTGATTGCCATTGATACCGAATCACTGTTGTTATGACTACTTTACATGATCATTTCATTTCGCGCCGTATGTAGTCCGCATAACTGAAAAATCAGAGAGGATACATATTTTGACGTTTTTAAATTCTGACAATCGAAAATCATGAGTTTTCATGATGCGGTACTTCTCCAAGCTGGCTCAAGTTATTTCAGACCTTGAACCAGCTTGGAGAAGTACGCCAAAGTCACCGATATGGCCAGTATCCAATTCCTATCGTTCCGAATTTGCTTTTTTTCTTTTTCAACTACAAATACCGTAAAGCCAAGTCATTTTGATCAATATGCAACTACCGAAGAAGACCAATATAATTTACCATCGAAACTAGTTTTATTAGTGTAAGTTGTAAGAAAACAGTTTTCTGGACTCAGAACCTTAACGCTGAATTGAAGAAATAGACGCAGTGGGTTTCGTATAGCTTGAAAGATCGGCAGGTCGAACGATCGGATGGGAATCACGAGGTGACGGAGAGGAGCGCAGCGCGTTTAGCCGCTGGCGGCCTGCTGCGAGGCGATTAGTGTGTGAGCGCCTTTGGTGACATTCGAGTATAAAAACGCGTGTTCTACGGATACTGTATTGTATGTGTCTTGCACGTAACAAACCCGAGGGCCATGAATCTTGGGTTTGTAAACAAATGAACTTTGTAGCATATGTAAAGTTCCTTAAAATTCATAAAAAGTCTCTATGTGTGATAAACAAAGCCCGCGACACCTAAAAAAAGTTCTGTGGGAAGCTACTATGTACTGAAGTAAATTCAATCGGATGGACGTACGTGAAGTTGGGCGCATTAATCTTATTCGGTTAAGAATATGCTCTTTGTGGCACCAGTAGACCCTAAAGTACAGCTTTGTTGGTGCCACAGGAGCTACTATTATAAATAACCCCAATATTTTTCGGCTAATGTGTGGATCCATAAGCATTCACTACAGTTGAAGCGTACAGCCCCTCCTCACGACCACGGAAACGTCTTATCACTTTGGAGCAAGCGGAGAACTGCGAATCCCCCGGGCACCTGGGCCCGGGTCCCCAATTACAACATAGCTCAATATTTGATTTGAAGTAACTTGACGTCGATCACTGGATGCAAATGCCTAGGCAACAAGCGAAAACTTCAGCCCGGTTTCTTTTTCTCAAAGGTCTCGACTGACCACTTCAACATGAATCCAGTATGGCGTTATCTCCGTCGGCACACGATGAACAACCTACTTAATGCATGTCAGTCAAAAAGAAACGGTACCAGAGGTGAAATTCTGACGGTCAGAGCATCTAACACTGAAATAGCTGGGGACAGAAATCGCCACGATTTTCATCTTAAGTTTTCCCACGAAAGCCATCAGCCGACTTGCTTCACACTTTTTCCAGATTCCACTTGTCGTAACTGCTTGGTCGGAATACCATATATGGATTCGATAACTTCCAGTGCGCATGCTCCATAATGGATTCCAGTCGCCTCCCATTCAAGAACTTTCGCAGCTACTACACAACGGAACGCGTCACTTGACCACAACGAACACAATGTCAGCTCGTCCAGCGTCACGAACGCGGATGGACGCGGCTGGAGCCGGCAACAAGGCCACACTCCAGACACTGCTGGCAGTCAACCCGCACTTGCTCAATGCGCAACTCGACCATCAGGTTGGGGACTGAGGACCTTTGAATTTCGTGACGCGATTAACGACTGTAACTTGTCCGACGTTGCAGGTGCACGGCGTTGCATGTTGCTGTGTGGAAGGGACACAACGCCGTCGTCCAGTTCCTCTTCGATCACGGCGTCGACATTGAGCTACAGGATCAGGTGACTCTTAACACTAAATCAAATCTGCTACACCACCCGTCGATTTCTAACGCCCTCTGCATTGTGGTAATGACTCAGACGGGTATGACGGCACGGCAGATCGACAGCATGCGCATCTGTCTACAGAAAATGAGATCCACCATGCTGCCGCGTTCGCGCTGCATCGACGTCCAGTCGCCTGTGGCGGTAGGCCAAATACCTTAGTCTGTTTTAACATGCTTTTTGTTAAAGGTGTTAAACTGTAAGTCTCAAATTGCTGCTGCTGTTTCATACTTGGCCATCTCCAAGCGCCAACAAGTGCGTGATCGATCCACGTACCAAGACATTGACACGAGCGTATTGGATATGCTGGTGGACAACAAGGCCTGTGTAGATCAGGCCAATGAGGTCTTCGGCCCTTCTCAATCGATTCACCCTATTCATTACTTTTCCTGACACCCTAACTCTATTGCGATGTGATTACAGTGCGGAGATACGGCACTACTTAACGCCGTTGAGAACGATCACCAAACACGTGGAGAAGCTGCTCGCCCATGGCGCAGACGCCAACACGCTGGATACCAGCGGTCGAAGCGCCAAGGACATCGCTGGAGAGCATGGATTCGTAGACATCATCAACGTGCTGGCCGAGAGTTGCCCCGGTTTGGTGAAATCTGTCGGGGTATTGTCATGAATCTTTTTTCAACTTCCAACTCTGATATAACTGTATTAACATACATGTACAATATGCTGACATACAGGATAAGACGCTGGTTATGGCAGTTCTCCACGAGGAAGCGGAAATACTGGAGATGCTGTACGACCAAGTACACGATAAAATGTCCGAGGCCGACGGCGTAGAGGTTTACCAACTGAAGTTGATCAGTAGGTTTAGCCCCAATAATTTAACGCCCTTTGTTTAATTCATCCAGTTAGGGAGTCGCCTTCTAAACATCGCGACGGAGTACAACGCCCCATCCTGCGCTTTGTTTCTGCTGAAGCGTGGCATTCCGATGGACTGGACCAACACCAAGGGCGAAAACGCAGTTCAAGTGGCTTGTGCCCGTGGTCGTCCAGAGAACCTCGAGATGATCCTTCAACGAAATTCTCCAGATGAGAAAGGTCATGCAGATGGCAGCAAAGCTCCAAACGGAGCAGCCGTGCTAAGCCACCCGTTCATCAAGATGGACGTGCTTCAGAATTGCGACAACAGCTTCAGCTTCTTGCGTGGTGATGATAACGTACGCTTTGAGGTGATCAGTTGTAATTAAATAACCCGTAGACTAAGTGATGACAATGCAGCATCTGTTCCCAGTGTTCGTCGCCGTAAAATGCCCGCAAATCTCGAGATCATGGACGTTCTCATTCGTCACAGCGCCAAGTTCGACTTCCCCACTCAGCAAAGCCGAGACACGGTACGAACACCCAGTGTTTCTGTCCTAGAGCTTAGTTAACCTTTCTGTTGTGTGTTTGACAAAGATCGTGCCACTTCTCGCGTCCTGGTTAATGCGTGTAGCACCAGCCGCCGTCTCCCAGCTCCTCGTGGATATTGCGAGCTCGGAGGGCATTCTTCACAAGGTGATACACTCGTTAATGGACATTCTTCTCTAAAGCTAATCGTGTCTTTTTTTACTCTTATTAGCAGCTCCGCCATGTGATCCTGGCGCTCACTTGGCAAGAACACATGTACGCAGCGCTGCTATTTGCGCTCACCCTTCTCTTCACTCCACACGCAGTGGTCGTGGAGCAGGTACTGTACCCATGTAACACCGCGATAACCTGTTCAGTTCAGATAACCTGTGCTTGGTTAATAACTGTACAGGCCTTGGCAGTGTTCAGGCCGTGGATGCTGCGATGCCAAGTTAACCTCGATACCCAAAAATTGGCTGCAGACGTGCTTAACTTGTGAATGTCCTCAAATAACCACGTTCGGTAAGCTGCATCCAGTGCGTAATGTCAGTGTGAGAGGGTAAAGCAGTAGGCATGTTAATGCAAAATCATTCTCTATTTATCTATCGGCGAGATTGTGTGTCGCGGACGGCGACGCGTGGCGTACCGCTAAGACATGCGAGTTCAACGCACGTGATTCTGGTCGTGAGTCCTTGATAGTCCGTTGGGAATCGATCCTGGGCAATGATCAGTCTGGGGGTATTTAGTAAGCGCTCGTGTGTATCCTCCTCACTTCAAACTGGAGACTGCATGGACTCGTAGACTGGCGACTTGACTACGTCAACGGGGATACCCACGACAGGAGAGAGAACCACAGCATCGCACTTGGTAGCCATGACGCCAGTGTCGACACGTCCGGAGTGTCGGAACTTGATACACAGCGTCACTTGGATGATACTGAGCACGACTCCTAAGGCGTTGGGGGTGAGTACGAACATATCGTCGGCCAAGATACCGTAGAGCACCCAGATGGATCCGTTCACGAGGTTCACGCAGCACATTGTGGCAGGAAGCGAAGTCGCCGACTTGGTCTGTAGCACGAGCTTCATCGTCTGTAGAGGCGACGCGTACAGAGCGATATTGATGAGGGGGCACGGCGATGTAACCGAGGATCTTCTCCTGGTCGCTGGACGAGAGACAGATGACGTCCATCTTGCACAGCGCCGCACTACCTGCTACGGGATGGTCGGCGCTCCAGGCTGGAGTCCAGCGGTAGAAGACGAGTAAGAACGCCAGCGACGTGACCGCCCTGAAGGCGTTGATGGACATGACAACGTGAAGCGGTTGACGCCCAGCATGAGCATGGGCAGTACGCGGACTTCACCGGTGCATTTCTCCGAGTGGATCCGTCGGGAATCCGGGAAGGGCGAGAAGAGCAGGATGATAGTTGTGACGGTGCCCGTGGCGTTGACGATATCGAGCGCAAGCATCTCGGAGTAAGGAAGGAGGATGAAGAATGACCGAGTCGACCACCTGGTTCAGGTGATCGCCCAAGGACTGCAGAGACTACTGGGGAGTTGCGAGGCGGTGTATCAAGCTGGAGCGAGGGCCATTCGTTTCGCTTGCTCGCTCATCCTCTCTGGCGACACGTTTTCGTTTACATTGCTGCTTGATACGCTCAACTTGCGGGGCGTCCGCTGGGCGTTACCTTAGCGCGAATGTGACGTCGTTGGTGCTTCCCGATCGCCCTGGCTGGACTGGCTGAGACTGGACATTCACGGCACGGTGGCACACTCTGACGCCTGACGAGAGCCTCGCATCTCCGGTGGCTGTGGGAAATTTGGCTTGGAACTGCCGCCGGCAAACTTTGGCGCGTGAGTGACGTTGGTCTCGGGGACGTTCTCGAAGCAGATGAGGACAGACTCGTAGTATTGTGTATCGCTTGAAGTTGACTCGCGACAACACGAAGCTCGTGCAGAAACAGATCCTCCAACTCTTCAGTCAAAGTGATGGAGATTCTGCAGTCCCTCCTTTCAATTGTCTGTGACTGAAGCTCATAGGAGCCCTGGTGTAAACTGCAAAATAGCACGTGTACCCTATTATGTGTGATAGCAGGAACAACATATCTAAATAGCACGCTCTAACTCTAATTGAGTGAGCTACAGCCACCGACGTGGGTGCGTGATTTAATGTGGCGCGGAGTGTAAAAGGAAATCCCTGCACCTATTATAAATCGAGGTCGTTTGTGCTTGGTTGAAGGTTTACGATAAAGTTTGGTCGAAAACGATACATATGCATTTGAGGATAGACCAATTAGAAGCCTCTATTTTGTGCGCCTATCTTCCGAAATTAAAGGGTTTTGAGTGGTTGTTTTCAAGCGTATGTAGCTTCAGAACGGCTCGGAACTGGCTAAAAAGGACCCCAAAAATTGACATCTAAGTGCGCGATTGCACCCTATCTCTAATTGTCGATACTAAATGTAGTACCACTTAAACCCTCTTTCATTCTGGCCCAATGTTCAATGTCGGGCACAATAGTCAAGGATGCGGTGGAAAAAGAGAGGCATGTGACCATCACTGGGTCGACACTCACCCGATACAGGATACATTATTGCAGTTTATAACTTTATGCGTCATTTTAAAGACAAATAACTACATGTGTCACAAACACTGGATATAAACATGCAGAGAACAATATCATGTACGACAGGAATCGGATTTCTCGGAGATAGGTAGGTCCTGACATGCTGGGTACTATGACGGTATGTAAGGGGGGTAGGATAGGCGACGTGTGATCGGGTGTGACATGTGTCTTTACCAGATCTTTCAGTTTTCGCTTTCTGTCAGATGTCTAGCCTTGACGTCCCGATGGAAAGCGGCCCCGAAAGCCCACCACAGGTACGCGTGCTGCTATATCTCCTGCTCTCACCCCCTGTGCTTACAGTACTGTACGTTATGCTGTCGTTTACGGACCAGTTGGACCCCGACGCGGTGGCCGCGTTCATGAACAATTTCATCTACACTTTCTTGTCAGAAAAGGGTGTAATCAACAAACTACAGGCCGGTGAGGAAGTTTTGGTCGTCGCGCGAGCGGGCGCCTTTAAGATTTATGATACGCCAAGAAAATGTCAAGAGAACAAGGGCAACGTATCTGGAATTTTGCAAGGAGTAATCCCCTTGGTCTACGGAATGGATATTGTAAGCGTAGACCTTGCGAGGAGTGTAGCGGCAGCTGCGGTGAATGCCTGGATAGATAAGTTTGGGGAAAAGGAGTCTGATTCTCCCCCAGTTTTGCCCGAAGGGCTCATGCAACGGCTCAAGTTCGCGTTTTCCGAGACACATTACCTCGGCGTTGCGCACGTAAAGTTTGCAGAGTACCTCTGGCGCTGCTTGAAAGTGTATGACTCTGAGATTTTCAGGGCCCTGTACGTGACGGTCGTTCAAAGCTCGGGCTTCGGGAAGAGTCGGATGCTGTTCGAGTTGGCGCGCATGGCAGATGCTCCGAGCTCTCAGATGAAAGTAATTTATACCTGCGCCCGTTTGCACGAATCGACGGGGTATCCAGAGGCGACAAAAAATCTCCGCAACTGGTTAATCCCAGAGTCTTCTACCGTCAAGGAGATTGCTTCTCGTTTGGAAGCCATCTACAACTATGCGATAAAGAATTGGGCACAAGTTCAAGGTGAGTGGACCAAGTTGTTCAACGAGAAGGGAAGTGATGAGTCTGTTAGGAGGAAGCTGGAGCAGCAAGCAGAACACGATAAGAAGGTCAAAAAGGCGGGCAAGATCATCCGCTCCTCTAAAAGGAAGCAGCTGCGGAGCAAGATGGTGGTGTTGGTGGTTGATGAAGCAAGGTCCCTACTTAATGAGAAGGCGGACCCAGACGCGCTAACAGTCCAAGTCAATGATTTCCGTCTATTACGACGAGCGCTTGCTTTGGTCAACAACAGAATCGGAGCAGAAGGAGGCATTTTCGGGGTGTTGGTCGACACGAACTCAAAGATCTCGGACTTAACTCCATCGCTAGCGGCCGACCCGTCTTCTCGAAATTACAAAAACAGCACTGGACTGGCGACTTTTCCTCCTTTCGTGCTGACTCACACCATGGATGAACACTGGCGGGAGTACTTCAAGTCGAGTGGAGGTAGTCAAAGGGAGGAAAGCAAGTCGGAGGATGATGACATGACCGGAGGTGGACAGGTGGAGAATCGAAGTGAGGAGGCAGAGATGAAGGCTGAAATAGCTGCATACAAGGAGATTGTGACCGGGAGCGAGGACGATGCGTTGGATGCGTTGCAGCGCATGGGCCGCCCAATGTGGTGGAGCACTTTCACTGATCGAGATGAATTGCGAGAAGATTCTTCTGGGGATGTAGTCACCCTAGCAGCAAATAAGCTGCTGCTGGGGCTTGATTTTACACAAGAAGCCTCATACAACGAGAAGACCATGTTTGGTGTTGCCTCAATGCTCTGTCGACTGGGTGTACGTCCGTACTCAACGTCGACGTTGGCGTCGCAGGTAGTCGCGGATTTCATGGCTGTCCTTGCGTATGTGAATTTCGAGAGAGAGGGCTACCTGAGTAGCTACGCGTCGGATCCGGTGCTTACGTTGGGTGCGATTAGAGTGTGGCATTTCCTGGAGGACGGCTTATCGAAGTATATCCTTCCGCAGCTGAAAAAGTTGATCCTGGACGAAGCACTGGACACAGGTGGAATTGGTGAAATGGTCGCTCGCATTTTGCTCCTCCTCGCGATGGACGCGTGTGTGATGAGGGAACGAGGCGACCCAATGGGCCAATTTGTGTCGGTGGAGTCGTTTTTGAACGTGATGGGATGCGATAAAATTGAAGTTTATATCAAGGGAATGCTCCCTGGTAACAAAGACGATTTTACCGAGTGGAAGTCAGATTGGAAGGACTGGCGCATGGGGTTCACTCACTTCATACAGTTGCAAGTTGAACCGAATGAAGAGACGTTGTGGTATTTGCTGGGACGTCGGGCTGCGGGTATTTTCCCGCGCAACCAGCTTGGAGCTGATCTGATAATCCCAGTATTCTGCAAAAAGGCTGGCAAGAAGGAGCGAGTGTCATTCATGCTCATCCAAGTGAAAAGCCGTTTCCCAAAAGACGATGGTTTCTCCCAAGCAGCATCGAAGAAGCTGTCTCCTTGGTTCGTGTTTGAAAGTCCGCATCCGAAAGGCAAGAAACCTAAGGAGGATCCAGCGCCCAAGAAACCTGCAGTGAAGCCAGCGCCCAAGAAACGCACGGTGAATGAAAACCCCTTGAGCAAGACGCCAGTTGAAAATGTTCTTCGCATTTACATGAATTTGCGCGAAAAAGTACCTTTCGATGCTGGGTCGCGGAACGAGTCCTTCCGGTTCATCTATACCACGTCGTTGATGGAGGACAACAGCCCGCCCGAAGCGCAAGGAGACGATGCAGACGTTTACACGGTCTGTTTTCGCTCGCTGGGTTGTGAGACGTACCCCTTCTTAAAGGAAGATGTATCTCAATGTCTCGCGAGTATTGTGGCGTCTCAATGGGATCCCATGGCACTTGTAGACGGCGATCTGGAACGTCGTCGTGTCGTTGATAAAGGTACTAAGACCAAAAAGTTACAGGGGGTTCTAACAACGGCGATGCCAGACCATGAGTTAAAACAGACGGCGCGCCGTGGGCTTGCCTGCACTCCCGGTCACGATCTGAAAGATCAAGATGAAAAGTCTAAAAAGAAGAAGAAGAGTCGCTCGGGAGGTCAGAAAAGGGCTGCTAAACGTACCAAGCGCACAGGGTGATTATTTCCTCGTCGCTCGCGCTCAATGATTTTGCTGTTAATTTTAAATTAAAGCAGGTTTTAATGGCGTGAAGTTCGTCAGTCAATACATGTTATTTTGGTGGCTGTCCGATCGACTTTTGTACCAGGGAAGACAACAACGAGCTCTTTGCATCGTGAGAGTGTAATCACCTCCGAGGCCACAACAGACACACCGACATTTGTAACATCGCACACAGTACCAGGGCACCTGGATCTGCGATCCATCGGAGGGAAACTGTTCACTGTTGCAGCGGAACCGCTGCACGTATTCTCTGGAACCCTCCTTAATTCTAAAATTGGGTGCGACTCGAGGTGCTTTCGGATTCCTGACGGATCCGCTCGAAGAAATGCACAAGCGAACTGCCCGTGCTCATGCTGGGCGTCAACCGCTTCACGTTGTCATGTCCATCAGCGCCTTCAGGGCGGTCACGTCGCTGGCGTTCTTACTCGTCTTCTACCGCTGGACTCCAGCCTGGAGCGCCGACCATCCCGTAGCAGGTAGTGCGGCGCTGTGCAAGACGGACGTCATCCATCTCTCGCCCAGCGCCCAGGAGAAGATCCTCGGTTACATCGCTGTGATCATCAATATCGCTCTGTACGCGTCGCCTCTACAGACGATGAAGCTCGTGCTACAGACCAAGTCGGCGACTTCGCTTCCTGCCACAATGTGCTGCGTGAACCTCGTGAACGGATCCATCTGGGTGCTCTACGGTATCTTGGCCGACGATATGTTCGTACTCACCCCCAACGCCTTAGGAGTCGTGCTCAGTATCATCCAAGTGACGCTGTGTATCAAGTTCCGACACTCCGGACGAGTCGACACTGGCGTCATGGCTACCAAGTGCGATGCTGTGGTTCTCTCTCCTGTCGTGGGTATCCCCGTTGACGTAGTCAAGTCGCCAGTCTACGAGTCCATGCAGTCTCCAGTTTGAAGTGAGGAGGATACACACGAGCGCTTACTAAATACCCCCAGACTGATCATTGCCCAGGATCGATTCCCAACGGACTATCAAGGACTCACGACCAGAATCACGTGCGTTGAACTCGCATGTCTTAGCGGTACGCCACGCGTCGCCGTCCGCGACACACAATCTCGCCGATAGATAAATAGAGAATGATTTTGCATTAACATGCCTACTGCTTTACCCTCTCACACTGACATTACGCACTGGATGCAGCTTACCGAACGTGGTTATTTGAGGACATTCACAAGTTAAGCGCGTCTGCAGCCAATTTTTGGGTATCGAGGTTAACTTGGCATCGCAGCATCCACGGCCTGAACACTGCCAAGGCCTGTACAGTTATTAACCAAGCACAGGTTATCTGAACAGAACAGGTTATCGCGGTGTTACATGGGTACAGTACCTGCTCCACGACCACTGCGTGTGGAGTGAAGAGAAGGGTGAGCGCAAATAGCAGCGCTGCGTACATGCGTTCTTGCCAAGTGAGCGCCAGGATCACATGGCGGAGCTGCTAATAAGAGTAAAAAAAAACACGATTAGCGAGAAGAATGCCCATCAACGAGTGTATCACCTTGTGAAGAATGGCCTCCGAGCTCGCAATATCCATGTGGAGCTGGGAGACGGCGGCTGGTGCTACACGCATTAACCAGGACGCGAGAAGTGGCACGATCTTTGTCAAACACACAACAGAAAGGTTAACTAAGCTCTAGGACAGAAACACTGTGTTCGTACCGTGTCTCGGCTTTGCTGAGTGGGGAAGTCGAACTGCGCTGTGACGAATGAGAACGTCCATGATCTCGAGATTTGCGGGCATTTTTACGGCGACGAACACTGGGAACAGATGCTGAATTGTCATCGCTTAGTCTACGGTTTAATTTAATTACAACTGATCACCTCAAAACGTACGTTATCATCACCACGCCACTCGGATTCCTGTGCGACGTAGCCTCTGCTTCCTCACCGTAGTACCCGTACGCGGCCTCCTTGCCGTACTCATCCGCCTAGACTTGACCTTGGTCTACCCCACCGTACTCACGCGGTTCTCCTCCATACCCGGCGAACTCGCCGAAGCCACCGCTAAACTCCTCCTTCACCTTCGGCTCCGTCTTGACGCGAGTCTCGACAGCAGCCGCACCCTCCGTAGGACCTGCGAATGTAGCTTCCTCAGCAGCGTCCTTGGACTCGTCCAACTCGGCAGCCAACAGCTCCCTCATTACCTCGGACTGCCCCGCTCTCCGTGGCGCACCGCCGGCAGACTGTTCCTGCCCCTCGATCGCCTCTACTTCCTCTTCGCTCGCCTGCCTCAGCAGCGCACGAGCCCTCGCGGCCCTCTCCATCCGCTCAATCTCGGTCTGAACCACGACCGCTCTCTCCTCCGTGAGAAGTCGCTCTCGTTGCCTCTCCAACTCTTCAAACTCGGCCTGCTCAGCGACCGATCTCCGCACTTCCGATTCACCACCCCGATCTCCCTCGTAGCGTTCACTCCCATGTTCACTTCCCGAACCTTCGCCGCAGAAGTCCATCTCCAATAACCAATTAAATCACCAATTCTCGTATCCGTTCTCCGAAACAACCGTTCACCAATAACCGTACCAATACAACCGTGCCCCCCGACGGTTCTCAAACAACCTGCGTATGCGCTCGAACCAGCGCTCTCGCGGAACCAACACCAACACCAACCCGCTCTTCGTTCCTTCGGGGTCGAAGCTCGCTCCTTCAACGGCGCTTCCGTAGGGTCTCCCGTGCGCTATCCCGTGCGCTTGACTCCTTGCGCGACAGCACAGTCCTCCGACCGTTCCGGCTCCTCTGAGCGTTCCTCGAGCTTGGCAATCCCACAACGAAGCAGTATCTGCATGACCTTTCTCATCTGGAGAATTTCGTTGAAGGATCATCTCGAGGTTCTCTGGACGACCACGGGCACAGGCCACTTGAACTGCGTTTTCGCCCTTGGTGTTGGTCCAGTCCATCGGAATGCCACGCTTCAGCAGAAACAAAGCGCAGGATGGGGCGTTGTACTCCATCGCGATGTTTAGCAGACGACTCCCTAACTGGAAGAATTAAACAAAACGAGTTAGAGTGTTGAGGCTAACTCGTGACTAAGTTCTGTTGATAAATCTCTACGCCGTCTGCCTCGGACATTTTATCGTGTACTTGGTCGTACAGCGTCTCCAGTATTTCCGCTTCCTCGTGGAGAACTGCCATAACCAGCGTCTTATCCTGTATGTCAGCATATTGTACATGTATGTTAATACAGTTATATCGAGTTGGAAAATGAAAAAAAGATTCATGACAATACCCCGACAGATTTCACCAAACCGGGGCAACTCTCGGCCAGCACGTTGATGATGTCTACGAATCCATGCTCTCCAGCGATGTCCTTGGCGCTTCGGCCGCTGGTATCCAGCGTGTTGGCGTCTGCGCCATGGGCGAGCAGCTTCTCCACGTGATTGGTGAGACCGTACTCAACGGCGTTAAGTAGTGCCGTATCTCCGCACTGTAATCACATCGCAATAGAGTTAGGGTGTCAGGAAAAGTAATGAATAGGATGAATCGATTGAGAAGAGCCGAAGACCTCGTTGGCCTGATCTACACAGGCGTTGTTGTCCAGCAGCATATCCAATACGCTTGTGTCAATGTCTCGGTATGTGGATCGATCACGCCCTTGTTGCCGCTAGAAGATGGCCATCTGATGATGCAGCAGCAATTTGAGACTTACAGTTTAACACCTTTAACAAAAAGCATGTTAAATGAGAGTAAGGTATTTGGCCTACCGCCACGGGCGACTGGACGTCGATGCAGCGCGAGCGCAGCAACATGGTGGGTCTCATTTTCTGTAGACAGATGCGCATGACGTCGATCTGCAGTGCCGTCATGCCCGTCTGAGTCATTAGCACAATCCAGAGGGCGTTAGAAATCGACGGATGATGCAGCAGATTTGAATTAGTGTTAAGAGTCACCTGGTCCTGTAGCTCAATGTTGACGCTGCGATCGATAAGGAACTGGACGACGGCGCTGTGTCCCTTCCAGACGGCAACATGCAACGCCGTGCACCATTTGAAGACCTTGCAACGTTGGACAAGTACAGTTGTTAGTCGCGTCAAGAAATTCAAACATCTTCAGTCCTCAACCTGGTGGTGGAGTTGCGCATTGAGCAAGTGCGGATTGGCAGCCAGCACCGTCTGGAGTGTGGCCATGTTGCTGGATCCAGCCGCGTCCATCCCCTGTTGTTCTATGTCAGAGTTTGGCGTTCGTGACGCTGAACGAGCCGACATAGTGGTTGTTGTGATCAGTGACGCGTTCCGTTGTATAGTAGGTGCGAAAGTTCTCGAATGAAGCATGTGCACTGGAAGTTATGGAAGTATTCCGCCCAAGCAGTTACGACAAGTGAAATCTGAAAAAAGGGAAGCAAGTCGCGTGAAGGCCTTTGCGAGGTGAAAATGACAGTGATTTTCTGCTGTCTTGCTATTAAAATTGGACTCTTTATGTTGGAGGCCTGACAGTCAGAATTCCACCTCGGGTAAGAGTTTCTTATACGAATGGTGCTGTCACGGGTGGGGACGGTGGACACCGTCCCAGACGAGCTGTCCGTCCTCCTTGCTCGACTTGCGAAGAGGTGGATCTTCAAGAGGATGAGTTCTGGGAGGAGTCGCCGGCTGGTGCGACGGCCCGCGACGTTTACACTAAGGAATTGTATTAAGGTGGCAGCAGTCATCAAGCTGCCACCCGAGGATCATTACAGTTAGAGGGTCGAAGCCTCGAGCGCTAAGGCAGCGCTTGGGTGACCAAGGACGGGTGGCATGGCGGTCGCAGAGGCGCGAGGTACTGTAGCGAGCTACCCAAGGACGGTTGGGGTGTTAAGAAGTCCGTGTGGAGGGCAAGGTGGTGGCGTGCCGGGATCTGGACGGCATGCGAGGTTCTCGGAAGGTGCGGAGGCGTCGAACACCACGGTCAAAGGTCAGTAAGGTATGTTAAGAAAGGATCAGTCGTGAATTAGCCTGGAAACCAACAAGTTGAATATTTTTATATTGATTTGGCTTGTTATCTTTCTAGAATCAACTACCTACGCGTTCGAGCCCAGCCGTCCGATAACACTGCGTTGCAGTCCCGCCCCATTTCCGGGACGACTCGCGACATGTGGTGGAGAAGCCAGGGTACTGCTTCGTTGTGGGATTGCCAAGCTCGAGGAACGCTCAGAGGAGCCGGAACGGTCGGAGGACTTTGCTGTCGCGCAAGGAGTCAAGCGCACGGGATAGCGCACGGGAGACCCTACGGAAGCGCCGTTGAAGGAGCAAGCTTCGACCCCGAAGGAACGAAGAGCGGGTTGGTGTTGGTGTTGGTTCCGCGAGAGCGCTGGTTCGAGCGCATACGCAGGTTGTTTGAGAACCGTCGGGGGGCACGGTTGTATTGGTACGGTTATTGGTGAACGGTTGTTTCGGAGAACGGATACGAGAATTGGTGATTTAATTGGTTATTGGAGATGGACTTCTGCGGCGAAGGTTCGGGAAGTGAACATGGGAGTGAACGCTACGAGGGAGATCGGGGTGGTGAATCGGAAGTGCGGAGATCGGTCGCTGAGCAGGCCGAGTTTGAAGAGTTGGAGAGGCAACGAGAGCGACTTCTCACGGAGGAGAGAGCGGTCGTGGTTCAGACCGAGATTGAGCGGATGGAGAGGGCCGCGAGGGCTCGTGCGCTGCTGAGGCAGGCGAGCGAAGAGGAAGTAGAGGCGATCGAGGGGCAGGAACAGTCTGCCGGCGGTGCGCCACGGAGAGCGGGGCAGTCCGAGGTAATGAGGGAGCTGTTGGCTGCCGAGTTGGACGAGTCCAAGGACGCTGCTGAGGAAGCTACATTCGCAGGTCCTACGGAGGGTGCGGCTGCTGTCGAGACTCGCGTCAAGACGGAGCCGAAGGTGAAGGAGGAGTTTAGCGGTGGCTTCGGCGAGTTCGCCGGGTATGGAGGAGAACCGCGTGAGTACGGTGGGGTAGACCAAGGTCAAGTCTAGGCGGATGAGTACGGCAAGGAGGCCGCGTACGGGTACTACGGTGAGGAAGCAGAGGCTACGTCGCACAGGAATCCGAGTGGCGTGGTGATGATAACGTACGTTTTGAGGTGATCAGTTGTAATTAAATTAAACCGTAGACTAAGCGATGACAATTCAGCATCTGTTCCCAGTGTTCGTCGCCGTAAAAATGCCCGCAAATCTCGAGATCATGGACGTTCTCATTCGTCACAGCGCAGTTCGACTTCCCCACTCAGCAAAGCCGAGACACGGTACGAACACAGTGTTTCTGTCCTAGAGCTTAGTTAACCTTTCTGTTGTGTGTTTGACAAAGATCGTGCCACTTCTCGCGTCCTGGTTAATGCGTGTAGCACCAGCCGCCGTCTCCCAGCTCCACATGGATATTGCGAGCTCGGAGGCCATTCTTCACAAGGTGATACACTCGTTGATGGGCATTCTTCTCGCTAATCGTGTTTTTTTTTACTCTTATTAGCAGCTCCGCCATGTGATCCTGGCGCTCACTTGGCAAGAACGCATGTACGCAGCGCTGCTATTTGCGCTCACCCTTCTCTTCACTCCACACGCAGTGGTCGTGGAGCAGGTACTGTACCCATGTAACACCGCGATAACCTGTTCTGTTCAGATAACCTGTGCTTGGTTAATAACTGTACAGGCCTTGGCAGTGTTCAGGCCGTGGATGCTGCGATGCCAAGTTAACCTCGATACCCAAAAATTGGCTGCAGACGCGCTTAACTTGTGAATGTCCTCAAATAACCACGTTCGGTAAGCTGCATCCAGTGCGTAATGTCAGTGTGAGAGGGTAAAGCAGTAGGCATGTTAATGCAAAATCATTCTCTATTTATCTATCGGCGAGATTGTGTGTCGCGGACGGCGACGCGTGGCGTACCGCTAAGACATGCGAGTTCAACGCACGTGATTCTGGTCGTGAGTCCTTGATAGTCCGTTGGGAATCGATCCTGGGCAATGATCAGTCTGGGGGTATTTAGTAAGCGCTCGTGTGTATCCTCCTCACTTCAAACTGGAGACTGCATGGACTCGTAGACTGGCGACTTGACTACGTCAACGGGGATACCCACGACAGGAGAGAGAACCACAGCATCGCACTTGGTAGCCATGACGCCAGTGTCGACTCGTCCGGAGTGTCGGAACTTGATACACAGCGTCACTTGGATGATACTGAGCACGACTCCTAAGGCGTTGGGGGTGAGTACGAACATATCGTCGGCCAAGATACCGTAGAGCACCCAGATGGATCCGTTCACGAGGTTCACGCAGCACATTGTGGCAGGAAGCGAAGTCGCCGACTTGGTCTGTAGCACGAGCTTCATCGTCTGTAGAGGCGACGCGTACAGAGCGATATTGATGATCACAGCGATGTAACCGAGGATCTTCTCCTGGGCGCTGGGCGAGAGATGGATGACGTCCGTCTTGCACAGCGCCGCACTACCTGCTACGGGATGGTCGGCGCTCCAGGCTGGAGTCCAGCGGTAGAAGACGAGTAAGAACGCCAGCGACGTGACCGCCCTGAAGGCGCTGATGGACATGACAACGTGAAGCGGTTGACGCCCAGCATGAGCACGGGCAGTTCGCTTGTGCATTTCTTCGAGCGGATCCGTCAGGAATCCGAAAGCACCTCGAGTCGCACCCAATTTTAGAATTAAGGAGGGTTCCAGAGAATACGTGCAGCGGTTCCGCTGCAACAGTGAACAGTTTCCCTCCGATGGATCGCAGATCCAGGTGCCCTGGTACTGTGTGCGATGTTACAAATGTCGGTGTGTCTGTTGTGGCCTCGGAGGTGATTACACTCTCACGATGCAAAGAGCTCGTTGTTGTCTTCCCTGGTACAAAAGTCGATCGGACAGCCACCAAAATAACATGTATTGACTGACGAACTTCACGCCATTAAAACCTGCTTTAATTTAAAATTAACAGCAAAATCATTGAGCGCGAGCGACGAGGAAATAATCACCCTGTGCGCTTGGTACGTTTAGCAGCCCTTTTCTGACCTCCCGAGCGACTCTTCTTCTTCTTTTTAGACTTTTCATCTTGATCTTTCAGATCGTGACCGGGAGTGCAGGCAAGCCCACGGCGCGCCGTCTGTTTTAACTCATGGTCTGGCATCGCCGTTGTTAGAACCCCCTGTAACTTTTTGGTCTTAGTACCTTTATCAACGACACGACGACGTTCCAGATCGCCGTCTACAAGTGCCATGGGATCCCATTGAGACGCCACAATACTCGCGAGACATTGAGATACATCTTCCTTTAAGAAGGGGTACGTCTCACAACCCAGCGAGCGAAAACAGACCGTGTAAACGTCTGCATCGTCTCCTTGCGCTTCGGGCGGGCTGTTGTCCTCCATCAACGACGTGGTATAGATGAACCGGAAGGACTCGTTCCGCGACCCAGCATCGAAAGGTACTTTTTCGCGCAAATTCATGTAAATGCGAAGAACATTTTCAACTGGCGTCTTGCTCAAGGGGTTTTCATTCACCGTGCGTTTCTTGGGCGCTGGCTTCACTGCAGGTTTCTTGGGCGCTGGATCCTCCTTAGGTTTCTTGCCTTTCGGATGCGGACTTTCAAACACGAACCAAGGAGACAGCTTCTTCGATGCTGCTTGGGAGAAACCATCGTCTTTTGGGAAACGGCTTTTCACTTGGATGAGCATGAATGACACTCGCTCCTTCTTGCCAGCCTTTTTGCAGAATACTGGGATTATCAGATCAGCTCCAAGCTGGTTGCGCGGGAAAATACCCGCAGCCCGACGTCCCAGCAAATACCACAACGTCTCTTCATTCGGTTCAACTTGCAACTGTATGAAGTGAGTGAACCCCATGCGCCAGTCCTTCCAATCTGACTTCCACTCGGTAAAATCGTCTTTGTTACCAGGGAGCATTCCCTTGATATAAACTTCAATTTTATCGCATCCCATCACGTTCAAAAACGACTCCACCGACACAAATTGGCCCATTGGGTCGCCTCGTTCCCTCATCACACACGCGTCCATCGCGAGGAGGAGCAAAATGCGAGCGACCATTTCACCAATTCCACCTGTGTCCAGTGCTTCGTCCAGGATCAACTTTTTCAGCTGCGGAAGGATATACTTCGATAAGCCGTCCTCCAGGAAATGCCACACTCTAATCGCACCCAACGTAAGCACCGGATCCGACGCGTAGCTACTCAGGTAGCCCTCTCTCTCGAAATTCACATACGCAAGGACAGCCATGAAATCCGCGACTACCTGCGACGCCAACGTCGACGTTGAGTACGGACGTACACCCAGTCGACAGAGCATTGAGGCAACACCAAACATGGTCTTCTCGTTGTATGAGGCTTCTTGTGTAAAATCAAGCCCCAGCAGCAGCTTATTTGCTGCTAGGGTGACTACATCCCCAGAAGAATCTTCTCGCAATTCATCTCGATCAGTGAAAGTGCTCCACCACATTGGGCGGCCCATGCGCTGCAACGCATCCAACGCATCGTCCTCGCTCCCGGTCACAATCTCCTTGTATGCAGCTATTTCAGCCTTCATCTCTGCCTCCTCACTTCGATTCTCCACCTGTCCACCTCCGGTCATGTCATCATCCTCCGACTTGCTTTCCTCCCTTTGACTACCTCCACTCGACTTGAAGTACTCCCGCCAGTGTTCATCCATGGTGTGAGTCAGCACGAAAGGAGGAAAAGTCGCCAGTCCAGTGCTGTTTTTGTAATTTCGAGAAGACGGGTCGGCCGCTAGCGATGGAGTTAAGTCCGAGATCTTTGAGTTCGTGTCGACCAACACCCCGAAAATGCCTCCTTCTGCTCCGATTCTGTTGTTGACCAAAGCAAGCGCTCGTCGTAATAGACGGAAATCATTGACTTGGACTGTTAGCGCGTCTGGGTCCGCCTTCTCATTAAGTAGGGACCTTGCTTCATCAACCACCAACACCACCATCTTGCTCCGCAGCTGCTTCCTTTTAGAGGAGCGGATGATCTTGCCCGCCTTTTTGACCTTCTTATCGTGTTCTGCTTGCTGCTCCAGCTTCCTCCTAACAGACTCATCACTTCCCTTCTCGTTGAACAACTTGGTCCACTCACCTTGAACTTGTGCCCAATTCTTTATCGCATAGTTGTAGATGGCTTCCAAACGAGAAGCAATCTCCTTGACGGTAGAAGACTCTGGGATTAACCAGTTGCGGAGATTTTTTGTCGCCTCTGGATACCCCGTCGATTCGTGCAAACGGGCGCAGGTATAAATTACTTTCATCTGAGAGCTCGGAGCATCTGCCATGCGCGCCAACTCGAACAGCATCCGACTCTTCCCGAAGCCCGAGCTTTGAACGACCGTCACGTACAGGGCCCTGAAAATCTCAGAGTCATACACTTTCAAGCAGCGCCAGAGGTACTCTGCAAACTTTACGTGCGCAACGCCGAGGTAATGTGTCTCGGAAAACGCGAACTTGAGCCGTTGCATGAGCCCTTCGGGCAAAACTGGGGGAGAATCAGACTCCTTTTCCCCAAACTTATCTGTCCAGGCATTCACCGCAGCTGCCGCTACGCTCTGCGCAAGGTCTTCGCTTACAGTATCCATTCCGTAGACTAAGGGGATTGCTCCGCATAAAAACCCACATACGTTGCCCTTGTTCTCTTGAAATTTTCTTGGCGTATCATAAATCTTAAAGGCGCCCGCTCGCGCGACGACCAAAACTTCCTCACCGGCCTGTAGTTTGTTGATTACACCCTTTTCTGACAAGAAAGTGTAGATGAAATTGTTCATGAACGCGGCCACCGCGTCGGGGTCCAACTGGTCCGTAAACGACAGCATAACGTACAGTAATGTAAGCACAGGGGGTGAGAGTAGGAGATATAGCAGCACGCGTACCTGTGGTGGGCTTTCGGGGCCGCTTTCGGCGTTCTCCATCGGGACGTCAAGGCTCGACATCTGACAGAAAGCGAAAACTGAAAGATCTGGTAAAGACACATGTCACACCCGATCGCACGTCGCCTATCCTACCCCCCTTACATACCGTCATAGTACCCAGCATGTCAGGACCTACCTATCTCCGAGAAATCCGATTCCTGTCGTACATGATATTGCTCTCTGTATGTTTATATCCAGTGTTTGTGACACATGTAGCTATTTGTCTTTAAAATGACGCATAAAGTTATAAACTGCAATAATGTATCCTGTATCGGGTGAGTGTCGACCCAGTGATGGACCGCTTGATTGACAGGCAGCTAAGCTGCAAAAGTCTAGCCACATTGCTCATCTCATACATATCGGCCCAAATGATAGTTCCAGCGCCGGCACTCACCCGGAGACGTGCCGTTACTGCCTGTTGTCATGCTCTGGTGCGACTACGGCTACGGCTGCGTGGCCGACAGCATATTCCGCCTCGTTGTGGTCAACGCGTTCGGCGTCTGCACAAGTCTCATTTTCTCCGCCATTTACGTGCGCTGGGGATCCACACCACAAAGCACCGGATCTACGAGCGCCGGCTCTGGGTCGGTGCTGTCACGGCCATGCTGCTGCACCAAACCGCGCCTTTTCGGGGTGGACGGCGCCACCTACCAGCACCCGGCTGAGGTCACAGCCACGCTCGGCTCCGTGTGCGTCATCTGCAACGTCTGCCTGTTCGTGTCGCTCTTGGAGACCATGGGCAAGGTCATCTAGGTCATCTGCACCAAGTCGGCGGCGTCGCTGCCCATCGAGCTGTGTATGGCTGGCCTCGCAACTGGTGCGCTTTGGTCTGCGTTGGCTATCGGCCAGAACGACATGTTTGTACTCACGCCCAACGCGCTGGGCACGGTGCTCGGCGTTGGCCAGGTGACACTGTATCTAGTGTACCCGCCGGCGGCGGGCCGCCGCGACGGCAGCTCGCGTTCGCTGCGGATCATCACGTCTGCCTCAAGGCCGGACGCGTGTTCCTGCCGGAGCCGAGTTCCCTGACGCCACTGGTGGCTCCGTCACGCAGAGGGGTGGCCAGACCGTTGTTGCCGGCCAACTACGGATCGAAGAGCGTTGAGGTGGCTGCCGCATGAGGGAGAATAGACATCGCTCTAAAGTTTCGTGTATGCTAGACTTTTAGCAAGCTTCGAGCTGTGTATTGAATTTGCTGCTCCGCGTTTGCCTCCGTGTTTCAAGAAAAACTTATTTTATTTCGAGATCAGTAAATTGCTGGTTCTACCGTACGAATCCGCCTCAAGTTCAAGTTATCACGCAGACCGCTCGACCGCGTCAACATGAAGGTGATCATCACCACTACAGCCCGTGAGCCAGCACCATGAAGGCAATCCATTACCCTCTCTGTTGACTGCAACCGCCACGCCGACCAGCAAGGTTGCCGTTCAGCGCTATCAATCAGCGAAAATAGTCCAACCAAAGCCATTTCCTGCCGAATAATTCAGTGAATGAATTACATGTATTATGAGCTTCAGTCACAGACAATTGAAGGGAGGGACTGCAGAATCTCCATCACTTCGACTGAAGAGTTGGAGGACCTGTTCCTGCACGAGTTTTCGTGTGATCGCGAGTCAACTTCAAGCGATACACAATACTACGAGTCTGTGCTCATCTGCCTCGAGAACGTCCCCGAGACCAACGTCACTCACGCGCCAAAGTTTGCCGGCGGCAGTTCCAAGCCAAATTTCCCACAGCCACTGGAGATGCGAGGCTCTCGTCAGGCGTCAGAGTGTGCCACCGTGCCGTGAATGTCCAGTCTCCAGCCAGGGCGATCGGGAAGCACCAACGACGTCACATTCGCGCTAAGGTAACGCCCAGCGGACGCCCCGCAAGTTGAGCGTATCAAGCAGCAATGTAAACGAAAACGTGTCGCCAGAGAGGATGAGCGAGCAAGCGAAACGAATGGCCCTCGCTCCAGCTTGATACACCGCTTCGCAACTCCCCAGTAGTCTCTGCAGTCCTTGGGCGATCACCTGAACCAGGTGGTCGACTCGGTCATTCTTCATCCTCCTCCCTTACTGCGAGATGCTTGCGCTTGATATCGTCAACGCCACGGGCACCGTCACAACTATCATCCTCCTCTTCTCGCCCTTCCCGGATTTCCGACGGATCCACTCGGAGAAATGCACAGGTGAAGTCCGCGTGCTGCCCGTGCTCATGCTGGGCGTCAACTGCTTCACGTGGTCCGTGTACGGCTACCTGAGTGAAACCTACTTCCCCGTCATGTCCCTCAACGCCTTCGGGGCGGTCACGTCGCTGGCGTTCTCGCTCGTCTTCTACCGTTGGAGCGCCGACCGTCCCACACTTCACAAAATGGGAGCTGTAACAGGTTCTTGGGCTGTGCTGGCGCTGCTCTTCGCGGCGCTGTGCAAGACGGACGTCATCCATCTCTCGCCCAGCGCCCAGGAGAAGATCCTCGGTTACATCGCTGTGATCATCAATATCGCTCTGTACGCGTCGCCTCTACAGACGATGAAGCTCGTGCTACAGACCAAGTCGGCGACTTCGCTTCCTGCCACAATGTGCTGCGTGAACCTCGTGAACGGATCCATCTGGGTGCTCTACGGTATCTTGGCCGACGATATGTTCGTACTCACCCCCAACGCCTTAGGAGTCGTGCTCAGTATCATCCAAGTGACGCTGTGTATCAAGTTCCGACACTCCGGACGAGTCGACACTGGCGTCATGGCTACCAAGTGCGATGCTGTGGTTCTCTCTCCTGTCGTGGGTATCCCCGTTGACGTAGTCAAGTCGCCAGTCTACGAGTCCATGCAGTCTCCAGTTTGAAGTGAGGAGGATACACACGAGCGCTTACTAAATACCCCCAGACTGATCATTGCCCAGGATCGATTCCCAACGGACTATCAAGGACTCACGACCAGAATCACGTGCGTTGAACTCGCATGTCTTAGCGGTACGCCACGCGTCGCCGTCCGCGACACACAATCTCGCCGATAGATAAATAGAGAATGATTTTGCATTAACATGCCTACTGCTTTACCCTCTCACACTGACATTACGCACTGGATGCAGCTTACCGAACGTGGTTATTTGAGGACATTCACAAGTTAAGCGCGTCTGCAGCCAATTTTTGGGTATCGAGGTTAACTTGGCATCGCAGCATCCACGGCCTGAACACTGCCAAGGCCTGTACAGTTATTAACCAAGCACAGGTTATCTGAACAGAACAGGTTATCGCGGTGTTTCATGGGTACAATACTTGCTCCACGGCTACTGCTTGTGGAGTGAAGAGAAGGGTGAGCGCAAATAACAGTGCTGCGTACATGTGTTCTTGCCAAGTGAGCGCCAGGATCACATGGCGGAGCTGCTACGAGGAGCAAAAAACACGATTAGCGAGAAGAATGCCCATCAACGAGTGTATCACCTTGTGAAGAATGGCCTCCGAGCTCGCAATATCCATGTGGAGCTGGGAGACGGCGGCTGGTGCTACACGCATTAACCAGGACGCGAGAAGTGGCACGATCTTTGTCAAACACACAACAGAAAGGTTAACTAAGCTCTAGGACAGAAACACTGTGTTCGTACCGTGTCTCGGCTTTGCTGAGTGGGGAAGTCGAACTGCGCTGTGACGAATCAGAACGAGTCCTCGGGCTTCTTTGATACCTCGGACAGCGGGTACTGCTTGTCTGCTCTGAACAAGCTGATCAATAGGTGATCAGATTTGTCTCTGGAGATCGGTGACATCGTCTTCCATGATCTCGAGATTTGCGGGCATTTTATGGCGACGAACACTGGGAACAGATGCTGAATTGTCATCACTTAGTCTACGGTTTAATTTAATTACAACTGATCACCTCAAAACGTACGTTATCATCACGCAGGAAGTTGAAGCTGTTATCGCAGTTTTGAAGCACGTCCATCTTGATGAACGGGTGTCTTAGCACGGCTGCCCCGCTTGAAGTTTTGCTGACATCTGTGCGGCCTTTTTCATCTGGAGAATTTCGTTAAAGGATCATCTCGAGGTTCTCTGGACGACCACGGGCACAGGCCACTTGAACTGCGTTTTCGCCCTTGGCGTTGGTCCAGTCCATCGGAATGCCACGCTTCAGCAGAAACAAAGCGCAGGATGGGGCGTTGTACTCCGTCGCGATGTTTAGCAGACGACTCCCTAACTGGAAGAATTAAACAAAACGAGTTAGAGTGTTGAGGCTAACTCGTGACTAAGTTCTGTTGGTAAATCTCTACGCCGTCTGCCTCGGACATTTCATCGTGTACTTGGTCGTACAGCGTCTCCAGTATTTCCGCTTCCTCGTGGAGAACTGCCATAACCAGCGTCTTATCCTGTATGTCAGCATATTGTACATGTATGTTAATACAGTTATATCAGAGTTGGAAGTTAAAAAAGATTCATGACAATACCCCGACAGATTTCACCAAACCGGGGCAACTCTCGGCCAGCACATTGATGATGTCCACGAATCCATGCTCTCCAGCGGTGTCCTCGGCGCTTCGGCCGCTGGTATCCAGCGTGTTGGCGTCTGCACCGTGGGCAAGCAGCTTTTTCACGTGTTTGGTGAGACCTGTCGTATCCTGCATGAGGATTGCTCACATGGATTGCACGCACACTTCAAGTTCAAGGTCAGGGCTGTCAACGTCAACAAGCCTGTCAACGTCAACACCGAGCTCCCCTCTGGGCCTCGAGGACGCTCTACATGTCGGGTAGCTAGTCCATAACTGCTCAATCTATTCTCTCAGTTCACAATGTACTTCCTACCGCTCGAGTGCCTCATCGTCTCCCGAGAGGCACGACATTTTGAAATTTCAAACCCTTTCTCTGGTCTCCAGACCTCACCATGGTCGATCGTCTCAAGCCCGACCCCGTCGTCCTTACGTACTACGTCCCTGTCGGCACTGGCGACGACGAAGACGAAGATCGAGTGAAGATTACCATCAAGACATTCGGTGCTGGAGACACGGTTGAGTGGCTTACGTGGCTCAAGTCTTTTGAACGGCTCATCCGTGTCAAGGGCTGGGGTAGACGGCCCTACGCTATTCCGCAACTCGTGAATCGTCCTGAAGGACATGGCCCTGGACGTCTTCAACGCTGCATCTGAGCGAGTTGAAGGCGCAACACCTCAAAACTTCAACATCGTAATGATGCGCGTGGTACGAGAATTCTTGGTACAGGACGCCAGAGAATACCTCATCGACATAATTCGAAATCGTCGCAAGACACGCGACATCTCTGTGACCGATCACGTCGCATCTTTTCGCCAGCTCGCAACACTGATCACTACGCTACCGGAGAACGATGCTCCGTTGTCAGAGAAGTCCCTCATGCACCACTTCCGAAAGAGCATGCCACTCGAGTGGCAAACTAAGCACGATGAGAGTGGCCGTGAAGCGACCACCCTGACGGAACTCGCTCGATACTTTACTCGGCTGGAGATGAATGCAGACCGAAAGGATGCACGCTCTCACCAGCGCAAAGACAATACGCGACAACAGCCCAAGCAGCAGCGTCAGAAGGAACCTAAACCGAGCTCAAAGGCTGCAAGGCCAGCTACCGGAAAGTGGCGCAGTCACCATCGTACGACGACCCACTCTGACGAAGAATGCCACTACCAGCAAAAGCGTCGCGCTGACGAGCTCAACTACTGCGAGGTGCCCGATGACTATGACGAGCTCAATGCCATCAAGCATAACACTACTGATTCGGAGCTTCCCGCAGAGCGCAAGAGTGAAACTATCGTTCGTTTGCGTGGTACAGGCGCCAGCCGCCTCTTCAACGCTTTGGTGGATACGGGAGCAAGCAAAACGCTCATCGACTCTGCTGTGCTTGACCGTGGGCAACTCCAGCAAGTATCTAAACGAACAAGCTCTTTTCGCTTACCTCAGGGAAGTCTGACCTCGAGTGGCGTACTTGACGTACGCTTGCAGCTGACGGAGTTCGGCGAAAACCGAAAGATCAAGTGGACGTGTGCTGTTGCAGAACAGTTGCCGTACGGCATGACCATTGGGCGCGACTTCATGGAACATCTGGGCCTGATTCTGGACTTCAAGGCCGGTGAGTTCATTTGGGATGGAGTACGCGTGCCGATGCGCACGTGTGATGGTACTAGCATGGGCGAGCAGATCGGAGCTTTCGTCGCCAGTACTGGCTCTCAAAGCGAGACTGCCATTGCGCGAGTCGAGCGCCGACAGATCGAAATTCTCGACGCTGACTACAATAACTAGCCCCTGGACGACCACGTCCCAGACTATCTCAACGCAAACGAGCAAGAAGATCTGCTCAAGCTTCCGGACAAGTTTGATGCCAAGCTGTTCAGTGGGACGGTTGGCTCCTGGGTTGGAGAACCGTACGACATCCCGACGAAGCCAAATCTAACTCCATTCCATACCAAGCCCTATCCAATTCCTCATAGTTTGCTGGGAACAACAAAAAAGGAGGTCTCGCGTCTGGAGGGTCTCAAGATCATCACGAAGTGTGAGAAGAGTCCATGGGCAGCCCCCGCGTTCATCATTCCGATAACGAATAAGACAGTGCGTCTCCTGTGCGACTCACGGCGACTGAACCTACAGCTACTTCGCCACCCGTGGCCGCTGCCAAGGATCAATGAGCTGTTCCGGAGCATTCCTCGCTTCGTGTTTGTAATGGTGCTGGACCTCAATTTGGGGTACTACGCAATTCACCTGACCTACAGATCGTCGCTGTTGACGGCGTTTATCCTGCCGTTTGGGAAATATCGCTGGTTATGTCTGCTCATGGGAATCTCTACCGCTCCAGACCACTTTCAGGCTCGCATAGACCAGTTGCTTGGGGCTCTGCCATTTGTCCGTTGCTATTTCGACGGCGTGCTTATCGTCACGGAGACCACTTTCGCTGACCACCTCTTGCAACTTGAGACGGTGCTACAGCGGCTGGAGATCGCAGTCCTGACGGTGAACGTGAAGAAGTGCAAATTTGCTGCTAAAGAAGCCAACTACTAGGACTATCGCATGACTACCGATGGCATCTCTCCACAGCCGAAAAAGGTCGCGGCAATTCAGCGCATCAGTTCCCCGACGAACAAGAAAGAACTTCGACGCTTTATCGGACTTGCCAACTACTATCGCGACGCTCGGTCACAGAGGGCGCACATGCTGACTCCTCTTACCAGGTTAACGTCCAAGTTGGTGCCGTAGGAGTGGAGCGCAGAGCACCAGCGCGCCTTTGAGCAACTAAAAAAAGCATCGATGCAGCGTTCAACTTTACTGCACTTTCCTGACTACAGCCTGCCCTTCGAGATTTACACGGATGCGTCGAGCTATCAACTAGGTGGAGTCGTGTCGCAAGCAGGAAAGCCACTCGCCTTCTACAGCCGCAAGCTGACGCCAGCCCAGAAGAACTACAGTGTGATGGAGCAGGAGCTCCTGAGCATTGTGGAAATCCTGAAAGAATTCCGCACGCTGCTATTTGGACAAAAAAATCACGGTCTACACGGATCATAAGAACCTGTCTTGCTCCAACTTCACTTCTGGACGGGTCATGCGCTGGCGACTTATCATTGAGGAATTTGGACCAACCACTCGCTACACCAAGGGCTCCGACAATACAGCTGCAGACGCACATTCCCTCTTCCCGCTGAGTGACGATCAAGATCCTGCTGAACAAGAATGCAACGTGCTTCACGAGCAGCTATACACTTTAACCTACGAGCAGCTGGCTCAGGCCCAACGTGAAGAGGATGTCCTGCAAGCAGCCGCCCCACAGAAGCCGCATCTCTTTCAGACCAAGACGTTTGGAAACAACTCGATTTTGCAGTCCAACTCCGGTCAGCTCGTCATTCCTGCTCTGCTACGCAACGCTGTGCTCAACATCTATCACGAATCGCTGCTTCACCTCGGTATGAACAGGATGTCCCTCACCATGAACAACGCAGTCTATTGGCCTGGTATGCGTCGTGCCGTTGAAGCTTATGTACGGGTGTGTGCCACTTGCCAGAAGTGGAAGCGATCACCAAAGATGTATGGACAATTACCAGCGAAGATACATGGGCGAGAGCGCTGACGGACATTGCCGTGGACGAAATTGGTCAGTACTCCTACTCGGAGGAGCCAAACTCGCACAAGCTGTACGCGCTCACTATGATCGAGCTTACTACTCACTGGATCGAGATTGCGACAGTGTCGGACGCAACTGCCAGATCTGCCGCACTAGCACTTGACGAGTTTTGGCTCTGCCGTTATCCTCGCCCTCTCCGCGTCATCCATGACCAGGGCAAGGAATTTGTTGGGAAAGAGTTTCAAGAAATGCTGCAATCCTACGGCGTTCAGCCCAAGTCAACTACCGTCTAACCCCCCCCCCCCCCCCCAAGCGAACGCCATCCTGGAACGGGTTCACCAGGTCATTGGCAATATGGTGCAAAACACGCGACTGAAGCAGCAGCTTTGGGCGGAAATACTGCCTAGCGTCGCATTCGCTAAACGGGCTACGATGCACACGAACCTACGAGCGTCACCAGCTCAACTGGTTTCCAGCGCGACATGATCGCTGATACTACCTTCACCGCTCATTGGGCTTCCATCTACTCGCGTCAGCAGCGCCAGACTTGCCGCGAAAAAGAGCGCGAAAATCGAGCTCGTCTCAGCCATTCTTATAGTATTGGCGACTTGGTGCTGATTGTGAAGGCAATTCGTCACCTCCTCAAGCTGGCTCAACCCACCGAAGGTCCGTTCGCTATTACTGCCGTCCACAGTAACGGTACGCTAGCCATCGATCGCGATAACTATGAAGAAACTGTCAACATCCGCCGTGTCTAGCCGTACTTCCACGATCGAGCTTAGCGGGGCGAGAATGCCGTATCCTGCATGAGGATTGCTCACACGGATTGCGCGCACACTTCAAGTTCAAGGTCAAGGCTGTCAACGTCAACACCGAGCTCCCCTCTGGGCCTCGAGGACGCTCTACATGTCGGGTAGCTAGTCGGTAACTGCTCAATCTATTCTCTCAGTTCACAATATACTTCCTACCGCTCAAGTGCCTCATCGTCTCGCAAGAGGCACGACAAGACCGTACTCAACGACGTTAAGAAGTGCCATATCTCTATACTGTAACCACATCGCAATAGAGTTAGGGTGTCAGGAAAAGTAATGAATAGGGTGAATCGATTGAGAAGGGCCAAGGACCTCGTTGGCCTGGTCCACACAGGCGTTGTTGTCCAGCAGCATATCCAATACGCTCGTGTCAATGTCTCGGTATGTGGATCGATCACGCCCTTGTTGCCACTAGAAGATGGCCATCTGATGATGCAGCAGCAGCAATTTGAGACTTACAGTTTAACACCTTTAACAAAAAGCATGTTAAATGAGAGTAAGGTATTTGGCCTACCGCCACGGGCGACTGGACGTCGATGCAGCGCGAGCGCAGCAACATGGTGGGTCTCATTTTCTGTAGACAGATGCGCATGACGTCGATCTGCCGTGCAGTCATACCCGTCTGAGTCATTAGCACAATCCAGAGGGCGTTAGAAATCGACGGGTGGTGTAGCAGATTTGATTTAGTGTTAAGAGTCACCTGGTCCTGTAGCTCAATGTCGACGCTGCGATCGATAAGGAACTGGACGACGGCGCTGTGTCCCTTCCAGACGGCAACATGCAACGCCGTGCACCATTTGAAGACCTTGCAACGTTGGACAAGTACAGTCGTTAGTCGCGTCATTGACAACGTTGGACAAGTACAGTCGTTAGTCGCGTCAATGACGCGTCATTATTGTACAGTCGTTAGTCGCGTCAATGACGCGTCATTATTGTACTTGTCCAACGTTGTCAATGACGCGACTAACGACTGTACTTGTCCAACGTTGCAAGGTCTTCAAATGGTGCACGGCGTTGCATGTTGCCGTCTGGAAGGGACACAGCGCCGTCGTCCAGTTCCTTATCGATCGCAGCGTCGACATTGAGCTACAGGACCAGGTGACTCTTAACACTAAATCAAATCTGCTACACCACCCGTCGATTTCTAACGCCCTCTGGATTGTGCTAATGACTCAGACGGGTATGACTGCACGGCAGATCGACGTCATGCGCATCTGTCTACAGAAAATGAGACCCACCATGTTGCTGCGCTCGCGCTGCATCGACGTCCAGTCGCCCGTGGCGGTAGGCCAAATACCTTACTCTCATTTAACATGCTTTTTGTTAAAGGTGTTAAACTGTAAGTCTCAAATTGCTGCTGCTGTTTCATACTTGGCCATGTCCAAGCGCCAATAAGTGCGTGATCGATCCACGTACCAAGACATTGACACGAGCGTATTGGATATGCTGCTGGACAACAACGCCTGTGTAGATCAGGCCAACGAGGTCTTCGGCTCTTCTCAATCGATTCATCCTATTCATTACTTTTCCTGACACCCTAACTCTATTGCGATGTGATTACAGTGCGGAGATACGGCACTACTTAACGCCGTTGAGTACGGTCTCACCAATCACGCGGAGAAGCTGCTCGCCCATGGCGCAGACGCCAACACGCTGGATACCAGCGGCCGAAGCGCCAAGGACATCGCTGGAGAGCATGGATTCGTAGACATCATCAACGTGCTGGCCGAGAGTTGCCCCGGTTTGGTGAAATCTGTCGGGGTATTGTCATGAATCTTTTTTTCATTTTCCAACTCGATATAACTGTATTAACATACATGTACAATATGCTGACATACAGGATAAGACGCTGGTTATGGCAGTTCTCCACGAGGAAGCGGAAATACTGGAGACGCTGTACGACCAAGTACACGATAAAATGTCCGAGGCAGACGGCGTAGAGATTTACCAACAGAACTTAGTCACGAGTTAGCCTCAACACTCTAACTCGTTTTGTTTAATTCTTCCAGTTAGGGAGTCGTCTGCTAAACATCGCGATGGAGTACAACGCCCCATCCTGCGCTTTGTTTCTGCTGAAGCGTGGCATTCCGATGGACTGGACCAACACCAAGGGCGAAAACGCAGTTCAAGTGGCCTGTGCCCGTGGTCGTCCAGAGAACCTCGAGATGATCCTTTAACGAAATTCTCCAGATGAGAAAGGTCATGCAGATGGCAGCAATGCTCCAAGCGGGGCAGCCGTGCTAAGCCAACCGTTCATCAAGATGGACGTGCTTCAGAATTACGACAACAGCGTGAGCTTCCTGCATGGTGATATCGTACGCTTTGAGGTGATGGGGTGAAATTCAATTAACCCGTAAACTAAGTGGTGACTATCCAGCATCTGTTCCCAGGGTTTGTCCCTGCAAAAACTCCGGCAAATCTCGAGATCATGGAAGTTCTGATTCGTCACAGCGCCAAGTTCGACTTCCCCACTCAGCAAAGCCGCGATTCGGTACCAACTTCCGATTTTTGAGTTAGAAAGTGCTGAAACTTCACTCCCTGTCTCGTTTTTTCTCTTATAGATTGCCCCATTGTTGGTATCCTGGCTGCTCTGTGGTTGTCCTTCAGACGCTCAAGATCTGCTTGTGGATCTACTGAGTTCGGGGGCGATTTGTCACGAGGTAAGGAGTACTACATAGTAGGTTCGTTAAATGGCTTCATCGTGACGTGTTTGTGTAGCTCCACCCTGTCGTTCTTGCTCTCACGTGGCAAGAACACACATATGAGGCGCTTCTGTTATCGCTTCTTCTTTTGTTCTCTCCACACTTGGTAGATGTGGGGCAGGTACCGTCCAAACTCGCCTCTCGTCAACTTCTGGTTCAGTTCAGATAACCTGTGCTTGGTTCTTTATGTGCAGGCTCTTGCAGTGTTTAACCCGTGGATGTTAAAGTGTGAACTAAACTTGGTGACCCAAAAGCTCCTTACAGATGCGCTAATGTTGTGATATACACGTTAGTGGACAATAGTAAAACTAAGATAAAAAGGCATGTTTATTAGCATTCCTTAAGAAGTTTTCTCTTTATTCTTATGCTTAGAAGCGTCCATTGCCACGGATCTTCTTGAACACTTCCTGGATTTCAACTGTAGTTAAGTTTGACGTCTCCGGCACGAGGTAGTACACAAACATAGTTGATAATCCAGAGATAACGGCGAACGGGACGTACTTGTACGTCTCTAGCGCCGTAGCAAGGTACGGATACCCGATACCTACGACCAGGTTAGCAGCCCAGGCAACGAAGATCCCAATAGATACAACGGAGGCACGTGCGTGGTCAGGAACCACAGCAGCGACGACCACGAACATGATGGGACCGAGGCAGATGGCAAACGAGAAAACGAACGCGGCAGCAAGAGCGACGGTCGCTTTAGGAGCGTCGTATGCTAGTGACAACGTTATACCGATGGAACTGAGGCACATACCGACAGTACTGAAGAGGATCATGGGTCGGTTACCGAACTTGGCTGCCGCCACACCGGAACAGAGCGTGGGGATCAAGTTAACGATCGCCACGATGATGTTACAGACACGCCCGTCCGCCACACCGACGCCACCGAACAGACTGGACGAGTAGTAGAAGATGGAGTTGATCCCTGTGAGCTTCTGCATACAGGCGAGTCCCATCCCCACGACTAGAGGACGACGCATCTCGACTGCGAACAGTTCGCTCCATGTCAAACCTTGGCCCTTGATCACCGTCTGATGTCCGACTTCACTCCAACAAGGTTCCTGCTTTTCCGCGTCTTCCGGTTCCTTCTTGGGCTTAATCCAGGATAACGCAGTATTCAGGTTTTCTTCGCCGTAAAGCTGTACTAAAACTGTCTCGGCCTCTTTACGGTGTCCATGTAGTATCAGCCACACGGGGGACTCGGCCATGATGAACTGACCGAACACGACGAAGATTCCGGCCAGGACAATAGGGAAACCGGCGATGATACGCCAGCCGTCATGGAAGCCCAAGTAGAAGTGCGTCGTATCGACCAGTACGATACCGAGGTTGATACCGCCCTGGAGACCGATACCGAGCTTGGAACGAAGATGCGGAGGCGCGATCTCATTAACGTACGTACCGACACACCCGGTACTGGCGCCGGACGCGATTCCTGCGAGGAATCGACCAAAGGAAAAGGCCCAAATATCGGACACCGCCGCCTGGATGACCGCGCCGGCAACGATAAAGAAGCAGTTGTACATAAGGGCACGCTTGCGTCCCACGCGATCCGAGATCTTGCCTACCAGAAGCGCCCCTATCATGCCTCCGACCACCCACGCGTTGACTACGACAGTCCATTCCGCTTTGGTGTGTCCTGGGAACATAATACACGTGCCTTCTTTGACTGGCCGCGCATTGCACTGCTTCTCGTTGTTAAATTTAGCATAGTTGAGTTGAGACGTCGACCATCCGTACTGCATCGAGATGGTGACTCCGAGTAGCACACTCGTGTAGAGAATCCACTTTGGGTGGACGACTGCAGCTCCGGAGAAGTGTCGGGGCAGATTTCGAGTCGCTACGCCGGTGATGGCCTGGTCCTTTGGCACATCGGTGACGTCTTGGGAGATTGGAGGCGCCTCCTTTTCCGGGTGCGCTGACGGTAAGCTAGGCTTGACTTCTTCCGGTTTGAGAGCGGTATCACCCTCAGCAGACATTGGAGTTCTACGTCAAACTGAGAATGGCTTTGACTGCTTTATACTTGCGAAGGAACGGGAAGGTTGGGTTTTGCCGAGGAGTTGGCTTGGTTCTCCTGCCGCATCTCGTGACCGAAATGGTTTCGTCGTGCGATCAAGGAAAATACTATTTTTTGCTGGGTATTGTCACCATGCTCAGAACGCATTAATGCCCTAGAAACGCATAGCATAGAGACCTTGGTGTCGGCACTTCCAGAGCCTTTGAGCTATTTATTGGCTGCGTAAAGAAATGTGTTCCAAATGGAACTCCATTGATCGCACGCAAGGCGTCACCTCCGTCGCTATTGTTGGACCAAATCTCCTTGTTCTGACGCTCAAAAATTAATCAATTGGTTCAATCCCAAGAGTAATCGGTCGTTTCATAGCGGTGGCCTCTATGCTGCATCCACGCACAGTATTCGTTCATCAGGTCTGAGCCTAAGTATTCTATTTGGCTTATTTAAACCTCACATGCGGTCGACCGCTTCAACTCCGACAAGCTGTAGACCACGTCGCAGCACGGCGTCGGTAGCGGCGCACAGCAGCAGTCGACTGTCCTGACGAGGGTCTTGCAGCACTCGGCAGTTCTCGTAGAATCCGTGGAAGTGGCCAGCCACACGGAAGAGGTAGTCGCACAGGTAGTGAGGGTACAGATGCGCCAGCGTAGCGGCTACTTCGTCGTCGAACTGGGAGAGCAGCAACGCCAACGCACGTTCAGACGGATGCCAGTCGAGCGAGGCCTGTGCCAGCACATCTTGCGCTGCAAGACTGTCGCTCGAGAGGCCTAGAAAAGAGTCCCAAGACGCCCGGTCCGTACCGCCGGCCTTGCGTAGAATCCCCTGCAGTCTAGCAGACGCGTACATGAGGTACACGCCCGTGTTGCCCTTGAGATTGAGCACATTGCTCATGATGAACTTGTAGTTGCGCTCGCGTTGCTGCGCCAGTTCAAAATATCGCACAGCGGCGTCTCCAACCACGCGGTTCTGTGCGTTAACCTGTTCCTGCGTTAAACCGAGTTCACTAGCGACGACGCCAGTGGTAGCAGAGGCTAAAGCTTGACGGGAACACTCTGCGGCGGCGCCGTTGAGCAGATCCTCCAGGTAGTCGAAGGCCCCGTTACGCGAACTGAGCTTCGTACCGTCGTGACCCAGCACCAGACCAAAAGGTGCATGTGACAGCTTAACGTCGTCCTTATCCTGTCTGCTAGTCCAGCCTGCACTTTGAGCCGCAGCGAACAAATGCTTAAAGTGTAATTGCTGACTTTGGTCCGTCACGTATACGATCTCGTCGTATTGGGTCGAGTCGACGCCCGGGAAGCCGTGGATACGAGAATAAAGGCAAGCTAGATCCACTGTGGCGTACAGGAAGCCGCCGTCGCTCTTGCGAATGAGCATCGGCGGCTTGTCCGGGCCGTCTAAGAAGATCCCCAGCGCACCACGGGACTCTATCGCTAGGCCGCTGTCCTCCATCTTAGAGACGACGTGAGGCACCAACGGCATGTACGTGGACTCGCCCCTCTCGCTTACGTTGACTCGTAGGCGGTCGAAGATGCGCGCGTATGCTTCGCGACTCACTTGACACGCACGTGTCCACGTCTCGCGGACGTTTGGGACCACTTGAGCATCTGTTCCGAGTCGCTGCAGTTGGAGGACAACATCGTCCACTTGGAGCTTGAAATTAGCGTCCACTTCGAGTCTGCGCTTACCAGACTCGTAGTATTGGCCCAGCTCAGCGTCTGTGAGGGTCTTTAGAGGCACTTGCTGCTCTAAGAGCTCCACTATAAGAGTGGCCAGAGCGGACCCGACGTCGCCTGTGTGGCTGATTCTTGACACGCGGTGGCCGCGGAACTCGAGGAGGTTGCAGATGGTGTCGCCCAGTACGGAGGAGCGCAGATGACCGACGTGCAGCTTCTTGCCCATGTTGGGGGCTGCAAAGTCCACGAGAATGTCCTTTTGCGCGCTAAGAGGGAGGACGGCGGGTTGCACGCCTTCTGTGGCCATGCGCACAGCTTGACGAGCCACGAACTCGTCGTGCAGCACGAGGTTCACGAAGCCACCCTTGGTGACGAACGCGTCCTTGAGGAAAGGACATGCTTGCTCTTCAACTGTAGATAAGTTGTCTACGATGGTGTTGGCAAGCACCTCGGGTGTGGGAACATCGGGTAGAGCAGTTGTCTTGCTCTTCTTCTTGCGGCTCCTCAACTGAAGCGCTAGACTCGTCTGGTAGTCTGCATCACTCTGCGCCGAGCGACGTACACCTAGCGACGCAGCAGGTAGAGCAGTCGCATCAATTGAAGGCAGAGATGCTTGCAGAGAGCGACGCAATGCCCGCTGCAGATGCCACGCGCAGGATAGGGCGGACATCTTGCTATTAGCGCCTATGCTTTTGGGTTGATACACATTTCGCACGTACATGTATGTGGTTTACATAAATGATGGGGCAGTCCTCAGCAAGGCCAAGTCCAGTGATGTAGAAGACGAGCGAGCACGCCAGTGACGTGAGGGCTTCGAGTCGGAGTCCGACGGCGTTGAGGGACATGACGAGGAAGTAGGTGCCACTCAGGTAGCCAGCAACCATGAGCACGGGCAGTGATCGACGATCATGTGTGGTGATCAGTCTGTTGGTATTAGTAAGCGCTCCTGCAGAAATCTAACTCAAACTTCACAAAAAATGGGCTCGGATACAGGTTCTTGGGTCGTGCTGGCGCGGCTCTGTGCCAAGACGGAAGCCATCCATCTCTCGTCCAGCGCCCAGGAGAAGATCCTCGGTTACATCGCTGTGCTCATCAATATCGCTCTGAACGCGTCTCCTCTGCAGACGATGAAGCTCGTGCTACAGACCAAGTCGGCGGCCTCGCTTCCTGCCACATTGTGCTGCGTGAACCTTGCGAACGGATCCATCTGGGTACTCTACGGTATCTTGGCCGACGACTCACCCCCAACGCCTTAGGCGCCGTGCTCAGTATCATCCAAGTGACGCTGTGTATCTAGTTCCGATACACCGGACGTGTCGTGGAAGCGCACGACGTTGTCGTCACGGATACGAAATGCGACCTGATTGTTCTGTCCCTGGTCGTGGGTATCCCAGTTGATGAAGTCAAGTCGCCAGTCTACGAGGCCGTGCAGTCTCCAGTTTGAAGGAAGGATACTAAACGAACGCTTACTAATACCCATTTTTAGCAGACTGGAAATCTGTGACGCGCGCATCTGCGACGCGCGCCAAAGTGGAACGTCCACTGCAAGTTGAAGCAAGGACTTGGCTGGCTGGCAAGCACCAAAGCTTGTCCACCAGCCATCGTTAGCTTTAGGAATTTAGTAAAAAGCGCAGTTTAACCAACATGAATACACTCAGTTCCAAATTGACCAACTACAACAAGAATCACCACAGCAACTGGTGACATTTTGCTATAGCAAAACTACAGCCTATTTTGCTACCGACAAGTCCAGAAGCACCCCGCTTGCAGCCCGCGCCAAAGATGGAAGATGAAGTAACCTTCGAGAAGGTGAAAACCAACGGTGCGACGATTAAGAAGCGCGTGCCATTCTTCCGGGACGGTACCTGGAAGGACTGTCTGGAGTGGCTTCTGAGACTTTCGGAAAACTACGTCTTCATGGGCTACCAGCAGACGGATGGGGACCAACTCGCCTTTGTCGAAGACATACAAGTTCTCCTGTTTGACGATGATCTGCTGATGTTCAACGACTTGGTTGCAGTCGAGCAGCTCGAGCACACCGATGTAGCCATCTACGCCCTTCGAAGACTGATCATGACTCATTGCCCACCATGAACTCGGGCGATGATCATTGACGAATTAGTGGACCTGCGAAAGACACAATCGATGACTGCTAGAGAGTACAGTCGTGACTTTAGAAAACTCAACCGCATGATCACCTTCATTGACGAGAGTGAAGCCATCCCTGAAGCTGATCTTGTACGGATGTACAAAAGCGGTATGCCGATCGAGTGGCAGATAGAAGTGAGCCGCCTTTCGCGCTCCTGGGACTTCACTAGTCTGGAGCTCCAGTTTGAGCTAATAGAAAGAAGTGAGCAAGAGAGTGAAGCACTTCGAAACAGGCGCCGCCCCAACCGCGACAATAATAACACAACAAGATCGCCTTGTAATAGAGGCAACCAGAATCAGCATCAGCAGCAGAGAAGAAACACACGTCTGGGACGCGGACAGAGAGGTGACAAACCTCAGAATCAACAACAGCCGCAACAGAAGAGCAAGTACTGTACATTTGGTAAGCGCGATAACCACTCGCAGGAGCAGTGCTTCCGTGACCCGTCTTCACCAGCGTACCGCCCGCGGAATGGGCAACAGCAGCAGCCACGACAAGCTCAGGGCCAGTTTGCAGCGATGCAAGATCAGATCATATCAGATGGCCGCCATGATGGAAAACATGAAGAAGCAACACGCGGAGGAGCCGAACGCTCTAAAATTCTATCATGCTGATGAATACAATGCTATGACGTTCTCGGATGGAGAAAGCGTTGCAAACAGCAGTGAAGCGAGTACCATGGCACCGCTGCTAGTGAAGACGAACCCACCGCGAGAGCTGCGCAGCGATGAACCTGTGATGGTGACGGAGGTCCGTATTGGAGAGACAACGTTCCCGGCGCTGATCGACACGGGATGCTTCCGATCTGCGCTCGAGCAAGCCGTGGTGGACCGAGTACGTGAACAAATTTGTATTGAAGAAAGAGGAGGCAACGTTCAAGCAGGCTGATTAACCTGGGGGGGGGGGGGGGGGGGGTGAGATATCGTCCAGTGAGAGCGACTCATTATCCTCGAGTGCAAACCCGAGGATGAGAAAGAAGAAAACGAAGCGACGTCGGCTGAGACCACATCAAACCCCTGTAGCAAGTGACAGCTCATCCACGGAGCCGGTTTGCGTGCTTGTGTATGCGGAGGGTACCTTTGGCCCTCGATCTCGCAAACTCACCTCGAGAGGCACAGTCGATTACCCGTCTTCCAGTTCTCTGGTAGAAGAACTTCCTCCACGACCTCAAGGACGGCACTATCGAGCAGATCCGCCTGATCACCGAAGCTGGTTCAGCGTCGCTCCAAGTGAGCGCTGTCAGTAAAGATGACGGCTCTTCACGCCCAAAGAGCGCCGAACGAAAGTCGGCCCGCGAGGAGCGCTGCGCTCCAAAATCTTGGGAAGCGCAACGCGAATCAGGTAACTTAGTCTACGAGATCGCTCGCAAATATGTGAGCGCCTTTCCGGATAAGATCCCAGCTGAACTACCAGCCGACCAAGATATCGCCACGAGATCGATCTCGTGCCTAGCCCGAAGTGTTGCGTGACGCGGGAGTGGCCACTGCCGCGAGATCAAGTCAAAACCATTGATGAATTCTTTGAGAGCCGCCGCCAGCGGGTCATGTGCGCGAGAGAACATCACCGCACTCCGGTTCCACATTCTGCGTGTAGAATGCCACGGGCGGGTGGCGCATCGTCCATGCCTTCATCAAGCTGGACATTCCTGCACAGACGCCGGTTCCTCGGAAGGAGATGGTGCTCGACGCCATGTCGGGTAGCGCGGTCTACAGCTCCATTTATTTGACCGATGAAATCTATCAAATCCTGAAGAGGCTGAGCGATATACACTCAGAGCGGTAAACACTCCCACCCATTGGAGGTGGCTTGTCATGCCGTGCTTTCGCACCGAGTTATTTCGACGACATCTTCGTACACAGTCGAGCTGAGGGAGCGCCCTTTTGAATCTGGCACAGTAAGATCTTCAGAAATTCTTTTCGCATATTCCGCAAGAATTTCGAAGTCGGGATAAATACTGGCTCAGTTTTATAAGTCTAGTTGATCAAGTAAGCTCGCCACAGCTCCCACATATTTTCATCTGAGGGTCGTCCATTTCGTCAAAGAATTCTACATAACAAAGCAGTGTGATGGTTAGACTAGCATCTATGCCTACCTACTATCTTACGGAAGTTTTGTACAGTGTGCATCCGCCAATTCATTCGCCCGAGCCTGCCTATGTATGTGTATACTTCCCTCTCACCCCTTCCGTGTAATAATTAATATAAAATAACCATAAAAATGTTATTTTGAGGTGGTTACCTTTAAAAAATACTGTATCCGTTGTAAAATACAGTCCTATCAAGTCAAGCAAGGACATTACTAATTGCTGAAGGTGGCCTCTATCTCAACTCGTTCATCTCACAACTCTATTTTCCTGTACAACACCATGAGGGTGGCGCCCTCAGCACCTGATACCAGCATTAGAAATCCACTTAGGACGCCTCTTATAACCGTCACAATATCACCGGCATTGAGATCTTCGCCAGTCACTTGTCAGACGGCAGTACGACTTACGGTAGAACGGACACCTCCGCTGGAACATCTTCTGCAAATAAATCACCACTTTTGTGGAAAATGACTTGCTCATCCCCAACGGCACTGGCTCCCGTTATCAGATTCAGATCCGGCGAGATCAAATGGGTTTCACAATGGCGATCCGCACTTAGTGTCTGTCTCCAACCCAGATCTGATGTGTCCAGTTGACGTTCCGGTACCTGCCCCTCTTTTGCTGAGACAGGGTCCAACGTTTTAAGAGCCGCGATGCATCAGTCGGATCCGTGGCGGCAGACACCAGCGACGCTCCGGGTCGGGATCCCGCAGTGTTGTGATATTTTAAGCGTCCTCGGATCCGCCGCCATTGTCGCCTTAACTCGATTCGACGCCGCCGCCTTCCTCGCAACTTAGCTTGTCCTTTACCTCGCAATAATCGTTGGTGGCTGAAGGCCGATCCGTCACATCTCAAACTGTCGCACTACCGTGGTACAATCCTGCTCCGACGGCGGGCACCCGGTGTGACACTGGATTCTGATGGTCGACGGACCGGCCGTGCTTCGGCACCAGCGATCTCTTTACCGCGTACTAGACCCCCGCCGCTAGTCCTCGCCGCAGTATTCCTCGCGGTGTCGGGTATTCTGGGTGATCTACCAAGAGCCCATCCACTCTTCTACCTCCGGCTCCGCCACCTCGGACTGCGTGTCGGTGGTGACCTGGTAGGCCAGGTTCTGCCGCTCCATGTACCGCCTGGATTCGACTGACACGAACCCCGGAAGGCGCGGCACACGATCTTGATTCAGCCACATCCCAAGCGCTCGTTGACCTGCATGAGGATCCGCTTGTCGGTACTATTGATGATCCGGAGATACCGGATCCGGCCTGGACCCTGGACTACCGTCGGACCCACCGATCGCTTCGGGTGACCCACAGTTTCTCATGATCTGACGGATTCAAGCGACGCCGAATTTCCCACGACTCGGCGACCTCAATCCACTTGGACTCCTCTGTCATGATCATACCGACCTTGTCTCCGTACAGCGGCACATCGTGCTTTCCGCGAGATCCAAGCGCACGCCGACAGGGACCATGAAGGCCTTGCCCAAGATCGCCTCCTGGCCAGACAAATCGCCTACCCAGATGTCAAAGGAATACACCAGATTTCCAGTCAACGTGATCTTGCTTCCATCCGTCGTATATCCATTGTCGCCAATCCCAGCACAATCTTGGATCTGACTTCCGTCTGTGTAGCACCCCACCTTGCGAGCAAAGGCAGTGTCCAAATGAACACTTCGATGCCGCTATCCATAATCATGATCACTTTCTCATCGTTGACCTTGCCAGCGACTTTAGCCTGACGAAACCGTTTCCCAGGAGCATGGTGTTTCCAGTATCCACGGGATTCACCCGGTAAGAGATCTGCTTCGCCTACCATTCCTGGTCGTCTGGCTTCAGCGATTCAGCTCGGCTACGGAAGGATCGCGACTTCAGCAGGTTTGAACTGTTGATCCCGATCCCGCTGTGTCCAGAAACCTCTCGCTTCTCCATGATGGAGATCCAAGGGCACAGACGTCACTGATCGGTCGAAGTCGTACGCCTGATACAGACTCGATCTTTCGTGTAGATCACATGTACTACCGGGTAGATCGGGTCGCTTGCTTACTTGATCTACAGATGTCTTGTTCACCAATGCGTATGTATAATATCTAGAACGCTCGGCTCGTACCGGATTCCAGCCCGGCGAACATCTTAGTTTAACATTTTCTCAGTTATCTCGGGTAGAAGACCACCGTGTTTGTGAGGAAGGACATTTCCCAAGTTCGTGTAGATCACCACACCCGCAACACACCAGGAAGCAGTGATTGCTCGGGTGACCCTTCTTGCCACACTTCTTATAGATCAAACGTTTCCAGTAGTCGGCCTCAGTGTGGCGTCGCGAACGGCAGTAATTGCATCGATCGCGACTCGATCGCTCTGAGCGGAAATGTGTTCGCTGCTCACGGGGATGCGGATCTTGTCTTTCTCGGCTTAGATCACGAACGGTTTGGGTCTGTCCAGCCGTTGTCGATGTTGGATCCTCCTTTGCGCCCAAGCAGATCCGGTGGCGGTAGTCCTCATCCGAGCTATACTTATCCGATCCTGAATCGGACTCCGAATCTTAAGCTTGAGCTTGGATCGCATGGACTGTTTTAGTCTGGATCGTCGCAGCTGGAGCACTCGACATCTTCTGACGGTACTTGCTCCCGAATGCGGAATTCCTCTGACGGGCCTTGGAGGGGTCCAGCCCTCGCAAGACCTCTTCGAGATCGTCAGAATCAGCTAGTCGCAACACGGTCAGCCGATCCGCCAACCTCTGGTCACCGAGTGTTTCGATGAAGTGTTCGACTTGCTCCTTGCGTTCCTTCGACCCACCATCCACCACCTTCAGCTTCGCGCGCAGGGCCGCCCATGATCAGGTAGGCAGCAACCGTAAGATACAAAAAAAACTTTTTTCTAAGTAGATTGATTCTACAGGATGGTATTCCGCTCTGTATCTGTCGCGGGCGGGAGGTTGATAACGAAGCTTGTGGAGACGACTGTGAAAACCGCTGTGTCAGTTGCTTTCTGACAAATGTTGTTCTTTTAATAATCTTTCTTGTGTGCTCTGCGTGAAATGCAAGTGAAGTGCGTAAAGAACAACCGCACCACGGGCCAACACTGTACTGGAATTTACGGTATTTTTTGCAACCGACCGATTTTTTGCAACCGATAGGTCTGCAGAACCACGTAAAACAATCTGGCATCAAAATAGTGTCCCAGTCAAAACCCGCGTTTTATTACAACATCATTTTGAACAAACGGACAATTTAAAATAGATATTAACGTCATGTGCGAAATTTTACGCGTTTCGCCGTTTTTTACGGTTTTGACATAAAAAGTACTTTTTTACACCGGTTGCAAAAAATGGTGTAAATTCCGGTAACAACCAGCGATTTCAGCAGGGTAGATCAGTGTCGTTATCGCTGGTCCAAAGTGCTAATAAAGGAATTGCAGTTTTAGCAGAAGAGTTCATCAAAAGTGGCCAACTTGTCGTCAAATACGCTGGTGAAGTAGTGAGCAACACAAAGTACAGGCGGCGGCATGCAAAAAAAAATTTCGAGTGCTGCGTAGCACCTGCATCAATAATACGGGTCTATGACATTTTTAAGAATTAAATTGATATTTGCTGGTACCTGATGTGGAGGTGACACACACCGAAGTCATTGATGCAGCAAGGAAGGCTCATACATCGAAGTTTCCAGATCCAGTATTGTGGTTTCGGGATCTCGCTGGCGCGACAGTACTATCACGCACACAAGCGATCGGATGAGTCCCCACTGGAGTATCTGCATCGCCTCAACGTCTTGTTACATATAGTCATCTCGTATATTACACCGAAATACATGTTTATGACAACTTCCTTTAAAACTGGTCTCCTTCACACATATGAACATCAATGCCCATCAACTGATGCCTTGTTCGTTGTCTCGGATCCATACCCCTCTTTCCTCCAACCTTGCAAAAGTGATGATAAATGATTACAAATCAGCATCGTATTCCATTCGAAATCGTCTCTAAAAAGGAAGGCGAAATCGCTACTCAATACGGTAACCACATGCTTTCATCATCGACACCACAGACAATACACCAACACACGATTTGGGCTTTCACCATTTTGTCCATTGTACTCGTTAAGCTAACCAAATGAAGAAAGATAGAAATCATAAAAAAGGCCTACTGCAAGTGCTCCGATTACTAGATAGACCACACAAATATCTATTTGCCCGCCACCGTATCGGATAATTGTTTGCCACCCTCGCTACACCTCAACCATCTCATCTCCGCCACTTTCCTCGTCATCACCTTGTTATCCTCTTCGTCTTCCGCACTTGGACCGCGTTGGTTTTGGTAGTCGCTCTCCAGCCGGCAGGCTTGGCCTTCTCAAAGTCGCTGACCTCGTCGATGAGACCACGGCCTACCCGGCCTTCCGCTTACATGCCGCCTTGCAGCATATCGTGGTAGGACTTCACCCGGTGAATATTTCTGAGTTCGTAGAGGGCACCAACACAGAAGCGAGGTTTTACCGGCGACCACATTTATGGGTCCCGCACCGTGACCTTAAAACGCGATTTTACATGTTGAAGGCGTCCATTCGCTCCTGCTTGCAATCGTAGGCTTTGAAGTGGGGGTGCCTGAACCCGCCGACGAGCGTGAGCCGAGTTCCGCGATTGTTGATAAGGGACTCTGCTGCCATCGCACATGTAATGACCAAGAAGTTCACTGTCTCCACAGGCATTTCGGCCCTTGCAAAATTGTGCATTCTCTTCAAGGAAACGAACACGTCTTCCTCCGTACCTTGTTCACGACATTCCTCTTCGACTACAGCCAACCGCTTCGCGGCATCGCGCTCGCTGCCGGAAATGACAGGCGTCATCATAGAGTAGTAGAGTAGACTGTGTGGGGTTGGCGTCTGATTGATAAATCAAGCTTTGCAAAAACCACGCATGGCCAGGCTTAACGGATTTTGGTGTTGCTGAAGATGAAGAAGGAATTCGTTTTCTTTTTAGTCTTATTTCGTCTTCTTTTATTTTAAAGCAACTGCTCTACTATAGCAAATAGCCAGCGTAATCTCAAAACATCCACATATAGAAGAGTACAGCAAAACGTAAGATCACTACTATCATACTTCAACTAATTCCTGTCTCGATAAGTAGTCTGAGCGTCTACTTTCTTCCGTCAACGCCGTTCGCCTGGGTCACAGCGATTGCTGCTTCTGTAGGTAACACGTTCACATGTCACAGCCAGTTATCGTCAAGTTATGTGTCAGTATTCTCAACACGCAGGTGACCCAACATAACTGCAACATGTTGCTAGTAAATGCGCAGACATTTCCAGTGCTCACCAGACAACAATGGCAAGCGACACAACGACACTAAGGTGCGATGCATTATTGTAGCGCCAGCCACCATCTCTTAGACGCCAAATACAGAGAGATCCAAGCTCCAACAGAGTATCCACCATCACCACCTACATGCCCGTTTCGGGAAGTCACTTCGCCGTGCGCACAACGCGTGCTTGGCATGCATAGGTCGTGGAATCAGGCCTTTGCAACAGTCCTCTTTATCTCTCCTCGGCTTCCCGAAATTGCAAGGCATTAAAAATAATATTCGAAGAGTTTTTATTTGCCTTTTGCAAGCCAAAAACCAGTCCATTCCCGATTAGTACAATACCATATCAGTATATTGTTATTTTGTTTGAGATTGTTATTAAAATAACAATCATTCACATATCAGGTAAAGGGTGACATGGCTACAAGAAATACTTATTTATATAAAATCGTTTTATATGGGCAAAAAACGCGTAAATATTTTTTGTGTTCCCTGAGGCAGCGAACAACTCATCCCATGTTGTACTAGCCATCAGATGGATTCCCGCAAAGCTCGACCGTCGCCGACAGCGTGTCATTCAGCTACTCTAAGCTACCTCGCATTTTTTCAATCGTTGTGTAACCTTCTTAGTGACGTCAGCTGTGGCAAGCAGCAGGTACTCCACTACAACGATGACCGGTTTGTCTCCCAGTACTGTCATTAACCGCCTCGCGTGCTGGCCTAGTACTACGGGACAGAAGCTTTAATTCACGAGTAAAATGCCCGTTACACCACCGCCATCCCAACTCTCACCTCAGTCGGTAGCGTAGGTATTCATGAAGTATTTACACCTTCTAGCGTATGTATTACCTACACTGCCCATTATAAATACTTTACAGAGCTAGGAAACTAGAAGATGCCACCGCTCATTATATATTCTTTTCATTTATTTATTCCTTGCAAAAACTTTTATGTTTCCATGGCTGTGTAAGCTTTGCCAAGAACAAGCGTGATGAAGGTGGCCTTTGGCATCAGCTAGGATCATAGACTACACTGCCTTGTCTCAACTCTGCCGATTCAAATCAGTGCAGCGCCACACTAAAGCATGTCCCCCGCACGTGAGGCACCCAAGCGCATGGATCCTCCAAGCCTCCGCGCGGGACCCACTGCTTCCGAAGTGGGAAGCAGAAAAATTCCGAGTACAGCTGACCGAATTCCGAGTAATACCGAATGTACCGCCAATACCGAGGAAAAGGGACCAGTAAAAGAGGACATACCGGTACGGTATGGCTGACTGCCGAGTACACAAACCAGATGGAGAAACATTGCAGTAAAAAGATCCCGGTTGACGATGGCATCGGCAACTTCTAGGCTGTCGAACTTCTCGCTCTATCCACTTTGGCGCCAAAATTGCATTCACAGCATAATTGCTCACTTACCGACGCACACTACTACTCTGGTGGCAGCTATCCTCGCCCGTACGAGCAGTTTGTGTACGTGACGTGTTCATCAGCCGTATCTTCGCTCAACATGTCCTCTTACCCGTGGCTGCACAGGTCATGGCGCGGAGCTCGCCCATCGCCCGCTGTCCTGGGTTTGCAGTTGTATCCAAACACGAGACGAAGCACAGCGCGCAGATTGCAATGGAACTGTAGGACGATTTCAACTTCATACATGACCATTATGACGGTAAGCGCGGAAAGGCAGTGACGTACAAGTGTCGATCACCAGAGGTGTGGGCTTTTTTTTTTCGCATTCGATCAGTGAGAGTAACGCAGCCTGGCATGATGCCGTTGTCTCTTGATATGAAAGGGCCACATTTAGGATTACCAACACAATGCAGAAGCAAGGTATACATTCTGCTTTCCAAGTGGAAGTCGACACCGCAGCAATGGGAAAGGTGGGACCTGTTGGTATTCTTAATGGGCTCCAAATGAAGTATAAGGACCAGCCGCAGCTCCTCCGTTATTTACCGACACGCGCGATGATCAAGGGCAGGAAGAGGGATCTGATGAGCAAAGCTGCCAAGGCAACGCAGATTGAGACCTTCACTGACTTGTGTACGAAGAAGATGGAGTTGAAACCACCGAGTTTATTACTGGGCGGATCAAAGCGCCAAGCTCCAAACCGGAGTCTACAAATGGCGCATGAAACTTGACGATGGTGACGAGCTCTTCTACGAGTGTGAGGAGCATGTGACAATCATCCTGGCGTCGAGACGTATCGGCTTGGATGTGACTTGCTTGCACACGCCAGACGAGGATGAGGAGACCACGTAGGATCAGCTAAACTGCGAGTTGCTGGCAGTGTTTTTTTTAATTTTCTTTAACTTAGCGTTTCATTTTCGCTAGAATGTGCTCTTGAAAGTGTTGTTCTAAGTGAAGCGATTCAATTTACAGGTACCTTGTTGATATGCCGCTAAGTTAATTATAAGCGGTGCTGCTGAGGGCGCTTGTTTGGGCTGATGATACCGGTACTTGAACAACTGTTGAAGTGTACTCGGCGTTCATCCATTTCAGCAAACCCTATTAAAACGGGTTGTGTACTCGGAAGTCGCCCATCTGTACTCGGAATTAATCTCTCTTCTCCGAAATGAACACCCCACTGCAGCCAAAGCCGTCTCAGCAGCAAGGCGACCACGCCGTACCACAGCTTGACGCCACCAAGCTAAATAATCGCCGCCCGCTGCTCCTGCATGGAGCACACCACGGCCAATAATAGCCTGCCTACGTCACGCAACCGCTCCACATGACTGCGCTACACCACCGCCACCCGGTGCTTACCAACGCAGCACCCACCGCAGTCAATGCAGGCACTGACGCGAGGCTCCTTAGTCGTGTTTCGCATCGCTCCGCTTCCCTTGCTCTAAACAAGGACCGAGTTCCAGTTAGACGGTTTACCAACCGCCGTTCACACGAGCTCTGAATCAGAGATTGCAGTTTGTTTTGTAAAAGAGGCTCGAAGGATCTCAATAAAGCACCAAAAATTAGGGTTTTAAGCCTTTTACTAGCTCCTCCATGCAAGCGACATTTTTTTCTGTTTCATAACAACGGACATAGGTTCAAGTGATATGTCAGCTAAAATCTTCTGTGCAACTGCTAATTGAAGCTCTCAATACCACACTGCCAAAGGTTCGCTAAACAGAAGCTTGTTTCGCAAGTGTTTGATCCAGTGTGAAAGGGTATAAATTCACACCCTAACCCATTTCTAAAAATGATACCGACCCTTCGTAAGAACTAAATCAAAGAGCTAATACCAGTCGTAAAAAGATCTAAATTAGAGAGCTCAATAGCGTAGGGGATTTCGTCCCAAACAGTGTCTTATCACTGTCCAGAATACAGTATCCGTTTATTAAGCTCAGATCAAGACATCACACTAATATACGAGAGCGGTGGGGCTGGTAGTGCCGATATCGAACCCGCAAGTGCAATTACATTTACTTAGATTAAAGCTCAATAAGACCCGCGCGTCTGTTCAATACATGTTACTTTGTGGCGAGCGCGTCGCTGAAGACTAATGCAGTAGACGGAACAGTTGCTAAATCGATACGGGATGCGTCGTTGTTCCTAAAGTCTAACAAAGAAATAATAATGAGTCTCGAGAGCGCAGCATAAAATAATCTAGATATGTACCGGTACTCTTCGTGCTAAATCTTGCTTTTGTGGAGCCCAAGAGTCGCACCACTTTTAATCTGCTACCCACCTACTCACCTACGCAAATACACTCCATAAGAGAACACATACCACACAGAAAAACATACCTTACAGTAGCCACACGTCCTCATCAGTTTCAGCTTCGGTTTCTACATATAGTACTACGTAGTATTATATTAGGTAGTGTAGATCCAACGTTAGTAAGAATGATCATATCCACGTTCGATTGATGCTGTTCCCATTCTAGATGATACGACCACAACACAGAAGTACTTACAACGTAATACTAACGTTCAGTTGAGGCACTAAGTCAATTCAATGCAAATGAGGCGTGCGAACAGCACGCCTGTTTATGTCTGGGGAGATACTAACTGCCCGTTCTGTTAGCCACCATTGGTGGCTCGCCAGATGCGTAAAAAAAGTTTCGCGTGTGTGTGGTGGCCAAATTGCCACAACTAGCATCACAACAACACATAAACACCCGGCGTCAATTACACAAGACAAATAAACCAAAAATAAATATGATCTCTCCTCTTCGCCTCACATGTCAACTACAGCCACCAGCTCGTCCACCTCTCCGACTTTAATGCACGTATAGCAGGGAAATTACAAGATTTTGAATTACCAGTAACCAGTGCAGATACAAAAGACGTTCAAGTTCAGACTGGTTCGTGGTGGTTCTGGTCATGTACGCAACGGTTGACTTACGAGGCAGCCCCAACAGCCAATTATATATCAATCCGACACAACGTTTTCTACTAGTGCAATTTGCACATAGTATTCGCTTCAAAGCCATCAGATCTCAGCACCCACATTACAAGACGTCCGTTCGGTGTGGTCAATGCAAAGAAGGCCAACATGAAGGAATGGATCGAAGAAAGTGAATTCTCTTTTGTTTGGTACACGAAGTTCTACCAGTTTATATCAATGTGAAATCTTTTTCGCGGAGTGAAACCAGCGAAGTTTATACAAATTGGCGGAAAAATACGACCTGCTCGTTCGAATTTTGTATTGAATCGACACCTACGATTGGTGTGCACATAATCTCGAATTAATCCCTGAAGGGGTGTACGTATTACTATTCGTAGCACATTCCAGGATTCGTACTAATATATCAGTTGTCTATTAGAGGTATGTTACTATCGACCCCAGTATCGTCTACCACCTAACCACCTAAAGCCCCCCCCCCCTCCCCTGGACGGACGCGCTGTTGCTGTCGGCTTCCATGCATTGACTTTCCTTCTAGTTGTGTAGTAGCAACACCTGCTTCTTCGCGCGCATGTTGTTTGGGGCTGGTGTGAAGAAAACTCGTCACGATCCCACCTGTAGAAAAGACGCGCTCTTACAGCGCATTTCACGGTAGTCATCCCAACCAAACTATGACTAGTGCGATTGACAGAAAACTGATGCTGTTTGTCTCCCGCTACCACCGCAAAATGTCAACGCACTCACAAAAAGCTTGGACATTCCATCAGACGACGTCCTTGCGTCGGATCAGCAGCGAAGCGAACACGTCCTTCGTTCTCTCATCATCAGCACCTGGAGACCCAATCCAGGATGAACTGTAGCCACTCCGCAAGAACGTTGTCCGATTTTGCATCGATTGGCGAAGGCGGCACATCGTCAAGCGCCACCAGGCCCTGCAGGTCAGACGATGGTACCAGCCACGCCAGCGTGGAGTGTCGCGTCAGCATCTTGATCGCTGCCGTAACCAGCGTGGTATAACACACGTCCAGTATCCGGAGAAGAGCCAATGTCTTTTTCTCAACGGTGCCGTAGTTCAACTCATTTGACTTCAACGCGCGACTGGTAAACGTTACCTGCATGTACGTGCCGTCGTGCTCCTGCATCAAGGCCGGAGAGATCGCCCATCAATCGCGTAGACGACGATCACCGGCGTCCGATCTGGGTCAAAGTGTCTGAGCATTGGCGCGTCTGCGATCTTATTCTTCAGCATCTCGAACGCCACTCGAGCTCGATCCCACTTGTCGGTTTCGTACGCCGAGGGGACCTTCTTATCGTCCCCTGCAAGTCGGCCGGGCTTCTGATCCATCTCGTGAAAAGCCACTTCTCGCAGCTCGTACAAGATCGACGGGTAGATCGCGAAGTCCTCGATGAGCCTACTATAGTAGTTGAGGCTACCGAGGAAGGACTGCATCGATCGCAGTGTACGCGGGAATGGCAGAGCCGTCAGAGTCTCCAGGTTCTTCGGGTGAGCTGCGAGGCCGTCCGCTGACACACGATGGCCCAGGTAAACTACCTTGCGGCAGCCCCATGAGCTCTTCACCACGCTGATCGACAAGTTCCAACGGTCACATGCGTCCAGCAGTCGATCCGCTTTGTCGGAGAGTGCGTCCCAGGATTTAGCGGTCACCAGAATGTCGTCGATGTACGAGCGACGTCCCAGCACAGGTGGCTCAGAGTGCACGTCTGGCTCACAGGCCTAAAAGGCATCCACGACGCTTGACTGATCGCCACGGTCTTGGATCTGACGATAGCCACACAGCGCGTTGTCCTACAGCCGCTGATAGGGCTGCGTCGCGTTCTTCAGCCCAAAGGGCATACGCAGCCATTCGAAGAGACCAACCGTTGTGATGAACGCCGACACCAGGCGTGCCCGCTCGGTCATTTCCACGACCCAGAAGCCGCTCGCCATATCAAGCGAGCATTACCAGAGCACCTTGTCCAGGTCTTCGAGCTGATCGTTGATCGGCAGCATGAGGTGCACCATGAGACGCGTCAGGCTGTTCACGACGCGGTAGTCGATACAGAGTCGGATGCCGACGCCATTCTTCTTCATAATCACCACGATCGGCGACGTCCATGGAGAGTTGGATACCCTGATAATCTTGGCAGAGAGCAGACCCTTGATCAATTTGGACAGCTTACCACGGAATTGGGGCGCGACTCGACGCACGCGCTGAGCCACCGGCTTGGCGTCCCCAGTATCGATATCACAGTAGACGCCTCGGCGCGCTGGCGGCAGAGCGCTCCCTTTTCCAAGGAGAAGGTGTTGTCGGCTCCAGATGATCTTCCTCAGCCGCGCTTCATCCTCTGGCGTGCTACAGCCTTCGTGTTCGATCCGGATGTCTTCAAGCTTCACATCTTCTGGCGTCGTCGTCACATCCGCCAATCTTCTGGCGTCGTCGTCACATCCGCCAAGATTGCCATCTGAGCGTCCACGTCCTCGGCGAAGAGTTCACCCCTCCGCTGATGCAGACTTGGACATCTTCTAGGTATCGATCCACAGCGAACAGGCTCGACTCATTTGCGACCGGCTTCACTTCCGCTTGGTCCCCGATCGGATCAGCCCCGGCCACCTCCGCACTCAGATCCGCTCGATCGTCAGTCAATCCATTAACCCCGCTTCCGGGTTTGCTGATTGGGGCGATCTGAACATCCTCGATCTTACTTGTGGTGACCTCGTCGTTAGCCGCTGCCAGCTCGCCGATCTGGTCTTCTGGCGCATGCGTTCGCACGGCCTGCGCTCCAGATACATCGACGTCGGTGACCTCAGCCATCTTGACCTTGGGTGTCCTCACCGCTTGACTGCTGACGATCGCTCGATCTGCAGGCCATCGCAGGATGCCTGTCGGCGTGTCGTAGTGCGGACGAACGACCATCGGCTCCACCGACTCCGCGATCGGATCATCTTCCTCGTTCGTCACGTCCGTGGTAGCTTGCAGTACCAGATTCTGCCACTCGGCGTATCGACGTGACCCCACAGTGACGCAAACTTGACGCCTCGGCACGCGATCTCCGGCCAGCCACATCCCGACTTGAGTATGGGCGGGTAGGCACCTCGTCCTGTCGCTGACGTTGGTGATCTTCAAGTACCGCCTCCGTCAGGTCCTTCGACCACAGTGGAAATCCAATGTTCTCCCCTGGTGATCCACAGCGTCTCCAATGGCTTGGGTCACAACGGCACCTTGATGCTCTTACCTGCGTCTATCACCTCAAGCCCGTCCAAGCTAACAGCGCGGACGTATTCGTCATACAGCGGACGTCGTCCGGACAGCTGGATGTGGATCTCGTCGGACAAGCAGAGCGTCTCGTCAGCCAAGTCCAAGCGGATCCCCGCCGGCACCATGAAATCCACGCCGAGGATCGCGTCTTGGTCTGACATCTCGCCGATCCATACGCCGAAGAAGTACACCTGCGCTCCAGCCAAGGTGACCTTGATCTTCGTACGTCCCTTCTTCACGTACACGCCTTCTCCAATACCCAAAACACTGTTGTCGTTGACTTTCATCCACATAGCACCCAACCTTACGAGCAAAGGCGGCGTCCAGAATGGGCATCTCGGTGCTGGAATCTAATAGTAAATCCGCCTTTTCGTTGTTAATCTTCCCTCCCGTCTTAGCTTGCTTGAACCACTTACTGGGTGCGTGATACTTCCAGTATCCACGCAGCTCTCCTGGCAGTAGATCGAGTGCCATGACGGTGTCAACTCTCGCGAACTCATCAGGCTTCTGAAGAGTTGCAACAACACCGGTATGTTTTCCATGAAGGTCATATGTATTGTCGATCGGGTTCTTCCGCTCACTAACTTCAGATATCTTTTTGACGTATGCATTTATGCAGAGCTTGGAACGCTCGGCTCGTCCTGGCTTCCAGACAGGCGAGCGTTCTAGCTTAACATTTTCGCGGCGTTTTCCGGCAGCACGCCACCAGGCTTGGCTGGGTCGTACCACTGTCGGATCAAGTTGTAAAACTCCTCCATCTGGCACTATCCGGCGTCGTGGATCTCGCCGCATCCGCGGCACACGAAGAGGCAGCGATCCGATGGGTGGTCATTCTTACCACAACGTTGACACGTCAGCCGCTTCCAGCAGTCCAGATCATCGTGACGATGCGAGCCGCAGTGCGTGCATCGTTGGAACGTGTCGCGTCCATGCGGCCGGCGATGGCCTGGATCGGGGTCTCGCGGTGTCGGTGCTTCGCCAGGCGTGGCTCGCTCTGGTTCCTGCTGCGGCGGCGTCGGGGTCTGAGCCTCTCCTGCAGCCGCAGCGATGCATATCCGGCTGAGGTCACCGTCCGACTCCGATCCACTGAGACCAGAGTCACTGTCGCAGTCCGTGGCCTAAACGGCTTGCACTTTGCGTGTTGGGGCTGACTTGGTGGCGTCAGAAGGGGTTGCCTTCTGCCGATACCTGCTCGATCCTAAGTGTGATCGTCCTTGACGGTTCTTCTCGCGATCCCCCCCCGTTTCGGTCGATTCAGATATGCGTTGTGTGAAATATATTCAATAATTCAGCGTAATCCTGGACAATAGACCTGGTATTGGGCAGCCTCGAACTCTCAAAGGTAATCCTGGCTTGGGTGCCCTCACCAGGATGTGGGGGCCAGAAGCAGGTACGCTAGAGCACAGACAACTTGTGTACAGTATCCCAGGTGCAGTTCTGGACTGGTTGATAACCAACCAACAGAGTTATATACAAATAAGTAGTAATATGCAGCTGTCAAAATATTACAGACCCGGAGCGGGAGGGGGGGGGGGGGGGGTTCACACACAAGGCTCACTTGAGTCTAAATTCAGGCACCTAGCAGCCTGAATACTCACAATACTAACGCGCACCACCTCAAATAAGAGGAATAATTCGCTGTAATCCAGGATACGGTCAATCCCCACAACAGTCAATACAAATTCCCAAAGGCGACTACTTAGTACTTCAGAAATACACAGGTTAATTTGAAATGGGCAAAATACTAATAAGTTAGTGACCCAACTAGGATGTGAAATAGGTGGGTCGCTTCAGGATGCATGGTCACTGGTCACCACCTAACTGGACTTGAGTATAGGTGGAGTTCCAGCGATGCGGTCAGTCCTTCTTGATCAACTTGCCCGGAATATGTGGGGGGCGGCGGTGTGATTGCTTCTTCTTCGCGGCGCTTGCCCTTCCTGGCTTATTCCACGACAAACACTAGTGCTCAATGGGGAAAAACGAACTCTGTTTAAAATTATGAATAGGTCCTAAATCTTCTGTCTTGTACTTCGTACACTCATCATGCAGTTCTTCTTTAGGTCTTCGTAGAACATCTTGTCTTCAGTATGGGTATCTTGGTCCTCGTATTGTAGTCAGTTCTGGCTTCCTGTAGTCTTCATTTGAGTATGACTTGGGTAGAATATCTCGGTCTCAGTATGGGATGGTCTTGTTGACTCGACAGGGTCGTGCTTGGCTGCACTCCGAGCGTGGTTGAACTTCAAACTTGCGTGTCACTTATTGCGATACCAACTTGTCGTCTTGACATAGATTTATATGGACACGCGCTGTCTCACACTTAATCTTGACTTGGGTAAATGTTCAACGATGACAGTGTATTTTGGATGATCACTTGTTACTGCTACGAATGCAGGTCATTTCGGCGTGGATTGCTCTGGGGCTGGCACTCCACCGTTGTCTTTTCTCTGAAAGCGCTTGCTGTATGCTGTTGCGTAGCGAGAGACTCGACACACTTAATTTTTTTTTATCTTGTAATCTTTGTGTGGGAGCTCGTACGGCTGTACTTGGACGTATTTGACCACGTCATCCTGGCGTGGGTGTGTCCAAGATTCCTTGTTGCGGACTAATCCCTTGTAATCCGCCCCGAATCTTGGTACATACAGCCAATCAGGTGTTCATCCTGGCGTAGGCGGCCGAGTTGTCACGCACCTTGGTGTTTATAGTCTGGAGGAAGTTATTCAGGAGAACGTATCCCTGGATAACCTCCTTTCGATGTAGTTCCGCCTACACAAAACGAAACGACGCCCCAGACTTCTCTGGTCCGAGGAGAACATGCGCTTGAAGTCATAAAGACGCAAGAAACCAAGAAAGAAGACGCATTGTACCTGGGCTATGATGATGTTGGCCACGAGCGCCAAGATGCACGCCGTACCGACGCTGTACGCCTAGAACCCGCGCAGATCTTGGAGATTTATGCAAGGTGTGTGACAACTCGGCCGTCTACGCCAGGATGAATCTCGTAGGTCCTCCTTGTTCCTTGATGTCCTCCCTGGAAAACCTCTTGTGCAAAGTGCAACATATCATCGCGTAGCCATTCTGGTACAACCAAGCGCATCTCATCCATTTTGTCGCGAGGTCGTTTTTGTGTTGAATGGTTCAGCCGATACAATACGCCCCTGGAATCCAGGTCGAAATCATCGGCAATCTTCCCAACCTCTCGCGTTTGAGCATGTGTCATCGTCTTCACATCGAATCTCAGGAAACGTTTGATCAGTACCAGGTATCCGTCTCCGCCCTGATGTGCCTTGATCCTGTGCCAACGCTTCTTCAGACAGTCGAGCGGTCCTAATACTGGTTCCTAGTTTACTCAACCTTGGACGTCTCGAGAGCGGGTCACTACCGCGAACACCCTTGCAGGTATGGACAATGGCGCACACTCGGGGTCACTCGCCAGATCCTCCTGGCGCTGAGCGTTCTCCACTGGTTCATCCTGGCGTTCCGCACTGACCTCTTCCGTCGCCGACGCATTCATGAGCTTGTCATGAATCTTGGACACTAACTGAAGATAGGTAATCTCACTCGGGTCTTCCACCTTCCAGGAACAGTCAAGGGCCAGAGTCTTCGACGTCAGATAATCGGCTGCCTGGTCGAACTCATGCTTGACGTTCACCAGTCGACCAGGCTTGAACTTCTCACGCAAGGACTCGTACTTGGCTAAACGGCGTTGTAGGTTAGGCTGGTTGCAGTTGAACAGTCCTTGAGCTTCCTGAATTGCAATCCTGGATACCCCCATGGTAATGAGTTCTTGAGCTCCTTGCTCAAGTACCATAGACATCCCTTGCACCAGGCCACTGTACTCCGCGTCGTTCACCGTCACTTCTTCCAGGATGAAACCGTGAGCTTTCACCACTTCCCATCCAGGAAGGCGCCACAAAATGCAGCCACTGCTTCCTTGACGAGATGAAGTTTTGGCGGTCCGACGGAACTCAGAACGTATTCCTAGTAGTCAGCTTCGAGAGCCTCCACACTGATCGGCACAGGCGGTTTGACATGCCCCTTGGCCGGTATTAGTGACTTGGTCATTTCATCAAGATGCTCTCTTGGAGTGATTCTAGCACTCAGTATCGCAGCCGCCCGTCCTCCTCTCGTTGAACTCGCTTGATTTCCAGGTTCCAATGTGCCAACACCAGCCCCCAACGAACGTTCCTGCCGTCAGCACTCTTGGATGTCAGAAGCCACTTGAGCACTGAGTACCTGGTATACATCAGGATAAGAGGTGCTTCCTGGAGCAGAGTGCGGACGACTTCCATTGCTCATAGCATCGCGATGACTTCCTTCTGAGCAAGGTGATATCGCACCTCAGGCTCATTCAGCACGCGTCCCGTTGACCTGACGGGGTAGATCACCCCGTCGTGCTCCTGTCCCAGGACTGCAGAAGCTGCTTAAGGATTCGCATGAGGGATGATCACGAACGGCTTTTCTGCACCAGGATGGTGCAGCAATGGAGTCGACAAGATCTTGCGCTTCAGGATTTCAAAGGCTTCCTTGGCTCAAGACAGATCCTTCTTCGTACGCACTTGGTCGTCCGTCAGCTCGTAGAGTACAGCAGCGATCGCGGGCAGCCCTCAATGAACTTATTGTAATAATTGAGACTCTTCGTCAAAGACTGTACTCCTTTAAGCGTAGACAGGAACGGCAACTCCTGGACTCCTTTTTCAATCCTTGGGGTGGCTCGAGGTCCTTCGGCACTGATCTCGTGCGACAGATACGGGATCGTCAACTTGCCGAATTCGCTCTTCGGGAGACTTAACGAGATGGAACAGCAGGGCATTCAAATCCTCGCACAACTGGCCCCACGGCGCGGCGCCGTCAGCAATATCATCGATGTAAGAGCTCCAGCCCAGTACGGGTTCCTTGGTGGTTGGGGCAGGGATGTTCCGATGGAATACGGTCATCGAGTCTGTCAGAGCAGGCAACTCAGGCATCTTTTCACCAGGGTTTGGGTTCTCGAGAGTGTTCAACCCCAGAAATTCCATGACATCGTGGTGTTCTTCAGTCCGGCATTTTAGGAGTTTCTTCAGGAGTTCCTAGACCTTGAGCATGAATCGTGGCGCTATTGACCTCGGACGTCGAGCTACCAGCTTAGCGTCTCCGACGTCCAGGTCGCAGACCACTCCACAAGCAGGTTCAGGATCTGCATTGCCGTCTCCCAAGAAAATTTTACGATGATATTCCAGGATGCCACGCATCTTGTTTTCCATTTTCAGCGTGGACTTCCCAGGAATGCCGACATCAGCTTCTTCGATCTTGCACTCCGGCGGCAAGTCTTGCAGTTCGGGTAACATCGTCATCTGGTCACGCAACTGCCAGAGTAACTCACTGCCCTTGTGGATATACACTGCAGGCTCCAAGCCCAGTTCAGCTTCAGTCACTCGCATGCATTGCACATACTCTGATTCCAGGCGTTGCAACGGTGTATCCGACATCACGGTAGGCAGACGCTCCAGAAATTCATCTGCAGCGAGCGAGTCCCCACTGTCTGCATCCTGGTGTAAGCTATTAGTTCCGCGTGTGTCTTGGCGCCTCTCTTCCTTGGAAACTTCAGCATTGACTGTCTGTATCCTGGTCTAAGGAACTCACCAACAACTTCGCATCGCACTCCTGGTATGCATGTAGATCGGAAGTCTCGACACTACCATTGCACGGGCTCACTAACACTTCACACAGGTCGCTGTCAGACTCCGTCGTGATCACTCCTGCGTCGTCAACTGCTGGTTGAGCTGCACAGGTCAAGTGCACTCTTGGCATGCCTCCTGGAGATCGAGAAAGGAGCTTGGGCGGCCAACCATACTTGGGCTTCTCGACGCTAGGAGGCGTCTTCAGCTATTTGGCGTCTCGCTTCGCCGTGATATCCTACATAGCTTCTCGTGATAGTGCTTTCTCCTAGATGATAGTTTGCCGCTCCTTGTAGACCCTGGATCCTGGTCGAACAAATCGTCCGTTCTCCTGGCTAGGAAAACGCCGTACTCCACTATTCGAGCCACTGACGTCCAGGCGTCGGTCTTGACCGTCTTGTCGGACACATTCACCACTCTCACTGCAACTGGCTAGGTTAACGTCGCATAGATGATCTGCATCATCCACCGATGTCCGCGACCTGCCCACACGACCTCACGCTGCGGGTTTGTTTTCCCACATCTCAGACAAATCGTGGTACTAAATCCAGCCTCCAATTACAAAGTCTCAAAAGGTTCGAGTGTAGATCCACACCACGGTAATTGTGGGGGAACAGCCGCACATTATGACATTTTCCTCATCTGGCATCTGTACGAGTTCATCTCTCAGACGCAGTCGTATTCCTGCTGCGAACATGAAGCTCATCTCGAGAAGCACTTCGATCCATTCTCCGATAATGGCGACCCAGACATCCAGGGTATAGACGACCCAGTATCCCAAAGTAATCTTCACCTGGGCACTGGCAGTGATGTATGTCGGAATATCTCCCATTCCTGACACCTTAGTCCTCTTGTGTGATTGTAGTATGAGTCCGATCTGACGCGCTAAGACCAGACTTACAATACACACTGAGACTCCTGTATCCAGAAGTATCTTCGTTCGATAATCATTCACAGCCCCGTACACCATAACAACACCTCGCTTCCTTGGCTCAGGGTCGTGGTCTTCCCACCATCTGTATCGCTCTCCAGGATTAAGCCTGAATTTTACCAGGTCATCGACGTTTATTCCAGGATTCGTAAAGTTAACATCGTCACAGGCCAAAGTTGTCATGCATTGTTGGTTATCTTGGGTCTTCTCTTTTAGTTCAGGTCCTACATACGCTAGGACGCGCACATCTCTGGGGTCTTCATCAGCCCGGCGCGTACTGTATCCCCATCCAACGGTTAGACCGTTCCTCAGAGTTTACGTTGCCATCTAGGCGTTTTTTCAAGATATGGGATGGCAGTCTATTGAGTGCGCCTCTGCGTGCGAGTTCCCGTACAGCTTCGAGAGTCTTCATCTCCTCGCAGGTTCTTCCACGATGCAACTTGTCACATACCGTGCAAGGATTCACACGACACTTGTCAAGAGGATGGCCTCTTTCTAGACAACGTCCACTCGTGATGTCCTTCCAGCATCGCTCTTCAGGAAGTCCACATCGTTTGCACTTCTCGCAGAACACGTTCCAGCTAGAGTTCTCACGTGGTTGCTAATACGTGTCAGGTGTGGATCTCCCAGACGCGGTGGTGGTTTCCACCCCACGTTGTCCACAGCGCGGAAACTTCCTCCACGAGTGCTTGGGTCGATTTAGGGTCCCAGCTATCAGTTGCAATCGAGGCGTCGGGAGGGCTTCCTTGTACATGGTCCGCATCATCGACTTCCAGCCGCACGGGCGCTCCGACACTTCGCGTTCTTGGAATGACACCGACGCACCATTGTTATCCTCGATTTCAGTTTCGGCATCCTGGGCGACATACGCCCGTCCTGCAGGCCTGGGCAAAAAAAGATCATGGGGAATGTTGTCCGCGCGAGGTTCGCGATTCCTGGACACTCGCGCGTCCTGGTCTTCCTGATCCACACTTCTTCATCCTGTTCCAGGACGAAGTCGTTCCTGCAACACAAGCACAACACGACGACATTGGTCTCAGAGCAACACATGACGCCATTGTGGTGCTTGGTAATTTATTCACGTAATCCTTACTGCAATATTTCAAGGTGAAGCTTGAAAACTTTGCACGAGCTTAAAAAAAGTCATAAGTACGATTCCCCTTCACCCACCATTTCGCGAAACCAGTGAGACGAGAACAGCCAATAAAGCCACCGAAGAAAGGCCCGAGTAAGACGCCGCGCGCTAAGTCTACCACACGAGCGAAGAAGCGGTCGTCGGCGACGAAGAAGCTGGCGACTGCGACAAAGGAGAAGACGTGCGTCAGCGCACTTGTGCACAGGGCGAATGGTAAGCACGTACGCGATTTTACACACGGAGTTAGCTCCAATTAACTGTTGGTTTTGCTAATCTATTTTGCGTTGAGCGCCGTACCTCCCTGCGCATCCGAAAACACGTCCACTACGTTTTCGCCGCCCAGGGTATCGCCAAGGACGACGACGAAGACTTGGACTACGAGCCTGAGCACTATTACGGCGGTGCGGAAGACGACGACGCTGACTCGGACTGCGCTGCTGACGTGGACACTGGTGTGGACGATGCTGCTGCGACAAATGAGGCCAAGGTGGACAACGCTGCTTCTATGGTCAACACTACCGCGGGTATGAATGGGAACGACGAGAAGGATGGCGAGACGGATATGGCCACGCTGAGTGAGGACAACGAGACCGCCAGTTCGGGTAAGGATCCGAAACGTTAGGCTGTTACAATTTTTGCCGATAGTGTTGTTGCTTACATTGCTGCTTGTGTTGCGTCTACTATTGCAGCTCCACTGATGAGGAAAATGACCGGGGTGTCGATTGGATGCTCCGAATCAAAACTCAACCGACCACCCAAGGTAGCACGTACGGCTAGCAGCGGGTCATCACCTGCTTCAACGATAGCATCGCGCCAGTTCAATCGTAAGCCGGTCCGTCGAACCAAAACATGGGAAGCTCGCCAAAAGATAAAGACGGCGCACGCAAGTGTTCAAAACTATGTGGAAGAGTTGCGCAATAAGATATTCAATGATTGGGGCGACTTCGACGAGACGTTGCGAAGCTCGTGGCAAATCATTTCTTGTGCTTTCGGGTGCGGAGCTCTGAGATCAGTTACAAGCACAATAGGTACTTTAATCCGTGTATCGTTGAGCTTGTCTTGCTCGTGCTATATCATAATAATGTTACTTTAGTCGTGCGGTGTAACAATCACAACTAATAAGCTGTCTCGGTCCGTAGAAGCAACCGATGTAGAAAAACTTGCTACCATTTTGAAGTAATCATTAATGTATGCTTTGTCATCGTATTATCTAATCACTCGGTGGTATTAATGCTGCCGAAAACATTGGTGCAACGTTCTCCATGCGATGGTCGGGGCGGTATCACAACCATCGAGATGAATTGGTTTTCTGAAAGACACAGTTCTTCCTCTTTCTCCTCCGCCAGCACATATGCTACTCGTTGGGGTTTCTTTTACATTAGCTCAACATCTTGTAGCCTTAATCAAACTATTCCTTGAGAAAACCCGTGCTGTGTACTCCGAATTATGAGCAACAAAGCGGTGGGGGTCAGTGCAGCGAAGCAAAGACTCGAGACGGGGCTTGGTGAAAGCACCCGGTTGTCCGACGTACTGGTTTACATACAGTGAATATGTTGATGACACTTGGAATCTGATCTTTGCCGGCCTATTGCAAATTTCGGCAAAACAACCGTGTATTTTTATAATTGGCGTCAATTATATAGAATTTATTACGAGTGATCCTTCACAGCACGTGCTTACGCTGCGTATTGTGGCGCCATTGGCGTCATGTGTTGCTATGAGAGCTGTCGTCGATTTGTCGGGAACGAGTTTCGTTCCAGTATATACTCCAGATCAGAGAGACTCTTGAAGCGCTGTCCTTGCAACGAGGTCTTCAGGCGGTTGTTGCGAAGCTTCGTGATGAAGCGCCTGACGTGCTTCACCAACTTGTTTCCAGAACTGTGAACGTCGATGTCTGCTTTACCAGCAGTGGAATCCAGGCGGTAGTAGAAGTCCAATGCGCTCTCCGACGACCTCATCTCCACCGTGTAATAGCGTTTTGAGTACGAAGTGCGAGCCTTGCAGAACTTCTTTCTGGATGCCGATAATAGCTCCTTCCAGTCACGTTGTACACTCTTGGACAGCTAGTTGAACCAGTCTCTCGTGGCTCCAGGAAGCTTAAGCTTGAACTCCTGGATACGCATCTTGCTCGACCAGCCAGCCTGAGGTGCCATGTTAACGAACTTCTCCCACCATCGCGTTCGTTCACGCAGGGGTGCCTTCGTGTCGAACTCCTTGAGGTTGTTCGAGTTGAAGTAAGGTCTGAACGTCAGTAGCGTCGAGCGACCCTTCACAGTGGCCAGATTGCCACTCGTCTTCACATCGCCGTTCGAACTCGATGACGAACTGCCTGAGTCGGAGTCATCCGAGTCGCTAGAGCTTGAACTCGAGTCAGAGCTTGACGGGCTGTCATCTCTCCGCTTCGAGCGCTTTGATTCGCGTCGCCGAGGCGTCAAGCCAATGGATTCGCGGCGATTAGCAGACTGATGACACTTAGAGGACGTGCTCCGGAGGCCCTTGTCTTGGAATTCGATTCGCTCGTGCGCTCTTTGCGCAGTAGTCTGCTGTCGGGCGCCCCATGTTCTTCCTTGACGCCATTGCGCGTCTTGGTGCGAAGCGCTTGCAGGACCCTCGCCTTGGGCTGTGTTGTCGCAGCTTCGCCTGTGTTCTTTGTCTGCCGTGTGCTGTCTGCAACACTTGCGACATGTGTAACTGTCACTGGATCCTTAGTTGCCACTTGAGGGGTTCCTGGGTGAACAGCAGTATCCTGGGTTGCCGATTGAGGGGCGACCGCTGGACGTGCTGCTTGAACTCGGGACAAGGTTGCACGAAGGTTGCGCAGTTGACCGGCTTGAAACTTCTGTATGTTCTTGGAAGCTTGTCGGCCGCGATCTCGCTCAGCCTCAGCAAATTGGATTCATTGCTTTAAGGCGAGCTTCTCGCGCTGCCACGACTCCATCATGTCTTGAGCCATCGTGCTCACGCAGCGTCGGCTTCCGCTTCTCGCGTCTGCCACCTCTCTGCGAACAACGACTCCAGGCGTGCCTGCTCCTGGCTTGCGACTTCTGCAGCGTCAGCAGCAGATTCGACCTGGCGTACTGCCTCCTGCTTGACGGGTTCCGAGGTCCTCGACGTTGCTTCAAGCTCCTGCGCCCGGCGTACAGCGACCAGCCTTGCAGACTCCGCTTGGATGAGTCAATTAGTCAGCCCCTGGAGCTGGCGACGCGCTTCCTGGTCCCGTTGATTGCGAGTGCTTCACGTTCCAGGGCGGCAAGCTGTTCTCGTGCACGATACTCCCGTTGCTCTTGCTCCATCCTGGATTGCCACTCTTGCTGTTGCCGCAAAGCGTTCAGATCGAGATGGGCAGGCCCGGAAGTCACAGACGATGAGCGACTGGATCGCGCCTTGGAATGTCGACTCGACACACTATTCCTCGTGGACGTCGAAGAACGCCGTGAGTGCAGACTGCTCCTCTCGCTTCGATTCCGGCTCCGCGTCTCGTCGTCACTGGGGTCAGAGTCACCAGGTGAAGGTGCTGGACCCCACTCCTGGATGTCATTCCAGACTTTGAATCGCGACCACCCTTCGGTGCGACACTAAGGGCATCCCGGCGTGTCTCCGTCATCTCAATGTCGTCTTGGGGTATCAACCCTGGGCGATTAGGAACTACGGCCCTGGTTACAAGCATGCCGAAGTTTCCTTCAGCCGCGAGGCTTTCGGATTCTTGAGCGATGTAGGCCAGACTTCCTGCTCCGAGTGACAATGTGTGCAGAAAAATCATGCCCGAACGACATCCTCGACGACGAAGACGAACTGCCTCTGGAAGTTGACGGTCCTGGCGTGCTGCTGTCGTTGGAAGTCCTAGAAGGACCGACTACGCTTGGCATCTGGGAGGACGGTGCTCTAGAGCTCGCGCTTATAGTCTGAGCGCCTTGACTCCCGTCGTTCGCCGAAAATTGGTACTGGGGCAACGCTGTCAACGACGGTGTCGACAAGTCAAACGGAGTGGACGGAGCATCCAGGCGAGAGGGTTGATGCTGAGCCCGTAGAGCTTTAGGCTCGCTGTCTGCCGACCCGTGCGGGCTGCGCGTGATCCTGAGACTGGTCGCCCGGAATCTCATGACACACTCACGTCCTAGTAGGCCAACGTCGTAATCGTTCATCTACAAATCGTCATCCTTGTCCTCAGCATGATACTCAAGCTTTGGTACTTCGTCTTCCTGGCGAATAGTGTCTTCCTCGATCACAGTCGTAACTCGAACTGGATTCCAACCGAGATCTGCTTCAGCGCGAGGAGTTCTACACCCAAGAAGCCCTGGAGTTCTTCCACCACAATGCGGATTTAGTCATGCTGAACATTGGAGACTTGAACATGATGCCACCCAGAAATAACGTTCACGAACTTGAATCCAGCTCCAAGAAGCAGAGTCTGCAGGATGGCAACACGCTACAAGTACGTCAGGGTTCCTGGCGAAATCGACACTGCCGTCAGATATCTAGTCAAGCCAACTTGCAATCCAGGATTCATCATGATTCTCGAGAGAAGTCCTCCAACGCAGATACTGCGACGTGCTCAGCACGGCATTGTTCCACGCTGTCACGTCAGTCTTCGGGTCAGCCCAGGCATCTTCGACGATAGGCGGCTGCACATTTCCAGGATGCTTTTCCTTCCAACGACGAACTTCGCGGCGCTCGTACATCACGGCGAACTCCTCGAAAGCCAGGCCACCCGTAGATGTCAAATCCATCATAGTGGCCGGCGGAGCGTCTCCATCCCCACCACCCTTCAGTGGGCTTCAGGATTTGCCCCTTGACTGATACTTGGAGTAGCGCCAGGATCCTCGATTTCCTTTCGGTTCCCGACGTCAAATTTCACACTCGTGGGGTCTTGCTTCATCTCGACAACAGAATCGTCCAACGACTTCGCTACACCCGAAGCAGTCGACTCGGAAACCAAGTCAACCACCTCCGGGGGCTCAACCGAGTTGGTGCCTCCCTCAGATGACTGAGTGTCACCCTCGTGAGCGCACTCCTCCATGATGCGACGCGCACCTTCTCCAGAATTCACATCCGCCGACTCTTCAGCACCAGAAATGACTTCGACATCCTGGGCCGGTGGCTCGATAAGAGGTTGCTCTAGGTCCGAAGACACTTCGACATCAGCACCTTCGGCTGCTCCATTTTCTTGAGCAGCCATCCTAGCCATCCGAGCTTCCCGAATAACAGTGTCCAGGTCTTTGTGCTCTTCAGGCTCCAGTCTTTGAACCCGTCCTGACTGCCGAGTCGCAATACCGCGACCACGTGCACCACGTCCGGTCTTCTTTTTACGTCCTTCAGGCATTCTTGATCTGCGTGAAGGGACGGCAACTTCAGCACTTCTTCAACTCTTGATACTCCTGTCAAATCCTCGACAATCGAATCCGGGCACGCGCACCGACTGTGGCGAAGACGGCCAAACGTTTTACCGCCTCAGGGGGTGTATAGCGTAGCCCAGCGATGTTGCTGAGCCAGTAGATTCCAGGAGGGCACCACGCTTGGTCGTCCACGCTAGGATTCGAGTTCTTGCGCCAGAATGACAGGTCCTGCGCCAAGCTCAACTCGATCCGAGTGTAGCAGTAACGAGTATGGGGGCTAGATGACTCCCTAGTAAAGTCTTGGCGTGTGTACCTTGTGTATCCCCACAGCAGTCAATACAAATTCCCAAAGGCGACTACTTAGTACTTCAGAAATACACAGGTTAATTTGAAATGGGCAAAATACTAATAAGTTAGTGACCCAACTAGGATGTGAAATAGGTGGGTCGCTTCAGGATGCATGGTCACTGGTCACCACCTAACTGGACTTGAGTATAGGTGGAGTTCCAGCGATGCGGTCAGTCCTTCTTGATCAACTTGCCCGGAATATGTGGGGGGCGGCGGTGTGATTGCTTCTTCTTCGCGGCGCTTGCCCTTCCTGGCTTATTCCACGACAAACACTAGTGCTCAATGGGGAAAAACGAACTCTGTTTAAAATTATGAATAGGTCCTAAATCTTCTGTCTTGTACTTCGTACACTCATCATGCAGTTCTTCTTTAGGTCTTCGTAGAACATCTTGTCTTCAGTATGGGTATCTTGGTCCTCGTATTGTAGTCAGTTCTGGCTTCCTGTAGTCTTCATTTGAGTATGACTTGGGTAGAATATCTCGGTCTCAATATGGGATGGTCCTGTCGACTCGACAGGGTCGTGCTTGGCTGCACTCCGAGCGTGGTTGAGCTTCAAACTTGCGTGTCACTTGATTGCGATACCAACTTGTCGTCTTGACACAGATTTATATGGGCACGCACAGTCACACACTTGTTCTTGACTTGAGTAAATGCTCTTCGACAGCAGTATATCTTGGATGATCACTTGTTACTTCCACGAATGCAGGTCATCCAGGCGCGGATCGTTCTAGGTCTGGTACTGCGCCGTTGTCTTCGTACGGAATGCACTTGTTGCGTCTTGTAGCATAGCGGGAGGCTTGATTAACTTGAATTCACCTTGCAATTCTGGCGTGGGAGCGCCTACGGCTGCATCTTTGCGTATTCGGTCACGTAATCCTGGCGTGAACGCGTACAGGCTTCATCCTTGTACACGTATCACATGTAATCCTGGCGCAGATGTATCAAGGATTCCTTCTTGCACACTGATCGCTTATAGTCCATCCCGAATCTTGATACAGACAGTCAGGCCAGTGGTGCTACGCTCGAACTTCTACTGGCGTGAAATGTACGCCGACGTGGAGATGTTTGTCAAAGAATGCACAGACTGCGCTAGCGGCAAGAGGTGTCCCCCGTATCCTGGTCCTTCTCCGAGTTATCCCTTCGAAGTGATGTCGATGGATTTCGTGCCACATTTGCCCAAGCCGGACCGTGGGAACACCTTCTTATTACTACTGCTCCAGGATGCCTTTTCTGGATTCGTGATGTGCAAGCCCATGGATTCGACTACGGACCACAAGGTCGCGGAAGCCTACGAGGAATGTGTTTTCAGACGTTGTGGAGCAAGATCATTACTGAGGCATGACTAGGATCCACGTTTCATGAGTGAAGTCTTCACTCGATTCCAAGAACTTCTGGGAAGCAAACAGAGGGCGACCTTGGCATATCGTCCCCAAGCGAACGGGCAACAAGAGAGGTCTGCCCAGACGGTGGTGCGCAGTATCCGGGCGTATATCGCGGAAGCCGACCCGAGTGGCTGGGATGACCACGCGGAACGCCTGACGATCGCCTTGAATTCTTCCTATGACGCCACCAGAATGGACACTCCGTTTTATTTGGTGCATGGCTGCGACATTCTCGAAACCATGTCTGCAATGCTGGGACCCAAACCCACGGACATCCAGCAGCGTACTGTGTACGAGTGGCGTCGGAAGATGCAACGTGACTACAGTTACACCCAAGCATGCGTTGAAGGTCTTCAGAATGCGACCAAGAAGCGGCGACCAGAAGATCAGACCAGGAAGATGAACGAACTGACAGAGCGCCTGAAATTGGGTTTCGAAGTCGGCAATGCAGTATGGCTGTACATTCCTAAAGTACAACCATGACTGAGTCGCAAACTGGCACATCTCTGACATGGTCCCTTCTGAATCCTGGAAATACATGACGACTTCCGAGTCAAGCTCAAGGTGGAGGACTCAGGATATCGAGTGCATCCTTGGGTGTATGAGAGTCGTTTGAAGCCGGCTTTATTCCTGAAACGTCCACGCCAGAAATCACTCTGCTCGAGGATGACGACTTTGATACAGCTTTGCTACCAGAAGACAGTTTCGAACTCAACCATGTACAAAGAGAGTATGAAGTGGAGGCTATCCTGGATATGCGATGGGAGAAGAGGACCAGGACGTCACGACGCAACCGCGAATACTTGATGAAGTGGAAGGGGTATGACGTGACGGAATGGCTGCCAGTGACAAAGCTGAGTTGTGGTGCAATACTCTACGAATTCAATCAGAGCGCAAGAGCCCAATCTCGTTTCCAAGCTATGCAGACCGGAGAAGATCATCCAAGCGCTTAGCGCCAGGGCGACCTTTGACCAAGATGCCATTATCTAGAACGGAGAATTTTCGTATTGACTGTGAAAAGCGTGAAACCGCCGGATTTTATTGTAATTAATTTGATTGGAGTGTTGAAGTGAAGCTACGACATCGATAATGGGTCCCCTGGAGCACCAACCAAGAATGGGCGACCCTCAGGTTCAGGACGATCGAAGAGTTCATGGCGAGGCGGATCCCCAGTATTCAGGTAGGACTCTATGTCCGCTCGACTGACCACGCTGCGTGTGATGAGTTCCTCCACCTCGACCTCAGCGACCACGTGTGTACGCATGAAGGACCCGGTGAACGCATCAGGAGCCGGCGCGTTCCTACCTGTGTCGACAGCAATGCTCGCCCCAGACTGGCCGCGCGCGGAGACATTGGAGCGTCATGCGTATCCGCCGGAGCTTGGTCGACTACCGGAGATTGCTGCGCCACAGCTGAAGAAGATTGAGGCCCCACAATGTGATTAGACACGCCGGTGACATTAGAAACCGCATCAGCCAGTGACTGGAGAGGTGCAGCAGAAGAAGGCGGCGCATCGGCGGTGTGGGCTGCGGTGTCCGCCGAGGGCACCACGGCTGGAGGCTTCTCGGAGGAGGAGTCGGCGCCGATCGACATGTCGGTGAGTTTCGAAATGGTGATGTATCGACGTTTCTGGCGACTGTAACGGTTCCCGACCAAGAATTGCAGCGACGGGTGGCAGACGAGACTCGTATCTGGGCTCACGCCAGGAAGGCATAACGACACGATGCGCCACCGTTGGAGAAGGCCTGGATTTCTTATACCTGGCCATGCCGCGTCAGTTCGCAGTAAATTTCTTTCTGATGGACCGTAGCCAGGAGGGGCGGATGTGAAAAAGTGATTCGGAATTTTCTTGGTGACGGTGTGGTGTCACGATTACGGGAGATAACGATGGATGATGATTGGCGTATTGTTGGATACAGTCCCGGCTGCACTCGGGTGACATGGTCGGAGACTGGGATGAGCGGGGTTGTGGAAAGAAGTTGGCGCCTGAATGCAGATGGGACCGAAATTGGCCGGAAAGCGTGCTTCCTGGAGATGCATATCCAAGAATGCGAGAAGACGCTTCGGTCCGGCCCCAGACTTTCCCTTACGAGGAGTGCCTATAGTCTGGAGGAAGTTATTCAGGAGAACGTATCCCTGGGTAACCTCCTCTCGATGTAGTTCCGCCTACAAAGAACAAAACGACGCCCCAGACTTCCCTGCTCCGAGAAGAACATGCGCTTGAAGCCGTAAAGTCGCAAGAAACCAAGATAGAAGACGCTGTGTACCTGGACTATGATGTCGGCCACGTGTTCCAAGATGCCCGCCGTACCGACGCTGTACCTCAAGAATCCGCGCAATTTCGGAGATTTATAGTAAGATGTGTGACAACATGGCTAGTTGGGTCACTAACTTATTAGTATTTTGCCCATTTCAAATTAACCTGTGTATTTCTGAAGTACTAAGTAGTCGCCTTTGGGAATTTGTATTGACTGCTGTGGGGATTGACCGTATCCTGGATTACAGCGAATTATTCCTCTTATTTGAGGTGGTGCGCGTTAGTATTGTGAGTATTCAGGCTGCTAGGTGCCTGAATTTAGACTCAAGTGAGCCTTGTGTGTGAACCCCCCCCCCCCCCCCCCCCCCCTCCCGCTCCGGGTCTGTAATATTTTGACAGCTGCATATTACTACTTATTTGTATATAACTCTGTTGGTTGGTTATCAACCAGTCCAAAACTGCACCTGGGATACTGTACACAAGTTGCCTGTGTCCTAGCGTATTTGCTTCTGGTCTCCCACATCCTGGCGAGGACACCCACGCCAGGATTACTATTGAGAGTTCGAGGCTGCATCCTGGAGTGGACGTTTGCCTCGCACTTCTTCTTTAGGTTATAATTGTTCAAGACCCTCCCAACTACTCTGACGTAGTGCCTATCAGTCGAAGATAAACGAGCCCATAGGAATACACAAGGTACACTCGCCAAGGCTGTGCTAGGGAGTCAACTCGCCCCCGTACTCCTTACTGCTACGCTCGGATCGCGTTTATCCTAGCGCATGACCTGTCATCCTGGCGCTAGAACCCGAATCCCGGTGCGGAAGACCAAGCGAGGTGGCATCCTGGAATCTACAGGCTCAGCAACATCGCTGGGTTGCGCTATACACCTCCCTGACGCGGCAAAAAAGTTTTCACCGACTTTGCCACACTGGGATGCACACCATCTGCGGCTGAGTACCATCGTGGTACGTGTTTCGATATCTGACACCAACATGCTAGTGATATGGTGGCAGTATGCCCCACCACGGTTGAGTACCGTAACGGTACATAGTGCCGATGTGGGACACCTATCCGTCATTGGTTTGACGACCAAAACACGGGCCGTAGCATGGAAGAAGCTACGATAACCATGGACCCTTGTAAGAGCCGAAGGAATGGACTCGAGTTGAGATCAGAGCTCCCTTCGTTATTGAGCAGGCGCTGCTCTCGTCGGTGTTGTCCCATGCGGGAGACGCCGTGCTCCGGACATGTTCGTAAGGAAGTTCACGCCGTGTCCTCCGGCGCGAACTGTGGGCGAATGTAACACATTCGGATGCTATTACACCCCGTGCCAAAGTACTGGAGCTAAAACAGCTCTTGAGTGTCGGCTTTCCAGCCAACACAGTTGTAAGAGTGGGGACGTAGGTCTCAGCGTGCTTTGTGAGCACAAGTCACTGTGTGTGTGACTGGGAGCCGCACCGCCCGCGTGTCAGCTCATTGTGGGAATTTTACCTTTCAGTGTTTTAATGCTCTCACTTCTGATTTGATAATCAGTTGTAATTAGAGAATCAGGTGATTCTCAGTTATGTGGGGAAGGACGTAACGGGGTACAGACCAAGTGTACACTAGTTACATGACGAGTGCCGTGTTACTCTTCCTGGTACATGGTACATGGTACCTGAGGCTCGCTGAGCCATCTATTGGATATCTACATAGTTTCACTATAGGTGACTTCTAGTTTGTATGAGAACGTATGCTAACTTTACTGCAGTGCGCGACACCATCGAGGAAGTATTTTTTGTGTAACTTTGTCATTTTTTTGTAGTTTTTGATGCGAGTTTCAGGCGTGAATTGAATGTATTAAAATGCATATGGAACTGTAAATTTCAACTCTGAATCGAAGATCTGCCTGTAGACAATGTTCTGTGTGTAAGCTCCGTCTTCATCCTCTATCCTTGGGTACCCAATCAGCGCCCCTGAATCTTGATCTCGAAGTCACTCGTGACATCGCAACGTACTGCTGCCAGCGCGAAAAGCAAGGTGTAGCAAGATACAGCCTTAAGTATTGCACTGTTTGGCCTTGCGCCTTGTTAATTGCCACGACGAAGGCCGGCTGGATAGGAAACTGCTTGCATCTCAATTGAAAAGGAAAGCTTCGAATGTCTCCGTCGCTGATAAACACAATGCGGGGAATGAAGACATCTTGTCCTTGTCGCGCACCAGTAAGGATAGTGGCGGACATGTGGCTTAAGAGCGACGATTCGAAGGCGTGTTCCGTTGCGCAACCCCAGATCTGGATTAAGGTTCCCATTCATCATGATAGGCATTCCTACCTTGAGTTTCAACTTGTGGGGCGGAAATCCACTGAAATCCATCGAGTGGAGTACCTCCTGCTCGAAGAAATTGGCATCACTGTCGTCGTTTTACAGAACCAGAAGACATGTATTCCCGGGTCTGTCCTGATAAACGGTCTGTCACCGCTTCATTGATGCGGTGGACGCTCGCATTCGTGTTCGTGAGGATCGTTCGGTTAGCGAAGTACTCGTCAGTAGCAACTTCAGGGTTATTTATCTCGCCATATATCTCGTCAATGATCCGATCCATGCCTTTAGGAATAACACCAGGGCGAATTTCCTCCTTTTCGTCCTCCGGCACCGGTGGGTTATCAATCAACATATCGCGCGGAATCTTAATGTAATCCCCTCCTAGGGAAGGGCTCACGTCATGTCTCCCTTCGTCAACCTGAAGGAGGAACCCAAAGAGCGCAGCCATCTCCTCAGCAGTGTCTTCAGTATCCGCCGAGCGCACTCGCATGTTTTCCGTGAGGCGGAAAGTCTGGAAGAGAGGACTCAACCTTGATGACTTGCTTCAAAGTGTCCATGAGAAATAAGAGCTTGGCCATGACGAACGCATTGGCGTTTAGTGCGCACCCGCTCAAGTTCTTGCTGGCGCTCATCTCCTGTGAGTGGGCTCGTCGTCCTGTTGACGGTGTAGCCCACGTTCAGCCTCCCGTTCATGCCCCGACAGCCCCGCTCGATGGGCAGCGTGGGACAGAGTATTGACCTCTCGCTCACATTCGCGGACCTTCTGTCTCAAACCGTCTTGCTTGAAGGCGAGCCGTCTCTGTCTCGCGTAGTTCGTGAAGCTCTTCCCCGCGCAACCGGGCCCTGCGGGCGCGTTGTCGCTCAGCAGTTTTCTTCCTTGCACGGTCTCGCTGAGAGGGTGTCATATTAGCTCGTCGCGTGCATGCTCTCTGTGCATCGCTGGCACGTCGGCGCTCTTTCTGAGACAGCGTCGCGTTTGCTCTTCTCTCATGAGCCTGCTGCCCAGCTGAAACCGGAACCGCTTCTCGAGCAGGAGCTTGTGGTAGGACAGGCATCGCAAATAGGCCCACATCCCCGGTGCTTTCGGGAGATTTCCGCCAGATTCTCCCTGTCGTGAAGAACGAAACACCCGTCGAAACAATCGATACACCCGGTGAAGAACGAAACACCCGTCGAAACAATCGTGCTCCAACCGATCGTATCAATACGTGCATCAAGACGAAAGTGTACAAAAAGCACACAGAGTGTACACGCATCGCATCCAAGGCGCTATGGGGCACTACCTAGCACCTCTACTGCCTCCGATTGATCATCGGACGGGTGAGAGAGCACTCCCAAGTTTGCCCAGATCTACATTGTGGACCCTGACATGCAGAGCGTGCGGATAGACGTCGGGGTATATTCGCGGATCTGGATCCTGTTACACTGCTGGACCTTGAGGAAATGATGGTAGAGCACAACCCATTAGCCAAAAAGTTCCACGGTTTTGGAGAGCAAGTGCGTCAACATAACACAAATGGTGTAGTCGACTTGGTGTTCCGCCTCCACGACTATCCCTCTCAACAAACCTCGAACGCATAATCGCACCACAGTGACTGAGGTTGCTGGGACTCTCACTGAGGACGGAAATCTGGCTCAGCCTCGGGATCTACTCCTCTACACACCCGAATGTAGACTACAACGGTTATTCGAGACCGACGCCGACTACGATCCACTCCAATATTCACTTCTGCTCCCGTACGGAGAGAAGGGATGGGCTTATTCAGACCAATTCGGGAACGGCGCTGAGTATCGTAACCAGACCAAGAGGTCGCTTCGTGAACATGTCGCTTATCGCCTACACAGGAAAGTGGACGACCCGTCTACCCTCCACCAAGGGGGGCGTCTGTTTCAGCAGTGGTGTGTAGACCAGCGCGCGAAATGTGAGCAAGAACAGCTCCGGTGGGTGGCCAAGAACCAGAAAACACTTTGCGCGGAACCATTTTGGGGTGTTCAGGATGCTTTGCTCAACGAAGACACTGAAGCTCTGGAGGAAGGAGAAGTGCTACTGTCGGAATACGTCCGGGATGAGAACAGATTGGTGCACCCCGATCGAAATGCAGAAGGCAGAGGAGGTTCTACTCACTTCCTCAATCAGTTTGACAAGCGTATTATTCTACCAGCATCGCACACGGGCAGCCCGCGTTCGATGTATAAGTTGTATCAAGATTTTTTTTCTTGATACAACTTATACATCGAACGCGGGATTTCATGGCCATCGTTCGAGAATATGGGCAGCCTGACGTCTTCCTGGCCGAAACGTGTAACCCCCAGTGGGACGAGATTCTGGAAGCAGTTCCTTCCGGGATCCAGACGGCCCAAGATCGACCTGATATCGTGGCGCGTGTTTGGCAGCAGAAATTACAGGTGACGCTTGATGATTTGAACGAGGGCGTACTGCGTCGAGTGTGAGAGCGAATTTACGTTGTCGAATTTCAGAGGCGAGGACATCCCCACGCACTCGTGCTGATTATTCTGGCCGACAAAGACAAACCTCGGACGCGCGAGATCATTGACAAGATTGTGTTTGCGGAGATCCCAGATAAGGAGAAGAACCCTCAGCTTAATGAGATAGTCATGTCATGCATGATGCATGGTCCCTGTGGGCCTGCGAACCCATCGTTCGCCTGTATCAAGGACGTCAAATGCTCAAAAGGGTATCCCAAACCATGAGCAGAGGTTACTCGAGCTAATTCTAACGGGTACCCGGTGTGCAGACGGCGTCGGCGATTGGAAGGTGTTTTAATGTTCAAGAGCAGAGAATACGATAACGCCACGATTAACCAGTGGGCTGTGCCCTACGACCCTTACTTATCCCAGAAGTACAACTGCCACATTAATGTGGAAGTGTGCACGGATATCTCCGCGGCTCAATACCTGTACACGTACGTGTACAAAGATTCCGACATGGCTGTACTCAAAGTGGAAGAAGTTCGAGAGGGCCAGCCGAGTACGCGCCGGGAGCCAAACGAGATTCTTCGATTCTTGAGTGCCCGGTACATTTCTCCGGTGGAAGCGTGCAAGAGGCTACTCGATTCCACGATTCAGAGAAGACCCATGCAGTGACACAGCTAACACTTCACCTCGAGTCAGGCCAGACTGTATTCTTCCGAAAGACGGAAAATTCCGAGGCGGTTTTGGGTCGTGGTAGCCACACAATGCTAACCAGGTTTTTTTTTTTAACTGTGTGCGAGCGAAGCCCCTGATAACCAAATAGCCAAGGCGATGATATTAGAGGACATCCCGAAAGAGTCCTGCTGGAAAGCGCCGGAGAAAGGGCAGCCTAAAAAGTGGGTTCGCCGGACAAAATTCCAAGCGGTAACGGGGTCCTTCCAGATTGCCGCGCGTGAGTCTGGCTACGTGGAGAACAACAACGAGTGGATGTCCTGCATGCAAGAAGCCGCTGAATTCAAAATGACGTATCAACCGCGGCAGCTATGCGCCACCATTCTGGTTTATGCGGCCCCAGCGGACGTTCGTGGTCTTTGGGATCGGTTCTTCACTGATCTTTCCGACTATGCACCCAAACATCAGGCTATGATGTACCCTTTCTGGTCTGCGATTGATGAATTCGAAACACTGGTGAGTGTTCAAGATCTTCTTCAAGCGAACGGGCATTAAGTTGCTGATTTTGAAAAGCTACCTCAACTGGGAGTGTTCTCCAGATTGGTTCGTGAATCACTTCGGCAAAACACCTTACTTCAACGTGAGGTCACCGGATACGACCAGTCGGCTTTGGAGGCGATTGTAAGCACAGAAGACCAGCTGAACGACGACCAACGGGTCATTTACGATCATATTATTCAAGCAGTCGAATATCCCGAGGAGGGCAACAAGTTGTTTTTCGTCGGTGGACCAGGAGGAACCGGAAAATCTACGCTATTTGAAACATACTGGACAAAGTCAGACTCTCGGAAAAAATTGTCATTGCGGTGGCGTCCAGTGGCATCACCTTGCTCCTATTAACGGGGGGGGGGGGGGACAGCGCATTCTACATTCAAAATTCCGTTGAAATTGAATGAAACTTCGACGTGCTCTATCTCGAAGAACACCCAAAGCAAGTTTGGCAATTTGGGACGAGGCACCCATGGCACATCGACACACGTTAGAGGCAGCAGACCGAACATTGCGGAACATACTTGACAATGAATTCGAGTCTTTCGGAGGCAAAGGGTTTACTCCAGCTTGAAACGTCGCCTCACTTTCAGCCGCAAACCGCCGGTGATGGACTATCTGGATCAGACGCTTCTGTCTTCTCCTCCCGCTCTTTATTAGGTACCGCTAGGCCTTTGGCAACTTCAGTGTCTTCTTGGCGTAAGTTAGGAGCCTTCAGCTCTTTGTTCAAGTCGCAACGCTTCCTCTTTCGCTTATTCATGTGTTTTTTCGTGCGTACTTGTCCTCTTGCATTGGGGTCGAGTTTGGTGCGTTCATTCTCGAGAAAGGCCTCCTGGAGCTCCTCACTGCTTAGTCCTAGCCATAGTTCTGCGTACACGACAACGTAACGCGTTAGACAATATCTAAGTACACCGCACGTAGCAGTAGGCTTGAATGAAGTAGTGTCTTGGACGTCTGTGTGCTACTCGGGATTGCTTGCTCCCATCAAGGTTATCTTCGATCACTTATTCCACAGTCACGGGCCGTGAGGCCCGGAGCGGTTTTAGTTGCAAATGGTGCAGTCAAATTTTCAGTGTTGGGCCCCCGGTTAGCACTGTAGCTTGAAGTGCGATATCCTTATGCCTTAAAGGCGGCCATTAAGTGCAAAGGCGGGTAATTGATAGGCTATTGCAGCACCCATTCACAACGGCTGATTGTAATTAACCAATTGCGATAATAACCGACCAATTATTATACCAATATGCACGCGCCCATCAATAATCATTCACGACCGGCTCAACTGGTTCGCTGCCGGGTTTGCGGTCAATGGTCCAGGTTGCCATAATGTGCTCTCGCGCAGAGTGGACGGTGGGATAAAGCCCCGAGAACCCAAAGAGTTATGGGACTAAATCCCCTTAGTATGGCTACCTACTTCGTGGTATCACGTGCATCGAGGTTTCGCGTGTGTTCGTGGATCCGAGTGCATAGTGGGTTTATGTACTTGGACTACTTAACCATTCCATGATCTCACGCGGTTCCTTGCCCTTCCTTAGCTGCGTACTCTTCCGTTGTTGTGCACTACTTCTAGGGGTTCATGCGTTTCCGTGGTCCGCGTCTTTCGTAGCTCCGTGGGTCCGTACTCGCTTGTGGTCCGTGTCACTCAGTGGTCATGTGCCCATCCTTAGCTCCACACTCTTCCGTTGTACGGCCTACTTTCGTGGTTACTTACTATTCCGTGCTTCCACCTCCTTTCGTGGTCCGTGACCTTCCGCGAGCCATGTCCTCTCCTCGCCCGCGCCCTCATCGCTGCGAGCTCTGTTGTGGCTCCGTGAGTCTCAGTGATTCCGTCGTCCGTGCTTTCGTGTTCCACAGTGGTATCGTGCTCCATGGCTCGCTATTTTCATGCTCATGTTCTACCGTGGCTACATGTACTCCCGTGGTGTCGTGGCCGCGTGCTCTTCCACTGTTCGTGAGCTTTTGGTTTAGCCCTCCGTCGATTTGCGACCCCCCTTGGCTTCGCGTCCTTCCGTGGTTTCGCGCTCTACCGTGGTGTCGTGTTCTTCCGTGGTTTCGTGTGATTTTGTGGTTGCGTGTCCCCCCGTGGCTTTGTGTCCTTCTGTGCTTCGTATCCCTTCGTGCTACGTGTCCTTTTGTGCTTCGTGTTCTTCCGTGTTTCGCTATAATCCTATATAACCTCTTCCAAGTGCATTTTTTGTGCGCGACACATAGCGTTTATGTAAGTTCGCACCTTATTTTAAGGTTCGCACACAAAGTGCGCATGTACAGCACTTGTTATGGCCAATGGAAAACGTTTATTGTTTAGCCATTTAATCCTTACATTGATTACGGGGATGCTTGCTGCGCTGCCAAGACTTCCAGCGACGACGGAGCCACTTAACGCGCTTCTGGACGACCCGTGGTGGGCGTGGTGGGCCCATAGCAGTGGCCACTAAGGCCGCGCTTCGCTGGCGTGGGTCTTTAGGTGGCTCTGGCTCTGGCGCAAGCGGGTGGTGTCAAAACGCCTGGCTAGAGGCACACGTAATGCACCGGCGGGCACCCGTTCGGGCCTCGCCCAATGCGAATGCATCCCATGCTAAAAATTGATCACCGCAGGCGCACCGCCGGGTCTGCATCCCGAGGCCGTCTAAGTCAAACGGGGGTGCACGATGCTCGCCCGGCACGTCGGGCGTATTGTAGGTAAACGTTGCATCGGAGAGTGGTATTATTACTAATATTATTATTTGTATAAAACTCAGGGCTTCAATTTGTATAGTGTTGAGTGTCTAACTTTGCCAATCCGGTCAAAGTATTTAATTAAATTAAATCAGAGGTTCATTTTAATTTTAGCAATCTGGTAAGAAAAAATTAAATTAAATTGAAGGTTCTGTTATATATATTTATATACTAAAATGCCAAATATCGCTAAAATCCAGCCCAAAATCTCTTGACAGCTTCGATTACCGCTAGAAATCCTATGTGAACATCGGCTTAGCCCACTAATTCAAACTAACATACATACACGCAGCGCACGTTGCGTAATGTGTCACTCCGCGGCTTCTGGGGGCAAAATGAAAATTGAACGGTGCATTTAAGTACGAAATGTACATCGCATAAAATTCGCACACCACGTAATTCTATTTTAGCAAATTGGGGCCGCCTTCGCTGCGCTCGGCAGCCAGTAGAATCCAGGTATTATTAGCGTGAGGATTATTAACCCTACCGCGGACGTACGTGCGGACAGACGGACGGGCACATGCCGCGCTACTGTTAAGTTTTAAGATGCGTGTCTACCATATTGTAGCGTTGTTGCATCCGGTTGTTGTAGTTGTAGTATATAGCAGTCTAACAGTTTGCGAATATACCCGTTTTATTAATAAACTTAGTGGGCCAAGTTGTAATATACTTTACCTCACGCTTCCTTCTTTGATCTCTAGAACCTTCGCCCTTCCCAAGAAGTGGTCCTCTTCATCTTCCTAAGATCAACTCCGCCTAACGGTGTAGTGGTAGACCATCATACTCCTACCGGTACCAAATGTTGGAGTCGAATTCATCCTGACGGCCAAGTATTTCGGCCTTGTGTAGGTAGTTGAAATATACTATATTTTTAAAAATTGACTCATCTGAATTGCTGATTGAGCCCTACTGTACCAGAGTAATACTATTAATAACTGTGTAATTGTGCTATACCATGACTGTACGTGCAATTATGCAAGTGTGATAAGTAGATCCCCATTACTATGGTAGTCTACCGGATCGATGTTAATCATGATAATCGATCCTCCAGTTTATAGCATTGTAAGTTGGTATACGATGCGTTTGTAGATTTCGCGTTATCTATCCCGGTAGAAGCTGTTCTAGATTAAAAAAAATCCAATAAGGCTTCCGCCCAGATATCGACAAGCTGGAGGAACTATTGGATGAAGACGAGCGATTACAGACTAGCCAAAGACTACAACACGGATTGAAAGTAAGGGGGGTTAATAGTGCTAGGAATCCCAAAACATCCAGCGAAACTAAAGCAGAATCTCCATTGATGATGTCTGAGATCTAGGCTGGAATAAGTGCTGCTATCGCCAAACAGTGTGAGGAATACATCTGCAGTAATTGCAGCTCAACTGATCACAACTAGAGACGCTGTCTAAACTCAGATCAGGATTAAGAAACACGGCGAGAAATTTACGCCTGGAATATATACAGTGGCAACGTGAGTTCCTCCCGGTTGGATACTTCTTTATATCGGCGGCGAAGAATGAACAATGGGAAAGTGAATATAACCAAACATACAAGGCATATTTTAGATATTAGTTATGTACCGGCTACAAAAAATAACTGCAAGTTATTTTGATGTGTTAGAGTAAATGAATCCCAAGTGGCTTCTTCTGCATTAAAAGAATGTATAAAATTAACTAAACACACTGATCAAATAAACCTCTTGTCTCTGCCGCATTGCGCGACATCATGAGGTTAATCGACGTACAATCTCATTTTTGGAGTAGCCGAATTCTTTTCTTTGGATTCTCTGTCACCGACTGATCGACCGTAGCAGGGGTTGAATTATTACGGAGAGAAAGGATATTGTTACGTCCTGAGCCATCCAAAACGATTTCTGTCTCCATCCCTGCAGCCATCCAGTTAATGATCGGCCCCACCCAGTCCCAGCGCTGGTAAGGGCCACATCTAGGATGATAACTTCTTTCAAAGCTTCTGGTCTTGTTTACCCTCGATCAACCAGCGGTTCGTCTGGGCTGCATCCTTGTAACGTCATAGCACAAAGTCTTTGACCAATCTTTTGCTGCAAACATCCAAAAAGCTTCGTCGCAAAGCATGTATACCTACTTTTGAGCACCAAACAATATTGATTTGAATATTAGTATATAGAAGGAACAGTTCACTATTCAAGCTACCGTAGCTTACAGCTGAATGTTCTTGGCAGCTTACTCAAAAAACGGTACGAATGGGCGTTAGAGCTCTATCTCGAGAGAGACGATTAATATCAATATCGTACGTGACGCGCGGCCAATAGATGGACAACAGTACAGCAGTACTGCTTACCTTCTTTCACCTGTGATGGCAAACGCTCACACGAGCGGTATATAGATAGCGAGGATGGGCCAATCAGATGCTACTGTGAATTCGAGGTCAATAGCGATAAATTATCACGAAATCGGGGTCAGTAGTGATAAATATCTTCTGATAGAACGGACACGGTCAAAATACATTCTTCTACTGCCGTAACATTACTATCGGAAAATATGTGCCAGCGTAACCAGAATCAGCTATGATTTCTCATAATAATTTTTGACAAGTGCAACAAGCAAGCCAATAAAATAGAAGCAGCCGACAACGCGTTTTGACAGGAAAAGTAACACAAATTAGGTACAGCGATTCTGAGTTATTGATTGGCGTACAGTCGGTAAAACTATATCTGATCAAATCCAAACACATGCTACCCACAGCACCGAGAAATCCTACCAGTTCTTGAACGATAGCTATAGGTCAGTCAGGAATGATATTAGAGATCATGTCAACAGGCAAGTAACACAATACACCTCACCTTAATTAAGAAATCCTATCAGTAATGCGTTGGTGTTCGGACCCATAAAACGATCTGGTAGATGAATCGATTGCAACTTGGGTAATCTCTACTCTCATGTCATCAAAACTGTTTTGAAAGCCACTTGCATTTCAAAAACCTTATGGTTCACAACAATAGCCTCTTCATACTAACTTGCAGCACTTTACAATGCACAATGCTAGATTCATCCCACGACACGAGGATATCATCATTGCAAGAGATTTTACGTGATAAAGCTTCGTTTTTTTAATCAAAGAGTTCGCGAGTCAAGTAAAGGATATCTGGTAGGTAACGCCAAAAACGGAAGCCCCGCGTATACTTTTCATTATTAATTTTCAGCTTAGATGTCTTTTATCACGTCTTAAAACATGGTAGAGACGTATCAAGAGGCTACGAAGAGTTTCTGTGTAGCTAGATGCACTCGAAGCAGCTTACATCCCTTGTTTTAGCTGGTAATTGCCGAGGCGGCACCCGCCCCAATAAGTTAATGTAACGCGGATGATGCAACAAATCCTTGTCGACCAGTCGTTCTAATCACGATTGTACCACGGGTCCTCCACCTAGGTGACACCTTAAAGACTGGTGGCTAAGCCAATGAAGAATGGCGACGGTGCAATTTCCTTCGCACCACCTTACAGTCTATGCTCAGCGAAATACTTTTCCACAGAAACGCTAAGGTGGCAACTTCAACTTCATTAGTGAGCAGTTGCTAGCTACAACCATCAGCTCGACTAGAGCAGGGAGCGAGGAGGGCTGCGTCATTCTATTGTTGGTCGAGCTGTAAGCACACTAACAAAGAGTTGAGTCTCCCTTGAAACCTTGGACCATTTTGCTCTCCAGGGTGCGAACGGATTCGTTGCACAGGCGGGTGTACGATTTGAACGCGTCAGAAACCCAGCGTCCGTGGAATTGTATCGTCAACGAGTCCGTCCCGGCCCGGTACATCTGTGTCGCGCCTCCAGCGCGAAGAGAATGAGAACTATACAGGCGCAATAAGGCCGACGGGGGCATCATGAAAATTCATTTCTAGGTAGTAGTAATCTATAATTACAGTTTGAAGCGATTTCACCATTTAGCGGAGGTTCCTGCTTAGCCGGTACTTATCTGGAGGAGGCAAAAATCATTACCTGACTAGCCAACATATCTTAAAAGATATGTAACGTGCTTTACAGGTCTTCTGAACAGAACATAATGTTACGGATCGGCTCCGGTTGCAGCCGTTAGTGCAACGGAAGAACGACAGGTAGTTCCCGCAAGTTGGGAGCAAGGCCTGGTGCGACTATGAGAAGCTGCGGAGCAGCAGAAAGGTGTTGAAGTAGGATGAATGGCTGGCAGAGGAGCTGCAGCCAGCTTTGCATGAGTAGGAGCTCCGTCTTGAATCAGCGGTGGCAAGCGCAAGTGCGAACAAAGACACGAAGAAGACTAAGAGCAGAGAACAAGTTGTGTATTTTGTGTGTTACACTACTTGTGCTACGTCTTACTGGAGCGCGCACACGCGAGTAGCGTCTACCAGACTTCGTGCGTAACACATGAAGCTACGCCAAACTAAAGATCATAATCCATCATGCTTTCAGTTACCTTAGGCCTTCAGGGCCTCCAAACGTTTTTCAGAGGGCTGAAACAATATATTTTTTACATGTACACGCAACTAGTAGAACTGTGACTATCGATACCTTAAAATGGCACAGTTAGCGTCAAATAAATGAAAGCATAAACGTCTCTAAAGCACCAGAAAAGCTACGCCCCAAGTGCTATCATGATGTCGGCACCCTTTTCGGAGCATAAAGCAAGGAGGCAACGGTCAGTAACTAGAAGTAAATATGCCTATCCTTCTCACCTGTGCGAGGCAGATAAAGATAAAACTTAGCTCCCGCAATTAGGACCGCCATTTTCAGGACTGAAAATGACATCCTTCCTGTCGCCCTGCCGGGTGGTGGCGACTTCTCTGCATCGACTTGGGAAGAAGTAACGGTGCAACATTCTTGCTCTCCTTCTTGAGCGGAAAGTGGGGCGGGGTACAGCACCGGAGTCGACCACAGAGGCGTCTGTCGGACAGCACTGCAGCAGGCGTCAGTCAAAAGTGAGCTGTCTGTGAATAACACGGAACTACAGAGCTGGTCATAAATACGTAGCGGACGGTATTTCGCCGCTAAGTACTTTAATTGTGCACGAATAACGCTAAAACCCCGTATTTAGATACATCTTTTTGCAGGCGATTCTAGGGTGTGGAGAACCGGTAATGACCATCACTCTGACCCTGGCCAAAGGTACGTAGCGATGCAGACGTTTCCAATTAGCTAGTTGGATAGTATTGTTCTTGGCCTCCGGTTACATAGTATTTCTTCATTAGACTAAGCATAATACTCTAGGTATGAGTTCGATTAAGTAAATACCAAGACGAAGAGCACGTTGAATCGCTCATACAGCAAATGGCTCGGGAAGTGTTCCTTTACGACATCTACGGATGTAAGTTTAAGAAACTATGATGCTGGCCGACATTCTGAATGGTTCCTTAATTCGTATAATCAATTTAAGGGAATCAACCAAAATGGGGTAGCCGAACGCTCAACTACTTTGGGGTACCAGCTACAAAGTATAATATCTTAGATTCAGTATTACCAAGATATCGTAAGTAGCTCTCATGGCAACTTTATTGATGTGCAAGCGAACGTAAGCAACTAAGCGCCATAAGACACTAACCAAGCATTGGAAATACTTGTGAATGTATAATATTGCCTTCGATTATCTTCCTTAATATGATTTTGTATTGTGATATTGCCATGTAATGGACCTAGCCAGCCCTTCCCGAGCTATTTGCTGTATGAGTGATTCAGCGTGCTCGTATATACTTAATCGAGCTCAAACCTTTTCTAGAGTATGAAGCTTATTCTAATGAAGAAATACGATGTAATCGGAGCTGGCAAATACGAAATGTCCGTGTCGCTACGTACTTTTGGCCAGAGTCAGAGTGATGGTATTGCCGATTCTCCACAATCAGGAATCGCCTGCAAGACAAAAAGGTATCTAAATACGAGGTTTTAGTGTTATTTGTGCATAATCAAAGTACCTAACGGCGAAATACCGTCCGCTACATATTTATGGCCAGCACTGACAGATATAACGGACACTAAGGAGTTAAGTAAAAACAAAATGTGTATTTAGTACCGAGACTGTACCATGATGGCTATGGATATCTATACCTGTGTTGGATTAATAAACTATACAAATGTTATCTGTATTCTATCCATAGCCACTGATCCAGTTTCAGTGCTAAAGACGCAGAAATTAAATAAAAAAAGCTGCGGGAATCGTTTCATTTACTAATTTTGCAATTTTATTACTTGATTTTAATAATATTAGTAATATGTCACAATTATGCCGAGTAGTTGTTTGATACCTATAGCAGCGTTATCGAATATTAAATAAATCAACATCACCCTAAGCTATGACTACATGCGATAGCGTAGAAGCCGTCGACGAGTGTTCGGGTCGAAGAACAACTCCGCTGACTCGGGTACGACGCCGATGCCCGTGCAGCTTACGTTATTGTACGCCAACAAGTTTCTTGGCGCTGCACTTGCGCACATGAACCACAACGGTGGTCTCGCATCTTTTCCCAGCCGACGTAGCAAAAGCGTTCTGTCGAGTCAGTCCAAACTGAAGTCGCTGCTCGTGTGTCCTCACCGAATAAGTTCTCTGGATTTTATATTCAAAGTACATGTATTTACAGAGGTGCGATTCTGCCTAAACAAAACTCTATACGCTCATTCTCAACACTAAGAAAAAAATTGACTTTCAATATTACACACAAACTAAACTGTAGTACTTGATGAAGCTTTTATATCAGAGTGACGCCAGGATTTTTTAGCCAAAAGTGCCGCTACTCACTTTCATGAAGAGGCTACAGATGTAAATAAGGAATTTAGGACCTATAGAAAACGAGCCAGGTGACACTCTTATAATCTATAGCCGCACGACAATGAAAAAAAAAGAACGTGAACGTTGCTTGTGTCGGCTAGGGAAGACATCAAAACCCAATCACCCAAAGGATGTTGCTTGAAGGAAAAAAAGGTTAATTAAAGATCTTCGTGAATGCCACTAAAATTGGTGGGTTATATTAAAAGCCACTTGCAAACTGAGTGCTGCGTTCTTTAATGCGTGTTGTAGCCTACTGCAATCGTAATCGAAATCAGAGGCGACCGTGGGCGTGTTTATTGTTTATAGCAGGTGCTGCGAAGCAGGCGCAGGAGATGCGTTGATGCGAGTATTGGGTTAATTAATAGCATACAGTTTTCGTTTGGCGGGTAGGTCGAATTAGCAATTAACTACGCTTTCTACATACTATATTTATCTCTAGCTCAGTTCAATACTCATTCTATTACTTCAAATTCAGATCTTTCCCGAGCAAGGCACGGCATTAATATTTTCAATGAACCCCAAGATATTGCGGTTAGCGAGGTTAGGACTGAAATCAGATAACGGCATCTCGTTTTGCGAAATTTGCAACGGTTGAAGCAATCAGGGACAGATTTTTAAATGCAAAAACGGGGCAGTTATTCGTAAAACCGTTCACGACTCAAGTGACTACCTCAGACCAACAACCGGCAACTACAGTGTCTTTCGACATTTTTATCATCGGGAGTTTGCCTCGATAAATTGAGTGAAGTTCCTCAAATTGGTTGGTGCTTTATGTCTATCTTGTTATTTATTACTACGTACTTTTTTTGGAACACACTACTACTACTACGTGCATAGACCGGTATGGCAGCCCTAAATTAAAACCTGCTACGTAGATTGTTTTACCAGATAATGTATTGCTCTAGCTCTAAAATATAGATACTGTGATGGGGTTTATTCGATTTTTTTCTCAACTTCAAACATGTTAAAGAATTTTTTTTAGATAATTCGCAGTTCGTAAGAACTGTCGCTTGCCGCCCAAAGGCCGTTTGTCATCCAACAACCTTCGGGAAACACAATCGTTCGGTCAACCTTGGAGCGTACAATATGCTACTCTATGCTAGAGTCTATAGCTTAATAGAGTCCCTAACGACGAATATCGCTGTGTGTACAGGTAGTATTTAAGCAAGCAAGTCGAAATGCTGTAGGCTATAGCTCAGTACTGTTTAAGACAATCGAATGTTCACTTAAGACCTCAAAGCGTACGCAGCCGCTTCGGCACAGTGTTATGAGCTGGTGAGAAGACAAGAGAGCTAACAAATACTACCTACATTGGTAGCAAACTAACTGTATTATTAATAATGGTGGTGTTTCAATCAAAAACGCATTGTATGACGCAGCTCCGATGCGATCTACTTATGAATAACCCCACTTAGACTTTTGAGAACAAAGGCAAGAACAAAAATTAACTATACTTGGGTTCACTAGAGAAAGTCGACATTTTGGTCCTAGCAAATCCTTTTTCTTATTTGTTCTACGATAAATACAAAAACTAAGTAAATTGATTCTGTTCGAGCGTTTGCCCTATGTATAGCAAAAGTCTACGTAGGTTTTACTGGGGTAGCAGGTGGCTGTGGTCGTATTAATGTGAAGATAACTGAGGCCGGTTACGGAAGCCTCTTTTGAAGAATTTGACTACGAATCTGACTGGAGCCGGTTACTGAGCCTTTTTATTATTTTTTAATACTTTAAAGTGTCGCCGGAGGAGGGATTGCAGCCTTCCAACTTCACCGGGTAGCATTGGTTGCAAGAATCGAGCGTATCTGAGCAGTACCAACGGAACTAATTACATGTGTTGTAGTGAGACCGCGCTGCAGCAGATGCCTTCGATAAGTTAATAGGTTTTGCTGATATGTCTAGCTTGAAGGTACTGGAAATCGTCAGGTACAAAAGCTTCACTGAAAACGATTAACCGAACAGCATATGTTAAATTTCAAAGTCTTCGGGCAAAGCAGAGAATAGAAACAATGAATAGCTATCCCAGCCTACGCGTACCTCTCGTTCAAGTACTAGCAGTACTAGTAGTAGTGTGAAGTAAACGTCGATGGGTATCCATAGTAACTAGACGTAGAATAAAGAAATAGCTTAATCTACGTGTAACATTAGTTATTGTAGCCTACGCGTACCTGACCTCTTTGCAACCTGCACTTGTTGCGGGGCAGGCTGGAGCGGCGCTGAGGCATCTTGGTGCACTGCCACCAGAAATACAAAGAGCCAGACCCTGCCAAGAGGACAAGAGAGAGAGGACAAGAGGTCTGCCAAGAGGACCTCTTGTCCTCTTGGCAGGGTCCTCTTGGCAGACCTCTTGTCCTCTCTCTCTTGTCCTCTTGGCAGGGTCCTCTTGGCAGACCTCTTGTCCTCTCTCTCTTGTCCTCTTGGCAGACCTCTTGTCCTCTTGGCAGGGTCCTCTTGGCAGACCTCTTGTCCTCTCTCTCTTGTCCTCTTGGCAGGGTCTGGCTCTTTGTATTTCCGGTGGCAGTGCACCAAGATGCCTCAGCGCCGCTCCAGCCTGCCCCGCAACAAGTGCAGGTTGCAAAGAGGTCAGGTACAAGAGGACAAGAGGTCTGGCTCTTTGTATTTCTGGTGGCAGTGCACCAAGATGCCTCAGCGCCGCTCCAGCCTACCCCGCAACAAGTGCAGGTTGCAAAGAGGTCAAAGAAGGTTGCCCTGCTGGCACTCCAAGTGGTTGGCATTGTGTCATAGCCATACTTGTAGTTGTTGTGGTCGTAGTTCCCGCCACACTTGAAGTTGTCATCGCTATTGACGTAGGTTCACTCATCTTGCTGCAGTCCACGAACCAGGTTTGGGCTCATAACCCAACAGGTGCTACTGCCAGAGGTACAAGCAAGCGCCATGTGTAGCTTGCTATGCAGTGCGTATGGCTTCGCGGACGAGAAGAGAAGCAAGTGAGCTAAAAGCAGAAGAAACGGGAATGTTTCATTTTTACTTAGGTCTTCTCTCATTCTCGCGTACTCTTCCATACGCAACGTGTCGTACACGAGGAGGAAAACTATGCCATACAAAAAGTAAGTATTAGCCAGCAAATCCCCCTTTGATCAGAACGCGCCCCAGATACGGCGCGTGGATCGTCTTGTCTCCCTTATAGTTGTGCATGACAGCTGAGTTAATATCGCGCACCAGCGCTTGCGGCCTGTTGCTGCTCTCTTTCCCTTACTCCCACGCCACTCATGGTGGCCTTGCACCGCCGTCGTTACGTCCGCAAGACATAACTTCTCACGGAGACCGTGGAACCGATAAGGCCCAACGCTTTCGTGAAGATGTCGGCAATTTTCTCCTGACTTGGAATGTACTGCACAGCAATCTTGCCTTTCTCCCCGAACTCAGCGATTTTTCTGCTGTGCTTTGCAGATTCATTTTCTTGTAGCCTGGCTCAGTCATTACTTTGATCGCACTTTGAATCGACATACAGCGACGAGCACGGCGGAGCGGGCCCCATAATTTCTTTGATAAGCTTACGTGCCCAGACCAGATCCTCCACGCATGTACTTGCCGCTAGCAGCTCGAAACTGCACTTGGGCGTTGTTACCTTCGCTTGCTGTTTGCTCTTGTAGTGTGACATGCAGCTATTGAGCTGCAACAGGTAACCGGTGACTGAGCGACTTGTATCCGGGCAGTTTGCATGATCGGCGTTGCAGTACGCGTCGACGTGTAACGGTAGCGCCGCATCTTTGTTGCTGTATACCATTCCGAATGTTAGCGTACCGCAAAGATAACGTAAAACACGCTTTGCACTTGTGTAGTTCTCTCTTGCGTACGCATTGGCATATCAAGATAGGCTTCTCACTGCGTTAGCAAGATCTGAACGAGTACACACGACCAGGTACTGCAACGCTTCCACCAGTTCTCTTAACGGATACACGGGATTGTTAATCTTAGTCGCGTCAGTTTCAATGGGTGGCAGTTGCTCGTTTGCATCAACGGTGATCCAACTGCATGTGCCGCGCTCATGCCAAAGCGTTCCAGCACTCGATCAATATAGGAAGTTTGTGAGACGCACAGTATCTCGCCGGGCACATAAGTTATCTCCATTGAGAGAAAATGTTTCACTCTTCCCAACTTCTTGAGAGCAAACTTGCTACTCAACCCGGCAATCATCTACTCAATGGCCGGTACCTTGCCAATGATCAACAGATTATCCACGTACACAGTGATGTACACAATCTGGTCGTTCTTCACTCTCTTGTACAGCCCAACTTCAAAGTCACATTGGGTGAAGCCTATTTCAATGAGATAGTCTTGCAGTGTCTGGTACCACTAGCGTGCAGCTTGTTTTAGTCCGTACAGTCCTTTTAACAGCTCTTTTAATAAAAGGACCACAATATTTATCTTCTACAGCTTTTTGAACTACTTCTCCGTTTAATTCTTTAATAATGTTTTAGAAATATGTTTGAATATTGTTACATTTTCACTATGTTGAATATCAATATGAGTTATTATTAAAATTTAGAAAACAATAATTTTTGATAATAAAACAAATCAAATTAATTTAAAAAAGTATTACGGTGGCTTAGCGCATACAATGCCCTTATTTTGTATTGCATTATTTATTTTAAAATAAATTATTTTTTTATATTTTTTTTTTATCTAAACAGATAAAGTAAATGCCAGCTTTAATTGGTAGTTTCAGTAATTAATTTGTTCCTTTAATGATTGGTGCCCCTAGAAAATCCGCATCTTCACGGATAATTCAAATTCACTGAGTTTATATTGGAGACAGCGGGGATGTCGTTATCAATTCAAATAAAAGCTACATGACTAATAGAACTATAAGCTAATAATCTTTTAATCTCCAGATATTTTCCCAATCCAAAAATAAAATCACAGACACGATCAGTTACATCGTGAAAAATACTCTTGTTACTCCATATAAATCTGGGTCCCAACCAGTTTACCGTTCAAAAACGCCGTGACAAAATCAACGTGATAGCAGTCGAGATCGAGCAGGAGCGCCACAAGGAGAAGCAATCGTACAGTTTCAATACGTACAACAGGAGAGTACGTCTCCAGATAATCAACACCGTACTTCTGGCGAAAACCTCCCAATCTCACCTTTAATCGGTCAATATTTCCCTTTTAGCCACGCTTTGCACGTAAAACCCAAGTGGACGTAAGGACACGATCCTTTCGGCTTGTCCACTAATTTCCAAGTGTCATTAATATTGTTGGCTTTTATCTCCAGCTTCATGACATCCATTCAATTTGCACCGAGTGGGGAAGCTAGTGCCGCTGCCACTGACGGAGGATTACCGGTGAGTTGATCTAGAGTCTCCATCGCAGCCATTATGAAATCACGCAGACGTCTACTCATCTTACGCTTGCGCGCGTTTTGCACTCCGACGTGGCTTGCTGGCTGTTGCCTCCGTAATTGACTCAAACTCAGTACGGAACTCATCAGCAGACGGTATCTGTTCATGTCCGAGAACAGCATCCACCAATAAGCCAATCATCTTTCGTCCTTATCTCCAAGTCATAATCGTGCGCCACATCGTCACCGAGAAAATTCCTAACCACTTCGTCACAGGTCAATCGGGCGTTCAAGCTCGGCATGACGGTAGGGTATCGGATCGCCTTCGACGAAGGGATGATCCCAATGAGGAGCAAATTCAAACCTATGGGGCGGTACCTCAGAGGCAAGCGCATCCATGGGGTACGAAGTGCTTCGTGACGTGTGATGCAGATAGCGGCTAATGCGACAGGTACGAAGTGTTCATACTGTATTATAAAGGATAAACTCTCGCTCGTTATGTATCTTATCCTGTCTTGGGCCGAGATCTAGCAAGGTAAACTCACCAGTGACAGCGTCGACCTGAGCCAAGGACCCAATGCTGTCATTCGCAATATCGACGAATTCCTCTGTGGTCTGCCAAAGAAACGGGTCGTCATCAATGGCCGTTTTATTCGAGTGTACTGTTGTCTTCAACACTGCAACAGCGAGGACTGTATCATATCGGCACAATCCAGACAAACCGACGAAAGTACTGCTAGCCAATTCCCTACAAGCATGCAAAGCGGCCCAAAGCGAATGCGAGAGGTTCGTATCGCGTCGCGCAGTCAAAGGTGGAGCCCAGCATGGTCGCTGTGTCGTGGATGGACAATCGTCAGGTGCACTTCATTGCCGCTGGTTGCAGCACTGAGGCGGCAATGCTGCAGCGTTGAGCCGGCGATACCACTGTAGACGAACCAGCTCCTCAGCTTGTCAAGGACTACCAGGATGGCATGGGAGGAGCCGACATAAACGAACCAATCGCGCTAGCAGAGATACTTAGTTCAGGCATTTGTTCAAAAATTGTCCTGTATTCTACACTGCAATTGTGTTGTACTTCACGTTTATCCTGTATAGTACTGAGTGCTATGAAATTTACGAAATATTGCCACACTATCTTCCTCGGTCTCGTCGATATGGCTCTTGTCAACGCATATATAATCTATCGGCACGTCCACGCCACTCAAGCGCCAGGGAAAGCTTCACATTCCCATGCTGAGTTCATGAGGCTCATGCATGTTATGTTGCTCAATGAAGGCGCTGCATATTTCGAGGGCGATCTCTCAGTGGAAGCTCTCTCCGACACCCCTGCTCCCACTTCATCATTACCATGGTGCACGCTACCAGCACGTCACACAAAACCGAAGCAAGTTGATGTGTTCCGGAAGACTAAAGGCAAGAACGGCAAAGAATCTGAAAAGCGTCGACAATACGGATGAAAAGTGTACTCGTTACTTCACCCTGGCAAGAATCCTTGGGAGACAACATTCTATTGTGTGGAGTGCTCAGAAGCAAGGTCCTGTGGCTTACCTGACGACTGCACCAATGCGTAGGGGGAGATATCACCTCTGTGAAAAGGTACGCCAGCATGGCCCCAATGCGCTGGTGAATTCAGCAACATACAGCCAAACATGCCATGACCTTTGGCGAGCCGGATCCAGCATTCCACCGGGGTGAAGACGATTCGAGTGCGTGCACCTACGCGGAGACGGGTAGCGTAACTGACAATGACGTTGTGCAGACTGCGTACATCTAAGTACATAATCAATAGACACAACGAATATCATTCCTCAAGTCACTCGTTAGAATGAATGTTCTCTGAAATTTATTTCAGAGCTAAGGGGGGATCCGGTTGGTGTTTCAATTTCCATAAACTAATAACTCGGATATTTATATCCGAGGAAACCCATGCACTTATGATAGGAGCTCACAAACACAAAAAAAGAGACAGTACCATGATGGCCATGGCCATCTGTACCTGTGTTCAATTAATAAACTATACAAATGTTACCTGTGTCGTCGCCCTCGCGCTTAAGTACGCCTATTTTAATATGGAATGTTGCACGAACAGTTCGCGGAAACTGATACCTGTCTGAATGGCGGGTAAATGCTGGCGATAAGTTTTCTCAGGTGCGTAAGTTACGTACGCTGACACTCTTTACATAGGCGAGAACACTTCAGATGACGGTAAGCTAGCAGGCGGTACGCGCGATTGAGTAGTCCACACTAGGGTACTTAGCAGTCAGGTTCTCGATGAAGATCTTTCTAAATATCTCAACGTGGAGATGATCTTCAACCTTACAACTTGGAGACGGAGCAATTCCGCCTTTAGTTTGGTCCGGAACGGACATGCAGAAGCAGGAGGCGGTGTATGCTCTAGGAAATTTGGCATCAGACAACGACGAGAACCGAGCTACAATCTCACGAGAAGGAGCTATCCCCCCAATGGTGGCGTTTGTGAAGGCGGTGACGGATGCTCAGAACCAATGGGCATTATATGCTCTCGGGGCGCTATCGTTGAGTAACGAGGCGAACCGCGGTGCAATCGCCCAAAAAGGAACCATTCCACCTCTTGTGTCGTTGCTTCAGTCGGGCACAAGTGCTCAGAAGCAGTGGTCGGCCTACACTCAAGGCAAGCTCGCGTACAACGACGACAACCGAGTCGAGATCACACTGGAAGGAGTAATCGCACCTCTCGTGAAGCTTCTGAAACTGGAACGGAAGCTCAGAAGCAGTGGAGCTCGTATGCTCTTGGAAACTTGGCTTGCGATAACAGTGCCATTGCTGAAGCCATTCATCTGGATGATGCTATTTTGCCTCTCGTGGATGTCGTACGAACCGGGTCGAACGCCCAGAAGCAGGAGGCCGCCTACACTTTGGGCAATTTAGCTGCGAGTATCGACGCCAACCGCTGCGAGATCGGTCGAGATGGAGCCATTGAACCGTTGATCGAGCTCCTTCAAGTCGGTAACGATGACCAGAAACAGTGGGCGGCCTACGCGCTTGGCTGCATAGGTCACAACAGTGACACCAACCGCGTTGTGACCGTTGACGAAGGAGGTTGACCTCTACTCGTGACACTCTTGCTGTCCGGAACAGAAGGACAGAAGACGCAAGCTTTATGGGCGCTTGGAAACTTGGCCAGAGCTGACGACGGGAACAGTAAAATTGTGTTCCCGAGTGAACAAGTCATCAGGCCACTGGTGGAATCCCTGAGGTCTGGGACAACTGATCAAAAGGCGAACGCTGCTGCTGCTCTACGGAAACTCGCTAGCTGCTCTACGGAAACACGCTAGCAGCAACGAAGAAAACTGTGGATCACTCCACATCAGTCCTGGAAACGTGTCTGCGCTGTCAACCGATGCTGGCAACGTCGTGAAGATGCCGACCGGCCAGTCCCCTACCACGCGCTAACTCTAATTGGGCCAAGTGTTGGATCATGCTGTCGGTGTGCGCAAGACGCTACTGAAGCTGCACGGCCTCGGGCAGTGCTGCCACCTTCGACGCCGTCAAATCGATGTGTACATCGTGCAAGACGCTCGATGGATTTGTCATCGCAGCACTTAACCACAACACACTAGTTGCCATGAGCATCACCATCTGTTTGGCCCAGGGTCTTGCATAGATCTTCGAGTTGCGCGAAGCCATTCGCCATTAACGTCGGGTCAATCGACAAACGTATCTACAATTGACTGAGATCCATGTCGAGCTCCAACTGTTGGAGCGCAACGGATCCCTTCAAGACGACGCTGTGCTACGACGCTACGCCGCCGTCAAGAAATTTGCTCTTGCTGTACACAACTTCTCGCAATATCTACAGACGTACAACGAGCTGAACCGCTTTATTCGCTTGTTCAAGCGCAGTGAAATGGAGAATGAACGTCAACTCATTGTCACCGATATCGACCAACTCTTCCGGATGCTCGTTCTGGCAACTTCCGTGACGGTGATGAACGGAAACGCGTCTGCTGCTAAGAAAGCTGCAAAGTTCCTCTCCAAGCTAGAGGATTTACACGCAGACGTCAAACTCACACATGGACAAGTACAAGCCGCGTTACTACAGCTCGTGGAGAAGCGAAAGAATGACGAGGCTGAAAGGGAATTGGTAGCTCAGAAGCCTGTACTGCAGCGGAGTTCTGCACCTGCTGTGAGTAATTACTCTGTGCCTTTGATCATGGAGACACTAGCTTCACGTCAAACGGCCGAGAAGGAACAAGCACTGCTGGCTCTCATCCGAAAGTGCGTGACCATTAATAGTCGAGGGCAAGTTCACCAAGCAGATGGAATCACTCCGTAGGCTGCGCAACCAGAAATCCAGTCACTATTACGAGATCTCCAGTATGGCGACGAGCAAGAGAAGGAAGACGCGTCGATTCTCTGTTCATGTTTAGCGACTCGTGGTGATGGGGAAAGACTGCGGAACGCTGGAGTACTGACGCCTCTCGTTGCTCTTCTACTGAATGGGACAGTCAACCAGAAGCTGTGGTCGGTCGATACGTTGGGAACCATGGCTAGCAATAGTGACGATAACTGTGTGGCGATCGCTTGAGAACTTGCCCAACTTGCTTCTTAGACACAACAAAAGCCACCAAGCTAAAGAGCGTAAAAGCTGCACAATTTTTAGTGTGCCGTTTGGCTAATTAACCCCGTAGATAATATATAACACCTATATGCACAGTAATTTGCCACTGTAAGAATAACGGGTGCAAGTCGTTCGCAAAAAAACGTAAAAAATGCAATTTTAGGGGCGGACAGATTTATGGCGCACTGTAATATGCACCGGTACTTGTATACTGCTATTGTTGTGGGTAAAATAAAAGTGATTCAGCAATGCAGATGCTGCGGCTGCGAAGCAGGCGCAGGAGATGCATCACTACAGAAAGTTCCAGCCTTCACAGCGTCAATAGATTTTGTCTACCTAAAGGGAAGGAAATCTTTACAGATAACGAAAGAAAAAACGGTGATAAATTTCAGAGCTTCTTCGGGCCAAGCACGACTTTGTTTTTGTTAAATCACCGCATACTTTACTACCTAAATTCTAGAGCTTCTTCGGGCCAAGCATGACTTTGTTTTTGTTAAAAAAAAAACAAAGTCGTGCTTGGCCCGAAGAAGCTCTAGAATTTAGGTAGTAAAGTATGCGGTGATTTCTTAAAAGTTTTACCCCCTGTAAGTCATGGTCGTAATTTATTACATAATACTGGGAATGCCTCATAGAGGTATGGACAGCCCGCATCGGATTATATCAAGTATTTCCTGCCAAATTTTGAAAGAAGGAACAAACCCTTTCTGGTCACCATACTTTAATCAATACTTAATGATAATGTAACATACACCATTTTCGCTCCCCAAAAACGTTCAAACAGGGGCCAGGGTTCAAAAAAATTTCAAAAATGATCTCAATGAGTCCTTCTCCATTTTTGCCTGATACAGGTTATCGCTCCCTAAAGCTCTGGGTCTAATCTGTATCGCACAGTTAGATAGTGGTGAAGGATTGTGAAGTGAAGAAAACTCCGCAAATAGTAAACACAAGATAAATTGTTATCCTGTAGAATTCAGGGTAACTTTTGCCCTAAAAGGCGTGGCTAAAGGGGTTTAGAAGCTGGTAGCTAACTCCTGCTTCAGATCAGATTCACAGCGAATGAATTGTTCTAATTAAGCCTTGAGACTTTTTATTGCGGTTATACTGATATAATCTGCGCTCATCAAAAAACCGAAAGTCACGGGGCTAATTTGAGAAGTTCCACTGGTGGTACATTCACTATAAATGGAACCTCAGGAGATTACGTGCCATTCCTACCGCTACCATTGTTGTTGCCGTGCTGTTGAGTGCTTGACAAATCCACCTGATGTTTATACCGTATCGATATCTAGATTCGGGGTAGTTGCTATTAATAGGGGACAGCACTTTTAGACAGAAATGTGATGCGGGTAAAATTAGCTAATAATAAGACGAATGCAGTTCCTTTATATCAACTTGTGCCTCCGTAAATAATTGCCAGTCCTTGTGAACTGAGTAACCGGCTAGACGCGCAACTACTCGAGCGGACTATGAATAGATGCTTGAAGGCTGCATCGATACTCATAAGCCGCGATACGACCTTTGAGCAAGTCGTTCAGTCCAACGACAGGAACGAGTCAAACGCGAGCTCTACTAGTGCCTTCAAAAGCGATATATCACGGTGGCTTCATGCAGTCTTTTCGAACTCTTCCGCCTGATGATGACGATGGACGTGAAGTATTCGATGGGCCTGTACAGCACAAACACCAGTCCAACATCACTCCTGCCCCTCCTCAAAAGATCTATCCAGGAGATGCGCCAGTGAAGAAGCAGAACTTGGACAAGAACCCGAGCAAATCTGCCAACTCTCACCACATAGTAGGCCAGCCAGGAAACAAAATCCTATCGTTTCAAATGATACTCGCGGTAGCAGTGTGTACCTGTCTTGGGTAGACACTCTGGCTCATCTTGTTGAATGTGGCGCCCAACGACACGGTGAGCAGCGTCATGAACACCGAGAATTTCGATTATGGCTCCTTCTGGTTGATGGTGGATCCCTCGAAAACGATGGTGGGATTTGCAGCATTTGGGTTGTCTGTTGTGGCGCTAGGATACCTTGGTGTCCTTGTTAAAATGCTTACAACGCTCTGGAGTTCAAAACAAGCCTATGTAGTCCACGGACTGGCGAGCAAGAAGTTTAGTGAGAAAGTGGGAAAAGCGCTACAGGAAGCCACGGACCAGCGAACAGGAAGCAGAGTGACGTCAGCTACAGCCAGCCTGGCTTTCTCTCTCACTCGCGAAGACAGTTCGGCCCGAAAACGCATTGTACGGTCATTTATGTTTGTTTGGTCGAATGTCGGTTACTAATGGGCTTCTGCATTTGTAGAAATTATTGATGAAATTTGGAGACTTGGCACTGGAAACGTTACTCCTCTACCAGATGCTCGAAGCTGGCTCGCCAACGCCCCTCATTGCCATTTTTACAGTCGTAGTGGCAGCAAACTCGCTTGCCTGTGCAGCCATGATGTTTGTCCCTCATGAACGCGCCCCACTCGCTGAAACTCTCATTGATATTTTGTAAGTATGGTATAATTCACAGGTATTGTGTGCTAGTTACAACTTACACTAACTATTTTTTTTTCATAGATTTGATTTTCTTATCATCGTGGGATGCCCCATGCTCGTGGTCTTCTACTGCTTGTCTAGCTTCACGCTCGACCGTGCCAAATTTGCGATCAATCTGGAGGTTTTCCCTGTGGGCTGGTTCGAGCAAGGCGCGAGTGTGATTGCAGACGCCGAACAAACTGCGGTGATCTACGAGAGTCTCAAGTCGCTGCGTATCATGACTCCGCTCAACTTCTTCACGCGCATTGGAGTCAACATGACGCTGTGCTTTCGCCATTGGCAGCTCGTGGATCTCTTACGTGACCATACCAAACAGCGCAGCAGCGTGTACCCCAAGCGACATCGCTTTGGAGCAGCTTTCCTCACTGTTTTCGCCATAATGCTCATCGTGTTTGTGGAAGAAAGTATGCGAACCTCTTCTCTAGCATGTCAGCCACACCCAGAGTGCGTCGTGAACGCACGTCGATGGACGATGCTGGAGACTGGATCTCTCACTCAGTGTCCATGTTTAATGCTGATCGACCGAGACATCGCCCCCAAGACGTACGCAGAATGGGAAAACCCCACGAACGTGACGGACAAAGTTGCACAACTAGCGTCGATGGGAGACCTCCAGACGCTTCAGTTGACTAACCGCTACTTAGGGGTTCTACCCGACGAACTACGACGCTGCAAAAGCTTGAGACACTTGTACGAACGCTTATCTGGTGTGTGTAGTGATCGTCGTATGTTTCATTTCCTTCTTGTGGATCAAGGAACTGACCAAACTCGAATATCTGTAAGTTTATAAACCTAGCTTTTGCTTTATCCCTTTAAAGTGTATGCAAGTACTAACCAGTGGACGATAAGACATGTGGAAAGCAAAACGAGCCCCATGGTGGTCTTGCCCGACGATATGTTGGAAGACATGTCGGCACTCACCTTCATTCACTTTGCGGCGTTCATTCCGATGGTCAAACTTCCGTCTATTGACGGTCTCACGAACCTCAAGTCGCTCACGCTTGCAGTGTTTCTTTTCCTTGAGGAGGTCCCCCCATTCGATCACCTTCATAATCTCGAACGGATCGTGTTATCGTGCATTACAGCAATCCCGGGCATACCGGCCTTCTCTCCGATCAAAGACCTCAAGTCGTTTGCCGTCTCGGACCGAGGAGCTTGGTGTTGCAACGGATTCCTTGGGACGTGTGACCTCAGTAATGGCAACTGTCGTGTACATCCACTTTGGGGGAGCCCTGCAGTGTCTTGCTTGGATCCGAATCGCACTGAAAATGTGGCAACACCTGCAACTCTGGCTGCGGTAGAAAAGTTTGATGCCACCACGTGTGGGCCTGTTCTTCAGCCTGGAGTTCTAGAAGGGCCCCCAACACCAGAGATCATGGCTCCCTGTAACGGAACAATGTATCGCCAATGCGGAGATGCCGAGGCCATGTGCTATAATGCTCGCTTTATGGGAATAGCGTGCACGACTAACGCGTTTCCAATTGAGATGCGTCGCCGACAAATTGCTCAAGGAGTCGGCGATCCATGCGATCCAGAAGTTGAAGCGTGGCTAGGATGCAAGTAAAATTGAGGACACACGGTAATTAATGTCGGTTCCATATGTAAGTACGCCTACATCGGATGGTTGAACGTTAAGCTGGTTATTGTGCTCTAAGTTGGCATGAACAACTACACTGAGTATGCTTCGTTCTGTTATCTTCTGTATATGCCGGCACGATTAACCATGATAAAGTGAAGCCGTTTTCTGAGCTTATCCCGATCGCCGTATCCGAAAAGGCTGCAGTCAAGTTCAAACCACAGCTATACATCGACGCGGACTGTGTTTCGCTTCCGCAAGCGAGATCACCGGGACTGGAGTATGATGCAACCAACTCGCACCTTCTAAACTCGATTGTTTTGTATAAACTGCATTATCGCTACACAGGTTTTATCGCTTTTTTTGACCACTTTCAGACTGACAATTTGAACTTACATTTTGAGATAGATTATTGAACAAGGAATTTGCCATTTTGAAGTTGAAAAGGTGTACCCTGTAGTAAGCGAGCAAATAATCGCCCTTAAGTATCTTCGAGAAACGGCGAAGCTGTGCATTGCGCAGCAAAAGTGTTATTGCACTGTTGGAGGTTCGTATCTGGTTAGGCTTGAGTTCGTTTAAATATTTGCTGGAAATGGGTATCACCACCTGTAACTATGACTTCCACGTATTTCCTAGTTAAGTAAAATAAAAACTTCTGCAGGGCACAAATCGTTCATTGCACTTATAATGCTCTCACCGTAAGAGTACCTTACCATATACGTGCTGGGGCCCGCTGTCTACATGACTCTTTAATCTATCCCTGAAGCACCCGGGTCGGTGTAATGTATTCCTCCATACGAAGTGCGAACCGAATTCAATCAACATAATGCTCCCGCCCATGTGCCTCACTTAGGCATTCCGCCCAATGGTCATATACGACATCAACCGTATTCTCATCCACTTCTATCATTATGCAGTTCTCTCCTCCTTCCAAAATCTACTGCACGTCGCCCTGTGGTCCTGCCGCCTCTCGACTGCGTGCGTTCGATTGAGAGTCCACGGCAGTTATACAGTGCTTCGTCATTAGGTGTCCATCTGGGAGTACTTACAGAGTGTTTTGAGCAGCAACAATGTACCGAAGATGGACATCGCCTGGAAAGTTGCACACCATGATGATGTTAGCGGAGCAAAGCTTTGAAGTGGTTCGCAATATAAGTCACCACGCTGTTCACGCCCCCAACTCCGAGGAGAAATAACAACTGGCCACTGACTTACGTCTAGCATTGCTAGAGTCTTTTTAGCCTCTACCATTGAGCAATGAAGACGCTTCGAAAATCGTGCATGCGCTATCGTTGTGCCGGACGCTTGTTGAAATGGTGGCACGTAGTCAACCTTCCAACCAAACAGCTTGCCGATGAAAGCGGTGTATAGGTGGCGCTCGGTGGATTTGACCTCGCGCTGTTTCAACTTGTTCAGGTACTCCTGCTTGGAAAACGGGTGGAAGAAGAAGGACGGCTCCACGTTCGGAAATTGCACCCACCACCTTCGTTTTCTTGAGTTGAGGTTGCCGTTGCTTTGGACTCTTCGTGTAAGTCGTTACGAAACTGGTCTATTTAGCGCTTTAGCTTGCTTGCGATGTCGTGTTGACGCGTGATAGCATCTTGTGGTTGTAAGTTTTTCTTACGTGCTGCTTGCTCTATGGTGACTTGGTACAAGGCTGCAGCCTTCGATTCTGGCGAGAGTGGATGGAGTATCGTCTGAGCTGTATAAATATGGTCTTCCAGAATTTTCTCCAGACGTTGGCCAGCGAACCATGCGTCCGCGCTGCTGTGTGAGGCGCAAACGCTGACGTTTAAAGGCCTCCAAGGCCTCGACTAGGTCGGCATTGTTTGAGCTGTCCATGGTTCTGATTTGTAAAATGGTGTGGAGTTGTAGAATGACTCAATGACAGAAGCGGCAAGTTGGCGAATGACGCTATGGCGGTCGTGTAAATTGCGTGATCATTCATGTACTTCATAATATAACGCAAACAGGGATGCCATGGACCGCATCATTGTTTACACCGTATGGTTAGACCATGCTGAGCACACTGCCAAAGGGTCAAGTATAAGTTATACATGTACTGTATAACGCATCTTGGTATGAGTGCCGGACACGACTGCTCGGGCTCGGCCAGTCATACAGTGATGCGATATACATTCCATTTCTATATCAGACGGGAGAGAACAGGTAGTGAGAACCACACAGTACAAGAGGGATGGTGGGTAGCACCGCCGATTGGGACGTCAGCACCGTAACTTCGATTGTAAGCACCTTAGTAGAAGAGGGACATAATCACCGCTATAGCATATATTATCACCGCAATAATTACTACAAACACCGTATGCCTGGACCAAATCACCCAAACAATCCCTATACGATAAGTAAAGCGCTAGGAAAGACACGTGCAAAGCGATCATACATCTCTTAGACAAAATTCAAATGCATGATGTACATCTTCCTATCCCCAACTTTATAGAGGGGTCGTTAGTGATCATAAAACTGTTAACTAAAATCATACGCGATTATAATCCTGTTCTACAAATTCAAACACCGTGAACCGAGTTTAGTATAGTGAGACTTAGTTGTAGTCAATAGCATAGTAACAGCGTGGTTAGCAGACGTCGCTACGATAGCTCTAATGATGGTTATAAACCAATAGGATCATATCCACGACCACAACACAAAAATAACACTGAACAGTGGCCGACATAATTAAACCGGCGCGGACAATCAACTTCCCTGACCAGTCGACAGGGCTCAGTAAGCTGATGGCTCAGCGATCGCCGGTAAAGCTGCATTGAACATACGATGCGATTGATGTATGATCTTTTTATTTATCTTTTCTCATTCAGGTGGCTGATGCCGATCCTTCGGGAAGTGTTAGGCGCCCACGGCTCCCGTGGACGTTGCTGTGGAGCACTCCTGTAGGGTCGACAGCACTACATTCGTGCTATACAGACACCCTCCCTAGCAAGCTATCCACAAGAAATACCGAATCAACGTGCAACCTCACACGTGAATACGTCGCTCGTGGAGAGCTAGCTATAGCTGCAAGTAATCACACAAAGCGGACAATATACACAAAATGTGTGTCATCTCGCTGTCGAGCCAGCATGATACATTGTCGATGCAGATACAAAATCATAACATGCGAGGCAAGTGGATTTTCCGTCGTCTATGTCCAAGCGCACATACTATGCTGGAGCCTGCTATTGAATCTTCACGAGAATCGCACTTATCCGATGAGATGAAACTTTACGCTGATACTAAACTATCCGAGGACTCTACTATCTTTCCGCTCGTAATTTTCGCGTTCATCTGCGAAAAGGACAATGACGGAGTTTTTCGTGGTCCGCCTCCTACTCAAGAGCAGGTACAAGCATATACAAAGAGGTGGCGTGCGCGAAACCGTGATGATACGGTCCAAGCGGTGATCAATTTCTGCGCACAAGCCATGTACCGTTCCGAGCACAATGAAAATCAGACCTGTAATGATCGCTTGGTATTTTGTGATATTGTGGAGGAAGATGGACACATAATACCGTTTGTCGGAGATGGATCAGATACTCAGCCACTACGCGTCGAAATTACGAGCTATTCGCTATTGGAGGCATACATTGCAGTACAAAATGATCCCCGGTGCACAACTGTAGACACATCGACATCACACATAACACATTGAGTACACGATATCCTGTATTAATTCTAGGAATTTCTGATCGGTACTTTCCTATCGTCTACTACTGTGCATCCCAGCGTCGGGCTGATGATATTGCGTGGATTTTGGCATATCTGAAACGCGTTTTGCGCGAGAGTTACGCTGTTACGTTTGAGCCAAAGTACGTGATGACCGACGCCGATGATGCACAGTACAATGCATGTGTGCAAGAGTTGCCGTCAACCACCATCCTGATGTGTTGGTTCCACGTCACCCAAAATATCAAGGATAAAGTTCGTCCACTAGACGGTGTGACTAGAAAAATGATATTTTGTGACCTTAACCGCCTTCATTTCTGCACTTCTAGAGATGAATATCAGTTGCAGAAACGACGAGCACTAGCAGCTTGGCGTTCCGCCTTCGGGTTGTCCCTCGCTTCAAGAAAGTAGCTAAAAGTTTGATTTCGCAATGGATAGAGCACTCCTCAAGCGATACACAGCAAACCGTAAAATCAAGATTTTCAAAATGGCAAATTTACCACACTCCTCCAATATACGCCGCGACCAACAACCCGCTGGAACAGTATCACAAAACCTTGAAACTGATTAACAACTCGAATCGGGCTACGCCAATCGAGCTACTGCAGCGTTTGGATAGGTCAAGAACAGCTTTTATCGCAAAACATATCTCTTTCAACAGTGTTGCCCATGTATCAGCTCGGTTAAAAGCTTTATACTATCGTATGAAACGACATGGAGCTATATCCGGTAAAAACAGTTCCGCCGGTTGGCAACTTGCGGCTTGCTCGTGTGATGTCAGCACCATGGGTTGGGACCAACAGCATTCGTCGAGTAGGTATACCAGATTCCGGCGAGGGCGAGGTTGCTTCCTCGGAAGCTGATGGTAGTGATGGATATAATCCCAACAATGATTCCGGCGAGTATTATCCCAGGTCTAATGATTTTTCGGAGACTACTGATGAAGAAGCCATCGCTGAGGAATCATCTATCTTTGGGACTGAAGGAGACGCACGATCTTGTCTGGATGCTGTACAACCCGCTGAGAACATTGACTCGGACACCGACGTCGAATTCCACGACGCGGACGTGGCGTTGCCTTATAAATCGAAATACACGATGCGTATGATCTGGGAGGTTATGCCCAGAGATGGGTGGATTGTGAATCCTGCTTCAAATCGTGTCAATGTCGATTTAACGCAAAATTCGCGATGTGTTTACACGTTATGGATGCTGCTAAAATACTGAGTGTTCGATGCCCTGGTATGCCGAAACCAAAGTAGAAAATCGTAAATCGAAGTCGGAAAAATCGTATTCGGAAAAGACGTCCGAGACGCACGAACCGCCAACAAGCACCAAGCGATGATCGGAACAATACCAATAACATTGTAGATGGGGATGAAGTTCCTTTAGGTCCACAACCACCAGTAAGTGCAAATAGGTCAAGTCAGCTGCGAAGGCATCCCGACGCTATGAGAAGTTATGCAATATCAAGGCAGCCCGTGTTGGGCCGCAACGCACCTCCACATAGGAATGCAAATGATGTGGCTATCGACACTTCCTTGGAGGCCCCCTTATCGGATTTCCAATCCGTTCCAGCTTTCGTCCACCGTCCTGCAGTTCCTATTCTATTAGTCCAGCCCCAACAGCAGCTTGAAGCACCACTAGCACGGTCTAGTGAGAGCCAGCACGAGACCGGCTCTTTAAGCTCTACACTCGTCACCTCACCGTCTTCGCGTAGAGTGTCTACTAACACCTCACATCAATCTTGCACCCAAACGAAAAGGAGAAGACTATAGAAGAGTGCGGCTGCACGCAATATGCGCAATTAGTGGTGGTGGCCATATTTCGAGTCTCCGTATCCATACATTCATTATCTTATTGACATATTCGATTTTTATCGTCCAATTCTACTACGTCGATGGGGATTACACGTACGGTGCTGTAGACTTCATTTACGGTGCTGGTGTCCATGTCGATGGTGGTGTAGGCTATATGGACGGTGATTATCACCTAGTTTACACAATCCACAGCTTTTACGGTGTTGAGATCCAATATTATGGTGCTTCAATACCCCACGCACAGTACAAATGCTATACTAGCTGCTGTTTGAATCCTGCCTACAGTAGTTTTTTTTAGTTCGATATCTCACAGTGGATGTCATTATGTTGTAATGGCGGTCTTGACGGTCTGCTGCGATGGGAATAGGCTATTCATTCCGAATACAGTAACGAAAACCTCATGCTAAGTCTACAATATAAAGTAGCTCCCAATTAGTTCGTGATACAAATAGCTCCCAATTGGTTTGTGATATTAGGCCATGCCAGATGGTGTAAACAACAGTAGTGGTAGAGAAGTTAGATGGGGCTAGCTCAAAGACGTGCACATGTACTAAGTAACGAGAATGGTGGGCACATTGCTCTGTACGAGGTGAGGATCATTCGGACTTACAGAACTGTACCTTATTAACCTTGGAGCTAGACCGAGATTCGAATTGGCATATACATTCTTCTGTTACGTGAGCTTTTTTCGTTTCAAATATGGCCTGACGAACGTGCTTTGGGAACAGCTCCCGTCATCACGACGCAAGTTAGGCCACCTACGGTGACCTAACTATCAATTATTTCGGAACGTCTCGCTGTTTGCAGCCAGCAAGTCAAAAGGTTTGGTGGCCCCTTCTATCTCAAGTGAATTCAGCTATTAGCCCTTTTAATACGTAAAAATGGGAAAATGTCCAAAGGTGTATGAATTACAACGGGAGCAGCTCGCCTCCGTAATGGACGATGTTTTACGGCATCATCGAGAGCCCCTGACTATTGTGGCCAGCCGTCCCTCTGATGAACGCGTCTGTGCGGATACAATGGCCCAGCGCATTTCCGCCTCGGGCAGGGATCAACATCAAACCGTACATACAAAAGAAGGCCTTCCTGGCCATCACGAGGATTTTGGACAAGCAGAACTTCGGACCCGCCTTAACGATGACAATGGGGGAGTCTATGTCGACAATACAGTCTTATCTCCGCAACCAGCTTTGCCCACTGATAAACCCTTAGGGGAGCATGATCAGCCGCCAGCACTTCGCAAGGGAATGACGTTCGCTTCGGGGAGAGAGACTGTCGCGGCTGTGAAAAACTTCGCCCTGTCACAAGGCAATTACTGCCAGAACATGGTGACGGCTTTCACGATGACTCTAGGTATTGCTGATGTTATGCTGATGGTGGCAGCGGCGGTGCTCAGACCTCATCAACGGAGACATAGGGATCAGGAGAGCTCTGGTGCTGAGACCCCTTTAGGTGATACTCTTTTTCGAATAGACAGCATTTACTTGGTGGTCTACGCTCTTATTTTTATCAAGGATAGCTGTAGAGTTGATGACTCTTAATTAAAGAAGGCTCTTCATTAAAGTTTGCACATACCTTTTCTGTGGCGGTATGTGGATGCAGGTGTATGCACATATACTGATGAGGGCGGTATGGGCTCGGGATTGTTGGTTGTTACACGTTTAGCCCATTCCAACAGAATTCATACACCTTCGAACATTTTCCCACGTAAAAATAGTTAAACGAAAGATTCTAAGGTGTGCAGCCTATAGCGTAATATATCGATCTCGCCAACAAAGTTTTTTTTATAACTTAGCAACGGATATAGTATTTAGCTAAACGTGTTTATAATTTACGACATTCCAAATCTGATCACCAGAATGTTAGGGAGATATTTATGTGTACCCAAAACAGTGCCCGAAGTGCCCAAAAGTGCCCCTTGGGATTACTACAATTTGCTTCAAATTACCTAAAAGACCGATCCGTTACTGCCCAAAACACCCAAAACACTGCGTCCCGTTACTAAATAACACTTCTATCATGTTAACTCGTCATTTTAATTCACTACAACCTCGACCAACTAAGGCGAGCGGGTGCGAGGTCGCGTAGCCGATATAACTAATTTACAGCCGAAAATCGCATAGTGCACGGAATACGAGTAATGATGCTCCACCCTGTAACTCAAAGTTCGGTATTCTGCCGCACGCTTGCTCTCCTTCGTGGTATTAACTGTAGAATAACATCGCACGCGTCTATCACCACATTCTCTTGTTCCTTGATTGGACATATTATGACACCATGTTTAGCAGGACGGCTACTTTGGCACGAGAAAGCTGTTTTAAAGCTGACATACTTTGATCTTACCGGTACTTGTGTCAACGTCGACGTCGGGAATGTAGTCACAGGGCATTACGGCCTGAAAGAACCGAACCTGAACCACCGTTCACGAAAAAAACAGCGCACCTGAAAACCCCCAGAACTGTGGTTCTAAGGTTTTATTGGTTCACTTGCGATTAACTTAGTTGGAACGAACCAAAGTGAACCAGAACTTAAGCGAGAGGCAGGTTCGCTTTCTCGAGCTATGATTCGCTAAAAGAGATTATCTGATTCGACCTGAGGCAGGGCGCGGTTTTATGAGAGCGCGTTCAGAAGCACAACCACGGAGCACTTCCGTGTGTTGACGATGCGTTCTTGTCTGTTCTTCGAACCAGAGCGAGCACACGTCCACTGCCCGTGCTATCGATACGGCAACGTAGGCAACTGGTGGTGTCTTGTCTTGGACACTGATACATGCCATTCAAAAGCGCACCCATGAGCACAACAGCCCATGCGGCTTATTCAGAAGAGTGAGTTCTGGCCAATGACGCTTCGCGAAAACGAACCAAGACTGTAACTGTTCATGAACTGGTTCACTCTTTATTGCAAAAATGGCCATAGAACCAGGCAAGCCGATATACCGAGTCTTAAACTGGTACTTGAAACGTTCGAATCTGATAAACTGATTTACCGAGTTCTACACGTCGCAGGTTCGTTCAGGCCGTGCTGGGCATGGTTCGCTGTGATTTATGTTTGTCAACACTCAGAATTTGTACTGCCATGTAGTTATTTTCACCGCAAAATGTGTCCCAATGAGCTGAATACAAGGCTACAAAGAATTTCATCTCGAGATCTCACGTCACGCAACATGACTCAATGCCACTTTTTTGGCGGGGGGAGGGGGGGGGGGGGCTAGGCCAAGGCACGGATATTTATAGTTGAAATGTACCAGTAAGCACAAGGCACGTACGTAACACTATACAACAATGATGTTCTAGCACGTTTTTAATATTTAATGATCGTCACTTGATACTGAAGTATATAACAAACTCATACATCGTCTTACAGGAGTTCGAAGAACTCAGAATTGCTAGACCACAAATTATCATTTCGCCGTCCTCATCCAAACAGAAGTTGCTCTGGTAGAGGACCTGGCTTGGTATAGGCAACTCGGGGAGCATGTTTTGATTTTCAAATTGTGGACTGAGGAGGCTTTCAGTACCGTAATGGATTGTAGGACATACGGTAAATCAAATAAGCTTGCGTGCAGCACGCAATCAGTGTTGACGCTAATCCCATCATCAACGATATACCGTCCAATGTCATATTTGGCACTCGTCTAAAAAAGCGGCTTGCCTGTCACATTTGGTTCAAACAGATTTACACACGTTTGAACACACGCGTTTGATACTATTAGCCCTGTCATATGTATTTATCCTGGGAGTATGACCAGCAGAGCTAGCATCTCGGTTTACCCAGTCCATCCAAATGAATTCCCAATCACGGTTAGGGTACCCGTGTCCAGTCCGGTATCCCTTTCGGTTAACCGAAGTCCAATCCGCCTCTTTTCGGGTATCCATTCTTACCCATGGGTACATTCAAGTAGCGAAACGAGAATCCATTTTTTTTTCAAGAAAGCCCCATTTGTAAGAAACAGACACCTCATCGCTAGCTTTGTAGATTTCCGTGATAATAAAAAAGGCGACTACATCTTGCTTGGTGATTTTTACTCAAAAAAGGACAATTCTAAATTCGCTGTTAAAACAAGGAAAATATTGTTAGTTCGGGTACCTGTGTCCAATCCGAAACCGGGTATACCCGCTACTAGTAGCTCGGGTACCCGATATTGGGTACCCATTTGCGAGCTCTGATGACCAGACCTCATTAAATCCGGCACGTCGCACACAAAATAGGCAATGTGCCGAAATAAAGTTTTTGGGAGTGCCTTAACGCGTTTCTAAAATTTCGCTTGAACTACAGTCAACTTTCACACAACACACTCCCACCTCAATTCTTACTGGAGCGAGATTATGTCAATTTTGTTCAGATATTGACTTTTTTACCCCAATTGTTGCTATAAAACGATACTGTCAGGCTGAAAAAGGTAATCAAGTCGACGTTTTGTTAAAGTTGTACCTAGCTCGACTTGAAACGCTCAAACGCGAAAATCCGCTGAAGCACTATTTGTGGACAAAACAGGTACCGAAGCGGATTGGTATTCATGAGCTCACGCCGCTCGCTGCTCTTACACGAAAACGACTCTGCGAGGCTTTTGAAAGCCGACCTTTTTCCTCGTTCCCATAAGATGGAGGTTATTCGAGACGATTCCTACGTGTTAGAAATGTAGCTGCGCTTGCACCCTACATACAAAATACCCGAGTCATCTGTGAATCCTGTCTTTCGTCTGTGGGTCGTCAACATGGTGGAAATATGACATAGGCACAAGATCAAGTGGAATAAATATTTGATAGAAGAAAACAGAAGCTACGAAGTGTGATGTTGAACGTAGCAGAGCAGAACGGCTATGACACTGACCACGACACACAAATACAAACGCATGAGTATTCAGATGAGCTTAGAGAGCATTTCGCGCCACAGCGGCGAAGGCCGCGTGTTACCAGAGTGGAAACTCTAGTGGATGATAATATTTCCCGTTGGAGTAATGATCCTACGGATCTCAGGGTTATTGATGGAAATCTGAGCCTGTACTAAGTTTTTGGTAGAGAGTAAGTGAGGAAGGAGATTATCGACTCCAACCGAAAGCAGCTAAGCTGCTTTTTGCGGTCCCAGCACCTTCTGAACACATTGGACGCGATTTTAGTGTGGCATGCAGTATGATAACATCACAACGTACTAGGCTTTCTCCGCACAACATCGACATGGCGATCTTTCTCAATCGAAACAGCAAATACGTAGACCTCGCCCAATGCCAAGAAATTCATCCAAATAAACTATAGAATCGTGTGCCTGCTAGCATGACGTTTCCTTCTGAGGCAGTGCCTGACGACTTCGGAGAAGATTTGATTAGCGAAGCTATGTTCTAGTACTAGCCTTGACTCGCAGTAATATTTGAAATACTTCTTTTCACAAAAATGAAATGTTATTGGCACCATTTTGGCCACAAGACCTTAGCCGTGAGAATCCATATTGCATCGCAGCTTGTGTATACACAGCCACTCCTTCTTCTGCTCTGTGTTGGACTCCACGCTGTGCCTGAGCAATAATGGCTTTTAAGTCTGGTTTTCTGGTGTTCTTCATTTTTTTTCTCCTGGGCTCTTGCATTACAAAAGCGCTTCGCTTCTTTACCCGTGTGCTGTTTTGGCACTCCTGTCTCGGTCTCTTTCAAGGTTGCTTCAGCTTGAGCACCAGCGTAAACTCTTGCATTAGACTCCTCTGCAACAGTACGTGCCAAGTCATACATTCATTCGCACGGAACCGATTCGCCACTTTTAGAACGGTTGTGTCCCGACTCATTATTTTCATATTGATTGGTAGTATTGCTTTCTCGCCATCATCGGAACGACGCCTAAACTGCGTCTCCAACGCTGCTAATCAAGAGCCCATCGCATCCACATCTTCAGTTAGCTGGTCGCACTTGCGACGCACACTTGCAGTGTCGTCACGATGAAGTTGCCGCGTTGATGTCAGTATCGTTTGGTTGCTCTGGACAATGCATTACGCAATCGCTTCTCTAACCGGGGCTCTGCATCCAATATCTGTTTACGTACTTCCTTTTGAGCGTGCTCAGAGTACGCCTTCTGAAGTTACTTGTCATTACCCACCTGAAGCTTTGTTTGAGCTTGCTGAAAAATCGTCTACATTTTGCTTTCGAGACGGGCCTCGATCTCAGATCTAGCGTTGCTAACACACTCCGATATCGGCTCGATAAAGCCACGTCGTCCTTCAGATTTTGCATCTACTTACGGGTCCTCAAAATAGCAAGTCGCGCTTGCTGCTTCGCGGATCCAGCGCCTACCAAGCTCTTCCCACCACTTTTGCACCTGACGCATAACTTCTCGATGGGTTGAAGGAGGTTGGCTGGTGGTGAGCAGCGGAGCTTATCCTCCATCGCTTTGCGTAACCCCATAATAGCATCGCTTAACTGATACTTGATACGCTTCATGTCGCAGCTTGTTCTTTTACGAAGACACTTGCTTGATGTATGTCTCCCAATACACCACGACGAATGTCGTCAATTTGCTGTTTGGCCATCGCTTCAAGCTGTTCAGTGTGTTCGGACTGATGTCGGACGAGAGCATGAAGCTGTGCCTCCATTACTCGTCGAGTCTCCTTGGAGACAGAACATCTCCACCAGGTTATCAATTTCTGTAGAGAGAAGTCAGAAGCTGACTTAGTGACTCAAGAAATGGTTTCACTTTAGAAATTTCCATGGTGAGTTAGCAGCGTAGATGAAGGAATTCACCTGAAAAGTGGCAGGCATGATATCACGACAAGCAGCGATATTTTCGCGAACTAAATTACGCAAAGATGCGTTGGGGGGGGGGGGTCGGCGCATTGACGCATATATCGTATTGATCAGTGGTTTACATGTACGTTGGTCGCGCTTTGGAGTATGCTTTCGATCTGTATCCACACCTATTGCAAATTAACTAATCGCGCGTAGATTTATTTCGCAGCAATACGAAACTTTACGACAACAGCTCAGTGCATCAGTGAGTGGCCTTTGTTTCGATGTGTTTATATCTAGGAGCACTTACCTAACAAATTAATTCTCTCAGCCTAAAGGGCTGACAGTATAAAAGCGAAAAATTGTTTCTAGTTACTGTGCTTCAACTTTGCCTTCAAATTGCTGTTCCAATAGAGGGATCAAAGGAGATATTATTTTCGATAATTTCGTGTTTGTAAGAAGCATCCGTTTTTTCAAATTTATAAATGCGGCTCAAAAGTTGACAAGGTTGTCGCGAAAATTTTTACAAATGTAGCCATCTTAATATCCGTACTTTTTCAGTGAAACCACGGTAGTACCTCTGATCAATTGCAGTATCGAGAATCGTTAAAAAATATACTTTAATGAGCAGTAAGACTACAGTTATTTCTTGTGAAGAGACATTGCTGCTACTTTACTTGTCCTGTTTAAGCTTACAATTGCTCCAATGGCAACAAGTATCTAAAAATGCACCAGCCGCAAGTGTTTACCGTTAGATAACAGTTGCCGTTAGAAATAAGCTGCAGAGAATGCTTTGACGCTAGAAGGCGTGATCCAACGAAGACTTAAGACGAGCCGTAGTGTACGGAATCACTGTTCTACATCAATATGGCTGAGCAAACGCTGCAACCTTCGCAGTTGTCGTCGGTAGACTACATGAATCCAGCTGAGCATGCTATCGAATGCTTACTGCAGCAGATACTAAAAACAGCAGATACTAATAAAAAATTGCCGATATCTTCGCAGTTATCGTGGGTATAGATTATTACGTACACGTTGCAATGGTGGCTGCGGGTGGGACAGCAACGTCATACCAGTTGGTATAGCTGTATGAAGATGAACATCGATCCACGTCACGGGAGCAATGGATTTTAGAGTTTTGTGCTGGTCAACCAAGGCGGAATGACCATAGCTAAAATTAATGCTGCCGTTGTGGACGATTAAAATAGTCTGTATCCTACTGTATTCTAAATAACGAAGCTGAAGATGCCATGAACTAGTTAGTTGATACAATTGAAGACAGTTGTGAAATTGAAGGCACTGTAAAAAAAAATGAGATCCGCCTATTGTGAATAGGAGGAAGCGGCGCCTTAACGAACCCCACTGTACCTTATACAGCTACAGGCTGGACACAGGTGGTGCGCTTGTTAAGGCAATGTGTTCAGTAGAAATCGATCACGGTCATCTCCGACGATGTAGCGTTGCCTTTTTATTTTTCGTGAGCTAAAGTTGCACATGAATGTGTATTCCTTTTCCGGTGCTGTAAGTGTATTGTCGGCTGAGAAACCTCGTGCGGCGAAGACGCGCTACTGTTTCGGGATCCGTTCACAAGTTGAAAAATCATTATTGTAAAAAGCAGTTTCTTGCAGATATGAATTCAGATAGAGCGGCTGCGCAGGAGATGCTTTGAAGGTTAGGCTTAGTCATTTTAAAGTTTTGTTTCTTAGTAAACAACTTTTTACCTGTAAGTTTTGTTTGCTCTTCTGCTGCGCAGCCGCAGGAGATGCTTTGAAGGTTAGACTTAGTCCTTTAAAGTTTTTTTTCTTAGCTAACAACTTTTTACCTGTAAGTATACCGTTATGAGCGGTATGCTCTAACCAAGTTTTGTATGCTTTCAATGCGTTAGTCCTACTAGGCAGTTCACACCAAGGCCTCAAAGCAGGTCTTACAGGATATATGGCCTTCTCTACTGCGTTCAATATAACAAAATTAGCCATGAACTAACGTACTACGGAACTAGAACTCCGGCTTGATTTTCGAATTTAGGGACATATGCTTCGAGCCCTTAGGAATAATATTGCTTAATAAAATTAGTAAACAATAGCACAAAATATTCACAAGTGGTCCTGGATGCTGAACAGAAAAGCATTTGAAGGATCCGCCTCCTATATGTACTAAGTAATTTTTTGGGGAATCTGGCGAAGGTACTACCAGCCCACTGTCTCTAGTTAATAGAGTAGTTTTGGACCAGAGTGACTCGCCTACTAAACGCTGGGTTTAAAATCCAGAGAATGGTGTGGCGGTTAAAAGGAATTGTAAATTGACCTATTAAAGATCTATTTGATTATTTAAAGAGTGTACGTCGTGAAAAAGGATTCTCTCGATTGTGGTGAAGCGCCCGTTAAGTTGTGGCAGCTCGAGCTGAGTGATGGATATTGACTCGATATGACCAGGCGGGTTCGGGGTGAAGCTGGAGCGACCTCGTCCCAGAAAAGGATGCGGTCGGATCGCCGCGACCTGGATCGGATTGTCACCGCGTGGATCGGATCGGCTGAGGACGGGAGATCAGAGTTTCATAACGAGGTACACGATGAGTCCATAGCAACGGCAACCTCAACTCAAGAAAACGAAGGTGGTGGGTGCAATTTCCGAACGTGGAGCCGTCCTTCTTCTTCCACCCGTTTTCCAAGCAGGAGTACCTGAACAAGTTGAAACAGCGCGAGGTCAAATCCACCGAGCGCCACCTATACACCGCTTTCATCGGCAACCTGTTTGGTTGGAAGGTCGACTACGTGCCACCATTTCAACAAGCGTCCGGCACAACGATAGCGCATGCACGATTTTCGAAGCGTCTTCATTGCTCAATGGTAGAGGCTAAAAAGACTCTAGCAATGCTAGACGTAAGTCAGTGGCCAGTTGTTATTTCTCCTCGGAGTTGGGGGCGTGAACAGCGTGGTGACTTATATTGCGAACCACTTCAAAGCTTTGCTCCGCTAACATCATCATGGTGTGCAACTTTCCAGGCGATGTCCATCTTCGGTACATTGTTGCTGCTCAAAACACTCTGTAAGTACTCCCAGATGGACACCTAATGACGAAGCACTGTATAACTGCCGTGGACTCTCAATCGAACGCACGCAGTCGAGAGGCGGCAGGACCACAGGGCGACGTGCAGTAGATTTTGGAAGGAGGAGAGAACTGCATAATGATAGAAGTGGATGAGAATACGGTTGATGTCGTATATGACCATTGGGCGGAATGCCTAAGTGAGGCACATGGGCGGGAGCATTATGTTGATTGGATTCGGTTCGCACTTCGTATCGAAGAATACATTACACCTACCCGTATGCTTCATGGGTAGAGGGAAGCGTCATGTAGACCCAGCATGTGTTTGGCTTGGTAGTTTTGAGAGCAACACAAGTGTTATGTCGGATTTTGCCACTTAAGATAAGCTCACTTTAGTTTACTATAAAATACGTTATTAGTTAGAAAGTCATAGTTACGAGAATACCGTGATCAGCATAATTCTTTTTACATTGGCATTTTAGCCTTTCATCACGACTCATATCATCGTAGAACCCGTCGGTCCCGTACACGTTATTTGTCCCTGGACTCGAATGGTCCTTCTTACAAGAACCTAAGCAAGTCGCCGAGCAATCCAGAGCACAGGATCGCCCCTACGATGAAGATCTCATCGGGTCACCGCACTTTGTACTGTACGTGTAACAATGTGGTATCATCATGTGATATGGCTGATGATGGGATTAACGTCAGCACGGATTGCGTACCGCACGCGACCTTGTATTACCTACGATCCATTACGGGATGGGAAGGATTGGTTTGAGTGACATCGACTCCTTAGTCCCCACTTTGAAATCCCCCACGCAGGAAACATGCCTCCCCGAGTTGCAACCACCAAGCCTGGCTCTCTTCTCTACGACCAGCTCGTGCTCATGTATTGTTTTTCCTACTTTGTGGTACCTCAAGTTGAATTGCAACAATTTGTATCTAACTGCTGTTGGGACTGTGCAGTGGCGAGAAGTGCTTGTTATTTGCACACGAAAATGCCAAGGAAGGCGATCCCAAGGCCGTTGTGGCAGCGATCGACACATTCGGCTATGAACATCACTTGATGATGACTGTCGGCGATGTCAAGGGAGAAAATCTGGATGAGGAGTTAGAGAAAGTCAAGACAAAGGTTTGCTATTCATTTTCACGGAGTAGTTGTATCGATAACTAACTGCTATTCCCTGGATACAGATTTTGGTAGAGCTTGGTGAACACTTCGGGTACAGAGCTCTACGTTTTGCCAAGATGCGTGAGCTATCTGGGCCGTCCGCCCATGTTTACTCCTTCGAGATCTCACCCGAATTTGCAGCCATTGCCACCAAGGTGCATTCCCGTTAAAAACGTATCGTAGGATAATTGTAGGTTTAATGACCATATGAAAATACTTCCCAGATGATCGCCTTTGCCGGACTCTCGGACATGGTGACGATTATTGTCGGGACGTACGGTGACAACTACAAGAAGCTCACGGAAGACAGTGTCGACCATGTTGATGTACGTGGGAGGAGGTAGATTCCCACCACTCACTTAACATATATTAATGTGGCTTGTACACCTCTCGGTGTTTTTATCGACCACGACAAGAAACTTTACAAGAGTGACTTGGAGATTATCGAACAGACTGGCTTGCTTCGAACGGTAAGAGATGTTGTCAAAATATTGTTTCTGTGGAAGCTGCTGACGTATAAATTACGGTTGTGTATTCAGGGATCTATCGTGATAGTCAATAATGTCGCCTTTGCCGATGTCCACAACTACCTGGAATACGTCCGCGGGCACCGTCATTTCGACTCTGTGTTCCGCGAGTCGTACCACGAATACTCCGATCTAAAGGACGCCATCAGATCTCTACGTACAAGGCGTAGATTGTAGATCGAGCTTGAGCTACTTTTACGTCCGATCGGTTGTAAATGATTTAAAATTAGAAAACCATACACAAGAGTTACTACTTATTGTAAAACAACCTTTTTTATGATACTACGGGAGCAAGCAACGCTTGATTTCAATAAAGTGCCGACTAGTTGAAAATTGGCACCCTTTTCTTATCGAGACTACAAGCGGGCTCAGTAGCGTTCACGTAACAGAATTAGGTTAGATAAGTGCAACTGGTGGCTATCTCATGTTAGCACCCAGCAGAAGTATTTAGTATTGAGGTATCATGAGTGGCTTCACGTTAAGCGCCACTGCTAATGATGTCAATCACTGGCAGATTGGTTAAAGACTCTCAAAGCGCACTAGATAGGAAAAGCGCTTGGCTTTATTGTAAAATCGCCACATAATCTTTGTCGAGTACCTACAGTAGTAGCTTAAGGCGTCATCCAGTGATCAAATTTGGAAAACGACACTAGAGATTATACCCGGAAATTTGAAAAGTTTCTTGTTTGCCTTTTTATGTACCCGACTATGGAAGTTTACAATTCACAAGCCGACGGGTTAGGATCGATCTTCGACCTGCGAATATCAAAAGAAATCCCGCTATATGATTTACCGTTACCGTGTACTAACAGCGAATTAAATAGGTCTTTAGATTTGCCCACAAAGCAAGAATTGTGGGTTTCCGGTAGCCTAACCGCGAAAAAAAAATGCTGATACCCACCAGGTAGGTTGGCGTTATCCCACAATTGTCCAGACCATGTACAGGTGGTGGGACACATTTACAGTTCGGCATATGTCACGATATGGAGTATGTGTCTAGCTATTCGTTAGTGCTAGCAATCTCGTTGGCATCTACATGCACATTTCAAAACACCGGCGAGGTTCACATATCATCATAGCTTCTTTCTACATTCTGCGGTCTATTTATGCATAAACAAGCAAGCACGCTCGCTTTGCGGCGCAGCCAACTCGCCCCTTCAAAACTTGAGAGCCTAATTGCTGACGTGGATGTAGGTGACGAAAGAGGAAGCTCAAAACAGTACAACATACTGGTTTACTTTCGTATATTGTTTTATAATAGAATCAATTAAGCTCTGCATCTAATTACGTAGTACTGTATTTTTTCACTGTGCTCTATTTTATGGCTGTACCCACAGAAGATGGAGGAAGCTCATATCAAACGTGGTTAAATAGACGCCTTTTTCTCTTCTCTATTCTATCACGTTTCAATTCTATGGAATTCTTGAATTGTGGCAATCTTTTGAATTTTGTGCCCAAATAGAGCATGCCATGGCCTTTGGTACAGCCACAGAGTACTTCTTCTAGCGAGTGTAGTGATATTAAATTCGAAAGGGGCGCCTTTAGCTAATGCGTTGTTTTGTCTTACTTATTTGAAATAGTAGAAAGTGTACGGACTTGCATGTAACGCTTACCGTAGTGCTGCACGAAACCACGATCCTATATCATACGCCCAACGGGAAATGCCAGTGTATGTTTTCCAGTTTATTCGCAGTTAGAGCTTTCTAGAATTTTCTACTTACTGAATTTAATTTTTGTCAGAATTATCTCAATAGACGATACTGCTATAAGTGATTATCTATATCCAATCCGAAGACCGGATTTGGGGGACATGACGGACAGACAGACATTCATTTTATTGTTTAAGATTTATGCATCCGAGTGACCGATATGGCCTCCCACCTTTGGTGGCTTAATTAAGAGAGAGCAAACAGCAAAATCATTAATTTGTGTCGAACATTCGTAAGACGTGTGTGTTACGTAAAAATAGATCAGTTTGATTGACTGAAATGAGATGGATTTGCTGTCGAGGTGATTAGCTATATTTTCGTGGACCGGCAAACTTGACGACTTGGTAAGTGCTCTCTCAGGTGCAGTTACTCGAGCACAGCTAAGCGCAGTAGCTACCAGTTCATAAGACTAAACGCCATTCCCTATTAATGAGCACATTTTAAAATGCAATGCCGATAGTGGCAAACTTTACAGAGTCGTCAAAATATTTGACTAGGATACCATTTACTCTTTTATGTAGGCGGCATCAGCCTAGTGCCAAACATCTGAGCGACAGAAACTCCATACCCTGGTTTCCAAAGAATTTTAGACACCCAACACTAAGAGCATGAGCATCTTAGTGCATGTACTCACAATTTTTCTGGTTGACAATCAAACCAAAGTTTATACTTTGAGGAGGATGACCATGCCATTGCATTATCCAGAGAAGTGTGCTCCACTACACAATACTTGAAATACTTTAGTCTTGATTAACAGTTTCGTGTAGTCAACGTTCGAAGAGTTCAAGATGACGCAGGACAAGTAAGGTTTGCCATGCGCACAGACGAAGGTGTCCTCGCCGTCGCCAACCATATCTAGGTCTCAGCAGATGCTACTGAGCCCGTACAGATGCCCTATGTACTAGCCCACTGTCGATCACAAGGCCATCGAGGCCAACAAGCCATGGTTGCCCACCTACAGCACTTGTTCACGATTACCCACCTACAGCGCCTATTCACAATTGACCACCTCGGACGGATCGTCGCGGACTTCGTGAACAATTGTTTGCTTTGTCTGCATTCCAGAGGGTGAGTGGGAGATTATCCCGAGGTCGTGGAGTGAGATGATCGATTGCAGGCAACGCAACAAGACTCAACATTTTGACTTTCTGTATTTGGGCCCACGTTACGGATCCAGTAACAACCTGTTGACGCTCAAAGCCCACGCCACCCACTACTGCGAGCAAGCGGTCGCAGACTCAGCGGAAAGTCGTGTGGTCGTCGACGACCTACTGTTCTGGCACTCCCGGTTCGGAATACCACCCACGTGAGTATCCGACCAGCGTTACCACTTCAACAATAAAGTCGTGGCGGAGCTGAGTAGAAGGCTACGCACACATCAGACCTTCACCCCGACCTACATCCCGTGGGTGAACGGTTCAATCGAACGTGCCAATTGGGACGTACTCCAGGTCATCCGTGCAATGATCCTGGAGTACAAAGTGGGCTACTAGGACTGGGTGTACCTTGTACCGCTCGTGCAGTCCAACTTGAACCGCACTGCGGTGCTTTCATTAGGCAACCATTCACCATCAGAGCTCTTCTCTGGACTAGCGTGTCTGTCCAGCCCCAGTAAACAAAATCGACCTACCAAATGGTCGTCGGTTGTAGACGATCCCTGCGAGTGCTGAGGTCGATGGGTACATGTCAAAACTACGTGGCGGTATCCAATCAATGCACTGTGCGGTGGAGGATCAGCGGCAGAAGCAGAGGCTCCGGAACAAGAAGCGTGAACGAGGCGAGAATGTGGTGAATTTTGCAGTGGGAGACCACGTCCTCAGGTCCAGTTTGGGCGGGATGCAGGACAACAAGGTCCAAGTGATGTGGATTGGCCTGTATCGGGTTACGAGAGCCGACTCACATTTGTTTCGCGTGGAGCATTTGGTGACCGGCGAGGAACTGGACGTCCACTCGTCAAGCATCAAGTTCTATGGGAGACCTGGCCAAGGAGGACCGGGTGCTGATAAACAAGTACGTGACAAGTGTCGATGGCCAGTCGCTCCATGAGCACTGTCTGATGCTACATGGAAGTCAAGGACACGAGGAGGTTGTGCGGCCAGGTGTGGCCACCGAGCAAGTGTCGGCAACCGGTAGTTTGCGTGGGCCACATAGTGGCGCAAGGCAGGTACGGCCTCGCCAAACAGAGAGCAAGCGACGACGTTGTGCTGTAAGCAGGAGCAAGCGGGGCGGAACAACTCGTCTAGGGTCGTGGACCCCTACGCCAAAGGGCGACGACAACTCGGCTGAAGCGGAACTTCCCGCCGAGCCGGAGTCAAGTTTGGGGCAGACATCGGACAAGTACAGTGAGCAGCACCTGGGCACCGGACATAGGGCCTCCACGTTCGAGGGGTTTCGCCTTGGTTTCACCGCAGTTGACCTTACTTGGGGCAACGTCACCCTAATGTGTCTTACAGCTGTCAAGCTGGAGACAATGGGTGGCGGTAACCCGAATTCTGGCGCTGGACAGCTGAGGACTTCGTAGCCACTTGTACGGCCAGCGTCCTTGTGAGCTGTACAAGAGATTAGTATTGCTAACTGCATGTTTCATGTGAAGTGAATACTTGCATGTCTACGGTTACTGCTACCTGTCGCTCAGCAATGAGTGGCTGACAGTGCTTGAGCGAGAACGGGTTGACCAGCGCCAAACCCAGACTATCGCTCACCTTACATTTTGCCTTGTTCTAGGCAGGTCTACATCCAATACACTAGGCTACTATTCCGTGCAGGCTGGCCCCCGCATTGCCGCGTGTTCAAGTTGCTTCAAAAAGGCCGGGAGTACTTCAGCTACAAATGACGTCTTCTGTTCAACAACTAAATCCCGCACGGGTATACTCGGTTATGAAGCTCTGCGTGGACTCACCGACGCAGCACGCCACTGTTCGAGCCAAATGCAAGCAAGGGATCCGTTGAAATCAGCAGCGATATTTCACGGTCGAAACATATCATGCATTGCGTTAGTTGTAAGGATATGAATAAAAAAAATGTGTTGCTGGTGGTATCAACCGCAACGGAAAAAGAGCTGAAAGTTGCATGCCATACGTGCCGAGTGGTCCCTTGAGCTGCTGGGTGAAGGGAGTTCAGAGCGGACGCTATAGCTTTAGTACTGAATCCTTACCATCCTCGGAGTCGAGGGGTCGGAGCTCGGGCCGCTGTGTCAGGTTCCGTGGTCATCGGCGCTGGACTGTCTTGAGCCGCTTCACAGTGGCTGTTGGTACGTGGTAGCCAGCCCACCGTGAAACAAAGTCGTCCCAGACGTTCTTTGGATGTGAGATGTGTTCCACGGTGCAGTTAAACCCCATGAAATCCATAGACCATCTCAGTAGTTTGCCTTTTAAATGTTTCTTGACAATCTCGCCCGGTGCGAACACGTGCACCAGGTTACGATGGTCACACAACATGAAGAAGAACTTGGGTCCGAGGAGGAGGTAGTCGAGCTTCTCGCAAGCAACGACTATGGGAAGCGCCTCCTTCTCGATGACTGTCTAGTTGAGTTGGCTACCGGTGAAGGTACCGCTCATGCACATCAGGAGCTTGTGGCTCTGCTGCTGTACTGGAGTCTTCGGATTGTAGTCCGTCACCTGCGTGACGATCATCGCCCAGTCGATGTCGCTGGCGTCGGTGATTAGACAGGTTGTGGCTTCGTCGTCTGTGAAGGCGAGTGTGGCTGCACTCGCCAACATCCCCTTCACTTGGGCGTATGCATTGCGCTCTTCCTGCGTCAGCTGGATCTTGATGCCGGCCGCGGCGCGCTTCGTCCGCTTAGTGTTGGTCAGTTAAGCACCAAGTCGGTGTTGCAGGGGTTGCACTTGTCGCGCGAAGCCCACGATGCTTTTAAGCATCCAATTGATCACGCAGACGAACCGTTGCAGCTCACCCACAGGCGTAGGATACGGCATGGCGCGAAGCGTCTCGATACGCTCGGGGTCATGCCTGACTCCGTAGCCGTTGATCATGCGACCGCACCACTTCACCTCCTTTTGATACAAGCTGGTCTTCTTCGCACTCAACTTAAGTCCGATCTGGTCCAGCAGCGAGAAGAACTCCGCGAGCTTGTCCAGGTATGTGTCGACGTTGGCGTCCTACAGTAGCAGGTCAAACCAAATAAGCTGGTGCTTGTAGAGTAGATTAGCGAAGCACTCCTCCATAGTCTTCTGGAAGTGTATGGCCGCGTCGCTACAGCCTTGTGGAACTCGTCGTGGCGTGAAGACCTTCTCGTCCGTAATGTACGAGAACCAATCTTGACAAAGTTCTGCAAGTGGCAATTACCAGAATTTTTTTATGAAGTCAAATAATCCAAAGTGTTTCATTCAGCGTGCATGTTCCACCGCTAGCGAAAGCATAGACGCTACGACTGCATAATGTCCGTTTGGGCGTTCGTCAGTCTGTCGTCCACCGCCTGCCTCAGGTTCAGGAGATATGCTGATTTCTTGACTGGGAGCACGGGGCTTGACCAGCGACATTTCGGGTTCTCGAATACCAGTCCAAGTTCAACAAGACGTTGGTTAAACTCGTGTAGGAACAGGCGGGTATGAGGCGGGTATTTCCGAGGCTTACACTCCGGAGAACGAGCCCCGTCTCGTAGTCGAGCTTCCAGCCGGGGAACGCTCGCCGGAGGATCCGCCCGCAGCTCCAAACGCCAGACATCATACGCGTGGACATATTGTCCGCAATTGCTCCATGCGATCCACTGGGAAACCACACTCCACCGCGCGAGTAATCAATCGTTCTACTGCCGCGAATGAATCATTAATGACATCACTTGGAGTAGGTTCGTCAGCTTCTAAATGGATCGGGTCACCGGCCATCTCATCGTCACCTTGGCTCGCAAGTTGCTCGAGCTGGCGTTCGACATCGACCCCAAGAGCTGTTAGCAAGTCATTGCCGATGATGAACTTGTCGTCGTCAACATCAACGACGAGAACATCAACCATGTTCGTCGGCTGTACCGGTCCTACCGCTGTGTGGATCCGTACTTGAATCCCTTTGACTTCTGGTCGGCCGTCACCTTCTTGGCATCGAATGTCTGGTTCTGTACTGGGCTTCGAGATCTTCCGCTTGGACCTCGGGGTCTAGTGTTCGTAGTTGCTCTCAGTGCGAGCGTCCTATTACGGTGGGGTCTGAGCCACTGTCCGGACAGCAGGGTAGTTCCAGCACTCCGTTCAGCACCACGGTGCGGTCAGTGGTCCGCATGATCTCGCCAAGCCTCTTCAGCTTCGCCTTCTTAGACTTTCCCATGTTGCAGAAGTGATTCAGCAATTCCTCCATCTAGGTTTCCCTCGCAGCCGGGAACGCAGCCAGTGCATCTCTTGGCACTTCGGTCATGAACCTGGTGGTGGCTTGGTCAAGTTCTGAGACTTGGTCTTCGGGTCCGTCCTGGTGTAGGTCTTGCTGGCGCAAGACTTGGCTGGTGTCTTCCTGATCAACGCCGCATGTTAGGCTCTTCGCCTTCTGCGGCAGCTTGGCCTTGGAATTGTACTCACGCCCCGCTGTCTCTCGCTTCAGAGGTACTGGCGCTTCAGCTCCGTCGCCTTGTCGACGATGAGTCTGAACAGCACCTTGGGGTCCTTCTTGGCCTGGGGGTGCGTGTACCAAATGCACCGCTTTACCTCGGTCTTGAGCGCCGGCGGTCTCAACGCTGATATCAGCCGCCTGGACTACTCTCGTGCCCCGTGCTCTCCGCCGAAGCACTCGACAAGGCTATTGTCGGATAAAATTGTCTTGAAGCGCTTGAAGTACGAGCATTTACATCGATCTCGGTCAGGTTCATCTTGAACTCGCACTTGAAGAGCTCCTTGATTTTTGTCGAGTAACAACTTGTTGTTGACGCTGCCCACGATGTGTTTGGTCTCCGCGATCAGCATCCCCTCGGCCACGTCTACAGGTTGTACGTTCAGCTGGAGTTCGCAGAACACGTCGAAGAGGTCGGCGTCGAAAGAGTCCCGGATCTGCTCTGCCCCCACATCGTAGTCCTCACCGGTCACTCGACACCGGTTGCGTTGCTTGGTCTCGTGGTCGCGCCGGTCCTTCATCCACTGGACCAGTGCATCGTGAGAGATGGACTCGATCTGGGGCGCCGGCACAGGCAGGAGTACCGGTACCGAACCGGCTAGTGGTATGTCGTCACCGGCAGTGCGCATCCTCTTGACGTCTGCGTAGCTGGGCCTTGATAGGCCTAGAAAGTAGCACTAGCTGTCAGTCGGACTTGCAGACGAAAGTAGTCGGATGGCTTCAACGTCACTGTGGCGACCACCACTGGACGGCGCACGCAGTGAGAAACCCTAGTAAAGAATTCTTTGTAGGATGCCCGGGGGGGGGGGGGGAGGAGGGGTGAAGCAACTTGAACACGCAACAATACGGGGGCCAGCCCGCACGAAATAGTAGACTTGCCTAGAACAAGGCAAAATGTAAGGTGAGCGATAGTCTGGGTATGGCGCTGGTCAACCCGTTCTCACTCAAGCACTGTCAGCCACTCATTGCTGAGCGACAGGTAGCAGTAACCGTAGACATGCAAGTATTCACTTCACATGAAACTTGCAGTTAACAATACTAATCTCTTGTACAGCTCACAAGGACGCTGGCCGTTCAAGTGACTGCGAAGTCCTCAGCTATCCAGCGTCACACTCTTGGTTGACGTCACCCATTGTCTCCAACTTGACAGCTGCAAGTTACATTAGGGTGACGTTGTCCCAAGTAAGGTCAACTGCGGTGAAACCAAGGTGAAACACTTGACACACACTACAGTAGCGCAGCTGATCATGTTTTGAACTGCGAAATTGCAACTATTTATAGAAATCCTCGTGGTTTATATCTCGTAACTTATACTTCTATCGCAGGTAATACTTACATGCAGCCCGGATGCTTGCACGGCTGAGAGAAACTGGTGCAAATATACATGGTGTTAAGTTTGATAGAGGAACGAGATGTCAGTCACATTTGCACTGCCAGAATTTGCTCCAATAGGATACGACTTTTTGTCGTAAGACAGCCGAGTTACGGATTCTTGCCACATCTCATTGTGTATTAAACCATACTAAAATCAACATATTTCTCCTCTCGTCAAAACTTTTGTTGAGAAAAAAATAGGATTTCCATCTTACGCTGGCTCACACAAGGGCAGTGTGGTCTTACTAAAGTAGTTGAATCAACAATTTTGATCCCACACAGGTGCTGCTGGAAACCGACAAGGTCTAACATCTGGAAGACACCCCTTACTAACCCTATCTAAACCGTGTAGGTCTAAATACCACAAATCAGTACCGGTACACGTATGTCAGTATAGACATACTGCCGACTGCACTTCAAAGTACTAATGTTACGTTGGTTACAATTACGATAGTATTATTAATGTAGTACTTTGTGATAGTATCCGTATATCGTAACTACTTCGAAGTAGTGGTTACTGACTACCGACTAATACAGAGCCTCATGTTATTAATAGGTTGTCAATGCTGGCTGTAGCTAAAAAGAATTTTTCCAACGACTTCATCACAAAAATATTATTGGCCAATCAAACAGAAGTACTACTGACCACCCCCTTCGGCTGCTGCAGCAGTTAGTCAAAGATCTCCAAGTTGCCGCGTCCAAGCGCACGTCAAGCCGCTCTGCGAAAGCTAAAGGTTGTTCTTGACGTCAGAAAGGAGGCAGCTGCACTCCGCTACTTGTAAGATGATGAACATCTTAGTGAAGATGAACTAGACGTCCTGCACGTCGCTGCATACGAGCGAGTACTGGGCTCGCGATACTTTGATCGGCCATCGTCGCACCGCCGCCATGACGCTCGCTGGAAGCAACTGCTTTACGATACTGCACAGCTGAATTCGACGGAGTTTTTGGAGCACTTTCGGCTGGACCGTGGGGCATTCTTCCGCCTCATCCACCTGATGAGAGACCACCCGTCTATGGTTTCTACAGGTACTTGCCCGTACCGCGGTGGCGTCGAGCTGCATATGCTTGTGCTACTGAAGTGCCTCGGCGCCTTTGGCAATGACAACACGTGGTCTAAACAAGCAAAGTTTCACGACAATGGCAAAGGGACTATTGGAGACTATTTGCAGCGGGTGTGAGACGCGTTGTTGAGTTTGGAGGCTAGCACCGTTTCGTGGCCAGACGAGTTTGACCGCAGTTAAATAGAGCGGCGGATTTGCCGTAAATATGGCTTTGTGAATTGTACTGGCATAGCTGATGGTTCCCTGTTGCGTCTTGAATTGAAGCCATCAAAGAAAGGTGAAGCTTACTATACACGAATGGACTTTTATGCAGTAAATGATCTTATCGTCTGCGATGATGTGGCCAGCGTGTGTCAAATTGTCGTGGAGTGACCACGGTCAGTTTACGACAATCGCGTATGGAAAAACAGCCCACCAAACCATAATCAGCGTTCTTTTATTCGTCAGAATGAATATCTTCTTGGAGACTCTGCCTTCCAGGCTTCCAGTGTCACGGTTCCGGCATAAGGGTTATGAAGCCAGTAGGAGGAAGTATGAATCCTGCTCACGCTTAAGCTAACTGCCAACAGGCTACTGCCAGGATTAAATCTAAGTATTGCATTGACCTTCTTAAGCCTAGGTTTGAATACATGAACGGCATTCGATCTCAATTGGCTAAGCGGCGACATTTACGCAGAATACTTCGATATGTAACTTGCACGTGCATTTTACACAATCTGATGATTGCGGAACCAGTTCCAGAAGGATGGGAAGATGACATCCAGCGGTACTGCATCTTCAACGACCTTGATGAGTTGGACGAGCTAAACATCTCAGTACCTACTGACGCTGGAGGTGACGAGCGCCGCAATCAATTGCTGGCGTACTTGCTGGAAGCCCGGGGCTAGATGGAGCTACATGCACAAGCGGGAGAAGCGCGTCAATTTCCGCTTGCGGAACACATTCATCTTTAAGCTTCGTCCTCTCGCGAAGCAGAGTCACCAGACGTTGGGAGGTTGAAGAAGGCTCCCGCTGACCGCCAGTTTACAAGTCTAAGTCAAAATTACCTCTAACCTCAAGATTGTACTTAGTGATACTAAATCGACGATTATCACTATCTGGAGGGTCTCAACTACATACGATCCTCTTTGTAGTGATACCGTCGGGAGGCCACTTTTTATCACTATCCGCAGGAATCACTATCCAGAGCTGTATCATTACAAGGGTACCAACTCCGTTAGTGCTAATGATGTACAAGTATTGGTGTTGACACCGTGGTTCAGATCACTTGTAGCTCCTAGCGCGGTTGACGACACAGGGAGCTGTCCATCAGGTTGGTTTAATGGATGGCCAACTCGTCCAGCATGCCAAAGCTGGATAACGCTCCAAGCGCAAATGAACTTCCACAAAACAGAACAACGACCACTTAAAAAACTCGCTCTTCCTTGCATGATGCCCTCTCCTGCAAAGTCGCTCACCCGTGGCACGAAGACCTGCAAAGCCAATGGCAACGCTCTTTCTTCATGCTGACACGATCAATGTGCCGTCTCGAGTAATGAGCGGTCTTCATGCTCTGCAGAGCGTGTTTGGGGGGGAATTGTGCCGCATGCAGGGCGGAAAGAAGCAAATGTCGTTGCTGGTCTTATTCGGACAATGTTTACCAACCCAACATTTTCGATAGTTAAGAGCCACCAGATAGTTTTGTGGAAGTTCAAGTTCATTATCGCTTGGAGCGTTATCCGCGCTAGGAGGCTCCTAGCGCTCCTAGTAGGTGCTACTGATTTGAACAGCGTTGTCAACACCAATATTTGTACTGTACACGTGAGGTACAAGTTGTATTAATCCTTTCTTCGATTTTGCCAACCAAATTGGACTTTTAATTCGGACTTTTCACTTTCCTTTAGGATGTGTTAATTCGTAACATGGAACAACAATACGTCACCAGCCCAAAGTCATAAAACACCAGATAATTTTACAAGCGCGCAGGAATGCACGTAAGCGCTAGCGTCGTATGCACTAAATACTCTATTTATAACTGCCTTGATTAGCGTATTCGCGCGCGGCCAGCTCATCCAGTGGCTGAGCAGCTCATAAGATTGCCGGTTGACGAGGGGTATGCAGCGCAGGTCATAGCTATTGCAATGGTGCTAGGCTGCTGTTACGCAGCGACGTCCAGATCTATAGCGTAGCTCGAGTAGATCTCAAGCTAGGAAGCGAGTAAAGTAAACACAAACTCTTATTCCTACTTATCCACTCAGCTCGCTGTCTCCTTACGTTTCTTGCTTTCTTGGTGCACTATTCGAGACTGAGACTAAATGCATGGAGTGATCAATGGCGCCAACCTATCAGATCCAGCTCTGTGAGTTCAATGTCGTTGGCCCTTGTCTCTCATGTGGGACGAACTTGCAGCTTTGTACTGGTCGCACACGGTATTGCACTTCAACGTAACTGGACCAATCACAGCCAAACTGTAACACGCCCCCACCGACGCTCGCGTCGGAACATTCAACTGCTAGCAGAGGGCAACGCGTGTGCCATGCCGATCTGTTGGCAATATCTGTTGAGGCTGTCCTTCGACAGCGCCTTGGTAAACATGTCGGCCGAGTTTCGCTTCCCGTCAACCGTGTAGATTTCCATCAGGTCATGCTTGACTTGATCGCGGACGAAGTGCCATCGAAGCTCGATGTGCTGGGTTCTGCTGTTGTATGTAGGCGCCTAAGCCAACGCTATCGCAGCGTTGTTGTCAACGCCCAGCTTCAATCTGGTCTGCACATCGATAAAATGAAGAACTTCGTCCAACATGTTGATAATGCCGCGGCCCTCCATCGCGGCCTCGCAAGCCGCAACGTATTCGGTCTTTGCGGTTGATAGCGCCGTGACGGTCTGTCGTCGCGCCGCCCATGCTACTGCGCCTCCTGCAATAGTAAGAACATACCCGGTAACGCTCTTTCGTGTCTCGGGATCGTTGGCCCAGTCTGCGTCGCTATGCCCACTGACAATAATCTTGTCTGCAACCTCGTCACTTGTTGAGTACAATATGCCCTTACTGGAGGTGGCAATTAAGTAGCGTAAAATCCGTTTTACAGCTCCACAATGCTTCTTCGTCGGGTTACCGACAAAACGGCTCAGGTAACCGACTGAGAGAGCAATGTCGGGACGTGTGCTCGTAGCTAAGTACATTAGCGATCCAACAATGGACCGATAGTCAAATGAAGACGTATCACCATCTTCAGCTCCGTCATTCGGTCGGAATTTAGCGCTCGTCTCCATTGGCGTAGCACTTCCGTTAGCTTCGCCATGACCAAACCTTTGAAGTACTTCTTTGCATTACTTCTTGTGATTGATCCAGGTGCCTCTCTCATTTTGCTCCACTTGTACGCCTAGGAAATCGTGAGCGAGACCTCCTTGAATCCGTATTTCTCGTCGAACACAGCATATACAGTCGTCTTGTACTCCTCCGAGTTCGTCGCGAGTACCACATCATCAACGTAGAGCCGGATGAGTGCCAGTACACCGTCTTTGTAGTACACGTACAGGCACGGCTCGGTTTCCGTGCTCGCGTAGCCCGGAGATTTCAGGAACGTGTCGACTTCCCCGAATCACTCAGCGCCAGATTGGTGCAATCCATACAGTGCGTGCTCTACCCGGTAGATCTTTCCCTTCGGGCAAGGAAACCCAGGGATCCGCGCACGTACTGCTTGATCTTGAGCTTGGCGTTCAGGGAAGCGGTGTCGATGTCTCCTTGGTAGAGAGCGAGGTGGAGCTTAGCGGCCACCGCCACTACTACACGGAATGTGACCATCTTGGCGACCGTTGAGCAACTAACTACATGGTCAATCCCAAATTTCTACGAGTCACCGCGGCCAATAAGACGAGCGCCACTTGTTCACGAACTCTTCCAAATCTGTTTTAGCACGATATCTCCACATCGTGTTTAGTAAGTGCGCCTCGCTTGGCATGTCTTTCTCATCGATTATCACAAACCCGCCCTTTGAGAACATTGCCTCCACCTCCCGATGCATGCCTTCCAGTCATTCTTCTCGCTGCGGAGAGCGTACAGCCTGACTGTAGATCTTTGGCACTTGTATGTCTCTGCTGTGGCACTTCTTCTTGATACTGGAATTGGTAGCATGGTCTCTCGCGCAGTAACTTGCGTAAACGTGATAGTCGTCAAGACGCTGTGGTGAGTAACGTTCTGCCTCACTGCGAAGCGTCATCTTGAGTAGCTGGCCGTCCAGATCACGTTGTCGCTTCAACTCGGGTATGCCTTGCAGCTCTGCCTCCAGCGGTGATCGTTGGCACCCCGTCAGCTTTTCTGGCACCATACAGACGTCCATCCCATTGCCTGCGTCAACGGCGACGATCTCTTGGCCACTTGGTCCCTCGTCCATTGCCATTGGCTCATTTGCAGCAGCACTATTCTGATCAGGTAATTGTCCAATCATATAGGCATCGACTATATCCAGTGTTTTCCACGGAGGACGCTGCGTCCAGTCGGCGGCGGCGTCTAGCTCAGCGGCTTGGGTCGAGTCTTTTTCGCTTGACTCAGGCTCACTTGTAGGCCCCTCAGATTGCTCCTCAGAAGCGGGCTTTTCAGGATCAGGTTCACATTCTGGTTCATCTTCCTCCGCAATGTCTGATACTGCCGAAGTTGCTTGTTCGAACGCCTCTGGCTGTGCGAATGGTGTCTCTGGCTCCAGACTGCTCTCCGTGGCGGCTAGAAGACTCGGGTCCGCCTCGGCCTTCTCCTCCAGCTCGTCCACAACTAGCAGGCTCGGATCAGCCGCTGCTTTTTCCTCCGATTCGTCAGCATTGTCAGCAGCTATTTGGTCTGCTCCGCGTACAGCAATTCTTGGCTTGTGTTCACCACTTTTCTTCTTTGGAAATGATGTGTAGGTACATATTACCCCAGTCGTCAATACACGTGTTGTATTCGAGCAGCTCGTTCTCCTTGTTAACATCGGGAGCCATGGCCGGCGACATCTCGTCGAGATCCTCGTAGTCCGGGAGCTCGGAGTCGTTCGGGTCAGCGGGGGGGGGGGGGGGGGGGTATGTCATCCCCGACTTCCATCTCTGCGTAGTCACTCGCTTCATAGTCGACACCAGCGTTGCTGTTCTGGTCAACGCCGGTGCCGCCTTCAACGGCGGACATTCACTTCGCCACTGTGGAGGTATAGTCGTTACTGTACCTGTCCTTGTACACTATGTCCTCGTTGATGTGAGCATGTTCGACGTGGTGGACTACATCCTCTACTGGGAAGTACACCTCGTATCCAGCTTGCCCTTCTAACAAACCGACGAGGAACCCGAGGCAACAATTGCCATCGAGCTTGCGACGCATTGGTCCAACTGGCTTGTACATACACGCAATGGACCCGAACTTCTTGATGCAATGCAAGTTAAGTTTCTTGCCCTTCATCAACCGGTAGGGAGTGTCCTTATTCGTCTGATAGTAAGTACGGTTCCGCACATACACTGCCATCTTCAGCGCGTGAGTCGCAAGGGACGGTGGCAGTCCCGCTGCGCTCATCATGGTCTTCATCATGTGGGTCAGCGTCTGGTGCGCTCTTTCGCACGGATTGAGGTGGGAACTATGGGGCGGATTCGGCAGGAACTCAATCCCCTTCTTCATGTACCACTGATCCATCTTGGAGTTGACAAACTCACCGCCTCCATCGCTAACGACCTTGTACACATTGGAACCAGGGAACTGTCGATCTCCCCACTCGATGTACCTCTTCATCGCAGCGCTCACCTCAGACGCACTCTTCGACTTCAGCGGGTGCACGGTAGTGTACCATGAATACCCGTCCACAATAACCAATATGATAGCTTTATCTACGAATCGCAGATCCGCAAAGACTACCTCGTTCTTTCGTGTGATCTCGCGATCCATCTTCTTCTTGGCCGGTGGCTTGCGCTCCTTTCCCATGTGGCAGGCTTCGCAGTCAGTGAACCGTCGTTGGCGAAGCATCATTCCATCTACCAGGTCTCTGTCGACCATCACTTTTACGAACTGTGGGCACAGGTGGCCGAGCTTTTCGTGCCATCGTTGGAAATCAGCAGCTCCGTCAGCAGCAGAAATGTTCACTCGAGGTTGTGGTGCAGCACACCCCCGGTCAGTCGCCTGCATATTCGTGCCTGGGTCTGCCAAGAATGCATTCCTCGACGTGAACGTGAACAATCCTTACTTGTAGCGTGCCACGTCGAGTAATTTTTCGCTGCCCTTCCCTAATTCATAGACGTTGACGCCAGACCGACCGTGGTTCTCAACCGAGTATCCTTTGTCCTCGGTCTGCGAATGTGACAGCAAGTTTCTGCTGTTTGGGACGTGGAAGACGTCACGAAGCGTGAGGACCAGATCCAGATCATCCCGTTGTAGAAATAATTGAACGGTTCCATGCCCCGTCTGGCTCGCTGCGAACGTCCTCTGGAAACCTCGTACACACTCTGCATCCTTTTCAAACGGCGTGTAGTCCACAAAGTATCTGCGATCAGCAGCCACGTTGACGGAATTCCTCGTTGTCGCGGACTCCGTCTGCTCGCTCTTGCCAAGTCGTCTCGTGTACGTTGCCTGCTTACTGCCAGAAGCAGGTGCTTGCACTGGAGTCTTCTTCTTGCAGTCCTTCTCCAGATGACCGGAGCGGTGACAGTAGAAGAAGTTTCCCTGTTGCTTGTCCTGTTTCTTGGTAGCGATGGCAGCAGCTTTCTCGGGGGTCTGCGGCTTGGCTGCACTTGTGTTCGCCGACTTCTGCTGTTGCTGCTACTTCTGCTGTTACTGCGACTTCTGCTTCGCGTCCGACTGCTGCGTCTGCGCCTGTGCCTCGCTTGTGCTCGTAGTAGTCAGCTCACGATCGCACTTGTTTTTGCTGTCCATCCTGAGAATCTGGTCCTTGACCTTGTCCGGTGTATCGACTTCGGTCGCACTGATCTCAACCAATCCACGCAATCGATCAAATCGGGGGTTCGACGGCAACGACCGCATCAACATATTAATGAAGATGGGGTCTCGCACGTCGGCGTTCAGTGCTGCAAGTTGTGCCTTAACAAGGAACATAGCGTTCACATGCTGACGCACATCCCATCCTGGCTTGCAACTCGCAGTCTGAAGCTTGTTGAACAAGATGATCTCCTGGTTGGTACGTGTGGCGGCATTGGTCGTGCCCTCATACGTACCTTCCAGGTACTTCCACATCTCAGTTCCATTCGCCTTAATCATTACTTGCTGTCCTAGTTCCATGGACAACGAGGCCATGATAATGTGCTCGACCTTCATCTGCGCGTCGTTGAACTTCTTCTTGCCCGCAACGCTCGCGCCAGATGCCAAGGTTGCGTCTCTTTTCGCGTACTCGAGAACTTCCTTCTCCGCGAATGAGAACTCCATCATCTTCTTATAGTACGTCCAGCACTGACCTTGCCAGTTCACCGGGCGACCACTCTTGTTGAGTTCAACTTAAGCTGCCATCGTGGAAGCTTGTGCTTGCCCTTGGCAGCTTGGGCTCATAAACCTGTTACGCAGTGACATCCAGATCTGTAACGTAGCTCGAGTAGATCTAAAGCTAGGAAGCGCGCGAAGTAAACACAAACTCCTATTCCTACTTATCCACTCAGCTCGCTGTCTCCTTTCGCTGCTTGCTGTCTTGATACACTATTCGAGACTGAGCCTAAATGCATGGAGAGATCAATGACGCCAACCAATCAGATCCAGCTCTGTGAGTTCAATGTCGTTGGCCCTTGTCTCTCATGTGGGACGCACTTGCAGCTTTGTACTGGTCGCACGCGGTACTGCACTTCAACGTAACTGGACCAATCACAGCTAAACTGTAACAACCTTGATTAGCGTATTAGCACGCGGCCAGCTCATCCAGTGGCTGAGCAGCTCATAAGATTGCCGGTTGACGAGGGGTAGCGCAGGGCATAGGTATTGCAATGGTGCTAGGCTGCCATTGTTCGTTGGCAACCCAGCATGCAATGTACTACTGTATTAATAGCATGCAGCGCTTTTCAAAAGCTCTCAATTGACTTGAGAAAACGTAAGAGCACGACGATTCAGGGACGCAATATAATTGGATAAATATGTTAAAAATGCACTACGTGCTGTAGTAGTACTACCGTGTTCTGTGGAGTAACTTCACACAGCAAGAGCGCATGACAAGAACCCAGTGGCGCGCGCAATCAAGCAAATATGCACCGATGCACTGCAAGGAAATCAGTTCAATATCGTTGGATGCCATCACGGTTTCATTTTTGATTTTGTTGAGTATGCCCCCACTTATAACCTTGCCAGACAATTTTGAGCACTGTTACCTGCTCTACATACTAACTTGCATAACTCGTATTAACGGAGTGTTGTGTACTATTCTAACAGCTTCGTTCGTCTTACGATCATCAGCATTGACATCCAAGCTGGTTTACTTATCTTACAGTTAATTACATGTAGCATAGAGAACTAGCTCGCTGCATACAAAAGTATGCGACTCCCCTGATAATGACACCGATCGAGGCTTTCTTGATATTAACAAGGACTCTCTTCTTCTATGTCAATACGGACACATCTCACTCAAGACTTGAATATGTATTTGCTGCAGTTAACGAATGACCTAGGCGACCCACGCAGCATAGTATAGAAAACAAACAACCGTGCTACGTCTAAGCTGCTGTGTTTGCAGGATGCATACTAGACATGGACAAATAAGGGAAATGACTGTCTCTATCTACGTTCACTACGCGTTCAAACGATAATTGGTCAGGAGCAATGTTTTTAATGCCTGCGTTTAGCTTTCAGCAAGATGCCGTACTCTGTCAGACCCTGTAGGACAGATTTTATAAACAAAAAACTCAAGATATACCGCTGATACAACTCTGTCAGAGCAAAAGCACCATACTAACCGTACGGCAATTTTAAATCTCGTACGATTAGTATGATGCTGTTGCTTGAAAGCTACTTATCTTGCTCATACTGCTGGCTAGTGTTGTGCTGCACCACGTCATTTGCGGGCTTAGAAATATCAGACAATGAGCGACTCCTGTTATCGTAGGCGGGACCCCCGACGGAAAAACTTGATGTGAAGCTGAATCATATAGCGGTGTAGAATACACATTTCCGATAGAACGTAGCGGTAAGGGGACATGTTGGCGTAAACTACCAGATGTTACATGTCATTACGAAAGCGAAGGAATCATATTTTCTTACCCGCAAGATTTGCAAACTCAGCTATCCTCGGACAACCTACCGGTATTCACACAAAAAATCTGCTCTCTAACAAACTGGGATTCTGAAATTTTGCGAAGTGACGCTAATCGTCGTAGCGTTTCTTGGCGTATTGTTGTTCTAAGGCCTATTAACGTTGCGCTAACGCTGCTCGTTTGCCATTTTTGACAGGGAGGGAATGAGGGCAGTTCAAACTCAGGCCACACACTTCGCTGCCCCATTTGACGTACTCGCCGCGTTGTTTCTTATGGGATAAATAATCATCATCCAGAGCGATTGAACGAGGTATTAACCTCTCCAAAGGGATCCAAGTTCGAAAGCACTTGCTATTTTGAGAACTCACATGCGATGACATCCATCCTGCCATAAAAAAAAACTTATAATACCATACCATGACGGTGCCGACACGCCGACGGGCACCGACATCAAAATTCACAAATCGCTTTTAGGAGAGGATTTGGTCGAGCAGTTTTCAGCCCGTCCTTTTTGTAGACCGACAGCTTCTCTAAGTTACAAACTGTAACGATGCCTGCTCCGGTTTGATCGCCCATCACAACAGTACATGTATTGGGCAGCAGCACATTCATCGTTGGGGTATATAAAAGCAAGGAACGAACATACGTTGCGAGTGCTCGGCATTGCGTAATTTAGTAGATACAAGCAGTTAATTGGTAGTAGGAAGATAAAACTGAATAAATTTCAGGCACCCAAGTGTACTGTGTTTAAACATATTAATCCACTACAATCGGTTACGCAACTGCATTTTTAAGCTGGTTACCCAGCCTTTGCCTGGCTCGATCAGCACTTGCTGGCCGAAAACCTGAGCATGTCTTTTCAACACTGTCTTGGAGTGACCGTGGCTTGTGGCGGGCAAGATGGTGGCGGATTTTGTCGAAACAATGAAGAACAACAATACCACAGTCAAATTTATTCTTTTGCTGAGGCTTGGTCATGTACGAGAAGGACGCTACAACCGCGAAACCACTCTGTTGTGTGTGTTACCTTTTCCCATGCAAAGCGGAGAAACCACTGCATTTGATCAAAAATGTGCGCGGGCTTGTGCCCACCCTTCGAAGGCGCGAGAGAATCATTGTGATACAGAAATGCATCGACTTTCATGAGACGCTCGCAAATAATAAAGCTAATATGTCCAGCTTTCACGACTGGTACTAATTAATAAGGATACGAATCCCAGTTAAAATTCCCCACCATTTTGAATGTGCTAGCCACATCTCTCTTTGTATTTTTGCAATATCGATTTCGTGAAAAAGTGAGAATCCAAACGTAAAAGCTAATCCGTCCATCTTGTGGGTTCTCGTTCTCGCTGTAATGAACCACGTATGAGAAAAGAATCGAATTTACTGCGTAGTCACCCGTCTTTGCCGATGAGCAAAGAATTATCGAAGAGCTACTTGACTCTGCCGGGTCAGATGAGATTGAACCACCCCAGTCCGATTGTTTGCTGGCGATGCTGTCGCGCTCACTCTCGCTCTCGTCGGCTTCGTCTAAGCTATGCTGGCGCACTCACTCGTGCCGTCTTCGATATCACTTTGAACAGGATTCAGTGGGACTCTCCTAGTTCGTCTTTTTGCGTAAGATGTATCACTTGCAATATTGTCGCGATTACCCGCATCATTTTCATGGTTACTTTCGGGAGGTTGAGCCAAAAATTCCTGGTCCGGTTTTTGTCACTGGTTTTTGTGCCGCCGGCCGAAGGTTCGCCCACTACACTATCGCCCGCAATAGCTATTTAAAAAGCACTCCTACACACAACACATATAGATAGATGGCTATATGCCTCTCCATCAACCTAACAATGCCGAGAGTCAATGAACCGTCCTTCCGCATATCGTTCATAGCTTTTAACCTTTATTCAATAATAGTATCCCCGGGGGACTCAATTTGAAACGGTACTCAAATTGAAACGACAGTAATCTATATTAAGATACTATTTTTAAAAGTGTGTCATATTCATGAAATGTGCTGCCAACAAACGCATCTGTGTCAAAGCGGCAGAGCATGCAGCAGCGCTTCCTCTCCCTTTTACCGTTCTCAAAACGAGTCATAACTCCCTTAGTTACAGATAGCAAAAGTCAGACTAGTGAGCTCGACAAACAACACATCGCTCCCCAGCTCTACACAATCATGCAGAACGACCAGATCAACGGATTCAACGGCGCTATCCAGTTCATCAATGAAAATGGCGCTTCGAACTCGCGTGCTTCCGCTTCGTTCAACGTGTCAAGATGCGGCCTCTATCGCAGAGCTTCGGGCAAGGTCGCACTAGACGCCAGACCTGGACGCTCAACAACGCTATCTCATGAAATGGAGGAAGGCATTGTCGAAGTTGTGCTGTTTCGATCACGTCGTGGGATCTGCATGACGGACAACGAGCTCCGTATCCTGGCTCTCGAAATTGCAAAAAGTAGTGGTATAACGGTAAGTGATACATTCCCAAATTCTAGGTGGCCTCTAAAATTTGTTCGGCGGCATGGCGATAAGTTGACTCGGAAAAAGGCTCAGATACTGGATATCAAGCGATACAACATGTCTACAGAAGAACGATTAAGGTCATTTTACGAGGAACTACGGAGATCAATGCAGGACCTGGGACCACAGCATGTGTGGAACTGCGACGAAACAGGGTTCTGCCCTCAAGGACGCAGAGCTCCTCGAGCGATATGCTCGAAGGGGATGAGGGCGAACATTATGCGTTCAAGCGATCGTGAAAATATATCTGTGGTGGCCTGTGTTAGTGCCTCTGGTAACCATGTCCCACCAATGTTTATATTTGCAGGGAAACATCGTCAACCAGACTGGATGATAGGAGCTGTAGACGGTTTGGGTGTGTGCCGCGACGGAATCCTCCAACATCAACGGGTTCCTCTTCTTACATTGGCTGCAGTTCTTTGACGAGCAGATATCAAGGCAGCGAGTTCCAAAACCGGTCCTTCTAATATTGGACGGCCACTTTTCGCACGTGAACGGCCCAGTTCTGCGGAATGCAGTACAACACCAAATACGCATCTTCGTTCTACCAGCTCATACAAGTCACTGTACCCACTGGATGACACAGTATTTTCGTCTCTCAAGCACAATTACGAAAAGTTATTGAATAACTTTCCCCTCAGGTTCGGCCGCCCTCACGCCACGAAGTATGATCTTGTTAGATTGGTGAGCAAAGCTTGGGTGGGTGTAAAACTCACGGAAAACGACGAATTAGAAGGGGCCGTTTCTGACAAGAACGTCATGAATGCGTTCAAAAAGACAGGTATATTTCCTCTCTCTCTCGACACAATGCTGAGCCGGATTGTCGGTAAAGAACCGGTACTCAGCCATCTACCTAATGTGAGCTTTGTACTACAATGACCGGCCGCCAGAAACGAAAGCTGAGAAGGGACGGAATATCAGCGGACGCCGTTACAGCAGTGTTCATGGGTCTCCAGCAAGCCGTACAACTAGCTGCACACGATCCGACTCCACAACGAAGACGAACATATCTAGAGGGTGGCGTTCTCATGACCCACCCAGAGTTGGTCGATGCAGTAGAAAATGCGGAGGAAAAACGCAAACGGGCTGCTCTGGAGCGTATTGCTAAGGCACAAGAACGCGCTGAGAAGAAAAGGCTGAAGAAAGAGCTTGACGCAAAGAAGGCGGAGTGAGAGCAAAAGAAGCTTGAACGAGCTCAAGTAGCTGCAGCTAAGCTAGCGGAGAAGGAGAGAAAGGCCGCCGAAAAGAAAGAAGCACAACAGAAGATGGCTGCGCAGAAACTCGCGTCAAAGGGCAAACCAAAGCAGAGAAGCCAAACACATTCAACCCCAACATCGACATTAGTACCCCCACTTCTGAACTATATTCGTGCTGCGGATCCCAGCCTTGCGTGGCCAGGAGAGTTTACACGCAGCCTCATGATGCTGGCTGAATCGTCTGAATACCTTGTAAGCCTGTGAATATACTAGTTTTTGTATGGTGTAATCATGTTTCGTTTTGAGTAACACATTAAAAAATGAAGCACCTACGACATTCAAGGTTATTTTCCAAGGAAAAATTGTTGGTTTGTTTCTGTGTGTTTCTTAACTCAAACTTTCAAGTTTAAACAGTTCGGGATCTTACCTTTCGATTGATACATAGATAACTTCGTTTGTCCCAATAGTTTTATGATTTATTTAATATTTTATGTGGCACCTTTGCCGTTTCAAATTGAGTCCCCCAGGGATACAGTCACTATCCACTAACGAGAGGATAGAGGGATATTTGAGTTTGTATTCTGTGGATCATCGGGGACCCATTTTCTTTCCCTATCTGGAGTGTATCACAATTTGATATCACGGTCGATCTGTACACCATTTCTGGAATTTCCCAGATCAAAACAAAAATAGCTCAGATCAAAACGAGAAAACCTCTCATCACTTATGCTTCTATCATCCCATCACCTTTTATATCTTATTTTCTGTTCAGAGACGTTGACTTAACAACTTTAAGGTGCCAAAATTTCACTCCTGCAAACGAATAGACGGGGCGATTAGCCTTTCTCATGAAATTTCTTGTTTTGACCTGAGCTATTTTTGTTTTGGTCTGGGAAATTCTCAATTTGATCCAGAAATGGTGAACCCTAAAGCCTGTACCGTTAAATCCCCGATATTAACGCCACCCTTGACTCGTGGCTTTACCCCATTCGTTCAAAATGCTATGTACAATAGTATATCCTGATATGCGTTATCCCGTACCATATGTGATGCTGTTGATGACGTGCATGTGTCTCGGCTCACAATGCATGAACATCGACGCCATGTATGCATTTCAATTAATCTTATTTGGGTTTAAAGTTCCATGAGCAGACTTGTTAAAACAATGTTCCTAGCTAGCAATTGTGGCTGAGTTTTTTTTTTTATCGAATTGCACCTTCGTTTCAGATGCTACAGTACTGTACTGTTTCGATAAATGTTTTATGATTGTATTTGAAGACATCGTTACGAGATCTGTTTTTGTTTGATTTTAGTATGCTTGTTCGAGGCAAAGTTTTCGGCAAACGATTCAGGAAAATTCTAATGACAAGGCTATTTTAGATAAGTAAGGGTATGAAAGCTAAATCCGAGTGCAGGTCCGAAACATTATTATTCAACGTGTGAATATGTTAGTATTCGGTTTATTCCCCGATCGGCTTCGCGAATCCCATACCGGCTTGAACTTAACATTGTGTTGATGCTGCATGAACCGTACTTCATAGCACAAGCTCACTGCATTGCAGAGTCTGCAACCACAGATTTCCTGCAACAGGCGAAAAAAGTACATAGAAATAGCATATTCGTTGTATTTACCACTTCTTACTTTTTCCTTAAACACTTGAAGTGACCTTTTACCTTTTTACGCGGTTGCATATATATATTGTACAGACAAACCCTTCCGTATGAATCCCTACTCTTGGAATACCCGCCGACAGGAATAAATTATCGGTTCCCAAAGTCTCGTAGTATACAAGCCTAAGATATAATTACCTCTCACCTCTCACTTGTAATATGGAATAAAAAATCACCCAAAATGACTATTATGAGGTGTTTAACTATGGTAAAGTCACTTTTGTAAAGCACGCCCAAAGTAGACAAGCAAGGATATTTGCTGCGTGCACCCTTCCTTCTTGCTTAGCTCGCCTCGTACCTCTCTCTGCATCACTCTAAGCCCCTGTACATTTCTATCCGACACGCCCGTTGAATCTACTCGAATAACCAGCTTTGCAATCCACTTGAGGTGTTCCTTAATATCCGCAGCATCAAGCTCTACAACAATCATTCTCTGCTTCGCCTCCAGTATCCTCGGAAGCACCCATCGAGTTATCACTCACGGGAACGTTCTCCACTTCGATCCCGCGAAACTCTTCATCGGTGGGGTCGTCGTACACATTCTCATCTGGAGGATTCAGCAGTTCCGCCACCGACATCGGATCGGGCGCATGTAGGCGCGACAGCAGTGCAGCTAGCACGTCGGTTACGGGGTCTTCCTCCTCTGGCTCACTGTATTCACACGCATTATAATCTAGTAGACCAGTGTGTCTCCAGCACTTAACAAATGCCCGTCTTTTTGCCGGACATGCGCTTTTCTGGCGAGGGTTCGGTCAGGCGGCATAGAGAAAACAAACCGGTCTCGCCCATGCTAAAAATGTTTCGCGGCTCATATTCCTTTAGCTTACGCTACAGGTCACTAACCGAGGCGTACACAGTGGACCCACCCTCACCATGGGCCGTAATGCTGCCGAGCCCATGCCGAAGGTTGAACCTGTAAAGCCACCCATTCGACCACGCAGGTGGCGCCTCCAACTTGAGGATCGCTGCAAATCGAGACGCCTTTGCTCTGGTATCATCGCCGGTTACAATCATTCCTTTCTCCTCACTCCAGCCCACCCACTCGGCCAGTGCTGTGTCCAGATCTGGAAACTGGACCTCATGCCGTGACTTGACGGTTAGCTGGGAAGAAGGCAGAGCCTTCAGAGCCTTCTTTAGTAGCTTAGAGATTGTCCCTTCAGATGGCCGCTGCGGCAACTACAAGGTTGAGTGAGCCCACTCGGCTAGCTGCTGTTGTGACAGGTTGGGGTGGGCGGCATGATGCTGCCAAATTTGCAAACGCTGGGCGTTGGTGAGTGTGATGCGGGTTGACTTGGGTTCGACTGGCATCTTGGTGGCACTAGCTCAATTGAAGAGTGAAGGAGATTCCCGGAGGACCGCAAACGCAAGAAATGAAATCAATGCTAGCGTGCGCGTGCTCAGTTGGCTTTTGACAACCCATTTCGAAGGTACACCTCCCCACGACAGGAATACCCTTAGCTAGGAATAAAATGCTGGTTCCCGGAGCTATGACTACGGAAGGGTTTGTCTGTACCGTATTTGGTGCTTAGTCATCAGAACACTACAACACGACGTTGTTTCGCATCCTCAGATCGTGTGCCAAAAACAAAACTTACATTTATGGGCCACCCAGCTCGCTCACCAGTCATCACTTCCCAAGTTGACACAGCAACGCAAGTTAACCGCAGCGATGCGTTTCTTTTCGGTCATACTGCTATTTGGTGCTGCTTTCCTAGCATGTGTCGACAGCGCCTCAATGGATACGGCACTAAAAACGATCACTAAAAGCTATTTTTTGGCCGCTGCAAACCAAAATGACGGAAGGTTTCTGAGAGCCCACAGTATAACCAGTGAACATGACGAAGAGAGGACCAACTTTGGAAATTTCGTAAGCTCCTTGAAAGCAAGTACGCCGAAGCTGGCCGAATCCGCTCGACTGCACGCATTCTTGCTGCAGAACAAGAATGAAGTCACAGTTCTCAAGAGTTTCAAAATTTTGAAATAAAATTAGCTTAGCTTGGGCTACAGCAAGAACGAGACTGCTTTAGAATGGCGTTATCTAAAGCAGTTAAATAGAAAACAACAATAGCCAAAAGCCTACTCAATTGGTACAGATTAGTGTGTAAATGGGAGCCTAAAATAATAATGTGAGCTGCTCGTGCCTTTTATATCCTGCACATTCCATTCACCTCCGCTTCATGATATTGCTGTGTTGGTTCTTTCCATACTAAAACCTTGATGGTTTTGAGAGCAAAAGACGAGTGAATAGGGTGGTTTAAGAAGCTAAATCTGAATTAGATAGTCTCTTGGTGCATATCAACTTAAACTGATCGTAAAAGAGAAGTGATTAAGCTAAACTAGCGTACTAGGAATGCCTGATAGAGGAATTGATAGCGTGAATAAATACAATATGGACGGACGTGTTAGCATCAGCAAGTTGTATTTCATCTCGAAACTAAAGTGGTGGGGGCGCTAACCAATTTTCATGTCACGCAATTTTTAGAATGTAGTTGTACTTCCAAAACGACGGACTCAATGGCAAAAAGGACCTGCACTTCCAGTGTAAGTCGCAGACGACCATGCTTTGTTTTGTTGTACCTGCTGATAGCACGTCAGCGTAAACCATGTCCGCGACGGTTCGGGAACGGCCGCAAGATTGGTGATTACCGAGATCAAACCAAAAAGGAATATTGACTGATTTGTGTTTGTTCAGATACTACTAACCGTAGTGCTGATAGTCCCGGCAACTTCAAGAGGTAGTGATGACGAAAACAATGAAACGTTTGATTAAAACACTTGCTATGACAAGCATAACTTTTTAAGGACAGTACGTTATCGTAGTAGTACCACAAACAACCAAAATGCTGACGGATCGATATTTTTTGTAGAATAAAGTCCCTAATTACCAACATTGATAAAACTGTTTTACAGTAAAAAAGAAGAAGAAACAAATAGGTTCAAAACAGCGTTGGTATTCATCGGATTAGGACTCCTAATCCTAATTTAGGGGAGAGGAGGTGTATAGTGATTCGTCACGCCTGATGCACAAGGAAGAGAGTCAGCAAGGCGTTGAAGGCACCAGGCATGTATTGTAAGAACCGGCTGTTTTGCCTATCTCGCTTCTAAATCGGTCGTTTTGTACGTTGATTTGTCGCCTTAAAATAAGTATTCTATTTTGGTCAGCAGACTCAAAATAACTGCAGAGCATTCCCCTTTTTCTCTTTTTACCCGTCGTATTCTTAGTACCAGCAAGATTAAGCCGCCTGGCCAGGAGAATGCCCACTTCACGAGCGTCATTCCTCCCAGCACAGCAAACTAGTCCGCTATGCTAGCTCCAGTTCGTCTTAGGGTCAAGCTAGGGGAGATTACAAACACAAGTAGGACAGATGTTACCGTGAGGGAGCCTGTATTCTCGTTCGATAACGAGAGGGAGGGCTACGACACGTTCTGTAGGAATATCGAGGAAAAGGTCATGTATACCTTCCGCAGCTACCACAATAAGACCATTAGACCCGACACCAACTTCTACAACAAGCCAAGTCAGACAGCACGTCAGCGAGACTGGGTATGGGGATGTAACGTTGACGACCAACGCTCGGTGTCAGGGATCATGATGATGGTTAACGGTCCACCGGTAGTGTTCAAGTCAAAGTACGGTGGCGCTATGTCTGGCGGAGGCGGAGTACATGGCGCTGAGTCTGTGCACTCAGGAAATGCTTTAGGTTCGTGCGCCTCGGACACGAACAAGTGGGAGCTCTCTATCTGCAGACAACTTTGTCCCTCTGGTAGCCACAGCCTTCAGTAACTATCAGAAGAGAACGAAGGACTCCGGTCCTTTCGAGATAGAGGTATTTGTTCTAGCAGCGTACACTACCCGGGACTAGACGAGCTACAGCCTCCCACTCGCTCCCAGATCTACAAGTGGGTGAGTTGCCCGGACACATTGGTCCATCTCGCACGCCCGGAAAGTTGAGGGGACAGTCATCGCACTACCCGATACCGCAAAATTCTCCCAGGCCCAGCACCTCGACGCAATGTTTGCCGAAGAGAAAGTTGAAGAGGAGAGCGGTGAGGGCACTCTAAACGTGCGAGTTAATGGGTCAAGACCCCTACCATTGTCATTCAACATTACAGAGTTTCGGCGCGTTGTAGGTTTGCCCAGCCACAATCTCCTTGCAAGTGGCGGCTTCGCGTCGTCTGTGCCCCAATCCCCCCGGACCCCGACGAAGATGTTGGAGACGTCGATCACATGAGTGATTAGCGCCTGAACGACTTAGCTTGAAATAAAAAGATTGCATTAGTCCTCCATTTACCTTCGCTCTGCTCGTCTAAATCGCGTAAATTTTATTAACATGTAATTTAGCGTGAGTTACCGTGTGAAAAACACGCCACAATGATGGGCCAAAGCGCAGCGACGTCTGCTTCATGCACATCGGGAAAAAGAAACAACGAGCTGTTGCAGCATGCACAGCGAAGGAAAACTGAAAGCGAAAATAACCGTTATTGGACCAACCTGGTAAGAGGGTTCTGGTGACGAGCTGGAGATATTACGATCCTGTGATATTTATACAAAGAACCCAAGGCTTTCACTAGCTTATGACAACCGCTGCGGATGTCTTCCCGATACCTTTGTCTAGGCAGACAGAACCACATTGCCTGCACTAAAGAATCTGGTGAGCAGTTTGTTGCTCTTCGTTTTGTACTTTATTTAGAGGAGCACGAGTTGTTGAATCATGTAGTGAGACAACCATCTGAGGCAGGCAGCTTAGCATGTGCACAGGGAGCTGGTGAATACAAGACCAAAGAAAAACAATAACACGCAAAATATACTAACATGTAAGTTGAGGGAGCCCAACAACCTGCTATTTTAAAATATGTATTTAATACTGTATATACACGGTTAATGTTCGCGCAAACGCGCCTGCTTGCTTACTGTTTGTTAGTGTTTTTATGAGGAGCAACTATTAGTGGGTTCATCGTCATATCTGCAAAAAATATACACATAAAGATAAGCTGGCGCGGGCCCTCATCACTACTAACTAGCTATAGTGTGTTGTAAATGGTGCTTGCGTGTGAACGGAGTTAAATTGGTTCATTGTCAATCTCGGGTAACTGCAAAACTTATAGGCTCAAAGGCTGACTGGCATTGGCTACAACGCATTGGTTGATCGCGCTTCCTATCAACATTCATGCAACAATTACCACAGAGCGTACGTGAAATATTTTGAACCCCTAGGCTCAGTCTGTGGACTATCGACTCAAGTAAAAGTCGCGCAATTAAACTCTAGGGGCCCCACGCTGGTTTTGTTTAGCAAATATCGAAGCGGAACCAGATAGTGATAATATTATTTCGAAAAATGATTAAAAAGAATAAAAACTCATTATTATTAATTATTCCAGCGTCACGGCAAACTACTACTTTTTAATAGAATAATATTAAAACTGTTTTTTTTAAATATATTATCGACTTATTTTAACCTTTTTATAGAAAAAATATAACTAATATCAATCCCTCATGACATATGTTTACGGCTTTTGTGAGCTTATGCTGCATTCCAAGGCTCGCCCAATCATCCTTCCCCACTGCCTCTATCAAAAGTGCTGACCTACACATTTTTATCCTGCCGCATTCCTCTATCAATTGTTGAGAAGCCATGCCTGCTAAAACCCAGAAGTCCAACAAATCCCGCATTCGTCGGATGCAAGAGGTGGAAACCCTCAATGCGAGTCCAAGAAATTAGCGGACGAGCTAGCACAACTGCTGCTGTCGGAGCTCGCAGGAGATCTGCATAAGACCAGGAGAGCTTGAGACGCCGTACACAATGTTGATGTGGTGGAGATCTCTTCGGATATGAGAATGTGAACATGGGCAGAGAAAGCTAGAAAGATGAGCAGTTAGGAGATCTCTCAAAGGAGAGGAGGCATATTACATTGTCAAGCAGGCTTACATAACAACTCAATACAATCAGCCTTTAATCTTCCACGCCAAGCGCAGGTAGAGCGCACAAATGGTTATGAGCTCAAGGGGTTCCGACAACGCCTCACAGCGACCAAATCCGCGCGATGCCCAAGACACCGATGTCCACGGGCTGAACGTAGCTGTAGAACCGTTCGGGTTGTTCGAGGGGGGTCACTCTGAGTCAGGCGCGTCCGATGCTCCTGGAAGGGGAATCCGGAACTTCAGCGCAAGCTCTGAGCGCCTTGACAGACTTGAAGGACTCTTCAAAGGGATGGCGAAACAACATACCCAGTTCATGGCGAGCCAGTCTAAGCTATTCTTCGAGCACAAGTACGGGGAATCGAGCGCGTACAAAGACATCATTAAGGCTCGAGCTCGACGGATGAGAGTAGGATCTCTCGATATGTCGATGAGGGCAGCGCCAGAGGCGACGCCAGCACCTGAGGTGCCGACACCGCAGACACAGAACGCGACGGTCATGCTGCAGCGGATGGTCGTCCCGATGGCGGGACAGTTCGTCCCGCCACTAAACTTTGGACTCATGGTCCTGAAGCCACGCGACCTGGACTGGCCTGGCTACACGAAGTTCACGGGCAAGGAATGTATCCTGGCCTTGGTGCGGACTTCAACACGTGGGGGCTTAAGTTTTAGCAGCGACTGGCAGCAGCTCAGCAGATGAGCGGTGGTGATTGATCGGAGGAATTCCGAATTCTCGCACTGAACGGCAAGTTGGGTGGTACTGCACAGGTGTACGTTAAGAGGATGCGTCCACTTAGGGCGACGGAGTCGCACACACTGGAGCATGTGATGAATCGGATGTTAGTGCCGTACATGGCGACGATCACTTCATCAAAGGGGCTGCAGTTGATGACAGCAGAGAAGCAGCGCGGCATGTCGTGGGCTGAGCACTTCCAGTACTTGACGTGCGTTACTGAGAGCTCTAGGCGCTCCTATCTGCACGTATTGCAATGTTTGTGAAAGTCTGCAGCGGTCTACCTAAAGAGTGCAATGCTGACGAGGCTGAACTCGCAGCGCATGGACCACAGCAGGCTACGGAAATAGTGGCTTTTACAATCGAGTTCGAGGGAAGCATGGCCAAGTACGAGCGCTCTGGCGGCCAAGGAGGTCGTAGCAATAGAGGTCATGATGGTCGGTCCCATGGTGGTGGTCGAGGTACCTATGTTGAACGAGGACTTGCGTCCGTCTCACGCGTGGACGATACTGACACTCGCAGTTGCTATAACTGCGACGAGATTGGACACATAGCAGGAAACTGTCCAGAGAAGAAGAAATGTGGTGCCAAGGATATAAAGAGCTCGCTAGCGATCGGACGGGCACGAGCGCTAACACACGCGTGGATCTTGGATAGCGGATCCAGCGTGCATCTGGTTAAGGCAGCAGAACTACTAAAGGACGCAGTAGACTGTGATGATCAATACAGATCAGCAAACGGAGAGAACATCCGAGTGGTCAATAAGGGTTCAGTGGAGCTCAAGACGATCGTGGATGGACGACAGGTCGTGGTGGACATTTCGTATGTTCATTACGCTGAGAACTTAGCAGACAACATCATGAGTTACGTCAGACTAGAAGAGAAGGATGTTAACAAGTCTGGTCGCTGACTAACTTTCTAAAGGTCTTGAGCCCAATGACTAAACTCACCGACGAGGCCGCCGGCGACGTAGCGCCAGCGACGACGCCAGCACTCGTTGCCAACCGCGAAAGGGTCGGCATGGCTGACGACGTCGAAGACGAGAGCACCGCTGTGGCTCACGAAAGGAGCAACAGCAACAACCCCGACGGTCGCCAAGGAGACGGAGGGGACAGCGCATCCGAACTACTGGAAATCATGTGAGGAATAGCTGGGAGACTGAAGAAAATCGAGGAGTCACAGTTGAAGCTAGAGGAGAAGATCGGGGGGGGGGGGGTAACGGAGACGTCGCGAATTGCTCCAGTGTGTCCATAACTCCATCTATGAGCTCGAGCCTGTGTGCTACAGGACTCGGGCGCGGAGCACGGATGCATAGCGACTCTTTGGCTGGATCGCCAGATACGTCAGGAACGGCGGTGCCGAAAAGACCAGCGGCGCCGCCACAGTACTTTGCGCAGCAACAGCCTGGGTAAGACATGCTGATGTCGCACATGCAGCGTCTGTATGCTGCGGCAGCGCAGAAGCGCCAGCAGGCGGTGGTTGTGCCACAACAGCAGGAAGTTCACGCTCAGCCAGGAGCCGGGAGGTTTCCTGGGGGCCCAACAAGCCGCCGCGGCCCGCTATCCGGACGCACGGCAGAAGAAACTTGTGATCAGAGTGTTCGACAGCAAGGAGTTGTACGTTGGGCTGGGATCTGCCTTCCAGGAGTGGGATCGTCGCTTCAAGCGACAAGTCAACATCGCGCAGCCGGCGTGGGGCTTTACGTGGCATGAGGACGTTAAGGTGGGTCTACTCGGGCATTACTTGGCGGGTACGGCGGAGAGGTATTACCACAAGCAGGTCGAGGCCTGGTGGGGGCAAATGCCTACGCTGCAGTATGTGATGGAGAAAATGCTAGAAGAACTCAAGACAAACATCACCCCAGCCCAAGCAATGAAGTTGTTCACGGTGCCCAAGGACGCCAGGCGTACGTGGCCAGAACATTACATGTATCTGGTGGCCGTTTCCGAGGCATGTGGAGGAACTGCGGACTACCTAGTACTGAATAACACAGTACAGTACGCATCCGTGGACTTGCGCACTGTACTGATGGCCAAGGTCGACAGTACAAGGGGAGATTTCCTCCAGCAGGCTGAGGATCTCGCCCACTTTGCTCAGGCGTGGGAGCTCGAGCCGACGAGGAACAAGAACCTCGGCAAGGAAGTCGTCGCCACCAAGGGTGAGCGACGCAGCAACGAGACGTGACGGTGTCGCGAATGCAAACAAACCGGACATATGCGAGAAGATTGTCCAGAGTGTGGTTGAGGCCGTGGTAAGGGACCAGATCTGATCGCTTGCCTTGAGGGACAAGCGGACTGGTGACAAGAACGAGTGGATAATAGACAGTAGGTCGAGCTGCCACCTGGCGAGCAATGAGACTTGGCTCGACGAGGTCGAGTCGGCAGATGGCGTGTGTCTGCAACCCAACAGTGGCCCGTTGAATGTAACTAAGAAGGGCACTCTGACATTGCGGGTGTCGGCGTGCGGTACTGAGAAGGTCATCAAGTTGACCGATGTGTACTATGCGGCCGGTGTCGTCCACAACTTGATCTCGTACGGCAAGTTGGGCGAGAAGGGGTTCATGTTGACCTACCGTGATGGTCAACGTGTGGTGGCTGCTAAGGACGGAGGCATAGCTGCTTTTGACGTTAGGCTTCATCTCAACGTGTAGTGGTTCGAAGTAAGGTTGACAAGACGCACGAGGCTGTGTCGGATGTGATCATGGCCGCACTGGACCGTGAGGTGGGCGCGTCGGACGACGTGTACGGTGCAGTGCAAAATGAACCTCTAGTCGAGTTCCACAAGAGATTAGGGCATCTCAACTGATGCAGTGGAGCGTCTGGCACGGGATCCGAGTTCGGGGATCAAATTCACGGATCGGAAGCGCGTGAACTGCCTTACTTGCGCACAAGGAGAGCGAAGTAAGAACAGGCAATCGTCGAAGGAGAGTGGTGATCACTCTCCAATTGACAGAGTGAGTGGTGTGATCTGCTCGGATCTCAAGGGCCCAATGACCCCAAAGGACCGACTCAACAACCGGTTATATGATTAAATTTGTTGATCACAAAAGCAATTATTGCAGAGTGTTCGTGGCACGTACCAAGAACGCGGCCGCAAAACAGTTTGAACACTTGCTTGTATACTTCGAGAGACGTTTCGATTGCAAGATACGCGTTTTGAGAACGGACTCAGGGGCCGGGTACCAGAACGTTGATCTGTTCTGCAACCGCACTGGTGTGTCTAGGCAGAAAGCGAGGGTGGAACCAAGCAAGTAACGGCAAGACCGAGAGGATGCACCGCACAATCATGAACATGGTGAGATACATGATCTTCTCGTGCGGGCTCCCTTTGAGGTTTTGTGGAGAATGCAGTACAGTACGCCGCATATATACTGAACAGGACGCCTTCGAACTCCATCCTGGGGCGTGCGTCTCCGATGAAAGTGTTGACCAAGAAGACCCCGCAGCTGGGCGAGATAGTGGTCTTCGGGTCCCCGTGTACGGTGTACATGGACCCACGCAACAAGAACTTCTCACATAGGGCTCAGCAGGGCATGATTATTGACGTTGGTGAAGAGACCAAGTGCTACCGGGAGTATTGACAAAAAAAACAAGGTGGTCATCACAACGCAGCATGTTAAGAACATTGAAACTCTCGACAAGACGCAGAACGAGCAGGTTCAGCGCTTGTACCTGCGCGAGGACTCGGCGGAGGCTGAGGAGGAGCACTCCGGTGCAGGTGCGTCGTCTGTTGGTGCAGACGTCAACGCGGCTGCGAACGGCAACGCGAGCACGGAGGATGAGAACGGTCGCGACAAGACCGGGAAGAGAGGGCGGCAAGAAGACTGAGAAGAAAAAGGCCTGGTCGCGGGAGCGGCCAGTGACGAGGTCGGTGGGCCGAGAGGCTGCTAGCAACGCGGACGACCCGCAGAGCAGGAGGCGACGTTGTGAATAATGTCGTCGAAGTAGACCCCGAAGATCTACAGAGAGGCCATGAGGAGCCGTCTCAAGGCGAAATGGCTCAAAGCTATGGCCGAGGAGCTCACGGCTCTAGAAGCCAACGCCGTGTGGAAGATAGTGAGGTTGCGTCTTGGTAAGTGTGCACTGCACACGAAGTGGGTCTATAAGACCAAACACGACGCCGAGGAACTGATCGATAGACTGGAGGCACGTTTGGTGGCGAGCGGTAATGAACAGGAGTTCGGCGTGAACTATGGGATCACGTATGCGGTCGTCATCAAGATGATGAGCGTGAAGCTGATCTTTGTACTGGCTCGAAAGTGATGTGTGCCTGTGAAGCACGGCGACGTGCCCAATGCTTATTCAAGGGCCGACAAGGAGGCTGATCTAAAGATCCTCCTCCGCACCTCACAGGGGCACGATCATCTCGGAGAATATCATGAATGAGATGGGCGTTACCAGCGCGGACGAGCTCGCGTTGAAGCTGCACAAGGCGCTGTATGGCCTCAAACAGGCAGGCAGGCTGTGCAGTAAACTGCTCCATAAGAAGTTGGTGGAAATCAGTTTCGTGCAGAGCTTAGTGGATCTGTGCATGTACTTCAGATCCAAGGACGGTGTGTTGTTGGTGGTCGGAGCGTACGTGGACGACCTGCTGGCCACCAGTACCGAGCAGGCGGCCGTCGATGTGTTCTTCGGCGAGCTGGAGTCGCTCTCCGTGAAGGATCTGGGGCGTGCGCACACGTCCCTGGGTATGCGAGTAAAATACGACGATGAGTGTGGCTACGAGATGGACCAGGAGGTCACCATGACTGACCTGCTCAGGAACATGGGATGGAGTTGGCTTATGAAGTGAGGGCTCCGATTGGCGATGAATGGAACGAGAGTACGGTGAATACGAGCGAGTTGCTTCCCGTGGCCGGTAGCGACGACACGATCACTGTGTCAAAGTTCAATCGCTGGTTGGAAGTTTGCTGTGACTGGCGCGGTGCACTCGCCCATACATAGCGTTTGTAGTGAATAAGGCGCATAGAAAGATGCACAGTCCGGTGGTGACAGATTAGAAGCTGGCAAAAAATAATACTGCGGTACTTGACAGGGACTCGAGGACTGCGTCTGCGGATGCATGGCAAGGGCGACTCACGCAAGCCACTGGAAAAGGTGGTCTACAGCGAGGCTGATTTTGCCGCTGATAAGGAAGACCAACGGTCGGTGACCGGCGGGTTCATCACCATGGATGGAATGTCAATTGGTTGGGGGTGTGCAGAAAGCACGGTGACATATCATTGTCGACAATGGGGGCCGAGTATACGGCGGCCTCGGTCATGGGACGGGAGCTTCTGGGGATCCGAGAAATGCTCAAGGAGCTGTGCATTGCGTTTGTGGAGCTGATGTTGCTGAAGGTCGATAACCAGACTACGTTGAAGCAACTGGACGGCGAGAAGGCCTCGTTGAAGGCCAAGCACATCGATGTCAGGATCAAGTTAGTCGTGCATTACACCAGGCGTGGCGTGATGAAGGCTGAATACTGTGATAGCGAGTATATGCCTGCAGACTTGCTGACCAAGGTGATTCCGGCTCCGAGGTTGGGTGAGCTGACGCTTGTGCGACTGAGCAAAGCGAGCGAAGGTGGGCATTAAGGGCCGCACCGACCGACGAGGAGGAGTGTTGATGTGCCGTGGTGCACGGGATGTGATTGGCTGATCCTTAGCCGGGTGCAAGGGCGTCGGCAGCTGCGACGGATCCGGAGATCGGTACAGTGGTCGAGGTTGCTGGTTGGTTGCCAGAGCACGAAGAGGACTGAGAGGTGGACGGAGTTGTAATACGAAGACTGAATTTAATGCCACTCTCTCTCTTGCGTAATAAGCCTCGTGTGCTTATAAGGGTTAGCAATCTGGTCGCTGACCAACTTCCTACAAATATGTTTGCGCACCAAGTGGGTGTTTAAGCTCAATACCCGCGCGGACAGTACCATCGAGCGGCACAAAGCTAGGCTGGTGGCTCGTGGGGATCAACACGAGTATGGCGTGGACTACAAGTTCTCAGCAGTACTGGAGTTGGTATCTGGGAGAGTGATACTGGCGGTATCGCGTATCGGGAAGGTGCCAGCAGGTGTCGCGTATCGGAAAGGTACCAGCGCCAGACGTTCCAAGCGCATATGTGAAGGCCAAGAAGGAAGCTGAGCTGATCATCATTCTGCTGATCCCGCAGGGCATGGAGTTCGCTGAAGCGCAGCTCAAGGCTTTGGGCGTGACCAGCAAAGACGAACTGGTGCTGATCTTGGAGAAGGGTATTTATGGACTGAAGCAGTCGGGCCGATTGTGGAACCACTTGCTGCACAGTATCTTGGGGTCGCTAGGGTTCCAGTAGTGCTACACGGACTGCAACGAGGGAGAAGAAGGTCGACAAGTTATTCGCCGACACGCAGGTCGTGGAACTGAAGGACTTGGGTGTAGTCTCAAAGTTTCTAGGAATTGCTTTTGACTACGATGACGAAAATAGGTGGGCACTGGGTCAACATCAATTAATCCAGGATCTATTGGTGAGCTTCGAGCTGGATAACGTGGCAGCAGTACGCGCACCGATCGACGGTGGACACGACGGCGAGAAGATAGGTGCACTTCTGCCAAGCATGGGTGCTGGGAACCCGCGACGTCCAACGATGCAGACGTTTCAGTCTTTGGTGGACAGCTTATTGTGGATCTCAAAATGAACTAGGCCGGCCATATCGTCTGCAGCGCACTGCGCGACAAGAAACGCGCACGCACCCACAGGTGCTGACTGGAGGCTAACTAAGAGGATTGCTAAGTATTTGAAGGGGGACGCAGAAGTTGAAGTTCCTGATGAACACAAACAACAGCGCAATGGGCAACGATGGGGTGCCGGTAGAGGCGTTCAGCGACGCAGACTACGCATCCAACAAGAAGGATAGAAAGTCAGTAACATGAGGAGTACTCATGGTGACAGGATGAGTAGTGGTGTGGCTGTGCAAGAAGCAAGCGTGCGTTGCACTGTCGACCATGGAGTCGGAGTTTGTGGAGGCATCACAGACGACCGCCGAGATGCTAGGCATCATGAAATGCTTTAAGGAGATAAGGCTAAAGCTACGAGAACCGTCGGTGCTTCACGTCGTCAACCAAGCTGCAATTGCTCAGTTAAAAGGAGAAGATTTTTTGACGCGCAAACACGTTGACACACGCCACAAGTTCGTCAAGGAATTTGTACAGAAGAATGTACTGCGCGTGGAGTACTGCGAGTCCGTGAAGATGCGCGCGGATATCCTGACGAAGATCCTCCGTGCGCCACGACTTAAAGAGCTGCGTGAGCTTGTAATGTTATCAGGCTGATCGCCCGGGAAGGAGTGTCGGAACTCGCAGGAGATCTGCGTGAGATCAGGAGATCTTGAGATGTCGTACACAAGGTTGAGATGGTGAAGATCTCTTCGGACATGAGCATGTGAGCATCGGGATGGAAGATGAGAACGGGGAGCAGTTAGGAAACCTCTCAAAGGAGAGGATGTATATTACATTGCCAAGCAGACTTACATAACAGCTAAATACAATCAGTCTTCAATCTTCCACGCCACGCGCAAGTAGAGCACACAACAGCTGCAAATTAGGGGCAACGTCTTGCACACGTGAGTATTGTTCGACCTCAAAAGGCACGTATAGAGGGGTGGTAACATCTCCCGGTTACTGCCCGATGCTCCTCGGTTTGTTCACAAACCCTCGATGTGGCAAGCGATAGCGGAGCGCCAGTCAAAAGAGCGATGTCGAGTTCTAGCAAGGAACATGGAACTACGAACACAACTCGAAGCCGAATACAGACTCGGAAGGCTGAAGATTAAGCTCCTCGGTCGACAGTCCATCACAAAGGTTTTTTTTCTTAACAGTTGTATTTAGAAGCTGGTTTTATTGCTGACGCATTGACCCCCATTCTGTATGCTAGATGTCCGTTCAAGATGCGCATCATGGGTCACTCTTGGGAGAAGAGGCTGTATTTAAGCATCAATCTCAGCACGCTTATGGAAGTGAAGGGAGTGTTACAAGGCCGTGCGTTTAGAGACCCCAGTGCCAGCTTTCTTGATGCCTTCGTTAAGAGATCAGGCGACAAAGACGTCTTAATTGTGTAGTCTAAGGCAACGGTACCGTTTAGTATGCAAGCCACTGCGAATGCGTTTTGGAAAGTGTTTAGCACTGATCAGTTTTAGAAGCACTGCTACTACCATCGGGTAAGTCTAACGAGTGCAGACTGCTACAGCTCATATTTTAATGGAGATGTTATCTGTTGGTTACCAGATTGTTCAGCAATCTGAGACCGTGATATTGATAGCACAGTCCATCAGAATTCGCTTCGACGATGAAGGAGAGGTCACTGATTTGCGCTTTATCTACACCCTTTCAAGGTTCAATGACGATGATTGCATTGTGATCGTGTGGGTGGGTGCGTGTGAGCCAATCGAGCTGAAAGGGAGAAGCTGTTGTGGTATTCGTAGCCAAACGACGGGGTGGGTTCAAGTGTCAGCAAAACTGAATGGGGCTCTAAGCGGTCGTATTTTCGTATGAATGTGAAGTCGTTTGCCGAAGGCGCGACGTCATCACGATTGCTCCTCAGTCTTGCCCAGCGTTGTCACGGCAAACTCATGGCTACATACTATTCCGAACTAGAAAAAGCGCTGGTTGACGAAGACTGGGGAATGAATAAAGGGTGAAATGGTGGCCACTCCGTTAAGTTAGAGCGTAATACTACAGACCTTCGGTTAAGAAAGGCAATTCACCTTCAGCTCGCTAACTTACACTAAGAGTGTTTTGACGAAGTGTATTATTAATAATAATAGTTTATATACTTCAATCCGCTAGACCCATTGTGTGACGGCGATATATGCCAAACAGAGCCAAAATAAACAACGCAAACCCTAAATATTTATATACGTGTCACTCATTCAACTCGAGGAAATTCCGCCATGTAGTGTATTCTAGGATCCACGTTCAACTTCCGCAGCGCGGAAGTGTAACCCAGAGGTATCTAGCCCCTAAATGGGGGGCATTTTTTTCGTCCAATCCCGACATTTTGGAAACAAATTCGTTAATATGGGAATTTATATAGAAAAATGTCAATTTTTCCTTGCCCCCCCCCCCCCCGTTTTTTGGCCTGGATACGCCCCTGTAAATTACACAGACTGTAATGTGCGGAATCCGCACATTCTAGTGCCTGAGCATCACCTGGTAGGCCAATTCTCAATCGGCCAGTAGTTGTTCATCCGTCCTCCCGACCTGCGCGATCAATCAGTCGCCATCCAACGCGCTTAGGAAGCCTCGATAAGCGCCGACGCCTTCGTGCCACACAGGCTCCAGCAGCAAGTCTCCCACCAATCCGATGTAGAGTTTCTTGCCGTGTGAAGAGATGACAGCTACTGTAAGGTTGTCCTCCCAGTAAAATAAACTTATGAATTATACTCCACAGATTCTCTCACTCTGCTGCGATCTACATGTAAACAGGTGGCTGTGGCATCGACGCAGCTCACTTTTGCAATTCGCAAGCCTGCGACTGCATGGTGGACAAGTCGTCAGCCTAAGGGAAAGAGTCGCGATAATGGATACCAAACACCTGCGAAGCCAGCTGAAGAGGTCCATCAGTGTCACTAATGAGTCGGTAGGTGAGCTGTGCACGAGGCTTAGTAGAATGGCCTAGCAAAATCTCACGCCTTGCGTATACTTGCAAGAGGTAAAGACACGTTAATGTGGTGCAGATCGATGGAAGTCAGTTTTTAATGTGTAGTGGTCTTTGAACGCTACGGGACCAAACACCAGCACTTCTAAAGGATGGCAACACTAGCTCAATCGACCGTGCCTGTTATACCGGCCATCTCCAAAAAGCACAGCCAAAGATGCAGCATAGACCACCCGTCCAATCCGCCTTGAAAAAGCGGCTCAGTATTCTGGATGACCAGGCTGAAGGTTTTGATGGACTGGGCCGTCTCAGTAATGTCGACGCTTACCATAAGGACCAACAGAAATACCGCCGTAGTCTACTCGACTCTCTTGCAATCGATGTGGGCGAAAAATACCTTAACAACATCTACCGTGAAGACAAAGTTGATGATGAAGGCGTCTGCAACGATGAAGCTTCATCGACAAGACTTCAGGCTGATTCGTATCAAAAGAGCTTAGCGTGGCAGAAAGTGAGGCAGCATTTGATCGAGGAGGAAGAGAAGGCTGCTATGCACAACAAACCACGCCTTCAACGTTCACTGGGTTATCTCGACGATTCCTCACGACATAACAGAGAAACAAACACGGTCCAGCTGCTGGATATCCTCGCGGGCTCTGCAGTGGAGGACCTCTATAGCAATAGCAGTGCGACCTCTGATATGACAGGGAATGAGGCTCACTATGCGGCTCAAACATTCGCGAGCCGAATCGATCGTATGGGGAACCGACTGGTCCAGTTCTTACAACGCAAACCAACGAAAAGAAGGCGGATGTAACGAGGCCTTACGTCTCGTTTTACGAAGGAAGTCCGCCGAGTCGTTGACTCTTGACTACGTTGGGGCGAGTAACCACAACCTTCCGACGAAACGAACTCTCGGACGGCGCGATTGCTCGAATCGCGTCGCACGTGATATCAATCGACCGGATAGTTCAGAAACACTCCACCATAACTGGATTTCTACGTATTTCAAGCACCCAGAAATCGAACAAGTCGAGTGACTTTGGGCTTCGAGACGTGAGGATTCCAGCGCCTGACAGTCGATAGAACGTAGCGCCATCCACTCGCGCCTCCTTTAAAGCTTTCGTCTCATCACAAGATCTTTGAGAAACAGTGGCAGTTTTTAACAATCTACTAGCGGACTGTGAGCTCGACTAGGGGACATGAAGGAGCTCTGACACGTCTACTACCACACCCGAGCTGCGGTCTACAAATTGTACCACACCCGAGCTGCGGTCTACAATTTGTAGACCGCAGCTCGGGTGTGGTAGTATATTGTAGACTATAATTTACTGGGGTCCCGCCAGAAGCAACTGTTCCGGTTGCTTGACGCCCGATTCAGCTTGGATGTGTGCAAGCAACAGCCAACTACCAACAAACGAGTTTGTACCGTTGGGGCCGGGCCTGGAGGGCTACGTGCTGCAGTAGAGTTGGCTCTACTAGGTGGTAATGTGTCTGTTCTCGAGAAACGAACAAAGTTCAGTCGAGAGACCCGACCGACCGCACTTGTGGCCGTGGGGGGTTCAGGATCTCGCATCATTGGGAGCGAAAGTTCTGCTCAAGAACTTCTGCAAGTCCCGAACATACTTCCACGTGAGTACCCGACAGTTGCAAGTTATATTACTACAAGTGACTTTGTTCCTCGGAGTCAAAGCGTACTCAGCGACTGGGTTTCAGTCCATTGTCGCTCCTGCTCCAGAAAACGGGATTCCATTTTACAACGTCAAGATGGAACCCCAGATCGGATCTTTATCAAAACGGGCCACAAATCCATCACCTCGTGACATCCTGCGTTGGAACGCAAGACGCCTTCGCCTCAGGCGAGTCGCCAGGGCACATAAGAAGAGCTACGGCATGGAGCAGCTGGACCTGGTAGGGCTTCACGGCCGCCAGAGCCTTGTATTGCAGGATGCCTTCTCAAATCCTGTGGACTTCAAGTTATTTTTGAAAGACTATGCGTTCAACAACAACAAGAACATCAAGAGGATAACGAAATGCGGAAATCTAATTGAATGGAGTGCGCTACTCCTGGGCGTTCTTGGCTTGTGTGCATAACGAAACGAAGAGCATCTGAAGGCGCAGGGTCGAAGTTAGCTGTAATTCCTGCGGGTTCGTGGTCACGGTCTGCTCGGGCATTGTTTTTGCTAGTCAGATCAGCGGAGCCATAAAGAAGCGGACGAAACATATTTGTGCCGTCTGTGTAAGAAAGAAGGTCATGTGTTGCTGCTGATGCACCCACTGACAGCGAAGTTGGTGGTGGTGAGTACGTTGTTAAATCCTGCACAATCGCAATACTACAAGCTTCGAGGCTTGCTGCGGATGATGATGTCGTTTTTGTCGACGCCGTATCTGCCAGAGTGTAAAGGAATCGTCCCAGTGGCACTGACACGATTTCTTTACACAACGGCACTGGACGCCTACCAAATATAGCGTAAGCGGGTGCCATACTTTCAGCAGCTATGTCAGTTATAAAACAGATATATGATAACATATCACAAAAGACATCTACCACAATTGACTTACATTCGACTTCTCTGTCCTAGTAAAAGTGCCTCAAAAAGTTACAAAGGAATTGAAACAGTAATGTATCCGTCACTTTCAATGGGACACTTGTCATTGAACTTGTCATTGAACCTGAGGCTTCAAGATTTCATTTGCAAACTTCCACGCATTCTGCCTGATGGAAGAGAGCGATGACACGGACGCTCTGCTCTTGCTGAGCGGCGTTCTCGCAAGCCAGGACAAGGATCTGAGAGAAACAAGGAGCGAGGTATACCTATTGCTGGTGGAGGAGGCCTGGATAGTAGCGATGCGCAGTCAGCACTATCTCACGACTCAGTGCCTGGACAAGCCTGGCGTCTCCGCCTGGATGAACTTGTATCAGTGTGGCAACGACTGGAACTTCCTAAATGCCACCAGCTTGCCAAGGTAGGGAGATGCTGAACTGTCTACCGACGTGTATGAAGTGTTAACGCAGCCTGTGTCTACTGCAGTACCGCATTTCACCAGCTACTGAGCCAGTTTGCGCACTTCTACTATATCCCGCCTTTGTCGGCTAGGGGGCGCCCAACGAAGCTCATGTACCATCACCAGGTACTGGGGCTCGAGCTCTGTTTCTACGTCGGTTCCATGGAGAACAGCACGCTATGCTTGCTGTTCGGGGTGCCCCCAAGCACACTAGCGGGAACTCTGCGCAGAGCAGAGGAGCCACTGACCAAGACACTGAAAGGGTACGGCCCTGCACGTATATCGTGGCCGTCTCTGGCACGTCAGGTTGAGTTGGCTCGCCTCGTGGAGGCTCGCGAGCCTCTTCTCAAGAACACGTTTGAATTTATCGATGGGAAAAATCTGCGGGTACGAAAAAACTTATTTGATATTAGTATTTTGACATCTACAATGTTGCTAACTAGAAAATCATGCGCTAGGTGATGCAACCTTCCAATGCTGATCTCCAGAACGCGATGTATAACGGCTGGCTTCATTCCGTTTTTGTGAGTGGGACAATCTGTTTCGCCACTGACGGGTGCATCATTTGGTGCAAACACAATTGTCCGGGGTCATGGAATGGCTCGGACACTTCGTTGGGATTCCGGATGAAGTTGCTAGACCCCAAGCTCTGTCCTGACACACGCATGAACGTAGTGTCCGACTCAGCGTTTTCGTGTTCGACCGAAATGACAGGTCGGATCCTCACGCCGCTCAAGGACGGAGATATCGACCGAATTCTACCTTCGCTACGGAGCTCAGCGAGAACTCTCCACAATGCAATCACATCTGTGCGTCTGGACGCGAAGTGGGGCATGGGAAGTATGCAGACACTCTATAGAGGTCTCAATCTTCCTTTACCGCCCGACCCAGAGCTCCGCGGTCTTCGCATCACTAATATCTTCCGAATGGCCAACCTTGTGTCCGAACCGTGGGTATCTAGCAGATTCGGACAACCTTTGGTGGTGAGATGGAGGTGGCCACGGAGATGAAGTAGGGTTTCATAATGATGATAACTTCGTTGATAATTGATAAGTTCGTGTAATACAACTCCAAATGAAGACGTTGTGTAAGTTGTTGACACTGCTACTCGTAGGCAAGGCGTGTATTCTGTTCGCAATTCTAGGCTGAGACAACGAGTGCCGTGTACTTCTCCATCTCTCCGAGTGGTGAGTGATAACAGTTCGTTCACAACGAAAACTATCGTGAAAAGGTCACAAATGAACATTAATCGCTGTTGTATTGCGAGTTGGCCGAGGCTATCTGTTAATATAACGATACAAATGAAGAGCCCTCGTCGTTTCTTACATGCTACGCCTTCGTAGAGCTCATGCAACTTACAGCTCAGTGTGGTCGGCTTTGAGCACCCCGCCGACCGCGTACTCGTTACTCGTCTGGAGCGTATCGAGTACGTCGTGCACATTCACGAAAACAGTGACCTATTCTTTCTTACCGGTGGCACTGATGAACAGCATCATTTTCTGTGTGCGGGCTCGGGATTCTTTTTTATCACGGCGAGCACGTTCCTCCATCTCAAGCTTATCTTGACGGCGCCGCTCCTCGGCATCGGCTTTCTCAGTGAGGAAGCGGGCCTCACGTGCGGCATTCTCATCGGGACGACGTTGGCCATCTTCGGCACGGCGTACCTCGGCTCTGCGTTCATTTTCCTCGCGGAGGAACATCATCATTTCAAACATGTTACCTCCCATGTTGTTGCTAGCAGTCTCGAGGTGCACCAGCTTCTTCTTGAGCACCGTAGTTGTTTTCAAAACCCGTGCACGTGTTGCCTTTGCGTAACTCGCCTCCAACATATCCTTCTCGTCGTCATTCTGCCCACGCGTCGAGGCCATGCTGCCTCGGAACGCGTACAAGTCGGAAACAACGAGGCGGTTTGAAAAACTTAGCAGCTTCTTGGTGCGTAGAGCCTCTTGCTCGTCACAACTCCCCGCCTTCGGGTCGAATGAAGTAGTGTCGATCGTAGACGCCGGAGCGCTGGGAGCAACCGGTGGATTGGCGGCTTGACGGGGTTTAGCTGCGTTAGAAGGACGAAGCTGGCGTGACGTAGTCTGCGTAGGCGCCGGCGACGTCATAGTAGCGAATGCCTCCAGTCCATCCTGGACTACAGTAGCCATAGAGGATTGCATAACGACACGGCCCAGGCGGCCGGCAGCATTGGAGTCAAGTTCTCCAGCGTCCTCAATACCGGACGACTCGTCACGACGGCTGGTGTCGCTGTCAAGAGAGCTGTACTCGGAACATATTACTAACTCTCATTGCACCTCCAGTCCCATCATGATAGCCAAAAAAAGCGTCATCTGGATCGACATCAAAGCAGAAACCAGGCAGCTCTTCTCGGTCCTCCTCCAGGTCTTCGTCCTCAGCTTGGTCTTCATCGGCCTTGTCGTCCATTTCGACAACGCTGGCCTTGTCGTCAATCGCTCGCTTCAGTAGCTTGGCTTGCTTGATATGACGAGGCATATCAGGCTTGTCCGTAGGCTTTCGGGTGCTATATAGCACCTTGAACTTGCGCCTTAGGCTTCAAAGTCGCGCACTGCCGAACTGCGGGCTCTGGTCGAGTTGTAGGAAGACGCCAAGCGTTCCCATTCGTCTTTCCCCAGCGACAAATGCTCCTCCAGCGTCAAAAGACGGGTAACTTCGGCCATCTTGCAGTTAGTGCTTCCGGTAAGCTTCACCATCTAAAAGAAACACGAGATGATAATTAGTTAAGCGTGAGCTTCATGCATGCGATAGCGTAGCCGAACGGTGGGTAGTACCTGAAGAGAAGGGCTAGATGTCTTGAGAGACGAAGTAGTGGCGTCGCGCTTGGGCTTGAGGTTGGTAGGAACTCTGCAAAAGAGAAAGTGAGAGCAGAGGTCTTTGGGTAGCAGCGGGAGTCAAGTAACCTCTCAACCACCAAACAAGAATCCACTACTACTAAGCGATAGACCCCGTGAAGGCGCGAAAGGAGGCAAGCTTCAATGCGTGAAAATCGCGCGCGCAAACACTTACTTCACACTGAGAATAGGGCTTCGAAAGATACCATTCGTGAGGTGCCGTACTACTGGCGCGAAAGTGGATGGTCGTCAATCTGCGTGTCCTGTGGCTCCATTCGATCTCAGCGGCATATTTCGTGCAATTCTGATAATAATAGTAAAATGGTATATTAATATCAACACCAGGTTAATTCTATGAATTAACCTACAAACAACAATACTGCCTAAGTCTGATCTGCTCCACTCTCCTCTGTTGTCTCCGTCAGCCTCTCCTTGGCATCACTCGTTACGGGTCACGTTCATCTTGGATGTTGCGGTGGCGGCAGTCAGCATGTTGGCACCGGCAAACAAACCAGATATCGTCATCATAGTCTGCGGTGATTTCTTCCCTTCGACGGATGTACTACGTGGAAACCACAACGACCGTCGTGCGACGTCCGTTGGACACTTCAACGAACTTAGCCACCGGTACGCAGGAATGGTTCACAAAGCGCATTAATCCCCCGAGCTGCTCAGCGTTAATAGCAACTCGAATCGGGTGACTTGGCCTCTCAGGACGGCGAATCATTACCAAGCGATACTCTCCATTTCGAGGGCGGTTTTTGGGTGAAATGCTGACATGCTCCATTTCACCCAGGTCCTTACCGAGAACCTTGCCAATCTCGAGGTCCTCGGCAGCAACAACACCCAACGACCGCGTTCGTAGCTTCCTGCCCAAGAAGACCTTGGGGGACTCATTCAGTCCGTTTCCGCACTTGCCTTCGAATGGGCAACAGTTGACATTGCAGTATAAGTGCATGGCAGAGTTGCGGCATGTTCCGACTCGGCACGGCGAGCTGCAGTCGCACCAACCATGATGCGGCTCCACAGGGAACACAATGCCAAGTGGATTGAAAAGATATCGAAGACTCGCCACTCGATATGACCACTGAGCAGGAACAAACCCATCTCGAGGACAGGTAGCACGCGAACGAGCTTGGGGTCCAATGTCGGGGCTAGTGCGAATCAAACCAGCCGGATTCACGTACTGACGCGTTGGCGGAAGTCCACGCGGCGAGCGCTGCGGTCTCCCATAAGGCTGTGCTGCAGCACGTCGTTCACGTCGTGTTTGACGCGTACGGGCAGAAAACTCCGACGCAGCACGAGGGACAGGCCTTGGCGTGGTCACCAATAGTACCGGAGACGACGTCGTAGGAATATCCACAGGGCGCTTCGTCACTGGCGGCGAAATTGGAGTGATGAATTGATCTTGACCACCACACGTCGCCGCCCCAATATTTTTACCGCCCGTTTGGCACGTTTTGGAGATAACCAAGGAGGTGTTGCAGTTCCTGTCGAACTGGCAGTCTCCTCTGCCTTCGCATCTTTCGCAACATCAGCAGCACGCTTGGTACTTGCGAGCTCTTTGTCACGCAGAAGGTTCGGTGGTGTATTTTCCTCGTCGCTCGACGAATCTTGAATGCAGCAAAGTGCCCAGAACCACGCAGAGTGGGCGCGACCAACCATGACACCTGAACACATCCGGGTTAGCCACAGACAAAGAGATGCAAGGGGCGGCAACGTACTCGTCAAAGTTGCTAGTAGTTTTCGTCTTCTCAACCCCGGCCGCCAATTCGAAAATGAATAGTCGCTCGGCGCGTCGGGCGACCCCATTTATGTGAGAGGAGCGATAGTCCCCTGTGTCAGAGTGTAACGGGGTACAAGCCCCAAGTTTACCCAAGTTACATGAAGAGTGACGAGGTCACTCTTCGGAAGGACTGGTACATGGTACCAGTGGCTCCAGGAGCCAACCATTGGATAATTACATAGCTTCATTATAGGTGACTTATAGTTTGTATTAACTCAAGCTTAACCTTACCTATAAATACATTCAGTCTTAAACGTACCTTTTACTGGTTACTGTGTCCCCTCAGACTAGGGACATGTGAACTGCCGTTCACTTAGAGTTTGTAGACTCTCGGAAGCTCTTACTTCCTCAAGCGCAAGGTGCTGTGTGACCACGTCACGCTTGGTAGCACTTGTAGCCTATCCACGCCAACGCGGGTAGACTACCTGAACCTCTGAGGTTCTGTAATCATGGACCGGAACAACTTTCCGCACCTGAACGACTCGCAGTTCGAGTGTGTTCGGAAGATGGCAGGCATCTTCGGGATGGATGCATTGCAGAGCCTGGTGGCGTCATCACCGGCCGAGCAGGTCGAACGTGTCAATGCGTTGGACACTTATGAGCAAGGGCTCATCATGCATGTGCGGGGAAACCTGCAGGCGCCGGCGGCTGAAGGGAAGCCGCCTCGCCCGAAGCCATTACGGCTGAAGGTAAAACCGTACGAAGGGAAGGAAGGTGAGAACCTTCACTTCTGGGTTCGAGAGGCGGAGCTCGCGATGGACGCGGCTCTGATCTCGACCGAGCAGCTCCGCGTTGCTTTCGCGCTCTCCAACCTTAGCGGTCGTGCCAAGAGTTGGGCGTACACGCGGGAGGCGACCTCGCCTGGATGCTTCACATCCTGGGCTCAGTTGTGTGAACAGCTTCGAGCCGCGTTCGTCCCGGCGAACTACGAGTACCGACAGCGCTCGCACTTCCTCTCATGCAAACAAGGAAAGCGTTAGCTGCACAAGTACATCCAAGAGATGCGGGAGCTTACGGCATCCCTAGTGGGCAACCCACTCAACGAGCATATCAAGGTGACAGTGTTCATGGACGGCCTTCGAGTGGGCCCTGCGCGCACTCAGCTGTTCCGGGTGCAATCAAGCACCCTCGAAGAGGCGATCCAAGTCGCCCTTCTAGAAGAGTACAGCCAACGCCAGGCGCGTACACCGGCCTCAGCGTGGCCTGGAAATTTATCGCTGAATCCCAGTCGGGCAAGCTCCAGCGGACCAGTCCCCATGGAACTCGGTTCCGCCGAACAGCACGACATTCGCTGTTTCGACTGCGAGAAGCTGGGCCACTTCAAGCGAGACTGCCCCGCGGAGAGGCACCACAGGCGGTTCAGCCCCAAGCCTGCTCTGAAGGGTCGCTGGCAGAAGCCACGATCCCGAGGCCAGGGGAACGCCGGAAACCAGTAGGGGCCTACTGGGGAAGATCTAAGTCTTCGTGAGCGGTACGCAGGTGGCGCGTACCACGTGGACTTAGCCCCTGAGAGTCTTTGCACTCTCGAATCAGCGATGGGCAGCGATGAGCTGCTTGTAGTACACGGACGTGTACGGGGATACGATCGTCCCTATAGAATCTTGATCGACTCTGGGGCGTCGAAGAACTGCGCACGCCGCCGAACGGATGCTCGGAATAGCAACAAGTTGGCCGATTCTTTGAGGGAAAGCAAAGGCAACGGGGCCGTGTCAGTGCGACTGGCCGGCGGGAACACGATTACCGTTCCCAAGATCCAAATGGATCTGGCTGTCAACTTCGAAGACTTCGAGAGCCACGAACAGTTTACAGTGCTCGACATGGATCCATACGATTTGATCCTGGGCATGCCATGGCTCGAGAAACTCGAGCCGTGGATCGACTGGCGAGGCAAGGCCATTGGTGCCAGCCGCCCTGCAGTGGCCAACAGAGCATTGGTGAGTCATGTCCCCACCTCTGCCAGGACCTGGGGCGCCCGCAAGGGCCGCCAAGGTACGAAGCATCCGGCGGATACTTGGGAGTCGTCGACGTATATGACGACTCCGAGGAAGCTTCGAAGGTGGCGACGCAGACAGACGTCGGCCAAGTGGGTAACATTCGTTCACAGACGGTCGCCCAGACCTTAACTGAAGAGGAAGACGCGGAACGCGCTTCCTGTGTGGGTAACACAGTTCCACACGAGGTCGCCCAGACCATAACTGAAAAGGAAGACGCGGGGTGCGCTTCCTGTGTGGGTAAAATAGTTCTACAAGAGGCCTCGAGTGCCTCAGATGACAGCATCACGACATCCTCAGACGTGGGTAACGAAGTTCCACGTCACGGTCGCCGTCGACAACGCCGCCGCCGCCGCAAGTCAAGGTTGAACCATGTTCAGGCTGGAGTCGTGCACAACGACTCGGAGTCCAGGGCCCGGGCTCCTTCGACACCGTCGGCGGAAGAGTGTTATCACATCTTCGATGGCAAGACCGGTTTCAAGGCATCTGGTGTCCACTTGGAACTGTTGCCAGAGGTTGCAGAGATAATGAACCTCGAGGAAATGACGGCAGAGTCTTTCCTGGCCAACCTCAAGGCTGGAGAGATTGCTGAGATGGTACTCATCAAACAAGATACCACTCAGGAAGAGTTGAACTCCTCCTCTGTCTTGGACGAAGACGTCCTCGAGCAGTTGAGTAAGCAGCACCAATAGCGCTTGGGTTCTGAGATTCTTAAGAACCCCAAGGATCCGGTATATCCTTTGGTGTCGGAGTATTCGGACGTGGTGACAAAGAACCCAACGACCCAACTCCCACCAGATCGTGGAGTACGGCACGAGATCGAGCTCGTGCCTGGCACAAAGTACTGTGTCACGAGGCAGTGGCCTCTCCCTCGCGAACAGTGCGAGGTGATCGATGCCATCTTCGGTGCTAAAGCGAAGGCGGGCATGGTGCGGGAGTCGATTCCCCGCACTCGACGCCGACCTTCTGTGTTCGAAAGCCGAACGGGAAGTGGCGTCTGGTTCACGCTTATAATAAGCTGAACAACGCGACGATGCCGGCCCAGACACCAATCCCACGAAAGGATGTGTTGTTGAACAACATGGCCGGGTGCGTACTGTACAGTGCGCTGGATTTGGTAGACGGATACTACCAGATCCTGATGCGCGAGAGCGACATCCCGCTCACCGCGGTGAGCACTTCAAGCGACATGTTGTGGGAGCGGCTCGTCTTACCGCAGGGCCTGTCTAACGCCCCAGCGACATTCAATCGCTTGCTAACGCAGCTGTTTAGGCCGCTGCGTGCCTTCGTACAGACGTACTTCGACGATATCTTCGTCCATAGCCGTGCCGAGGGAGGAAAGACGGCCATGGAGGTGCATCTGGGGCACCCCCGTCGAGTGTTGGACGTGATGAGAGCGAACAAGCTTTACGCCAACATCGACAAGTGCGTCTTCGCGTCACCAGAGATCAAGGTTCTCGGTTGCTTCGTCAGCAACGTGGGCGTTCGGGCTAACCCAGACAAGGTCAAGGCTATTGCAGCCTGGCCTATGCCCCGATCCCAGAAGGATCTCAGGAAGTGGTTGGGCTTGGCCAACTACCTCCACAAGTACAGCGCAGGGTACGCGGGTCTCGCAAACCCTTTTTCGGACCTCCTGAAGAAGGACGTCGACTGGCGCTGGAAGCAGACGCACCAGGACGCCTTTGACAGCGTCAAGGCCAGCCTTCAAGAGGCACTGGTCCTGGTCTTGACGGACGAGACGAAGCCGTTCAGCGTCGTCTGTGACGCTTCCGATTATGCGATCGGTTGCGCATTGCTGCAGAATGATGCAGACGGACATGAACGAGTCATCTCGTTCCAGTCCAGGCAGCTTAAAGCCGCCGAACAGAACTATCCTGTTCACGACAAGGAGCTCCTTGCCATGAAGTATGCCCTCGTCAAATTTCGAGTACATCTTCTGGGCGCAAGGCCCTTTGTGATCTACACAGACCACGCATCCTTGAGGACGGCGACCAATTTGCCTCTCCTCTCCCAACGGATGGCGAGGTGTCTGTCTTTCTTCGCGGAGTACAACTTCCGTGTTGAATACAAGCCGGGCAAGCTCAACGTGCTTGCCGACGCCCTGTCTCGGCGTCTGGACTATGAGTTGGCCCACATATCACGGGTGACAACGGATCTTTATGATCGGATACGCATGGCGTATCGAGACGATGAGGCTATCGCGCCTATCGTCAAGTCCCTGGCAGCAGGAACGGACACAAAGTCTGACTGGTTTTCGCCGCGGCAGTGTTCCCGGCTCCACCGATATGAGTTGGTGGGTGGCCTCCTCTATTACCGGGTGGAGCCTGGTGATCCTCCACGAGTGGTCGTACCCAACGACGAGGATCTGAAGTTTGACGTCCTCGCGGAGGCGCACGACGCGCCCTTCAGTGGCCACTTGGGTCGTGAGAAGACCTTCCTCTCGGTCTCCCAGGCCTTCTGGTGGACCCACATGTACAAGTGGGTCGCCAAGTATGTGAAGACATGCGAAACATGTCAGCGGGTGAAACCCGCGGGGCACGCTTCGGCTCCGTTATAGAGCCTGCCCGTACCTGCTGACTGTTGGAAGTCGATGAGTCTTTCTTCATCTTTGGACTTCCCGCCGACGGACACGGCAGCACCGGGATCGTGGTGTCCGTGTGTCGGCTGAGCAAGATGTACCATCTTGCTCCGGTGCCCGTTACGGTCACAGGCGAACAGACCGCACGGCTGTTCGTCGATGGCGTGTTCCGCTATCACGGTCTGCCCGAGACCATCGTCTCTGACCGAGACCCGCGGTTCACTGCTGCGTTCTGGAAAACGCTGTTCCCTTTGCTCGGAACTCGTCTGCTGATGTCCACTGCGGACCACCCGCAGACGGACGGCCAGACGGAGCGCGTCAATCGAGTGCTCGAGGATACTCTGCGCAGCGTCTGCGCTGGAGCTCCACGTACGTGGTCGTCACAGCTCCCCGTTGTTGAGTTTGTGCTCAACAACGCTGTGCACGCGTCCACGGGGTTCACGCCGTTCTACTTGAACGGCTTCCGCCACCCCAGAGTGCCTCTCATTCTTCGAGGAGACGCCGCATCCTCTATTTTAAGTGGGGGGGGGGAGGCTCGGAAGGCTCTTTCCTTCCAGGTCTCAAATGTGAGACCGGTCTCTCTGGGGAAACAAGTGGGGTCCTTTATGGGCATCAAGCTGATTGTGATCAGCAGGGTCCGCGACGCGATGGCAGCGGCCCAGGACAGACAGAAGGAGTACTCGGATAAACATGGAAGTGGAAACTTAAATTTGTTTACAGTGGGTGAATTTGTGTTACTCGACACTAGAAACCTACCGCTAGACACTGTCAGCTCTGTCAGCAGCAACTAGTTGAAGCACCGCTTCATCGGACCGTTCGCGGTCCTGGCCAGACACGGTGCGTCGTACACCATCGACCTACCAAAATCAATGACGACGCACTCGACGTTCTACGTTGGACGTCTTAAGTGGTACCATGATCCGCAGGGGGTTGCTGACTCGCAGACCCTCCTTGGTCCAGCTCCTCGAAGCGAGGAGCGGCCTCTGACGTTGACGGGCGCGCAGGAGCGTGCACCCAAGGCTCGCGCTGGACAGCAAGGCTGCGATCGAGATCGTACGCCGTAGGGCCCCCGAGCGAACGGACCCCAGGGGCACACGCCGGGTACGCCGAGTACGCACCATACGCGTACGGCTGGGAGCGCGTCAAAGGCGGCTCCGGACGTTGTTGCCCGTACTCAACACGTCGGATCAAGCGGAAGGCCTCTTCCAGATCGGACGAGTGGGCCCAGCGGTCGACCCACCCATGGAGGTCCGCTACCTCCCGGATCAACCAGTCCAGACGGTCCTCAAGTCGAGCAAGGACCCCTCGGTTCCCGGCCTGGGCGGCAGCATCACCACCAGTCCCAAGGCCAAGTGCAATCTCAAACACGAGGACGCGTTGACGGAGGCGGTCAACCTCAGGGCCCTGCGTCGGACCCGCAGTTTGAGCACCCGGGTGAGAGAAGCTCCCCGGAGGCGCCTCATACTCGTACTCGTACGAGGGCACCTCCGCCCCTCCTTGACCGAAACGGAGAGGTCCACTACCACGTGGAGCGGGTACTCAGGAAGCGGCGGCAGCGCGGTAAGCGCCAGCTCCTTGTGAAGTGGAGGGGTTATGCCCACTCCGAGAACTCGTGGGAGCCGATTGAACGGCTCCAAGCTGACTTCCCGAAGGCTGCCGCGATCTGGGAACAGAAGCGGCGACAGCTTCGTAAGTCGTCCGGGGCTTCTTGCCCGAACGGGGTACGGACGTTGACGACACTCCGTCCCCGCGCTCATCACGAGCGCTGGAAGCCGCGCGCTTCTGGATGTCCCTTGGCAGCTGCCGCTTGCTGACCAAGTGGACAAACCGAATGCGAAGATCGCGCTGGTCCAGGATTTTGGGACAGCAGCTGATCTTCTTGGAGTTCCCATAACTCCTTGGGTGAGTACTTGAGAGCCTCAACCCACGCCCAAAACATGTTGTCGCATGTGCTCCTGCTCGGACAGTTCTCGGGAAGAACCCAGGGGTAGCCCCATACAGTGTAGAGACCACCCCGGTTCTCGGGCTTCTTACGACAAGTCGTGAAATCCTTTAGAGGGATATGGTGCTGAGCGAGAAGCACCAACCGGGCCCCCTCCAAGTTGTCGGTGCACAACTGTTCCTTTTGGACCAGGACGCGTTCGTAAGCACCCTCGGAAGTGTGGCCACCGATAAGCCCACGAGGAGGAGTGAGTTTCTCCAAGAAGAGGTCGGCTCCAAAGCTCGCCTCGGGAGGCCAATAACCTCTCGGGTTGATGGAAGCTCCCTGACCGACAGGTGTAGCCACCGGACCCCCACGCATACGCTGGGCAGCTTGGAAGTCCTCCTGCTGCTGGTCGAGATCGTTCGTGATCTCCCGGGGCTCGTCGATGGCACCCTCCTCCTCTTCATCGGAGAAGCTGAAGGGATCGTGGTAATGATCACGAGTCTACTTCTCTTCGCGAAGCGGAGACTTCGAAGCCATGCGCTTTTCGGAGCTCTTCGCCCCTTCGGCTACGGCTTTAGCAGCCCGAGCACGCTCAAGACCTTCGGTGAGCGAGAGGTTCTTCGGAGGGTTGCCTCCATCATCGCCGCCAGCATTGGACGAGCCCCTGGCCTCGTCGGCAGGGCTCTCACAGCGCTCAGGCGTCTTTGAATTGTGATCATCGTGATCACTAGCGTGCGAGTGTACGCTGTCGTTGTCGTGCTCGCTGAGCACTAGAGTGTGCCCTCCTCGGATCTCCCAGATACGCTGTGGAGGCTCCTGGCCTTTGTCTCGTCCTCAGTACCTGGACTGTGCTCACGGTATGTGAAGCGCGGGTTCGGACGGGTGTCAGGCGGCACCGAAGGCGACCGACAGCGGCGTGAGCTTGCGCGTTTGCTCGCAGCCGTGTTGCCATACGAATCAATCGCCTCGGAGGCCACCTTAGTAGCCTCCTTGAGTGCCGAGTTTTTGCCGCGATGCTTAGAACTCTTGGCTTTCGCCTTTACGGCGGCAGCCTTGGCGTGTGCTTTCGCACTGCCTCTCGCAGAGCCACGAGGCAAGCTAAAGGTCGAAGTGGAGACCCTGAAGAAGAGTGCGTGTACTGCTCGAGGCTCCAACTGTGAAGTGAGCCACCGCCGCGTTCTCGCAGCTTGTCGATACCTTTCGACTTTGAGAATGAGAGTTTGTGACTCCCTCTCCCTCATTCTGATTGGTCGGTAAACCGAACCCAAGTGGGGGAGGATGTAACGGGGTACAAGCCCCAAGTTTACCCAAGTTACATGAAGAGTGACTAGGTCACTCTTCGGAAGGACTGGTACATGGTACCAGTGGCTCCAGGAGCCAACCATTAGATAATTACATAGCTTCACTATAGGTGACTTATAGTTTGTATTAACTCAAGTTTAACCTTACCTATAAATACATTTAGTCTTAAACGTACCTTTAACTGGTTACTTTGTCCCCTCAGACCAGGGACACGTGAACTGCCGCTCACTCAGAGTTTGTAGACTCTCGGAAGCTCGTACTTCCTCAAGCGCAAGGTGCTGTGTGACCTCGTCACACAGAGTGATTGTAGTCTTAATTCATACAAACAACAAGACGAAACTTGAAGATGGTTTCAGTTCATGAAGTTAGGGGTAGGTGAGTTTATCGAGGCGATTTTCTCGTCTCACGAGATTCAAGCAAATATATGTCGCGGCTTATCTGCTGCAAGTGTGGCACCCGCTTACGCTATATTTGGTAGGCGTCCACTGACTCAGTGCTCACACGAAGCAATCGCGCTCCTTCATATTGTTAACCCATGCATATACTGACTGTACTGACTTCACTTTCATATCGCGTCTGTAAATGCTCGACGACTTGGTCAAAGGTCGCGAGGTGATGGGTTTGGGGCCCTTTTTGAAAATGTGTGATGGATTTGTGGCCAGTTTTGATAAATATCCCCCCAGATCCCAATAGTGGCGTACACTGCGGTTCTTGGTGCTACGGGTATAAACGACCAGGTCGCAAGACCTACAGGAATCAATCGATTCGTGATCACTCAGAAGGAATATCTGGGCATTGTTTGCTTTTACCCGAACCTACAGACACCGGAGAAGATGAAGGTTAAAGAGTTCTCGTGGACTGCCCAGCTCAAGCATCGCATGTTGTACAAGATGCGTGAGGTTAGCATCGATCTGGAGATCATTGTGTACTTCCGCGGAGAAATGCACTATATGGTCATGACTCCTAAACGACAGAATCTGTTGGCTCGAGGAGTGGTGAAGAAGAACTGTCCCAACTCGAAATACTTACTAACATCAGTCGAAATGGTCTACAAGCTTTCGTCAAGCAAGTTGTCGAGTTTGCGGGTATTCCGAGGAAGACGGACTTCACGAGGGTTACGTTTTCGACTTCAGCTCGCTGAGTCGTACTGATAAGCCTGCAAGTATTTTGACTTCGCATGGCGAGAAACTTTACGTTGAGTTGGTCGGAGACTCGTTACTGGAGCCTGTTTGGCATGAGGGTGTGGGCACTTGCTGAGGATTCTTAGGTGCGCTGGACGCAGTATGGATGGTTGCCAGATCGGAAGGAAATCCGATGAGCAGCTTCTGGCTGACCGTGAGTTGGCTTAACGAGTCATGCAGCGTGTGTCCGGTCGTTACCGCCATGAATTACAGAAGAACGTGACGAAGTACACGGTGGAGCCGAGATCGCGCTACGTCGTCGATTTCCCTAGAGTTCTCTATCCTAGAGACTCTGACATGATATGTGTAGATGTTGGGCCTACAGTATTCGTAAACACACTGTGAAGTTGTATCTGTATCAGATACGTGTTCATCCCAGACACGTATTTCTATTATTTCGATCAATATGCTCGTAGATAATGAGGAAAGTCCAATGTGGTAAGCGTGAGCAATCTTTTTTCCAGTCCAGTGTGGCAACTATGCTCTGTCTGACTCGCTTTAGTGTCGACGCGAGCATCTTTTCTTTGGTGCAACTGCAGCTGTAACCTTTTAGTGTCTAAGGAGCATGTGCTGGAACTCACTCGTTTCAATCTGCTTCCTCTTTTTCATGACGTCGACGTTGCTTTTGGGAAGTGCGCCAGCAATCGTGAGGCCATCATTCTTGACCACGAAGCAGCGAAGTTCATGTATGTACTCGAAGTTGAGCAAGGCAGACAGCCTTAGCACCTGAGTTGCTTCTACGGAAACCAATTCATCGTACGTTGCACTGTGTCACGTGGAGGACCCATGTTGAAGTAATCAGATCGCCACTTAACATCATTCAACCCATATTGTAATTCCATGAAATTCACGCATTTAAAATGCTATTAGATTTCAGCTCTGGGCTCTTTAATCTGATAAATATAAGTTATTGCAGGCTATAACTACTTACAAAACTTTCCAAATAAACAGTTCTCCTCCTCTAACGAAGTACATAATTAATAGCTAACGTATAATAGCGAATAGTGCGCCCCTAGCGAATACAACGCCCTCTGATTACAGTACCCTATGTGACCGCACATTATTAAAATAGAGCGCTATCGAATAATACGCCCTGTACCTTAATTTATTTTTGAACTTCTGCACCTAGCCAAAACTGCGAAAGCTTGGTTCGGCACAGGATGGGACGCCACCACCTTCGCGCTCACACCAATCTATCGTTTATTTTAGAACAATCTTGAATATGATGTCATGGTCACTTGGATGTTGTAGTGTACCTACCTGATGGAGCACTGAAGCGGAGGGTTCTTATGCCATGGCGGCTCCACAGAATATTGATGTGAACGGCTTCTTAAACGATCATGTGAAGCCCAAGAAATATTGAGCCGAGTGAAAGTTGATTTGCTGAACAAGGCGCAGTCGATTCACGAAAAAAGGACTGCTTTCATCAAGAGTTTTTTTAGAGTCGAGCAGAGTTTGCAGTGTAAAAAAACAAATTCGAGATTTTAGACAGCAGTAAAATTTAGGCTGTGTACGCTGTGATCGAGCTGTGACTGTAGCCGGCGAGATATAAACTAAAATTGGGTTTAAGCTGCTTTGTAACGCCATGGTATTGTGGGAGGTCGCAAACCTTATCTGAACTTTCAAGTGCCAGCGCGTTTACGGCAAGGGATTGAGACGCTTTTTGGATTGAGGACTGGCAACAGAAAAGGAGACTTAGAAATATGGGGTTTGAAACCGCCACAACCTGCTCCCCAAACTACCCAAGCTGCCACCACTGGACTTTAAATAGAACGCCATCGAATACAACGCCTCAAATCAATTTTACCGCACACTATAAATATAGTAGACGGCGTATTATTCCGTATTTTACGTTACTTTAAGTATAAATCAACATAGGATGATATCATGAATGTCGCTTCAAGGATGGCTTCATTGATTAATTCCTAAAAAGCAGCATAAAATCCAGCAGATGGTGGACCATCAGCACGAAATGATGATTGGTTCTGGCCACATCAGGTGGCAGTAGCACATTAGGCGTCCGCGCTCCACGACCTCAGCTAAGATCAACATTTCGAACGATGCTAAACGTTGAAATGAAGAGAACTTGAATTGCGCGGAAAAATAGTCGGAGATCTAGCTACAGATCGGTCCGCACGGAAGCGGAGCTCCAAATGAAGCAAGCCAATCTTCCATCGAATGAGCCGACAGCGCGATCGTGTTCAAGCCTAAGAAAGCACGGGTTTAACACACGAAAGCAGCATGGCTCGTCATTTCGGGTGGGTGTGGTGGTGGTGGTGACCTTACTTGTTCAGTCTCCATTTTGCAGTGCTCCATTCAAGTTCCTCCCTCAAGTTCCCACTGAAGAATGGCGACACTTACGGCACATTCACCGTCAGCTTTCGCCGGTCACCACAATCTTCAAAACCGACCGAACGTCGGACTTCGTGGCTCATTCGAGCGTCGCAGTAGTATTGGTGACAACCACGACGTATACATCGGTGAAGGTCTCATTGACCCAGATGGCGTGGATGATCTAGACCAGTATAGGGACGATGAAGGTGCTGCTAAGAAGACGCACCAACACGGTCGTAGACTGCTCGACTATTTGGCGATTGATGTTGGCGAGAAGTACCTTGACGACATCTACAAAGAAGATGACAGCGACACCTCGGATGGAGAAGAAAGTGACTTCTACAGTGACGGACCTCGGTCGTCAATGCATCAAACTACGAGGCAAGAGGCGGTGGTCAAGCCCCTGGATGTGGATTTGGTCCAGCTGGACCAGATTGAAGAGGAACATACTATGCATCAACGTCCAGCAAAGGAGAAGGCGTGGCAGAAGGTGAGACGCCTCCTAGTCGAGGAAGAAGAGAAGGCAGCGATACGCAAGAAGCCAGTCGCTCCTACCCGAGAAGCAGGGACTGCTGGCTACGACACCGTCAAGCTGTTAGATATCCTGGCTCGTTCAGGGACCGAAGACCTGTACAGCAAGAGCAGCTCGTCCTCGGAAGCCAGGGACTCACCGCACACGTTCGCAGGCCACATGGGGAACAAGATATCGCGGTTCCTAAACCGAAGTCCAGCTCCTCATCCTCCGCCGTCTCCATTCTCTGCAACACCAGCCCAACTGGTGCTGCTGGCGACTCTGGAGCGCGTCAATATATCGTGCCGAACCACTGAGTTGTCCGACATGTCAATAGCGCGAATCACTTCTCACTTAACGATGATCGACGAGATCTTGAAGGAAGAAAAGCTTCGAAGACTAAAGCGCGGACCTCGTCGCCTCTCAAACACCCACGACTCGAGCGAGTACGAGAGCGAGAGCCACCAGTCCACGTATGCCGTTGCCAACCCTCGCATTATGGTCGCTCCAAGTGTGCGCAGCTCCTTCAAGACCTTCCTCGCCTCTCAAGATTTGTGTGAATCTTTAGCAGCTTTTAATAATTTACTGGCGGATTGTGGATTGAACGGAGCCAAGATGCAAAAGCCGTGGCATGTATACTTCCATATCCGGAATGCAGTATACAGCCGACTGGGCTTCCAACAGAAACAGCTCTTTCGACTACTGGATGCGCGATTCAACCTCGACGTATACAAGCAGCGATACGCTTCCAACAAACGCGTGTGTATCGTTGGTGCTGGACCCGTGGGGTTGCGTGCAGCTGTGGAGCTGGCACTGCTCGGTGGACACGTGTCTGTCCTGGAGAAGCGAACCAAGTTCAGTCGAGAGAACAGACTGCATCTGTGGCCGTGGGTGGTGCAGGACTTGGCGTCGTTGGGAGCGAAAGTTCTGTTCAAGAACTTCTGCAAGTCCAGAACCTACTTCCATGTGAGCACCAGACAACTGCAGATCATTGTACTCAAAGTGGCGCTGCTGGTTGGCGTTAAAGTATACTCTGCGACGAGTTTCGAGTCGATCGTCGCTCCTTCGTCGGAGAAGAACGGGAATCCGTTCTACAGTATCAAGACGGAGCCTCAGATCCCAGTAGCTGAGTTTACAGCCGTCCTGGGAGCCACTGGAGTGAACGATCAACTGGCTGCGCCTGCAGGCATCAACCGCTTTGTGTTCTCTCAGAAGGAATCGCTGGGTATCGTCTGCTACTTCCCCAACCTGGAGACGCTGGAGGAGACCAAAGTCAAGGAATTCTCGTGGACAGCTCAACTGAAGCACCACATGCTGAACAAAATGCACGAGATCGGCGTCGATCTGGAGAATATCGTGTACTTCCGAGGCGAAATGCACTATCTGGTGATGACTCCCAAGAGGAATAATCTGCTGCTCCGAGGAGTGGTGAAGCAGAACTGTCCCAACTCGAAGGATCTCGTCAAGGACGACAACATCAACCATAGTGTCCTGCACGCCTTCGTCAAGCGAATCATCGACTTTGCCGAGATCCCGAGGAGAACGGACTTCACTCGAGTCAGTCTGTTCGACTTCACGGCACTCACGCGAGCGGAGCAGGCTGCAAGCGTCGTCTCTTCACACGGCAAGAAACTCTACATCGGATTGGTGGGGGACTCGCTGCTGGAGCCTGTGTGGCACGAAGGCGTCGGCACTTGTCGAGGCTTCCTAAGCGCGTTGGATGGTGCCTGGATGATCGCGCAGGTCGGGAGAAAGTCGGATGAACAACTACTGGCCGATCGGGAGTTGGCCTATCAAGTGATGCGACGTCTGTCAGGTCACCATCGAGACGAGATGCAGAAGAATGTGCGCAAGTATACCGTGGATCCCAGAACACGTTACATGGTGGAGTTTCCTCGCGTTGTATGAGTGGCATGTATTAATACATGTAGTAAGCTTACATTAACAGACAGCATTGGGGACGCTTTTCTTACCCTATCATTAAAATACACCAATCGAAAGGTTTTTCTTTCAAATTCTATTTGTGTGCGTTTCAGTTAAATTTGTCGAGTAGTTTTCTCAAAGTAAAGCTCAGACTGATCGCTACTTTATTCAAGTTTAAAATCGAAATCCTCTTTACTCGCATATCTTACTTGTCAGAACGTTGTTATTTCCTGTTCACCTTTTGAGATTTGCTTATTGAAATGATCTTTAATCTACCTGGAGATTATCGACTATAGTTGGCGCCGATGCGAATCACCTAGTCTTTAGAATGATAAGCAGTACCCTCTAGATGACCCACACGGTGCGTAATGTAGTATAATAAAGTGTATGTACTTCCTTCCCACTTGGTTTACTGAAACTGGGTTCCTATTACATGTAATACACCATACTTCGAAGTAGGTACTACAATATTCGTCACGATGTGTTTGTTAGCTTATATGATTACCATGAATCCCACAAAGTCGTTAGCCCCGCTGCGAAGAACGCCCGCGAGCGTAGCTATTGCTGGCTACGACGGTCCCTTTAAACGACTTCTTGGCGTCGAACACAGTTAAAGTGAGGCTCTCCGTCGAATACCCAAAGCCCGTCCAGGAGGGCCATGTGCGAGAGTCCCATGCTATAGACGCGTGAATACATACATGAACATCTCATGACATTAATAATCAGATTTCCTAATTTATTTTCCTATGCAACATCCCATCATTGAACGGCATAGAAATGTCAAGCACTTTCGCTACATGTTGGCACAGTTAAGCTAATCACACACACTCTGGTGCATCTAGGCGGCATAATTATGACAAACACAAACATAACCTAAAGGACTTGTTAGTGACGTAGTTATGACGGAAATCGTACACGTCTAGATGTGCAACGAAACAGAAGTATAATTATGCCTAAAATTATAAACGTTTACTGCAAGCCAACATAATTATACCGGAAAGCAGTATTTGTTTACGGGATGTATCCAGACAAGGTCAGCATCGTCAGCACCAACCAACGCCAATGGTGCAAAGTAGAACGGCAAGAACGCAACACCAATCCATCGCAGGCGTGGCACACAGACCTCGCTAATATATACTTAGTAATACCTATTTATTGACCTGGTAACCAGGTTGAGACCATATTCCACAAGAAATAAGCACCGGTTACAAAGCTAACGTGTTGGAACCCTACAGGTTCTCCGTTGTTCGAGCTCACGGTTTAGATAAGTTAAAAGCGCCATTTCGTGCGTGTGCGAATGTACCGGTAGTTACCGAAACGTCATTGTTTGGTTCATAGAAAATGTAATTCTGTATTGTCAGCACAGCCAATTTATTTGCAATGTCCTAGGCCTGTGCCCACGATAAACTCTGGTTTCAATAAAATAAAATAGTGCCTCAGCATAATCTGGTACTTTTTATAGGTTTTGACAGTATTACTGTCAGTAATGCTGTTCATGATGCATATGTGTCAAGCAAACCGTATGGTATTCAAAACAGACCTTTTGACCACCTTGGACCTGACCTGTTTTTGACCTGAAATAAACGCTACCGCATTAACTTCCCTCGCTCTAGAGGACATTTTTCAGGCTAAACAGCACGAGCTACTCGGGATCCTAGGTAAACAAGAGACACAGAAATAGTTTTAAATCAGAGCTGTGCTGGATTAAAGATTTCGAAAGTGCCGAAATAAAGCTAAATAACACAGTCTGGCAAATGAGGTCTGTATTAGGTTTACCTAATACAGACCTCATTAATTACGGTATTGCGTCGTGAATGACGCGAAAGCACTCGGCATTATCGCTCAAGGCGTGAAAATCTAGCACAAGACCAAGATCAGGAACGCCCTGCGTGCCATGGAGGCTTGGGGAACGCTTCGAGAATTCTACAACCGGACGACGTTGTACAATCATGTTACGATGACATGTCGTCTTCATGAGTTCAAGATGGAGGTTGGAACGACCATGGTCAAGCATCTGGACGCGTCTGACGATCTTATTGTTGGTCTTCAGACGCTTGGAGTGCGGATGGACGAGGAACGGCAGCTCGTGATACTGCTTAGCAGCCTTCCTGCTGAAAAAGAACTCATCGCGTCCATTGTGGAGAATGCCAAATACGTGTCGCTATCGAGGCCAAGGAGAAGCTGCTCAAGGAATACGAGCGCCTCGAGAAGAAGGAGACCACGGAGAAGGTGTTCCAAGTGAACGGGAACGTCAGGCGTTCCAAGGGCGGTCGTGATAACGGTCGAAAAAGGAACGTTCCAAAGCAAGTGTTTCCAATGTGATCAAGTGGGGCACATGAACCGAGACTGTCCCGTTGGGAACGGCGGCAGCAAGGACGATGCAGTGTTTGCAGTGGGTGAGGAACGCCTGGCTGGGTGGCTGATCGACAGTGGATCGACGTCGCATATGACCCCTCACATGAAGGACTTGGTTGAATACAAGGGCCTTGACACTGGCATTGACGTGACGATCGCAGACGGCAAGAAGTTGCGCGTCGACGGAACAGGAACGGTTCAGCTGACGGGTCTGGACGGAAGACGCATTCGTATGGTCGACGTACTGTACATTCCGGGGCTCGACAGACGGTTGCTGTTAGTGGGGAAGCTCGCGGAAGGGGGTTAGCGCGTGGAGTTCCAGCTTTCCTCATGTGTGATTTTGGAACACCTGTTGCGCGATTGCTTCAGGCAAGAAATTTGGCAAGGCGTTTCTGCTGGACTGTCAACAGGAAGAAGCGCGGTTTGTGCAGTACGTCGGGGCTGGGAGCGAGTAGGAGCTTTGGCACGCTCGCTTGGGACACCCCAACAAAGAAGCGCTGGTCAAGACACAGTGTTCCACGACCGGTATCCCGCCGGTGAAGAATGGGAAAGGTTCTTTGTGCGGTGGATGTATGAAGGGGAAGCAGGCGGTGACAGCGTTCCCGTTGCGGTCGATGATGATGATTACGCGTGTACTGGAACTGGTTCACACGAACGTTATGGGACGTATGAGAACGTCTTCGAAGGGTGGTGCCAAGTACGTGCTGACGTTCCTTGACGACTACTCGAGATATGTCGTGGCGTATTTCATGAAGAACAAGAGCGGGGTAGCCACCAAGTTGAAAGAATTCCAGCCGCTCTACGAAAACCAATGGGGGGAACGCCTGAAGTGTTTGCGTTCCGACAACGGAACGGAGTTTGGAACACGACGGTCGCTGATATTTGCCAGCAGACCGGCATTGTGCACCAGCGTACCGTTCCATACATCCATCAGCAGAACGGAGCGGCGGAACGCATGAACCGAACTATCATGGAAAAGGCGCGTAGTATGCTGCACTACAAGTTTATGTCGGCAGAGTGGTCGGCGGAAGCGGTGCGTACTGCGGTGTACCTCATCAACCGTTCCACGAATACGGCGAACTCTGATGTCACGCCATACGAGTTGGCGTTCCAAGTGAAACCTTGGATGGATTACTTGCGTGTGTTCGGATCGCATGGGTATGCTCAGGTGGACGACGTGAAGAGAACGAAGCTCAAGGGTTTTTAGGTGCACGTTCCTAGGGTACGCCGAGTGCGTTAACGGATATCGTGTTTACGACTGGGACGCGTCCAAGATCAAGATGTCGCGTTCCGTGAAGCTGGCCGAGCGTGAAATTGGAGGTATTTATGACACTGTTGTCGCCCACGACAGTTGTCCAGGTGGCGAAGAACGGTTATGAAGTTGTCGTTCCAACAGAAGTGGAACGCCCAGCCGTTCCGGACGAGCCGATGGAAGAGGTGGGGGACCCTACCCAAAACGTTGAAATGGACGAGTTGGGCCAGAGCAGAGTAGAACGCTTCAAGCGCTACCGCCTTCAGTGGAACCGAGAACGACAGGGCTGGAATTGGCAACGTACCACTCGCCTCTGCAGTCGTTCCAGGAGACGTCTGGTGTTCCACCCTGAAGCGGAACGCTCAAGAAGATCGCGGGGACCTGTGTTCCTACTTGAGAACGGACCGGACGATGGTGAAGAGTACCAGTCGAGCGGAAGTAACGGCCCGCCAACTCCGAAGCGTGCCAGGATCGACGAAGACGGTTTGGTTGCTGAAGCAGTGTTGGCGTATGCTGCCAGTATCGATGGCGTTCCAGATACGCTAGTGCTGAAGCAGCGGAATGGCGTCAGGCAATTAAGGAGGAGCTGCAGTCTCACGCTCGGAACGGAACGTGGACTCTCGTTCCATGTGGAACGCCTGGACGTCCGATTGGATGTCGCTGGGTGTTTGCCAAGAAGCGTGATGGGAACTGCCGCGCTATCCGGTACAAGGTACGCCTGGTAGCGAAGGGATTCAAGCAGAAGGTTGGAGTAGACTTCTTTGAGACGTACTCTCCGGTTGCAAACATGAATTCGATTCGGGTAGTGCTAGCGGTATGTGTGACATACGGCTACATTATGGAATAGATCGATGCTGACACGGCGTTCCTGAACAGTATCCTAGTGGACGTGGTCTACATGGACGTTCCGCTCGGACTGAAGAACGCTGAAGGTATGAAGCGCAAGCTGGAGAAGGCCATCTACGGTTTGAAGCAAGCGGCGAGCGCGTGGAGCAAGACAATTCATCGGGTGTCCAATCGGAATGGCTTCAAGTGCTGTGGTGTCGACCAGTGTGTCTACGTCACGCGTTCCAGGAACGGCTTGGTATACGTGTGCTTGTACGTGGACGACATGATTATTGCGGCGAAACACATGAGGAGATCCGTGAAGTCAAGGATGCACTGAAGAACATCTTCAAGATGAAGGAACTTGGCGAGGTCAAGTTCATCCTGGATATGGAGATCAATCACGACAAGTCAGCTGGAACGCTAAGGATCAAGCAGACTCGGTACATCGATGACGTTGTGGAACGCTTCAACCAGCAGAACGCTAAGGATGTGGAGGACCCATGCGCGTTGAACGTGAAGTCCTCGAAGTATATGTCGCCAACGACTGAGGTGGAGCGCTCCGAGATGCAGTTGAAGGCGTACCGTTTCTTGGTCGGGTGTCTGGTTTACATCACGACATGCGTTCGACCAGAGATCGCGTACGTGGTGACACAGCTGTCATGCTTCCTCGAGGACCCAGGGCGACAGCACTGGAAGGCGGTAATTCGAGTACTTCGGTACCTGAAGCCTACACGTGAGCATGGTATTGTTTACCAAGGCCGTTCCGGGAGCGCCTTGGCTCAAGTGTACACCGACGCGGACTGGGGCTCCATCATCGACCACAGGTGTTCCGTGTCTGGTGTCAAGGTCATGATCGGGAACGCCCCAGTGGTGTTCAAGTCGAAGTTCCAGAAGACGGTTGCTCTCAGCTCGGCGGAAGCAGAGTACATAGCTTTGAGCCTGTGCACGCAAGAGGTGCTGTGGACAAGTACGATGATCATGGGCATGGGTCATGAGCAAGTTAGAGCGACGCAGATATGGAAGGACAACCGAGATGCTATTGCACTGGCAAGGAGCGCCGGATACCACGCAAGGATCAAGCACGTCGACATCCGGCGCCACTTCACTCGTGAGAATGTGGAACGCGGAACGGTCAAGGTGGATTATGTCGACACGAAGTTCCTACTGGCTGGCATGCTGACAATTGCGCTTGGGGCGAAGGCACTGGCGTTCCAGCGCGACGCATCCGGCATCAAGGACGAAATCACCGTGGAGTAGCGGCGAGTGGGAGTGTTACAGTTACACCGGCTCAGCACGGTTCGGCGTGACCGCTGGAACGTTTACCGACCCGTTCCACTATTGGCTGGAGCTGGTTCTGAACCCCCCCCCCCCCCTCATTGGGTAGTCATCTGCTGGAACGCTATGATTGGATGGAGGCACATGGCGATGGTGATTACGTCACACTTACGAAAGGACAACAGGTGGGACAACAGAGTGGTAGTGTTTAGAGAGACATGTTGGACAGTTTTGCTAAACACTAATTTACTCACTTCGGCATTTCCCACTTATCAACAAGCCCCAAACCAATATACATCCAGTTTAGGGGAAATTGAAACAGTCGACGGTCCTGCTAAAACACACTCTACAACTCGTATTAAATATTGTGAGTTCTGCCCAAATTTGCCGATCGTGGCCGGTTCCAAAGTATGGGTTGACACATCCAATACAATTCTCAAGTCATTTGGCAATCGTCTGTTACCAAACCATGTGGCGCCGCATCGCGAATTCGGACTTAAATGAAATCTTATTTCGTACTTAGATATAACTTTAGTGAGTTCAAGTAATTTGCCCAGTCACGTCGATATCGCGTCAGTTTGACCGGGTCGATTTGTTTCAACCGACCTCGGAAAGCTCGAGTAGCACGCACAATACAAGTTTTGTAGTTACGTGAGGCTGCACTCTATAGATTTCTACTTGAAAACCACATAAAAACTTATAAAATACAATATTGCATCCTAAATCGGGCCTCAAAACTTCTCGGAAGGTGCCACGGCTAAAGTCCGGGGGTTTGGCGACACAGACGCCCTGGCGTCATTTTGAGTTCAAATTTTCCTGAACAGTAGAATTATCACAAAAATGACACAAATACTAAAACATACGACGCGCGCAAATCCAGCGCTTTTTCAGACGTAAAACTCGTCTAAACAAATAGCGTCAGCGCACATGTGGACCACACTTCGCAACATCATACACATTCGATTACATGTACCGTAGTGTGATAAATGAGCAGTGTATTTACCGAACTAGATTAGATTAGCAGCGTAGCCGTAGCAGCAATAGTACATTTCTTCTTACGAGCCCTCCGCCGCATATACATAAAATTTCAAACAGGATGGGGAATCGCCTCTGTCAATAGGCTACCTGTGCAATGGCTTAGAGCCATCTTCACTATAGGAACCAGGTATTCAGGTTTCATGCGTATTGATAACAATCGAAGAACTTGCAGGATGCCACGTTTTAACCGCTCATTAATACCGTTGGTCCACGGTGCATAAGCCAGGACTAGATCTTGCTTGATTGCGAGCTGCTTACAAGTTGGTCCGATCACGTCACTGCCCTCGTCAGAAAGCAAGACCTTCGGTGGCCAAACCGTTTTGACCAATCCACCTGATTACTAGCCACTACGGCACATGTCCCGGCGTAACACGCCACCAGTTCGCAGAAATGAATGAATCCAGCCTTCACTACAAGTAGATACTTGCACATACCGGCGCTGCCAATATAGAGAAAATATTGTGTACCATGTCCGTACGTTCAGTAGCGTTATAGATGGGATCTTAAGAACCTGGAACCACATGTCCTCCCTTCACATGCTTACATAATTGGCAACGTCTAAAAAATTGTCGACAGTACAGCTCCAAACCGTTTACCGACATATACTCTCTACCGTCTTCTTCCTCGAATTAGGTCCTCGATGCACAATGAGCAATAAGTAGGTGCTGACGCAGCTCTTTAGGAGCCCAAATACGATCCTCCGCCAGAACCGCACCATCGTCATCAGTGACAGCGCTTTCTGGGGCGTACTGCTTTCACTTCGATTGCATCTGCCTTATCTCGTCCATTGCGGGGAACACAAAGTCGCCCCGCCGTGAACATTGGCCATCCAGCTGATGATTAACCAGCTCGTCAAGTCAGTGTTGACTACGAGGCATAAGTCTGCACCCCCACCTCACTCGAAGACGTAAATCCTCATCGGGACAGTAGGTCAGCACACATGTTAGCCGTTCCATCGATGTGGTCGATACAGTATGTCGATTTCGTATAGGACAGCGACCAGTGCTGCCGCTTACCTCAAACGTGGTCGCTTCTGCTTTCCTCGGGCGTGGTGCTTAACCTCATGCGAAGGCGCGAATACGTAGATCAGGTCCATATGGTCACAGAATAGGCGAAACCCGGTCGGCCTTGCGAGCGAAAAGCCGAGGTGAAGGCTTGTCCAATGATTGGGTAAGCCTCGTTTTCAGAGATACTCCACCGGCGCTCGGTCGCGACAAAAATCCTGCCCTTCAGCTAAAAAGTTAATACTGTTGGTCGTGTGCAGTTCGGGCAGCGTCCCAGCGCTTCACTTGTATATCGATACCCACTGACACCAACGCGTAAAATCCGAGAAGGAAATCGGTCTCATCATCTTTCATGATTAGGTAATCCACATCATGTAGCTGTACGGTACCTGACACCGTTTCAGTACGATACTTAGAGTCACGGCTTTACGACACGTAACAGATGTGCCTCCTGTTACTCTAGCTTGAATCAGTTCGGGTAGTAGTCGTATGTGGACGTTGATGTTCAGAGCTGACAGTTCCTTAGTCACCGTGCGTGGAATGACCGTCCAGTCCGATCCTAAGTCTGCGCAGTACGGTGGTATAACCACGTCATTCAGCATTACCTGACGCGGCTGAGGCTTTGTCTGAGTCATCTTTTTTTTGGAACTATCATTACTCTCCTGAATCTTTATCGTCAGCACGGGACTCTTCCCCGTCCGTCGAGGTCGAGCAATCTCAGAGCCAATGTGATCCTTGGCAATGACAACAACCGGTTTCGGGCGGCTTTAATTTCTTTCGCTTGGGTCTGTGAGGTAATGCAATTAGTCGGCGATGCATTGCAGCGGTACGGTTCTAAGAACTTACCACTCCTATTCTTTGCATCACGAGTGACTGAATTGCGGGCAGGAACAGTATTTGCCTTTCATTTCTTCGCCAGTAGATGACACTTTTGCGGTGCTCTCGCTTTCTCCTTGATCTTAAAAAACATGAAGCCATTCTTCTTTGCGTCCCTGTGCTCATACTTGGAGTGACGTCTGACGTCATCCCGCACCATACGCGGCTCGAGGTAATGAATCAAGACGGTACAACGCAACTCTATCCTGTCGACAAACCCCTCTGCATCAGGGTCACCCACTCCAAGAATCTTCGGAAGTCTATTGTTCATGAAAGTTGAAAATGCCCGATAGTATTTCAACACAGAGGCGCTGATATCATCCTCAGTGAAGTCGATTTCCAGTTTTGTTCATGAGCAACTTGTCGAGAGGTGGAAGCTGCTCACTCTTCACCGTTCCAATTCGCTTCTTGGTTAACAAGAGGACCAACTCACTGCTGGCGCCATTGACCGCCTTCTGCAGCTCTTTTTGGCAGATCACCTCCAACAACTTCCGGTCGACCCACGATTTCACTGATTTCAAAGCTGCCTCGGGGCGGTCCCGACTCTCGAGATAACGCTGTCATATAGTTTCTTAGAATCGATCGCATGCTTGTTTCCACTTGACTAACACAACAAGGTTCCAGTATACTAACTAATGCGGCTCGATAAATTAAAACACCGGTTGGTTTTGCGGACTGCATCACCACATCGCCGTCGGCGTCAAAGTTTCGAGTGCTGCTCACGGTCCCTGAGGACTAAAGTATACTTTGTGATAGCTTCCGCATGTTTTGCTTAGAATGCTGGCGTTGTATTAAATGCAAAAGTAAAAGTGAGCTTCGTTCGATACTCCTACTGCTATTTACACTTGCCCTTCAGTCGCTACTTATGCTGCCTTGAACGTCGAGCACCAGTGTTACAGTTGAATTACAACTTCATGTTAAAGGCAATGTTTATTGGTATGGTATCCTTGATGTCGGATTGGGTCCCTAGCCGTTGAGAATCTGCTACAGGCTGTGCCAATAACGTTAGTAGTTAGAATCGCGATTTTAAACATCCCGGGCTAGGTTACGGAAGCCTGAAAAGCAATGCATTGGCAAGAGTTAGCTACACCTGAACTATAGAAAGCGAGAAATGGGTGTTTCCTGCACGCACGTCAGCGCAAAAGCACCTGCAGTCACTTCCGCGATATTTATAAGTGCTTTACGATTGGATTCCGTTTTGGGGCATCCCGCTACTTAGCATTTTACAGGTCGTCAGAGCCATACTACGACCGTTCTTAACAGCCAAGGGCAAGGTCCGAGGGCCTCTATCAAATACTTCCCCAGTTGCATAGCAATGAAAACCTGGCGAATGACAATTGACCGCTATAAGAATGTCCGACGTATTTCTATGTCATGCCACCATACGACCTTTAGAAAGCTACCCGGCGAGTTGAAAATGAATAAATTTAACAGCAAATATTGTAAGAACTGCTTTGCCTATATCGTTTCTATATCGGCTGATGTTGTACGTCGATTTATTAACCTAAAAAATTCTATATTGGCTTGCATACTTAAAAGAACCTTATCATACTCTGGTTTATTAACATAATGACACTTTCTATTTGCAGTAGCAGCCCGCTTAAGCTGTTCTGACGAAAGAATGCCCACTTCGACAAAGGCATTCGTCCAAGCACTCAACTATGCCAGCCCCCGTTCGTTTATGAGTCAAGATTGGAGAGATCACAAAGTCCAGCAGAGCAGACTTGCAAGTAAGGTAGCCAGTACCATTTGACATCGGAAGAGATACCTATGAGGTTTTCAGCAGTAAGGTAGAAGAGAGAGTAGCGGAAAGTTTGCGCACTTACCTGAAAAAGACTATCAGGCCCGACATGAGCGTCTACATTAATCCCGGTCAGACAGCACGCCAGCGAGATTGAGTTGCCCTAATGACAGTCAATCTCGCCCCACTAGTAGCATCAGCCTACACTAACTACCAGAAGAGGACAAAGGACTCTGGTCCCTTCGAGATTGAAGTGTTTGTGCTCGCTGCGAAGAAGAGCGACGGACGCTCCCACGAATAAGGCGTTCTACTGCATCAGGATCTATGAAGCAGAAATAGTATTGATGGGAATTTGGCACAGATACCCAAGCTCCAAGTTAGAGAGATTGCCAGGGCCCGTTGGTCGATATCGCATGCCCGACAGCCAGAGGGTTCGACCCTCACACCCCCGAACACTGCTACCTTCGCTCAGGCTCAGCACCTCGACGCTATGCTGGCTGAAGAGAAGGTCGAGGACGAGTGCGAGTATGGCACGGTCAACGTTCGTATTAACGGGTCGCGAGCGATTCCACTAGCGTTCAACATACCAGAGTTTCGCAGAGTTATGCAGTTGCCCAACTACAATCTATTAACGAGCGAAGTCTTTTCCTCCTTTGTGCCCCCACGGGAGCCAGACAAAGATGTAGAAGACGTTACCCACGCCAGTGCCTAGCGGTCGGGCACCTTCAATTTAGTTGGAAACCATGCATTAAATCTGAAATCTACCTCGCTTCGCCGATAAAATCACCTGCGCACATCGCACGGCGTCAAGATGTACATACGCTTGGCCCGAGTAAACGACACCTTCACGACTGCGCTCTCACGTTTCTTGACCACGCGTAGCGTCGCATCGAGTCCATCCCATTCTTGGAGGTCTCCAAAAAAAATATCATTTGCTCCGGGTAGCTATACCAGCATTGCAGCTTAGCCAGATACGTGTCGATCTCAAAAGGCACAGCCTCTCTTGCCCGCCGCCCAAGTACTTTACGTGATAGGTTCAACTCAAATCGGAGCAACTGAAGAAATGCACCTAACTGCTCTGGAAATCGGCGCTTCACCACTACAAGCAACTCTTCAACGTAGAAAGAGGGGTGGTCCGTCGTGTACGACGCCACGTACCAACGATCACTACTGAGTACACCGCTCGCACCTCTCGTTCCTTGGCTAACACGTGGTTCGTTGTTCAAAATCGCGAATCAGATGAAAGTGAATTTCAAAGAGAGAGAAGACAGAAGTTGACTACTTTTTAAGAAAAGGCCGAAAAAGAGGCTCACTTTTAAACATATGAAAAGAGGCAGAACATGCAAGGGTACCCCGGTTGCAGCGTTTTTCTTTGGCCTGCACGAACTTGGGTAATGATGTTGGTGGCCCGACATAAGCCTTTGAAGAGCTAATAACATCATTATCCCTTCGTCGAGATAATGGGATAAAGGAACCGTCCATTCATGTTAAAGATTCGTCCCGGAAGGGCCGAGTCGAGGGACGAGGAAGCGCTGCTGTGATGCGCGGTGTCGGTCCGATTCTTGGACTAGAGAGGCCAACCCCATTAGAGGCTTGAGCGTAAATGGTCTGTGGAAATATAACTTGATGTTAGACGATGACAAATATGGTTAGCAACGCTGGAGAAAGCTCGCAGGCTACCTAGTTAACTTGTTGTACGATCACTCCAGTTTACCAACGAGACTCGGCTGTTGAGAAGTGCTAGATGCTCGTGTGATTGGACATTAGCTCTCGTCGATGTCGGGAGGATATCGTGCCATGAAGTGCAGAGGCCATGTGGGTGGATTCCTCTTCTTGTGTACTTCTCCGTCGTGGGAGCGGGGCTATTGTAGCAGTTGTTGTAGGAAAATGGTTGTAGGTGAGCGATTGCGAGCGCGACGGAGCACAACTGTGTTTCTTTCTCTAGTGGCAGATACCTCGGTCGTTTCAGTAGTTGTCGGGCAGTTAGCCTCTCGGTGCTCATAGCCATCGGAGTGCTCTGGTGGAAACGATACCGGCGTTTCCAGCTAGAGAACCAGAACTGCTTGCTGAAGGTCGGCTTGTTGTCCGCCCTCGAAAGCCTGCATGGATTTGGCGTCGATGTGTCGATAGTGTCCGAGCTTGATCGCCACGTGGCCGAAGAGAGAATGACACTGCTCCCGTTATTATCCTAAAAATAATAATACACCTTAGCGTGGGAAAACCCACCTATCGGAAGCCGAATACATACGGTGCCGTTCAGGGTGGAAAACCAGGCATCTTGTCGCTATCACTGGCTAGGAGAGATTGTACCGTCATTGGGTGTTTATTTGTCGTTGATGTAGAGCTGGTATGATCTCTCTTCGCCTGAGAACCGTATTTCCAAATGAGCCTTCGGCTCCTTCCAAAATACCCATGTTGTCAACTAACTGAAACACAATTTATAGTACCACAGCATTGTTCTGTGCGCAACATCGCGTATTTTTTCTGTAACTCTGTGTGCAGTACTATCGTGAATGCGTCTACAAGCCTTGCAGTACAAGGCTATAAAATTAATCGTCTGATTGATTGGCAGACGCTGCGGCTGCTAAACAGGCGCAGGATATGCTTTTCAAGGTCTAGGCATATCCTGAAAATACGGTATATCTCTGGTTTTGAACTTACAGCTTCGAATTCCGATGCCGCAACATCGGTAAGTTGGGTTGTGCTGACATGTACTAAGTGCTGCAATAGCTGTGCTTTAAAATCGTACTATATGAAAACAAAAACAACATTTCACCAAGAAGCACCGCAAGTTTTATTGCAGTGGAAATGTTTAACAAATGTTATTTTCAACTTGCGCTATTAGTAGAGTATTTAGCAAATTCTAGTATTGCTGGCGGAACTAAAAGGCCTATCTGAGACTACGCGAAGCCCTAGTCCACGGTGACACGGTTGCGCTTATGCTTCGAGGAATGAGCACTTTTCATTCTGAGTTTGAAAGGGGTGAACAGACAAAATACGGTTGTACAATTGAAATCAATACCAAAACGGGTCAAGTATTTTCGTTACGTATATTTGGTTAGACGTGCATTACATGATTTATATTGATACAGAAGTGTTAGAGTCCTCTGGATGCCCTCCAGTAATTCCATAAACCTTACTTAGACACGACCGGATGCTGCTCGAAACCCGATCTGATAATGCGCATATTGTGCTATTTCACTTAATTCTGGAGGAAAACTTGGAGCATCTGTGATTCGAACTGCGAGCCCGGGTCCCCAAGATTTTTCCTTTCGTTTGTCCGGAGGAAAAGTAAGTGGGGTTAAACTAAAGTACTTCTTATTAAGAGTTTGCCGAAATTAAAGTGTTTTTTCACGAATGTTGATAGGTAGCTACAGTCACTTTAAACGGACGGACCGTAGCCACAGCACTCAACCTTTTGTCAATGCTTTCATTTCATTTGCATTAATTAGCGGTGGTTGGACTCCTAGAAAATACCTCAGCTACAGCATCCTGTTATAACAAAGTCGATGCATCAACGCGGAAATAAGCAAACTGAGAAGAACATTAATTAGGCAAGCAACTAGGAGGGACCGAGTTGGACTCTCATTTAAATAATGCAGCAACAGTCTGCAGCCGCATTACCGGAATGAAGCATATAACACGGAGCAATAAGATCGGGATAAATGCTCGGTGCTAACGTAGTTCAGCGTTGTTTCACGGTAAGCTGTGCTGCGAGCTACATGTTATGTCGACTTTTTGACTCAAAATATCGCTAGGGCGTCTTTCATCCCCCAAGATCCATAGAATGGTAAGGTTTTGGCCGTCGGAGCCACTCACTGGCCCAGTGCCAGCCTTCCGAGAAGATCTGAGGTCCTGGGCTCTCTGCGGTCCGCGCCCAATTGAGGATACGAGAGACTTCCAAAAACTATCTAAAGCAAGTATCAAATCCAAATGTAGGCTAGGTATAATACGTCTCTTGGTACCGGTCTAGTCCCATCTTGGTCTAGCATGCGCCACCTAAAATGGACCAAACAGAACCAAGGGCTTCGCAACATTATACTGTTCGTAAAGCAATAGAAGGGGCGCTACGGAACTGTAGGCGGTTGAGGCGGCAGGGAGGGCGATCTAGGTGGTCGAAATGTGGGTGGCTGGACCATTCAGAGGAGTCAGGGTAACGTACGCGGCTCTTGACCCAAATTAGGATTTGTATTTGTGGTGCTCGTACTTAACACTGAAGCTGGGGTTAACCCCTGTAATCAGATTACTTGGTCCGAACCAAGCGCACCGATTGGTGAGACATGATTTGGGTCTGACCAAACTTTTGGTACCAATTTAGTACGCACATGGTCCACCAGATGGGAGAAGTTTGGTCCACGTGTTTGGGCGATTTTTGGAAGTATTTCAATCTTGCGGTTTATAAGTTGTTTATGTTATTTTCAAAAAGAAATAATTAGGGCTCAACTTCAGGTAACTACAAATATGACCACAAACATGTGATTTAGTAGGATCGTCGTCAGTTTTCGATCGCCTCTCAATCTCTGGATATTTATATTCAAATAACAATATCATGCACGGATGGGTAGGTCCTGACATGCTGGTACGGTTAATGGGTGTCATTATATCTTTCATTCTTCATTTTGTGTGTTGTACCGCGATGTCGAGCTTTGACGTCCCGATGCAGAACACCGAAAGCGGTACCGCAAGCCCACCACAAGTACACGTGCTTTCACCCCGTGTGCTTACTTCTCTGTACGTTATACTGTCGTTTACGAACCGGTTCGAACCCGAGCTGGTGTCCGCGTTTATGAACGATTTCATCTTCACTTTCTTGTCACACGAGAAAGGGGTAACCAACAAACTCGAGGCCAGTCAGCAAACTTTGGAAAAGATCGATGTCACGGATGCGAGCGACTTTGTGGAATTTGCAACTCCGAAAGAACTTCAAGAGAACAAGGACGATGTATGTGGTTTTTTACGCGGAGTAATCCGCTCGTCCTACCCAAACGACATCGTCATTAACCCTTCAGCCCCCGTATGATGGAGGGTCCAACATAATCAGAGTATAGCTTTTGACAACCTATCCCCTCGGCTATATGCATGTTGGACCCACCAACATAATAAGATTTGGACTTGATTTAAGTATTTGACTTTGGTCAATACTGAATCGAAATATTTTTTCAGAGGTCAATTTGTAAAAAGACGAGCCGATGCACAGGTGTAGGGGAGATTCCGGGGAAGGGGATCACAAAGGAAGGGCAAAGATGTTACCGATTTCTGGTCGGGCGGCTCACGATCAGCCCCCTTTGCCATTTAGAAATTTGCAACGGACTGCAAACACGGTTGCAGTGGTGGGGTAGGATCCGGTGGTCAAGTTGGCGAAGGCGAGAAGCGCAAGTTATGGACTTAAAGCAAGCGAGCGAGGGCTGAAGAAGTGTTTGCACTGCGCCCGCCGCTGGCCACAATTCGGGCTGTGCTAGCCAACAAAAGGCTTTCTTGCCAGTAGGGTCTGACAAGGCACCGGCGGAGGCGAATGGAAAGAAACCTGCAAGGACGAAGGCATCTGTGAGGGCTGCGGCGGAAATTCTGGCGAGTACCAGCACGAAAGCTGCAAGGTTCAAGTGATCGTCGTCTAACTACCGTTCTGTGTCACACGACAGGTGATTTTGGTATCAGCGTGCAGCTCCGGGGGTTTTTCGGCGCAAGGTGAGGAAGAAGGTGACAACAGTCCGGATATGTCAACATCACTTTCAACATTTCGAATTGATGAGATCCATCGTTCAACATTTCCCAGTACCCGGGCGTCAATCGCTACACATTAGCTTGCTATATAGCAGGCCAACATGCGACTACGTCTCCAACATACAACGCTGAGACAGCAAGATGAAGCATGACGAATATGAATGTGTGGCTACTGGCGCTTCGCTGAGCGCGGGCGATGCCGATCCATCCTTTGTTGGTATAAGATGCCACTGTCCTCGACACTGAGAGCGATAGATATTCAAACTGGACGGTTAGTTTTGGTGAGTTTGATAAAGAACAGAAGAAGGTAGGGCAGAACAGGAAAGCCCGTTAGAAGACGAAATAGATGCCCCTATTAAGTTTAAATGCTACGACAGGCAAGATTTTTACGAAGGCTAAGTACTCTACAACATAGCAAACCGCCTTATCCGGTGGGTAAACCTTCACAACTTCATGTCGAGAATACTTTTGCTCTGGTTCTGCAGTACCTGACCGAGTTTTTCCCATACTTGATACCAAGCCCAGTTCTGCGTATTTGACGTCGATAGATATATGTCATCAGTGATGCTAGCACTCGAGCCTCTGACCAAAGGATCTGACAGGAATGATCTATTACGCTTCAGTCGACAACCTGTCGCTAGTTTCCTTTTATTTATAGCTATAAATTAATCTAACTGGGGGATTTATTTGCAGGGCGCCTTGTATAATGTCAAGAGATGGATAGGCCGGTATTTGTTTCTGCATTTGGCACGGATGCCACTGTAAAGGCGGTGACATCTTGCAGCGAATGCTTGGGATCAAGGGTGCAGGATAGAAGGAAGCGGCTCGTCTGAGTGGGCGTCATGAACACTTGAACGAAGGTGCTGATGCTGCAATGGAGAGTGAGGCCACGAACGGAGGTAAGTAAACGTGCTACCAGTGCTGCAGATCCAGCGATTGCACTTTTCTAAGCTTGGCGTAATGCACGACAACCCATTTTGGCTTTTATAATTGGCTAGAAACTCGTCTGTTTTCCGTATGTGCGCTGTATCTAATAAAAAGGGCATCCGATATGTTGTCCCTTCCATCTAATACAACGTTCTTGTAAATCAAAGGGCAACATATAGCATGGAAATGTTGGATACTGCATGACCTTACTCAACAGATGCAGCTTTCATAACCAAAATCCTCCCACGACAAATCCGCACTTACGAGTGACCCATACAAAATTTCATATTAAATATGTTGGACGGTCCAACATATTGACCAAAAAATACCCCTGATTTTGGCCGGGGAGAGAGAGGGAGAGAGAGAGAGAGAGAGAGAGAGGTTGAAGTGTTTAGGGTTAAGTGGTTTATTTTCTTTTGTGCTTATTATGGAAATCAAAGTCGAATTGACAATCTTTGGAAAGCCCTAGCTTAAAACCTCAAATTAACAGAAGTGTGGTCTCAATAAAACTTTGGTAAGCAACAAATTAACGTTATTTTGATGGTTGACCAATCGACTTTTATATTATCCCTGCACCATGCCGCGTAGATCACTCCGGAGGAATGCTCGGGTGAAGTACGCGTAACTGTGCGCATGCTGGGCGTAACCTGCTTCTCGTGATCCGTGCACGGCTGTTTGAGTGGCACCTACTTCCCCGTCATGCCCCTCAACACCTTCAGGACGCTCCCGTGGCTAGCGTTCTCGCTACTCTTCTACCGCTGCAGCGCCGACCGTCCGACACTCCACAAAACTGGAGCAGTAGGAGGGTCTGGGTCGTGCTGGCGTTGCTCTTCTCGGCGCTGTGCAGGACGGACATCATCGATCTCTCGCCCAGTGCCCAGGAGATCCTCGGCTACATCGCCGTGCTCATCAATATCGCCTCTACGCTTCGTCTCTGCAGACGATGAAGCTCGTACTCCAAACCAAATTGGTGGTCTCACTTCCAGCCACAATGTGCTGTGTGAATCTTGTGAACGGATCCATCTGGGTGGTCTACGGTATCTTGGCCGACATACTAACTACCAACGCCTTAAGTGTGGGCGCTGCGTCAAATTCAGACACACCGGGCGCGCACGACATTGTTGTAATGGATACGGAGTGGAACCCGGTGATGGTTCTATCCCATGTCGTGGGTATCCCCGTTGATATAGCCAAATTACCAGTCTTGCGGTCTCCAGTTTTGTGTATGGATACTACGCAAACGCTTACTAATACCCACAGACTGATCACCGCTTATGATCGAGATTTAATAACGCACTACTTAAGTATCAAAGACTCGAGGACCTGAGTCATGCGCTCTCCTGAACGCCACTGTCTTAGCTCTACACGTTGCCATCCACGACACCCAATCTCGACGACAGATAGAGATTGATTCTTCATTCACTCGCTACTGATGGATGTACCTTTACAATATCTCGCCGGACTGATATCTTATTTAACGCATCCACAGGTTTGAGCGCGTCTGAAACCAGAGTTGGGCTACGACCTTCACTTGGTATCGGTTTGATTTAGGAACCAATCACCGGTTTTCTGAACTGAACAGTCATCGGGGACTGCCATGGGTAAAATACCAGCTCAACGTCCACTGCTAGTGCAGTGAAGAGGAGGGTGGGCGCACATAACAGCACTTCGCTTGCCAGGTGAGTACCAGGATAACATGGCGGAGCTGCTACGAATAATAAGACAGACAATTAGCTCAGCGGTGGAGAATGTCCATGAACGACTGTTTCACTTAGTGGTAAATCGCCTCGGAGCTCGCAATATTCGGAACGGAGAATCGTCGGCTGATGCTACGCGCATTAACCAGAGTGGTAGAAGCATTATTACACATAAGCCAAATAGGGTAAGTAACGCTCTGATAAAAATGTTGGCTGGCGTGTACCGCATAGTCACGCTAAGTCATGGTCTACAGTCACAGTTTGGTGTACTATCCATAACTTTGTGCATACAAATTGCAAATGAAGGAATATAAAACATCATTTCGTATCCATGATTTGAGCTTACTAAACCAAAAGGATAAATTCGCCGCAATCGGTAAGCCAACCCAGGATGAACGGCGCACGCCTGAGGAGATCTAACCCTTCTTGACAGCGCGTCTTAAATACTAAATCAGCAAGCTACTACCCCTAATATTATTATGTGCTACTACTTAGTATTATGTGCTGTAAGCAAGTGTCGTGGTGTTGTTAATAAAGAAGCAGTTACGAGAGTCGTTCAAAATAAAGGTTATTAACATGTAAACGCCATCGTACTGCGCATAGCTGAGACCCTCATATTAGCGATAACAATACTTTTGAAAAAAAAATTATCTCATATATTGATTGACGACCTTAGCGCCATTAAATCCGGTTTTAATGCAAACCCATCAACTGAGCTCGAGCGACGAGGAAATCATCAAACTTCGCGCTTGGCACGTTTAGTAGCCGGTCTTTCATCTTGATCTACCATCTTCGTGCTAGCTTCCTTTCCGTGCCCGGGAGAGTACGCTAGTCTTGGAGGACCGTCACTTTTAACTCATGGCCCGGCATCGCCTTTGACAGAACCCCAAAATTTGCGACCTCAATACTTTTACCAGCGACACAACGACGTTTCAAATCGCTGTTTACAAGTGCCATAGGATCCCATTCAGACGCTACAATGGTTGAGAGACACTGAGCCACATCTTCCTTTAAGAAGGGGTACGTCTCACAACACAGCGAGCGAAAACAAACCGTGAAAACGTCGGAATCTTCTCCTTTCGAAATCCGCGGGCAGTTGTCCTTTACCAACGACGTGGAATCGATGAACCGGAAGGATTTAATACTCGAAGATACTTGTTCGCGCAAATTCATGGATATGCGAATAACATCTCGGACAGGCGTCTTGCTCAAGGGGTTGTCAGCTGTCCATGGGTACAGCGTCTTAGATGCTGCTAGCGAGAAACCTTTGTCTTGGTTTCCCACTTGGACCAGCACGAATGATACGTGCTCTTTCTTGCCAGCCTCATTGTCTGACACGTTACTAGCCATCTTCCAAAATACTGGGATTATCAGATCAGCTCCAAGTTGGTGGCGCGGGAAAATACCCGAAGCCCGACGTCCCAGCAAATACCACAACGTATCTTCGTTCGGCTCCGCTAGCAACTGTATAAAGTGAGTGAACCCCAGCCGCCAGTCCTTCCACTGTGCCTTCCACTCTTTAAAATCTCGGTTGTCGTTAGTGTACATTCCCTTACGATAAATTGGCATGTCATTGCATCCAATCACGTCCAAAAACGACCCCACCGACACAAATTGGCATTTCGGGTCGCCTCGTCCTCTCTTCACACACGTGTCCATCGCGAGAAGGAGCAAAATGCGAGCGACCATTTCACCAATTCCACCAGTGTCCAGTACTTCGTTCAGAATTAACTTCTTTAGCTGCGGGAGGATATACTTCGACAAGCCGTCCTCCACGGCATGCCACGCTTTAATCGCCCCCAACGCTAGCACCGGATCCGACGCGTAGCTAATCACGTGGCCCTCGCTCTCGAAATTTACGTACGCAAGGACAGCCATGAAATCTGCAACGAGCTGGGACGCCAGCGTTGACGTTGAGTACAAACGTACACCCAGTCGACAGAGCATTGACGCAGCACCAAACATGGTATACTGGTTGTATGAGGTTGGAAGAGGAGGGAGCCCCAGCAGCAGCTTGTTTGCTGCGAGGCTAACTACGTCGTCTGCAGAAGTTGGTGGCAATCCACGATCTGTAGCGCGATCGGTGAAATTGCTCCACCACATTGGACGGCCCATGCGCTGCAACGCATTCCAAGCATCGTCCTCGCTCCCGGTCACAATGGTCTTGTACGCAGCTATCTCAGCCTTCTTCTTCGACTTCTTCTTATGATTCTCCACCTGTTCACCTCCGGTCATGTCATCATCCTCCGACTTGCTTTCATCTCTTTGATTACCTCCACCCGGCTTCAAATTCAGGTAGTACTCCCGCCAGTGTGCATCCATAGTGTGAGTCAGCACAAAAGGAGAGAAAGTCACCCGTACAGTGTTGTTGTTATAATTCCGAGAAGACGGGTCGAATGCTAGTGATGGTGATACGTTCGAAATCCTTGGGCTCGTATCGACAAACACCCCGAAAATGCCTCCTTCTGCGCCGATCTTGTCGTTGACCAAAGCAAGCGCTCGTCGTAATAGACGGAATTCATTGACTTTGACTGCTAACGCGTCCGGGTCCGCCTTCTCGTTAAGTAAGGACCTTGCTTCGTCAAACATCAACACCACCATCTTACCGTCCGGCTTCTTCTTTAGTAACGAGCGGGAGGGTACTGCCTTTTTGTTCCCCTGATCGTTTCCTGCTTGTCTCGTCCTAACAGACTCATCACTTCCCTTCTCATAGAACAACTTAATCCACTCAGCCTGAATTTCTGCCCAGTTCATCATCGCATAGTTGTAGATGGCTTCCAAACGAGAAGCAATCTTCTCAACAGAGTGAGGGCTTGGTAATAACCAGTTGCGAAGATTTGTTGTCGTCGCTGGATACCACGTCGATTGATGAACACGGACGCAGGTATAAATTACATTCACCTGAGAGCTCGGATTATCTGCCTTGCGCGCCAGCTCGAACAGCATCCGGCTCTTTCCGAAGCCCGAGCTCTGAACCACCGTCTCGTACGGGACCTGGAACGTCTTTGAGTCATAAACTTTCCAGCAGCGCCTGAGGTACTCTTCAAACTTTTTGTGCGCAACGCCGAGGTACGGCGTCTTGGTAAACGCGATTTTCAGCCGTTCCATGAGCTCATCGGTCAAAACTGGGGGAGAATCCGAGTCCTTTACCCCGTAATTAGCTATCCAAGCATTTACAACAGCTACCGCTACGCTCTTTGCGAACTTCTTGACGACATCCCCTGGGTAGGACGAGCAGATTTCTCCGTTAAAAAACCCACACACGTCGGCCTTGTTCTCTTGAAGTTCTCTTGGCGTAGCATATTCCGCAAAATCGCTCGCATCCGTGACGTCTTTCTTTTCTAAAGTTTGTCAAGTTTCTTGATTACATCCTTCTCCTTTAACAAGGAAGTGAAAATGAAATCGTTCATAAATGCGGCCACCACCTCGGGGTCGAACTGGTTCATAAACAACAGCATGACGTACAGAGATGTAAGCACGCGGGGTGAGTGGCAGGAGGTTCAGCAGCACGCATACCTCCGGTGGGCTTTAGGGACCGCTTTCGGCGTCCTCCATCGGGACGTCAAGGCTCGGTACGACACAGAAAATGAAGAATGAAAGATATGATGACACCCCCCATTGATCCTTCATAGTACCAGCATGTCGGGACCTACCCATCCTATTGATCTCTGGGTATTTATATCCAAAGTTTTAGAGGCGATCGAAAAAACGTCGACGGTCCTATTTGTGGTCATATTTGTAGTTACCTAACGTTGAGCTCTAAATATTTCTTTTTGAGAATCACATAAAACATTATATTACCGTCAACATTTTATCCATCAGTTCTCTCGGCGAGTAGCCAAAAACTTCACATTCTTACCCCAATTTTGGGGGACAAAATACAGGTACAATTTTTCCTAAACAGTCGACTTGTTTACACTGCTGGAAATTAATCAAAAATAAACGATAATTTGTCTACAATGCATGTAGCTCACAGCACCCCTTCCCGTGAAAAAGTTGATTCGCACTAATCCCGAATTAAGATATGTTATTGCTCCGTGTTATATGCTTCATACTGGTAAAAGCTGCTGGCTGCATTAGCTAAACGAGAGTCCAAATCTGTCCTCCTAGTTTCGTGTATAATTCATACTCTTCTCTGTTTGCTTATTTCCTCGTTGATGCATCGACTTTCTTATTACTGGATGCGGTAGCGGAGAACAACCTACGAGTATAAGCAGCGCTATTTAATGCAACCAATAGAACATCATTGCCAGGAGTATAAGCAGCGCAAATTAATTGTAACAAAATGAACATCATTTATTGACAAGACGTTGCGTGCTGTGGCTAATGGCCTGACACTTTGACTTGCGTCTAGTGGCCTTCGTGTTTCATGCAGCACTAAACACTTTAAATTAACCCCACTTACTTTTCCTCAGGACAAACGCAAGACAAGACTTGGAGGCTTCTATAGAAAAAAGAAAAACACACATAAAAACTCAAATAGAAGGCCAGTTATTACTACAAGAAAAGACTTAGGCTATTTCAGGTCCGTTGTCTCACGAGTTTAAAAGTCTGGTATATCGTTGAAGCAGTACCAGTCAACTCTTGTCTTAATTGCCACTTGGATACATCGCCAAGATCACCGTACTTAGTTGAGGTGAACAATTCGAACGCCACGCATGAAATTCATAAACTTTTCGGGTTCACATTTGTAGAAAATCCTTTCTGTTTTGAACATTGTCACAACTAATAAACTAACATGTTTTTAATTCATGGATAATCATACCCCTATCAGATCTTTCCTCCTTTTCGTTAGCCTATCTACGTGACATCAATGTACCTCGCTGCAAAACGAAAACGAAACGAAAACAGATCCTTCCTTAGCTCTGAAATAAAGAGAATTCCAGGATCCGTCCGTAGGGTTTAATTGAGTACAGTCTAAACTTCCCTGTGTCGCCGGTCAATCTGTGACAATGTCACAGCGAGTCACAAAAGTCACAACTGATACATTCTGTCTTAGAACAAAGGAAAGCAGACTCAGAATGTGTCTACTGCGGTTAAGTAAGTATGAACAAAATCAGTTACTAGAGGCTCACAAGTATTAGCATGTTTCAATAAGTGTGAGAACATATTTTCACATTTTGGGTGAGGGGTAGCAAGAGAACAGCTGCGAGGGGGCACGCGCACATCTGGACACTCATTCCAAATATAGTTGATAGAACGACCGCAACGCGCGCAATCGAGAACAGCCCAGACGCCGAAGATGCTGTGCAGCAAGATAACGAGGACAGGCTGAAGCGTCGCGGAGGATATACTCGACGCACTGCTGGCGCAACAAGTGGAACGGGTTAAATGGTGCAGAAGCGGTCAGTTTGTGCGTGGGCGCCGCTGTTGAGGGTAAGTGCGTGCTTCCTCTCTACGGGTTCGTGTGTCCACAGGCCTGCGGCTCAATGCAGCCGGCACGGGCGCGTCCTCTGCCGGCAGAGGTCAATGCTAGTGTATCGGAGGGAGTTAGTCAATCTTAAACGCCCTCAAGATTCTCTTGGAGTTGGCTATCTGTCGTGCCAACGTGGTAAGCGGCTCTCAGAGAACGTGTAAGCACGTGTTATCTAAGCAAACCCCGAAGGAAGCGATGCTAACGCACAAGGTACCGCTCAGGAGATGCACTCGGTCACCCAGCGGGGCCGCGATCCAGTGATCTTATTTGTGGCACCACAAAGAAGCTTGAAGTCTTGCACAGCTCATAGAAGAGCGAGCAGAAGAGAGCCCTAATGGCGCACGTCACCACAAGCCAGACGGTAAAGTATAGCATGTTTAAACGTGGGACAGGGATTAATACTAATCCACATCGAAGACATCTGCTCAACTTTGTTTTAGTATTTTAACTTACAGGGGGCTCATGTTCGCAGATCGAGCTCATGCGCCATAGCTGAAGCCACGGAATACCCAGATCTTCAAAACAACTGGTAGCACAGCTTCGATAGACATGGAACCGGGTTTGTTCACTACGCTACGTGATGGTCTCTCAATTCTAGACAACGCGGTGGAATGCAACTTTGCAAACACAATGATTCCTTTGATAACTAATGACGGCTATCCTTGTGCTGCTCATACGATAGCTAGATCGCATGGCAGTCGTTTTACATCTCGGTGTGCGCTCTAATGACCCAAGACAGCAAAGATGATGCGGCTGACAGGATGTTGGCCACGGAACCCCCCCCCCTCTCTTCTCTCGCCACTGTTGGTTTTGCTGTTGGTTAACTCGTCGCGCTAGAACTGCCAGCTGCTGCTGTACAAGTCGTCTCCATCTTCATCATAGAGCAATATTGACGCCAACTCAACCTTTAAGTGCGAACCATGCGCCGTTTGCACCGAGCTAAAGCGCACCAGACGCGGATAAACGCACCCTTCCTCCTGTGATAACGCGGAGACCAGCCAAACCCCAGGCCCGCGTACGAATCATAGATCGAAATAAGCGCGACAAGAATGTCAAAAATGTTAAAATGAACCACACGGGATAACAATTTGTAACACTTTTACTTAATTTAACTTGATTATTCTCAAGCTGTACCTGGTTACTCGTTTCACCTAACCTGGTACACTACGTATCGCTGGCAGGTCACAAAGATCGTGCCTTTTGTATTGTGACAGAGGCTGTGAACCATAACAAAAAAAGCTCGACACATCCTCTGTATCTGTTGTGTATCATGTAAAAACGGAGTAGATGTCGCGGCAGAAAATGAAGTCAGAAATTATCTTTTACGCTACCACCTGATCTTATCCAACGCACCTGCAGAGTCGCCAACCTGCACAGTAGATCCATTTTCGTCAATGCCAGCCAATTTCTACATAGCGGTGAACGCGCAATGCATCATTTGCGCATCAAAACACAAGACGACTAACTTTTCGCATCGGCACAAATCTGCCGCGATACGTTCCCTCACCTTGGCGTCTATCGAAAGAATACATCTGAAATCAATCAGACTGTATCAGTGAGCCCATGCACGGCGTATTTACCACCAGGCGCAAAGCGGGCGATGTGCTCGCTCATGTTGCTTGCATCACGCACTAGCTCGATACCCCAAAAGATGCCAGATTCATCATGTGTACTGTAATATCAACGAATCCTCTAGATCCAAACAGCGCACCCACATCTGCAGATGTCACAAATTGGCTCGGTGTACAACGAAGCGCAGCCTTATAAAATTCCATTTGCCACGCTCTTTCCAAAAAAATACCGCTATACAAACTTTTGCCAAGCGTCTTGGAGATACTTCTGTGATCGACCACATCCAACACTCGCTTGATCATGTCTGAAAGACTTCTGGGAGCATGAACTGCTCGTGTGCTTTCACCTACGCGCACCCTGAGGAAATATGTCCACATCAACGACGACGAGAAGTCGATTAGGCGTCCATTTTCAACCAGAATACCACGTCGAATAAATTTCTCGACTGTTGCCGTGTCGTCACGAGAATTGGCGCCAGAAGTGGTGAGTTCAAGCTGATCAAAATCTTCGGCTTTTAGGTCCCGCAGCACGCTCATCGCACGGGTTGTTTCCAGAGTATTAAACAACCAGTCATCACCTGGCTCATAAAGCGATCCAGTTCGTAGCATACGGATCCATTCGTCAGCTGACGGCAACTCACTTGCGTGCCTAGAATGGTACACTTGGTTGAGTGCGTGAATGGTAGCCGCACACAGACCGACGTGACTACCCGTGAGTATCTCCAGATTGACACAGAATTCCTCCATCGCTGGCCATGATCTGTTCGCAGCTGACGATTCAAGGCACGATTTGCCTTTGAACCAATTGGCCACATACTCAAAAACTTCGTCGTGACTAAAGTTCAGGTCTTTGATCCCGATCACCATTCTTTCGCTCATGGTAACTGGTGTAGCGATATGGGTGTATTGAACATGAAAACCATAAGCTACGAACATTAAGATTCTCGCACCGCATGCCGAATCGTTCTTCACGAGTTTGACGAACTCCCAAAACATATCGAACCTGGGTGCTAGCGAAAACAAATCATCTCGGTAGATAACTTGAGCCTCGTCCAGTATAATATGCATCATACGGCCTGCCACATAATGTAACGTTTTTGCCATTTGCCACTCGACCTTGCAGCGTTCCTTAAAAATGCCGTCGAAGGTCTGATGTTCACTCATCCCCAGTACTGAAAAGTTCAACACAGTCGCCTTCTTCTTTTCCTTCCTGCTTTTATCAACCAAAGCATGACTCACCAAGGTCGCCAGGGAAGTTTTTCCAGTCATTGGTGGACTTTTGACAAGAACGACGTGGGTCTCTTCTAGACTCTCAATGATCTTCGCGGTAAGGGCACTCCGAGATAGGTTTCGATTATCGCCCAAACTAATGCCGTCGTCCGCCCCCATCGCTTCACGCGTACCATACAAGACGACATCGTGGAGTGTGTTGCGCTGCAATAATGCTGAATCGCCCGGGAGGACCACCAGGACATGATTTTCGCCCACAACCGGTTGAAAGCTCTTTCCGAAATACTTGTCGTCGTTGACCTTCAACGAGGCCTGCATCCGCTCGAAATCTGGGAGGTTCCCATTTTCGTCCAGTATCACAGCTTCCGCCTCGGCGTGTTTTAACCATGCGTTATTCTTTTTTTGCCAGAAAGAGGCGCACCTGACGGTTTGGTATCCCCTTCAAGGTTGTGTCCAACTCCTTTTAAGTCCTCTACATCCACCGAGTTGCTCACTTCCACAGAGAATTCGCTTTCCGGCACTAAAACGATCACGCAGAAAACCCTCATCATCGTTCTTTAACTGTAAAAAAAATGACGTATCTAGAGGAAGTGTATTATAGAAGGGGTGTCACTTTGAATACATCGCACAGGTCGAAGATCTGTAACTTACCACAATCGGGTACCTACTAAAACAGCAATTGCTCTGCAATTGAATATTCTGGGTATAATGTTTAAAGTAGTTTTCCAAAATCGGGGATATCTGCTCGCTGGTTTCCTATCCTGAGCTTTTCCCAAAAGCAGTTTCTATCGTCTCGGAAGCAGTACCTTCAAAAGCAGTACCGCCCATATAGAAAAATGTCGGATGGAGGTTAGCACACGGTAAATGTCCATTGCTGCTATTAATACTGGATATACTTTAAAAAAACGATTATGTGGTGATTTTACACTAAAAACAACCGTTCATTCTCATCAAAGCGCTTTTTTTATTCTGCACGTCTTTTGCGGGATTTAGCCAATCTGCAAGTAAATGGCTTCTGTGACACTAGAGCTGTGCGCTCGTGATCAGAGATTGACACTGAATATTATTTTGATGACTACATTTTGTTGGCTACTATTAATACTAAAATGCATGACGGACTTCTGCCAGAACTACTATTACAATAGTTGCAGTAAAACGTCACTATCCTCGTAGTAACCCGATAATCATCGGCAACGAGGGCACCTCAACCCCTCTCCCATCCCTGTCCAGGAACAGCAAAACTGCTAATAGCGGGTATTATTGCCGTCAAGACCACGAGTAGTAGCCGGTAAGTTTTGGAACCTAGGCAGTCGCAGTACATACGTTCAACGATGCATAAATACCGTCACTCCGCCGGGTATGGCAGAAAATTAACTTACCAGACAAAATTTTTAGTCAATGGGTATTTTGGAAGGAGCAGGAGGCGCATTTGAGAATATGGTTCTCGGGCGAAGAGAGATCATACCAGCTCAACATCAAAGACAAGTAACACCGAAGGACGGTACCAGTACAATCTCTTCTAGCCAGTGATAACAACTAGGTGCCTGGTTTTCCACCCTGAACGGCACCGTTTGTATGCGGCTTCCGGTGGGTAGGTTTTCCCACGCTAGGATGTATCATTAGCCTTAGATCATCTTCACCAGTGCTGCTATTCTCTTAGGAGGAAATTCGCAAAGAAAACACAATGCTATTATTACAATAGCTTTGGAACCAGTATGATCACAGCAATACAGCTATTCTGACCTTCTGGTTGAGGAGAATCATGGAAGCAGGCAAGCTAATGGCATCGACGCAGGCTCTGCTAGAAGAAGAAGAAGAAGACGAAGAGGCTAAGTTTAATTCTCCTGTATAAAATGCGACCACCGGAACTCTGTACGAAGCGTGGGCCTGGGGGCTCCTTGCCACGGCGCGCACCAAACAAGCGTCGTGACTGACTAGGGCGACATACTTTGCTCCTCCGGTAGTAATTTGATCCTGACCCAATTTACAACGACGTCCATTTTTGTCAGCGCTTTCGAATGTCTAGACGTTTATTTTCGAAGATCGCTGTTGGAATTCTGGATCATGATTCATACTTTGTTCAGAAGCAAAACGCGCCGGGAAAAGTTGTTATTTCAGGTCTCCTCAAGATAACAGCAGCATTAAGGGTGCTGGCGTGCTCGTCCTCATTTGACGCAATTGCTGAAAATCTCGTGATGTCTGGACCGACTATTAGTGAATGTGTCGACCATTTTTGCGATGCATTGATAGCAGTGTTTGGAGATGAATATATGCCCCCCCCCCCCACACACACACACACACACCCCACCCCGCACACACACACACACACACACACACCAAGATGAAATGGCACGGATCCTAGAGCAGAACGCACAGCGTGGCTTTCCAGGAATGATAGGATCAATCGATTGCAGGTACTGGATTTGGGAGAACTGCCCTATGGCTCTTGCTGGTCAACCAAGGCAAGGAAAAAAAGCCAACCAAAGTACTCAATGCTGTAGCTGACTACGACTTGCGAGTGTGGCACTATAATTTTTGGTCGCCTGGATCATTGAACGATATCAATATATTCGAACAGCCTCCTCTCTTTGACAGAATTCTTCGTGGTGACGACTTACATGTAGAGTATACAGTAGGGTATTTGCTTATCGTCGTCGGCGAAGATTAGCAAAAATTCAAATCTACATTAGCACAACATTCAAACAACATCTAAAAGGCAGGCGTTAATAAACGGTCTGACCAAGACTGCGGCAAGGACAACGTAGACGCAGGTCCGAAAACTTCCAGGTATCGTCAAAGCATGGAGTAAGCTATTCGAACGGCAGCGTGCTGCATTTTGCTTGTTGCTGTGGATAAGGCTTTCGAAAATCGAAACAACACAGCGCTGAAGCATCCGCTACAGCAGATAATAATAAAGATCCGGCTCAATGAGTGTAGATCAATTACATTTAATGCACGTTCAATTTGACACTTACAAGAAGGGCACAGACCAACGACTCTTGCTGTATACACACCCACATTTACCGTTCTACGTGCCTACTGAGCCACGCGTTGCTTCCTGAAGCACCACCGACATCAATGCAGCACTATACACCCTCCGAGGGCATCGCCACGTCCGAGCACATCGATGAATTCGATCTCCACCATCGAGAGCACCGCCAGGTCCGAGCACAACTCCAAGTCCAAGAGAGAGAACGGCCTGGTCCGGGAACAAAATCAAGTCCCAGAGCTCCGTCAACACACCGCACCAGCACCAAATTTAACCAACCCTGAGTTCGACATATCACCGGCTCATGTAATACCGCCAAGTCCGAGAGCTCCGGTATTTCCGAAGGCGTGGAGTGAGCTGATCGACCAGCAACGAGCAGCATTCCGCTCGCTCTCACCTATCCGATTCGCTGCTAACCGGACTATGCAGACTTGAAGGATATCCTTGTCCATCCGTGAACTCAGTATCTAACACAGGATAACAGGAAGTGCCAGTTAATAAATTCTACTTCATTTAATACATACTTGTAGTATGACATACTTTTGATCCTTGACCGGTACGAGGAGCCCACCAGCTACGAGCACGTCTTCCACGCCATGCACGTCACCAGCGGCGACCACTCCAGCACAGACGATGTAACGGGGTACAAGCCCCAAGTGTACCCAAGTTACATGAAGAGTGACTAGGTCACTCTTCGGAAGGACTGGTACATGGTACCAGTGGCTCCAGGAGCCAGCCATTGGATATCTACATAGCTTCACTATAGGTGACTTATAGTTTGTATTAATTCAAGCTTAACCTTACCTATAAATACATTAAGTCTTAAACGTACCTTTAACTGGTTACTTCGTCCCCTCAGACCAGGTACATGTGACCTGCCGTTCACTTAGAGTTTGTATACTATCGGGAGCTCTTACTTCCTCGAGCGCAAGGTGCTGTGTGACCCGTCACACTTGGTAGCAATTGTAGTCAATCCACGCCAACGCGGGTAGAGTACCTGAACCTCTGAGGTTCTGTCATCGTGGACCGGAACAACTTTCCGCACCTGAACGACTCGCAGTGCGAGTCGGTTCGGAAGATGGCAGGCATCTTCATGGGTGGCGGCGTTGCAGAGCCAGGTGGCGACATCACTGGCCGAGCAGGTCGAGGGTATAAATGCGTTTGACACTTATGAGCAAGGGCTCATCGCGCACGTGCGTGGAAACCTGCAGGTGCCGGCGGCTGAAGGGAAGCCGCCTTACCCGGAGCCATTGCGGCTAAAGGTGAAACCGTACGATGGGAAGGAGGGTGAGAACCTTCACTTCTGGGTTCGAGAGTGGGAGCTCGCGATGGACGCGGCTCTGATCTCGACCGAGCAACTCCGCGTTGCTTTCGCGCTCTTCAACCTTAGCGGTCGTCCCAAGAGTTGGGCGTACACACGGGAGGCGACCTCGCCTGGATGCTTCACATCCTGGGCTCAGCTGTGCGAACAGCTTCGAGCCGCGTTCCTCCCGGCGAACTACGAGTACCGCCAGTGCTCGCGCTTCCTTTCATGTAAACAAGGAAAGCGTGAGCTGCACGAGTACATCCAAGAGATGCTGGAGCTCACGACATTCCTAATGGGCAACCCCCCAATAGAACGCATCAAGGTGGCAGTATTCATGGGTGGACTTCGTGTGGAGCCGTCGTGTGCCCAGTTGTTCCGGTGTAGTTAAGCACCCTCGAAGAGGCGATTCAAGTAACCTTTGATGAAGAATTCTTCCATCGCCTGGCGCGTACGCCGGCGTTAGTGTGTCCAGGAAATTCGACGTCAACCCCCCCCCCCCCCCCGGGCGACTCCCAGTGGACCAGTCCCAATAGAACTTGGGTCCGCCGAACAGCAATGCATTCGCTGTTTCGGCTGCGGGAAAGTGGGCCGCATCAAGAGGGACTGTCCCGCGGGAAGCCACCGCAGGCGGTTCAACCCCAGGCGTGTTCTTAAGGGTCGCTGGCAGAATCAAGCCCCGAGGCCAGGGGAAACCCGGAAACCAGTAGGGGCGGTGCACCCTACTGCAGAACGAAGTCTACATGAGCGGTACGCGGGTGGTGCACACCATGGGGACTCAGCCCCTGAGAGGTTACGCACTCTTGAATCGGCGAAGGGCAGCGATGGGCTGCTTGTAGCTCACGGACGTGTACGGGGATACGATCATCCCTTTAGAATCTTGATCGACTCTGTGGCGTCGAAGAACTTTGCACGGCGCCGGACGGTTGCTCGTAACAGCAACAAGTTGGCTGATGCTTTGAGAGAAAGCAAAGGCAACGGGGCAGTGTCAGTGCTACTGGCCGACGGAAACAAGGTTACTGCTCCCAACATCCAAATGGATCTGGTGGTCAAGTTCGAAGACTTCAATAGCCCAGAACAGTTTACTGTTCTCGACATGGATCCATACGATTTGATCTTGCGCATGCCCTGGCTCGAGAAACACGAGCCGTGGGTCGACTGTCGAGGCAAGGCTATTGGTGCCAGCCGCCCTGCAGTGTCCGACAGAGCATTGGTGAGTCATGTTCCAACGTTTGTCAGGACCCGGGGCGCCCGCAAGGGCCGCCAGGGTACCGGAACAGCCGGTGAACACTTGGGAGTCGTCGATGTATATGAAGGCTCCGAGGAGACTTCGAAGGTGGCGGCACAGACAGACGTCGGCCAAGTGGGTAACTTAGGTCCCCACGCGGGGAGCATAGTTACTCATACAGCCGCCCAGACCCTAACTGAAGACGAAGATGTGGAGTGCGCTACCTGTGTGGGTAAAATAGTTCCACACAAGGTCACCCAGGCCATAATTGAAGGGATGCGGGGTGCGCTTCCTGTGTGGGTAACATGGTTCCACACGAGGTCTTGAGTGCCTCAGATGTCGCTATCAAGACATCACACGACGTGGGTAACAAAGTTTCACGCCGCGTTCGCCGTTGACGACGCCGCCGCCGCCGCAAGTCGAGTCTGAACCATGTTCAGACCCAGAGACTTGGAGTCCAGGGCCCGGGCTTCTCCGACGCGGTCGGTGGAAGAGTGTTATCACATCTTGGATGGCGAGGACGGTTTACCTGTCAAGGCATCTGGCATCCGCTTGGAGTCATTGTCCGAGGTGTGAGAGATGTTGACCTTCGACGAAATGCCGACGGAGGATTTCCTGGCCAACCTCAAGGCTGGGGAAATTGCCGAGACGGCCCTCATCAAACCAGAGGTCACTCAGGAGGAGTTGAACGCCTCTTCTATTTTGGACGAGGACGTCTTCGAGGAGTTGCCAATCGTCCTTAGGTTTTGAGATTCTTAAGAACCACAAGGACCCGGTGTCTCCTCCGGTGACGGAGTATGCGGACGTGGTGACGAAACACCCACCGACCCAACTCCCACCGGATCGAGAAGTACGGCACGAGATGGACTTCGTGTCTGGCGCGAAATACTGTGTCACGAGACATTGGCCTCTCCCTCGCGAGCAGTGCGAGTTCATTGATGCATTCTTCGCTGCGAAGGCGGGCATGGTGCGGGGAAAAAAATCGAAGTCCCCGTACTCGGTGCCGGACTTCTCCGTTCGAAGCGAACGGGAAATGGCGTCTGGTTCACGCTTATAACAACTTGAACAACGCGACGGTGTCGGCCCATACTACCTTTACAAGTACAGCGCAGGGTACGTGGGTCTTGCAAAACCCTTGTCGGATCTCCTGGAGAAGGACGCCGACTGGCGCTGGGAGCTGAAGCACCAGGACGCATTCAACAGCATCAAGGCCAGCCTTCAAGACGCGCCGGTCTTGGCCTTGCCGGACGAGACGAAGCCGCTCAGCGTCGTCTGTGACGCTTCCGATTATGCGATCGGTTGCGCACTGCTGCAGAACGATGCAGACGGACACGAACGAGTCATCCCGTTCCAGTCCAGGCAGCTCAAGGCCGCTGAACGGAACTATCCAGTTCACGACAAGGAGCTCCTTGCCATGAAGTATGCCCTGGTGAAGTTTTGGGTATATCTTCTGGGCTCAAGGCCCTTTGTGATCTACACAGACCACGCATCCTTGCGGACGGCGACCAATTCGCCTCACCTCTCCCAACGGATGGCGAGGTGGCTGTCTTTCTTCGCGGAGTACAACTTCCGTGTTGAATACAAGCCGGGCAAGCTCAACGTGCTTGCCGACGCCCTGTCTCGGCGTCCGAAGTACGATTTGACCCACATCACACGGGTGACAACGGATCTTTATGATCGGATACGCGTGGAGTATCGAGACGATGAGGCTATTGAGCCTATCGTCGGGTTCCTGGCAGCAGGAACGGACGCAAAGTCCGACTGGCTTTCGCCGCGCCAACGTTCCCGGCTGCACCGATATGAGCTGGCGGATGGCCTCCTCTATTACCGGGTGGAGCCTAGTGATCCTCCACGGGTGGTCGTACCCGACGACGAGGATCTAAAGTTTGCCATCCTCGCGGAGACGCATGATGCGCCCTCCAGTGGCCACTTGGGCCGTGAGAAGACCTTCCTGTCGGTTTCGCAGGCCTTCTGGTGGACCCACATGTACAAGTAAGTCGCCAAGTATGTGAAGACATGCGATTCATGTCAGCGGGTGAAACCCGCAGGGCAATCTTCGGTTCCGTTACAGAGCATGCCCGTACCTGCTGACTGTTGGAAGGTAATGATCCTTGACTTCATCTTTGGACTTCCCACCGACGGACAGGGCAACACCGGGATCGTGGTGTTCGTGTGTCGGCTGAGCATGATGGTACATCTTGCTCCGGTGCCCGATACGGCCACGGGTGAACAAGCCACGAGGCTGGTCGTGGGTGGCGTGTTCCACTATCACGGTCTCCCGGAGACAATCGTCTCTGACCGAGGCCCTCGGATCACCGTTGCGTTCTGGAAGACGCTGTTCCCCTTGATCGGGACTCGTCTGCTGATGTCCACCGCTGATCATCCGCAAATGGACGGCCAGACGGAGCGCGACAATCGAGTGCTCGAGGACACTCTGCGCAGTGTCTGCGCCGGAGCCCCACATACGTGGTCGGAACAGCTCCCAGTCGTTGAGTTTGCGCTCAACAACGCTGTGCACGCGTCCACGGGGTTCACACCGTTCTACTTAAACGGTTTCCGCCACCCGCAGAGTGCCTTGTCGCTCGTCGGGAAGGTGCTGCGTCCTCTATGTTCAGTGGGGGAGAAGCTCGGAAAGCGCTTTCCTTCTAAGTCTCGGATTTGAGACCGGTTTCTCTGCGGAAATAAGTGGAGTCCTTTTTGGACACCAAGCTGAATGTTATCAGTAGGGTCTGCAATGCAATGTCAGCGGCCCAGGGCAGACAAAAGGAGTACTCTGACAGACATGGAAAGGAAACTTTAATGTGTTTGAAGTGGATAAATTAGTTACTAGAACCCTACCGTTGGGATCTGTTAGCTCCGTCGGCAGCAACATGTTGAAGCACCGCTTCATTGAACCGTTCGCAGTCCTGGCCAAACACGGTGCGTCGTACATCATCGACCTGCCAAACTCAATGAAGGCACACCCGACGCTTTACGCTGGACGTCTTACTCGGTACCATGACCCGCAAGGTGCTGACTTGCAGACCCACCTTGGTCCAGCTCCTTGAAGCGAGGAGCGGCCTCAGACGTCGACAAGCGCTCAGGAGCGTACGTCCAAGGCTCGCTCTGGACAGCAAGGCTACGATTTGAATCGTACGCCGGTGGGGAGGGCGTACGGTTGGACCCCGTACGGTTGGACCCCAGGGGCTTTCGTTGGTACGCACCATACGCGTACGGCTGGGAGTACGCATAATGCGGCTCCGGATGGCGTTGTGCGCCATCATCACGTCGTATCAGGCGGAAGGCCTACTCCAGATTGGACGAGAAGGCCCGGCGGTCAACCCGCCCACGGAGGGCCGCTACATCCCTATCCAACAGATCCAGGTGGTTCTCAAGTCGAGCAAGAACCCGGTCTGGGCAGAAGCATTACCGCCAGTTCATGACCAAGTGCGATCTCAAGCACAAGGACGCGTTGACGGAGCTTTCAACATAAGGGGCGTGTGATGGACCCGCAAGTGGGGCACATGGGCGAGAGGAGCGCCCCGGGGGCGCCTCGTACGAGGGTACCTCCGCTCCTGCTTGACCGGAACGGCAAAGTCCACTACTACGTGGAGCGTGTTCTATATGAGCGGCGACTTCGCGGTAAGCCCCAGGTCCTCGTGGAGTGGAGGGGTTCTGCCCACTCCGAGAACTCTTGGGAGACGGACACGCGGCTCCAGGCAGACTGCCCAAAGGCTGTCGCGATCTGGGAACAGAATCAACAGCAGCTTCGTAAGTAACCCGGGATTTTTTTCCGAACGGGGTACGGACGTTGACGACACTCGGTGCCCGCGCTCATTGTGAACGCTAGACGCCGCTCCCTTCTGAATGTCCTTTGGCAGCAGCCGCTTTCTTACCAAGTGAGCGAACCGAACGCAAATAACTCGCTTCAGCAGCTGATCTTCTTGGAGTTCTCGTAACTCCACGGGTGAGTACTTGAGGGTTTCAACCCACGTCCAAAACGTGTCTTCGCATGAGCTCCAGCTCAGACAGTTCTTGGGAATTACCCAGGGGCAGCCCCATATAGGGTAGAGACCACCCCGGTTCTCAGACTTCTTACGACAAGTCCTGAAATCTTTCAGAGGAACTCGGTGCTGCGCGAGAAGCACGCGCCGGGCCGCCTCCACGTAGTCGACGAACAACTTACGTAGGCGCCCTTAGAGGTGTGACCACCATTAAGTCCTCGAGGAGAAGCAAGTTTCTCCAGGAAGAGGCCGGCCCCAGAGCTCTCCTCAGGAGGCCAAGAACCTCTCGGGTTGATGACAGCTCCCTGGTTGACGGGTGTCGCCACTGAACCCTCACGCATGTGCTGGGCGGCATGGAAGTCCTCCTGCTGCTGGTCGAAGAGGTCTTTCGTAATCTTCCGGGGCTCATTAATGGCACCTTCCTCCTCTTCATCCGAGGAGCCGAAGCAATCGTGATAGGGATCACGAGTTCTCTTGTCTTTGCGGAGTGGGGACTTCAAAGCCATGGGCTTCTTTGAGAACTGGGTCTCTTCGGCTGCAGCTTTAGCAGCCTGAGCTCGCTCAAGACCCTCGGCGAGCGAGAGGTTCTTCAAAGGTTTCGCTTTCTTGTCAACGCCAGCTTTGGGCGAGCTCTTAGCCTCGTCGGCGGGGCTCTTAGAGCGTTCAGGCGTCTTGGAACCGTGATCAGTGCGATCACTAGCGGGTGAGCGCGCGCTGTAGTCATCGTGATCGCTGGGCACTGGAGTGTGCCCTTCCATGGAGCTCCCAGACACAATGTGGTGGCTCTTAGCCTTGGCCTCGTTCTCAGTACCCGCAGTGTGCTCACGGTATGAAATCGAGAGTTCGGACGGAGGCACAGAGGACGCGGCGTGGACTTGCGTGCTTGCTTGCAGCCGCGCCGCCAGACGTATCGATGCCTTGGAGACCACCTTAGTAGTCTCTTTGAGGGCAGAGCTTTGCCGCGAGGCTTTGTGCTCTTGGCTCGATCCTTTACGGCAGTAGCATTGGATTTTGCTTGTGCACCGCTTTTCGCAGTGCCACGGTGATGCTTAAGGTCGAAGTGGGGACCGAGAAGAAGAGCGCGTGTGTGATGCTCGGGGGTCCAACTGGGAAGTGAGTCACCGCCACGTTCTCGCAGCTAGTCGATACCTTTCGACTTTGAGAATGATAGTGTGTGACTCTATCTCCCTCATTCTGATTGGTCGGTGATCCGAACCTAAGTGGGGGAGGATGTAACGGGGTACAGGCCGGTGTACCCAAGTTACATGAAGAGTGACCTGTCACGCTTTAAAAGGACTAGTACTTGGTACCAGGGGATCTATAAGCCAATCATTGGATAACTACATAGTGTCACAATAGGTGGCTTATAGTTCGTATTGAAACTCAAGCTAAGTTTACCTATAAATATACTCAGTCTAAAACTTATATATTACTGGTAACTTCGTTCCCTCTGACAAGGGACCTGTGAACTGCCGTTCACTTAAAATTTGTATACTCTCGGAACCCAGCTTCCTCAAGCGCAAGGTGTTGTGTGACGACCGTCACAAATACAAGTCTGCTTACTACCACGGGTTGTTCACAATATTCGGATAATAGAAGACTGAGTACGACATAGTAAGATACTGAAAACGTAAAAGAGCTTACGATAAAAAGTATATGCAATGGAGTATTTTGAAGGTTTATACTTAACACTAGTTGAGAAAGATGTATCAAGCTAATACCTAGTCTGGACGGAAGCTGAGAGCTACCGACCACTGTACAGGGGTAATGGGAGCACACGAACTATTGCCCCTCGCTTCGCTCGGCGTGAGATTATGATTTCGATTTTCTCATTAACACGTAAAAAGAAGCGGTTATTCTCTTTCCAAAAGCTTACTGACAGTAGTGGAGTCAGACCTTAGTAGGGCAAATCCAGCTATTCTTATCTGCTCATTTCTATGTATCATCGTAATCCATGAAGATACAAATGCTAACGTGCCTAAAGGACTGGGCAAAAACGCGGCCATCGCCGAAGTCGGGCTGGTACTGCCGCGCTTACCGGGGGCTACTACTGGTGAGTCATCGTCGCTAAACATGGCGCTTCAACATGTCCTATTCGAGTATATCCCCCGCACGCACATTTCGCTTCCACGGTTTGTCGAGCTTATTCGCGGCCAGAATGCCAGCGATTATCGTCCCAACAAACACATGCTCCCAGTTCTACAAGCCTCATGCCGCGGCTACCGACACCTTGACTCCGTTATCGACATCGCCCAACACGGCTTCCGGGTTCCGCTCTTGTCGCCGCTTCCGCGACAGAAAATCGTACCCGGTTAGTCTTAAATCCGCGGGCGACCGCTACCACGTCCTTGCACAAAACATCCGTAAGGAACAAGAATTATGGCGATGGAATGGGGTGGGCTTAGACATTCTTGAGTTTGGCCCACGGTGCATATGAATTTCTTCGGCGTGGTGGATAACGGTGGCGCGGATCCACGTACCTCAGGACGGACCATCCACGACCTATCTTTTCCAGTTGGTCAGTGGTCAACGATCCCACGGTCACCAACTCTCTATGCCCTCCGACTTTCGAGAAGTGTGACGCTATTGCCACGGAAATCCTACGGCTGCAGCAACGCTATCCCGATGCCGAGGTCAAACTCCAGGCTGGTGACGTCATAGCTGCCTTCAGCAATGTGTGTACCCACAGCGCATGTGCGCTTCTCTTTGGTGATCGTCTTGAGAAGGGTAACGCGCTGGTCATCGACACAGCCACTGCATTCGGTTTGTCAGGCTCTCCCGCCACATACGGAGTTGCGGTGGGTGCAATTGCCTTTGTCCACGGGAACTCAGCCACTCCCCCACCAGCCTGCGGGGCTCTTCAACTACTACTGGGTGGACGACCCTGATAATGCTGCCGCCTACGTTGGATCAAACTGCGCTGACGCAGGGTTGTCGCTACGGAAAACAATGGTGATTGTGTTGGGATCGGATGCAATCAGTAACGACAAATTTACCCCGTGGCACTCCCGCCAGAAGGTTCTCGGTCTAATATCCGATACTCTCGCCGGGACCGTGTCGATGCCGAAATCCAAGATTGAGAAAGCCCAGGGCACCGTTGAGGCGGCTCTTCATGCTGAGTTTCACGGCCGCTCCGACTACCGCTCTCGGGGGCGCTTCCGACATATGACCACGTGTGTGCGTCCAGCGCGGCCCTTTCTACAGCGGCTTCGCCAACAAGAATGACACGTACATCGCTGGTAGCAAGTTCGTGATCTCCCCGCGATGAAGTGTGACCTCCTGGGGTGGTCGCACATATTATGCTCTTCACTCCTCAACGGGATTCTCTTGTTATATTACGGCTCGAACCCTTCCCCTGGCGTGATCGTCGACATGGATGCATCCGATTCCGGCCTGTGCGCTCTGGTCTCTATGCTGACAAAATGGTACTCCGCTACAGTTTTAATTCCGAGGAGCGGAATCTCATAGTGGCCACTAAAACTCAGCCGTCTGTGGGTTCGGTATCAACTACCGCGAGATCCTCTCCTGCGCGTTCTCGGTCTACATGTGGGTCTCTGCGTGTTCCGCACGGCGCGAGGTTCTGCGTTGATTTCCAGTCAAGTTCCGTATCGACAACACCTCCGCTGTCGGCTGGCAGAGCAAGACGAACGCCCGCAATGTTCGGTGCCAAACGGTCATCCGGCTTCTCGGCTATTGTGAAACCACCCTGGACCTGCGCTTCTCATCTGTTCACGTGGCCAGCGCTACCAATATTGTGGTGGACGCGGGCTCTTTCTCATCTGACAATACGGATGCTGCTAGTCGTTTATCATCTTTCACACATGATTGGTTATAGACCAACCCCACGGTGAGCGTATCCGGGCTGGAGACGATCTAGCATGCCATCTCAGAGCTCACGCTGTTGTTGGTACGCCTCGTCCCACAAAGCCCTAAGGACATGGCACACTTGGTCAACCCGCCGCGGCGTTCATCCCGCTCTCTTCGACCACTCACTTGAGTCAAGGCTGCAATATATCGCCGATTTCGTACTCCACGGTTTTCAACATGGCCTTGGCGCAAGTTGGCGCATCCGTGGCTCTACTATCTTGGCAACCCTACATCGCATCCGACACTTATTCTGTAGGCCGGCCTTGACTTTCTGGGTGATCATCCACAAATGTTCATGGTCCTGAAGGGAATCAACCGCCTGACGACCCCGTTCGGCACAAAGCGCCTGTTTCGCTGTAATTCCTGCGCTGCTTCGGCGCCATCGATCTGTCACTCCCTCCGGCCAAGCGTGAGGGGGGGGGGGGGGTATTGCGTCTGTCGTTCTTCTTTCTCCTCCGGTGGTCGGAAATTGCCTCGAGCGGGAAGAAATCCTCGTGGTCCACTCTCAAGGCCGAAGTCGTCGTTTTGCTGGACCGATACGGCCCGGCCACTTCCAGTGCCCAAGCGGCCGTCTCGACGCTTATTTGCCTGAAATCTGCTAAGGCCAATCAAAGCGGTAAGCCGACATTGCGTATGCTTAACCGTTCCGGACACGATTGTATTTGCCTGGCTCCCGGTGCTCTGTGTCTGCTCAAGGCGCGCCAGTTGCTCCCGGCGAACATCCTAGCCGCCGTAGTAACGGTCATTTGGGACGGTGCTCTCAATATTCGAGACAATCTGCCTGGCAGAAGCTAGCCTCGGCCAGAGCGCAGCTCACTTAAGCACGCATTCACTGAAAAGAGGGTGGATCAATCCACATGTATCGAGCGGGCGTGGACGCGCTCACATAACAATTCCCCGGAAGGTGGACATCATTCACGTTCAAGCACTAGACCCGTCTGTGCAAAGAGTCCGTCGATGGACTAACGTCCAAGGTTGTCTACGGTACAAGACATCTACACCGCCTTTAGTGATAGCTTGCGAAATCGACTATCCTGGGGATTTTAACTCGCCCGAGCTGAAGCCGATTTTGTAAACTAACTTCTGAATATAATGTGTTTGCCCCCCCCCCCCCCCCACTGTTTGAAGCGAAAAGGCGACCTTGTTGTTGAATTACTGAGCAAGACGAGCGAAACAAGCATCAGTGCACCCACCAGAAGGCGACTGGAGTCTGCTATTAGAAGGTAGGCCATTCTTCTCCTGTTGAGTCATCTACCGCAGTTCATCCTACAACTTCCCATAGTTGACAAGATTAGTGTGAAGTAGAGCCTCGGGCTGCACTCCAGCCCACGCCTGCAACACAGGCGACACCGGTGCAGGACCGCGTCTACACAACGCCACAACAGATGAATGGCTGTCAGCGAGCAGATATGCAACGAGTAAGATAACCATACATATGCAGTGTCTAATATATGCTTTAGATTTTGGCTGGTGGCTCACTGCGGCATTCAAGCAGCGCTTAGCAAACCACCAGTCTTTTCGCCCGCAGGACTGAGTCCCGCACTTCACCGTGTTAACATACATATTCCTCTGTCATGGTTGAGACCCATTGTGGGACTCTTACCATTTCCCAGTTAGCAGCACTATCTATTACTGTTAGTGTTTGGTCCAGCTCGTTAAGCCTCCGTGAAGCCCGCTCCAGCAGAGCTACTCTAAGGGTTCCCAGTGGGGGGGTTGTGGGTTGGGGTTACCCACCCACCCACCCGCTAGACTCCGATGTCGGGGTATGGGTTATTGATTGTACAACGTATGTTTCAAGATAACTGCACTGTATTATTAAAGGGTATCGAATGCTATCAGTCAATATATTAGATATAATAGGGTAAAGGTGTAAGGGTTAGAGAAACCCATAACCAACGACCCCGCGTTTTCTCGGGGAAAATAACAGTTTTCCCCTACGTTTTCCAAAGTCAAGTCAGGGATAAAAAAATACTGTATCGCGGGGGTTACAAAATACTGTTAGTATATAAAGCTGCGTGTACGGTACTAGATCTTGCAATTCATTTATTAGCTAGAGCTAACACGCTTTGTTTTGCACCAAATTGATGCCAATAGATCTAAAATAAATGCATGACGCTTCGCTAACGGATACAAGAACCCACATAAACAAGATTAGAATCTTGCTTATCTTGATTCATTTTCATCTAAATACGGATTGCTTCTTCGGTGTCTGAGCCAACGCTAACTTTTCACATTAATTTGAGGCATCGACAACGATCATTTCCAGTTTTGCTGGTAATCCGGCACACCGTGAGTCTCCGCCCTCGGTTCTACACGTTGCCGACAATTCAACTCTATTAGTAAATATGGCAGCTATCCTCGGTATGCTTCGCGTACTCACGACCGCCGCTGCTCTTCTAGTGGGTCTGTCGCCGCTACCGGATTTCTATCGTATCCACAAGACGCAGACAACCGGCGAAGTGTCGATTCTACCGATCACACTTTTATTCTGCAACAGCTTCATGTGGGCCATTTACGGCTGCTGGACCAATAACATCTTCCCCGTCTTGGTTTGTAACCTATACGGTATGACCACGTCCGTCGTCTTCAGCTCCATTTACTACCGATGGAGCACTGATCGCGCCTCCATCCACAAGATCTGGAGTCGTGCGGTGTGTGTTTTAGCAGCGGGTACGTTCTACCTGGTCCTTGGGAGCTATGGCGTGACCAACCAGACTCACGACCAAGTGGCCTCATCTTTCGGCTTCATTGCCGTGGGCATCAACATCGCGCTGTATGCGTCGCCACTAGCGGGTATGAAGAAGGTGATCGAGACCAAGGACGCGTCCTCGTTGCCGATTACCATCAGTGCCGTATTTTTAGGGAATGCAGCGTTGTGGGTAGTCTACGCCCTCACTGTCGGTGACATGTTCGTCATGGTGCCCAACCTGCTCGGTATGATCCTCTGTGCAGCTCAAGTGGCGCTCTACATTAAGTATCGTCCTACCGGAGGCGAAGCTGGGAATGTAGCTGCCAACTTTAACAAGAGCAAGTTGTTTGAAGGTCGTCAAGGACTCTGGGACCACGTGGTTCGCTGGTTTAAGAACCCGCTGGGATACGAGCTGCTCAAGGCCCCGGTGGCCCCCCTTCCGAGGTAATTAGCGATGCAATTCCAGAGCTTTCAATCTAAATGGTACAAAAGGAGAACAAACAAAAACTTGTGTTAGCTTCGATTGTAATGAATCTCACACAAGTATCCATGATTTACAGTAAATAGCAGTTCATCTGAATTTGGTTCAACCACGCTTAACTGGATCACTAAAGGATGAGATGCAATACAGTAGGATTCTGTAACCGAGTTTTAATCTCTCTAATTTGTAAGAGATTAAAACTGAGCAGGGTACGTACACCACTGCCAGCACCGCACAACTGTCCGAACTTTCTTCTGCGTCACTATGCTCCACTTGTTTTCATTGTCTGCATGCTGGTTTTCATTGTTCGACTGAACTGCGTCCAGTCCTTCCGTTGCAAGCAAACGGTATATGCGTACGCCAGCACATTAGTCGTATCGTCGAGGCGCTCCGTTGCAAGATTCCCAGCCATTTTCCTCGTACAGCGATCGACTTGCGGCTCTTTGGCACAAAAACAGAGCAGAGTTGAAGTCGGCACGCATCTCTTCGTTGGGCCACATGACTGGATACGATGCTCCGAGCGGTACGCGTTTCCCGAGGGGAACTAAGCGTGATCGAGCGACGATTAAAGAGTACGAAAGTTTTCACGTCTCCGTCTTTCCAAGGTTTAACAGTAGCATCAACTCACTCGCGAATTTACCCGCTTCTACTTGTACAGTAGTCGCAACGAATAGGAACCATGTTGACATTTGTCCTCGTGCTCCGCGTACTCACCACTGCCAGTGCCATTCTGGTGAATATCGCCCCGCTTCCCGATTTCTGGCGCATTCACAAGAGCCACTCCACCGGCGAGGTCTCGATCCTTCCGGTCGGCATGCTCTTCGCCAACTGCTATATGTGGGTCCTGTACGCGTACCTGGTGAACAACATCTTCCCGCTCTTCGTCGTGACGCTCTTTGGTATCGCTACATCAACCGTCTTCATCTGTATTTACTACCGCTGGACTAAGGACCGAATGTACGTCGTCAAGGTCTGCAGTATCGCCTTAGTGTTGCTGGCAATAGGAACGCTTTACTATATCCTCGCAACGAATGGCGTCACAAACCAGTCGGAGGCGGCCGTCGAGAAGACCATCGGCTTCATCGCCATCGCCTTCAATCTGGTGCTGTACGCGTCACCGCTGGAAACGATGAAGACGGTCGTGCAGACTAAGAACGCATCGTCCTTGCCCATTTCCATCAGCGTCACTTTCCTCATGAACGCCGTGCTGTGGGTTATCTTCGCCCTGGCAGTGAGCGACATGTTCGTGTTGTTGCCGAACGCCGTCGGCACCTTCCTGTGCTCCATCCAAGTCGTACTCTACATCATGTATCGCCCGGCATGCAGTGATGCACAGACACCTCCGGACCGGAGTTCGGTCGATGCCGTTAAGGAAATTCAAGCCGACTGTGCGAATGGACCAGATGGCATCGCTATACACGTCGACAAAGGCGTCGGATACGAGGGACTGAGCTCACCGATTCCGATTCCTTTGCAGCCAAAACGAGCACTGTAGCTTTATACGATGATTATATTTTTGGAAGTGAGTATTTTGACAGACTGGCTATCCGACTATACAATTACACTCTTCGACATGCATAAAATGGACTTACCGACGGTCTTGGCAACACTGCCTCGGGATTAATTTCTAAACCCAGACACAGTGCCTTGTCGAGTCGAGGACATAGAGGCCGGGGTGGGGCAGGCCGCGCAGCGGCGCCCCCCGAGCGCAGCGCAGCAAGCGAAGAGAGGGGCGGGCCCACGGCTATAAGTCGTCACACGAGTGCAAACGCGCTAGTGTCCTACCTTTACTCCAATTTATCCGGACTATACTTTCTGTACACGTATAAAAGGCGATGCTATGTGACCTCAGTCTGTCAAAATAACGAGTGCCTATATTTCTTAGGTCATAGTTCGAATTGATTGCAAAAAAAAATGAGGAATGACAAAAGACTTTTGCGAAATTCATACATGTACAGTCATATGCTCCACGTTGTCTTCGTTTCGTGTCGGTCGTTCTAGCGCCTGGTGCTGCACTTAGTCGCCATGGTTGAGTGGAGGCTGTTGGAAAACTGCAACCACGGCAGGAACTTTTACAACACGAGAACTTTGCTTTGAGGCGAAGTCAAGCACTTTGGTTCGATTTATCAACGCCTGTATGGTGCTTGGTGACAATAATCTGGATCTGGAGTGTTTCGTTTCTTCCGCTACAACTGATACGTGTCAACTAGCGGAAACGTTATGCTGTCGAGCAATCATTTTTATTGTTTTCTCTTAAAATAGTTCTTTTTTGAATGATACCAGTACAGTAAAGCTGTTGCAGTTCTTTTTTAAAAGAACTGCAACAGCTTTATCTTTCGTATCCAGGTGTCTTTTGTACAGATGCTCTGGTTGTTTGTATGTAGTTGCACCCGCCCGTCTCTGTTGAACAAAAAGTTATCGCCGTCGCGATCGAGCGCATCGCATCGAAAACGGATGGCCACTTCTGGACGCCGACGGCTCGATTTGCTCACTTCCGATCTCACTTCTCGTCGCTACCAGCTTCACACACGCAACGCCAGCCATGACGATCTTGCTCGAGTCTTTGCGTGTGCTCACCACCTGCTCATCGGTGCTGCTCAACGTGTCGCCGTGGCCGGAGTTCGCGCGCATCAACCGTCAACGCACACCCGGTCCGCTGACGGTGCTGCCCGTCGTCATGCTTTACTGCAACTCGTTCCTGTGGACCATGTACGGCTTCATGGTAGGGCAGCTCTTCCCCCTCTTCGCCACCTGCTCCATGGGTCAGTGCACGTGCGCTGGTTTCATCGCCATCTACTACCGGTGGAGTCCAGACCGGCCGGCCGTACGTCGCCTCATTGCCAAGGCGGGGTCGGTTATGGCGCTTTGCATGGCCTACGTGATCCTCGGTGCGCACGGGCTCACCAACCAGCCTCGCGAGCAGGTGGTCACTACGCTTGGAGTCATGTGCATCTCCGTCAACATCTGCCTGTATGCGTCGCCGCTGGATACCATGAAGCGCGTGGTGCAGACCAAGTCGGCGGCGTCGCTGCCTATTTCACTATGTTCCGTCAACCTGATGAACGGGCTGCTTTGGGTGGCGTTTGGCATCACCGAGGGCGACTACTTCGTGCTCACACCCAACGCCATCGGCTCCGTGCTTAGCGCAGCTCAAGTAGCGCTCTACTTCACGTATTGCAACACGGACGAGTCTCGACGGGAGGAAGAGGCAATTCAGGCTGCTGCGGCCGCCCTTGAAGCTGCGAGCAAACCCGGTAGTGTAAGATCCACGAGCTCGTACGGCAGTTTTACTAAGATCCCATCGACGACAGTATTCGTCCGGCAGACGTGCCACGCGGTTATCGACGTACACGCAGAACGCGAGAGGGAGCCGTTTCTCGTGGTGGCTGCAGCCAACTAAGCAGATATGATACACACTTATAAATGGATGCATGTTGTTTGGTTTAAACTGTAGAAACAAATGCCTTCTCTGTTTCTCCATCTTACTTGTGCACGCACACGCTGAAATCCGAGTCCCAAGTGCACGACAGGAACATGGCCTTGCAGAAGAATTTGCTGTGGAATTTGCTACAGAACGAGCTGCCGGAAGAGGTGGGGGTCGGTGTCGGCATGGGTGTCACATCAGGCAGAACGGTTGGGACAGCAGTTGGGGCTGTTGACGGAGCATCAGTGTCGGGAAGCGACGTCACCGGGCAAGGCGTCGTAGCCGACGGGGTAGTAGACGGAGCCTCCGTGTCAGGCAACGAGGTCACCGGGCAAGGCGTCGTTGCTGCCGGCGTAGTTGTCGGAGCATCAGTGTCAGGAAGCGACGTCACCGGGCAAGGCGTCGTAGCCGACGGGGTAGTAGACGGAGCCTCCGTGTCAGGCAACGAGGTCACCGGGCAAGGCGTCGTTGCTGCCGGCGTAGTTGTCGGAGCATCAGTGTCAGGAAGCGACGTCACCGGGCAAGGCGTCGTAGCCGACGGGGTAGTAGACGGAGCCTCCGTGTCAGGCAACGAGGTCACCGGGCAAGGCGTCGTTGCTGCCGGCGTAGTTGTCGGAGCATCAGTGTCAGGAAGCGACGTCACCGGGCAAGGCGTCGTAGCCGACGGGGTAGTAGACGGAGCCTCCGTGTCAGGCAACGAGGTCACCGGGCAAGGCGTCGTTGCTGCCGGCGTAGTTGTCGGAGCATCAGTGTCAGGAAGCGACGTCACCGGGCAAGGCGTCGTAGCCGACGGGGTAGTAGACGGAGCCTCCGTGTCAGGCAACGAGGTCACCGGGCAAGGCGTCGTTGCTGCCGGCGTAGTTGTCGGAGCATCAGTGTCAGGAAGCGACGTCACCGGGCAAGGCGTCGTAGCCGACGGGGTAGTAGACGGAGCCTCCGTGTCAGGCAACGAGGTCACCGGGCAAGGCGTCGTTGCTGCCGGCGTAGTTGTCGGAGCATCAGTGTCAGGAAGCGACGTCACCGGGCAAGGCGTCGTAGCCGACGGGGTAGTAGACGGAGCCTCCGTGTCAGGCAACGAGGTCACCGGGCAAGGCGTCGTTGCTGCCGGCGTAGTTGTCGGAGCATCAGTGTCAGGAAGCGACGTCACCGGGCAAGGCGTCGTAGCCGACGGGGTAGTAGACGGAGCCTCCGTGTCAGGCAACGAGGTCACCGGGCAAGGCGTCGTTGCTGCCGGCGTAGTTGTCGGAGCATCAGTGTCAGGAAGCGACGTCACCGGGCAAGGCGTCGTAGCCGACGGGGTAGTAGACGGAGCCTCCGTGTCAGGCAACGAGGTCACCGGGCAAGGCGTCGTTGCTGCCGGTGTAGTAGTCGGAGCATCAGTGTCGGGAAGCGACGTCACCGGGCAAGGCGTCGTAGCCGCCGGCGTAGTTGTCGGAGCGCCCATGTCGGGAAGCGACGTCACCGGGCACGGCGTAGGCGCTGATGTCGGTGGGGTATTTGTATTGGGTAGCGAAGTGACTGGACACGGTGTGGTTGATGGGGTCAAGGATCGTTCTTCCGAAGCACTTGAATCTGGTAAGGATGTCACGGGGCACGGTGTTGCAGGCGTAGCAGCGTACGTGTCGGGTAGAGATGTTACCGGACAGGGTGTGGTAGTTGTATCTGTTTCCGAGTCAGGAAGCGATGTGACGGGGGACGGGGTCGTCGAGATAGATGATCCCGTAGCAGGCACCTCCGTATCGGGGAGCGAAGTCACTGGGCAAGGTGTTGTCACCGATGCTTCCGAAGCAACTTTTTCTGGCAGCGAGGTCACGGGACAAGGCGTCGTAGTCTCTGTATCCGGGAGCGACGTCACGGGGCAAGGCGTGGTGGCCTCTGTGTCGGGAAGGGAAGTCACTGGGCAAGGCGTCGTCGTCGTCTCTGTATCTGGCAGTGAGGTTACTGGGCACGGCGTCGTATCTGTGTCCGGCAGTGAGGTCACGGGGCACGGCGTCGTCTCTGTATCTGGTAACGATGTCACGGGGCAAGGCGTATCTGGTAGTGAAGTCACGGGGCATGGCGTCGTGGTCTCTGTATCAGGCAGGGAAGTCACTGGACACGGCGTTGTCGCGTTGGTGTCTGGAAGGCTCGTGACGGGGCACGGCGTCGTGCTGCCGGCGCAGCCCACCGACGGGAACACGCAGCCCCACGTGTTACCGTTCACGATGCTGCACTCGGCGTTTTCCTGTGCTACACACTGAGATCCGTCGTACGAAGGCAAGTACGTGTGGCAGTCGGTCGTGGCCACATCGCCCTTGAGCGGGCATGCCGTACCGGCGGGGGCGTCGCCCGCGCCGGAGCACATGGCGCCGCGCGAGAATGCGAGCGTGTAAGTGGCGTCCCTGCAAACGGATACGTCCGTGTCAGCCGAGACAACGGCAGCAGCGAAGGCTAGCGCCGCGGCCAGGAGCGTCGTGCTGACCTTCATCCTGTGCCTGCCAACCTGATCTGCAACCTAAGTCCAAGTCTCTCCAGCGGAGGAAAACGGGAAATGAGCTCAGCAATAGAAGGCTATGCCAGACACAGGAACTATTGCGGCAACGCTCCAATGGAGCGGCTCCATGGACCATGACGGATACAGGCGGCATGGGGGATCCTTGCATCGCTTGATGAAGCTTGGCTGAACAGGTTGACGGCACCAGAAACTGGGCGAATCGAGGCTTCAGACGTGCAAAGCCGCCGCGAACACCGAAGCAGACGCAGGCACCACTCTGGGCGATTTCAAACTTTGACTCAAAACTCAAAGTTTGAGTTAGCGAGATCAGGTTGCTCCGATTGAGACAGGTGTAACTGCGGCTTCACTGGACAACTATCCTGACAGGCGGCAACAAGAGCAAGTTGCTCTTGAGCAACATAGGAGTCAAGAACAGGAGTGTGGAGTCCACACTGTGGACCTTAGTAAGGTGACCTGACCTTACCTTGCCGCCGGCACTCTCACTTTGTCTCAAAGACTGCGACTCAGACACAACCAGCCTTGCATCACGAGACTCGAGCTTGCTGTTGCTACCAGTGATCCTTGATAATACTTCAAGTAATAGATTGAAACACGACCTCGGTCAGTAACCCTTCAACACGGAAGCGTAAGATGCAAAACGGATTTAATCTCCGCTATCGACTGCCTACTGAAGCGCTTACTGCAGCTACGGGCTCCCTACGCCGACTGCTGCTGTTGCTCTTGTTCGTGGTCAGGTAGCGACGTCACTGGACACGGGGTAGTGGCAGCAGGAGTACTCGCCGGGGCGTCAGTGCTGTCTGGCAGGGAAGTTCCCGGGCACGGGGTGGTTAAGGATGACCCAGTCGGTGCCTCAGTCGTGTCTGGAAGAGAAGTTACCGGGCAAGGCGTCGGCGATGAAGGAGTCGCAGTTGGCGCGCCGGTTGTATCCGGCAGTGATGTCACCGGGCACGGGGTGGCGTTTGAAGAGGTAGCCGTCGGCGCAACCGTGCTGTCTGGTAGCGAAGTTACCGGGCAAGGTGTCGTGGATGATACAGGAGGTTCCGTAGTGTCCGGTAGCGAAGTCACAAGGCAAGGAGTCGTGGCGGAAGTGGAACCAACAATATCCGGGAGCGAGGTAATCGGGCACGGCGTGGTCACCGCCGTGTCGGGAAGAGAAGTCACAGGGCAAGGCGTGGCCGTCTCGGTGTCCGGAAGCGACGTCACAGGACAAGGCGTGATGGTCTCCGTGTCGGGGAGTGACGTAACAGGGCACGGCGTCGTGGTTTGGTTAGTGTCCGGCAGGGAAGTTACCGGGCACGGGGTAGTCGCGTTGATGTCCGGTAGGCTCGTGATCGGGCATGGGGTAGTCGCGTTGATGTCCGGTAGGCTCGTAGTCGTCGCGTTCGACGTGCTGCTGCCAGTGCAGCCGACGGACGGGAACACGCAGCCCCACGTGTTGCCGTTCACGATTGTGCACTCGGCGTCCTCCTTCGCTGTGCACTGCGAGCCGTCATACGACGGCAAGTACGCGTGGCAGTCGGTCGTGGCCACATCGCCCTTGAGCGGGCATGCCGTGCCGGCGGGGGCGTCGCCCGCGCCGGAGCAAATGGCGCCGCGCGAGTATGCGAGCGTGTAAGTGGCATCCCTGCAAACAGATACGTCCGTGTCGGCCGAGACGGCTACAGCCAGCGCAGCAGCCAGAAGCGTTCTAGTGATGGCGAGCTTCATAAGCGTTGGTGAGGTATGTACAGGTGGCCCTGGTTGTGGCGTGGATTCCTGTGAGGAGAATTGGGAAGTGATTCATTGTTCTCCAAATTGGAGTCCAATGGAGAATCTCCATAGAGAACAATCGAGGTGAGCAGCTCCATCATGATGCACAGTTGCAGTTGCGCCGTCATAAACAGGGCATTTTGATGGGGCAAAATAAACAAAATCTTGGTCTCAGTATCGACTGGAGTGGTCCGTCTATAGATTCGGCTGTGACAAGGGGACTGACGCCAACATGGGGTCCCCAGTGGCGACCAGTGGGGACCCCACTGTGAACTTCACACTGGAATGACTCATTCCATGAGCGGCTTGGTTGCAGCATGTAGCAGGAATAGCTTGGTTAAATGATGGCAAGGTGATGAAATGGTAGAGGCAGCGAGCGACCCTGCTGGTCGAGGTGATTGTATAAGTTGCCATGTGGAGGCACTGCTGCTGCCTCGAGGTGAATTCTTTCGTATTGTTGATGTGGACAAGGACCAAGCCAGTCTTCGAAGCTCGCAACTCGCCAATTGCCATGCATGAAGGCTTTACATCATGTAAGTTACATGGACATGTAGTGAACCGCCCCGGAATCACCGTCCGAAGCGACGCAATGCATTATCGAAGCGCGCGGGTCTTGCGTTGCCTACATGTGGTGCTCGTACTGCTCTCAGTCGCCAACCAGAGCCACTCCGTCCGCATTCCTTTGGAAACTATCGACCATCTTCGCTTTACAGGAGTTGTGTATGTGGGCTCGCCACCGCGCCGTGTGCACGTGGTTTTCGATACGGGTTCAAGTGATACGTGGGTCTCCAGTGTTTCTGTTGCCAATGAAGACGAGAGAGCACCTTCGAGAGCTTTTACGATCGGATACGGTGGCGGTGTTGTTTCAGGAATCGCAGCTCCAGCAGACTTGCAACTCGGCTCGAACCACACAGACAGAACCCTCCTCTCTGATGTCCCTGTAGGATTCGTAGACGACCATTCATCAGTGCTACCTGGGCTAGACGCTCAAGGCGTCGTGGGCCTTGGAATGGAAGCACTAGCACAGATTCACCGCAACTCAAGCCTTCTAGGTCTACTGGCCCAGCAGCGCTTGCTACAACCTCTGGTCTTCTCACTCTACATCAGTAGCTGGTCTCAAGCGCAACCAGCGTCTCAAATCATCATCGGAGACGGCGACCCAGCACTGTCGAGTGCTCACGCTACATGGTTCACCTTCCCTGTCGTCTCAAATACCCAGTCTTCTAAGGCCAGCTATGGATTTTGGGCCTTGCGGGTGCAGAACTTGTCGTTTGGCAATGCTACTCTACCTTTTAGACCCTCCGGCGTTGCAGTGCTCGACTCTGGGACGTCCGTACTGTTGCTGCCCCAACATACTTTTGATAGCGTCGTCCACGTGCTCTCCGTTCGCTTCGGCACGCGCCTTCTAAACGATAAGCGATCGCTTCCAGTGTGCCGACCTTGTCATGCGCACGAGTTTCCACCGCTCGCCTTCGCCTTCTCCAATGCGGTAAGCCAACGATTCGAGTTGCATGGGAGCGACTACGTCCGTTGCGACCACCGCCGCCTAGAGTGCACAGCAATGATCGACGTTGTCGACTCCTCCGAAGTCAGCGAACAGCTTGACGTCGTAGTGTTCGGCACGGTTTTCTTCCGAGCGTACTACACGCGCTTCGACTACAGCAACGAACACGTGAGCCTGGCATGCACTTTAAACGGCAACGCCGTCTGTCGCGGCGGTCTTCAGCCGGCACTGGACTACCACGGCCGTCCGTACAAACAGAACACTCCTCGACACTGGGGCGGACTGGGCGCTGCTGTCACTGCTCTCGCCTTGTTCGCTGGACTCCGAACACTACTAACACTACACCAGCGAATTTATAATGGTTAATATATTATCTCACCGCCGCGTCGTTAGCTTAGCGATGGCGTTCCGATGCCAGTGGCTCCCGACGCCACAGCCGGCGCGTCTTTCACCCAAATTCGTAGCGTGTCCAGTTCGTCCGGCGCTCCTTCGCCGCGCAATGCTGGCGTTCCAGGACCAAGAGCGCCGTGCTGACCGCCCGCTGCCGGTTCCCACTCCGTTTTCAGCTCAATATCCGGTCGATATCGCGTCAGAAGCTCGCGTAGCAGTCGCGCGAACTCGCTGCGGACAGTCGGCGGGATATGTGCGATCTCCAACGCCCTCGCACGTAAATCCGTCGTGTGATTACATTGCAACAGATCTGCGATCCACGTGAGGCAGAAGCTAAACTTCTTGAGGTTGGCCTTGCAAATACCCACGCGCAGGAGATGCAGCAGCTCCGTCTCGCTGGCAAGGCGAGGACATTTCCGCACGACGATGGCCTCGACGCGCGCGAACAGCGCGTCCTCGTGCTCCTTGCCGTGGATTCCTTGGCCGTAGCATTTCTCACATAACTCGTACTCTTCACCTGCTAGCAGACGACACGTCCGACACACCCACTTGACGCCTACAAGCGGGCCGCGTCCACAGCCGTCGCAGATCGATTCATCGTCGTCCCCGGCCACTTCCGTTGACCCGGTCAACGGCACAGGCGACGCGTGCGACGACGAGCTGGTCAATGAATTGGACACCAGCGATTGCTGCGACTTGTGGCGACTCAGACGGTCGAAGACGCTGCCCACGATCTTCTTGATCTTGCCGTCTTTGCCTTCTTTCTCCCGTGGCGGCATCGGGATCACCTCGCCGTCTGAGCCTAAAGGATGAACACCCATCGAGGACGGAGACTGAGCAGGTGAAGGTAACGCGCCCATAGTCATCGTATGAGTACGCGTCGTCTCCACGGCGAACGTGGGTCCTGAACGCTTAGGAGTCAACGTGTACCGCCGTGATGCCTTATCAAGAGATTTATCTCCCGGTTTATCTAGTGAAGGAACGGCAGCTCGAGCTGCAGCTGAGCCACTAAGAGATCGAGAGATGAACATGGCCTTGGTCGCGTGCAGCTCGCGCGGACCGTGCGGCACCGGGTTACGTGCCGCGCCGCGCCGGTCAAGCTCCACGCAGTCGAACAGATGCGGCGCCTCGGTCTCCTCTGTCTCTAGTGCTGGTTGGGCTGTTAGAACGAATGTTTCTCCACTTGTTTCAGCCGAAGACACGGACGGCGTTGATGCCGGCGGCTTGTCCGCTGCCGGCACCGCTGCTGCTGCAAGTTCATCCGTCTCTGCAGCTCCAGGCGACGCCGCTGCCTCCGCCGCCTGCCGCGTGCAGACTCTAAAATCCATCGTTTGCTTGCGGTACGTGCGACTGAAGCACTGTAGCTGCTGCGCGCCGTCCATCGCGTCCAGCAGTGCCGGCAACAGATTCAGCAGTAAGATGCGACTGAGCTCCTCCGACACGTCGGCGAACACGAGGTCCTCCAGGGCCCCGATGCCGCCCTGTTCAATCGCCCCCAGTAGCGGCTGCAGCTTGTTCCTGTCTACCTGCGAGAGTTTCTCGAGTTTGGCGCTGGCTTGGGCCAAAGCCTTCGAGCGGTTGGCCGTGCCGGGCTTGCATTTCCACGGCGTCCACTTGGCGTCCTCCAGTCTGTCCGCTTGTCCACTAGCTACGTCCCCATTGTCCTCCCCACTAGTGCTCGTGGCCTGCTGCGCGTTCACCTGCTGTAACCATCGGTCTTTCCACTGCGCCACTGAGCCCTCGAGCTCCTCCAGACGACGCTGCATCACGCGGAACTGCTGGTCCTTGAGCTGGATGTAGTTTTCCTTCAGACATAAGTCGCGGGTCAGCGCACTGTTCTCCTGCTGCAGCGTCGCCAGTTGGGCCTGTAGAGCTGCCAAGTTGTGCTGCAGCGTCGCAGTCGCCAGCATCGGATTCCCCGCACAATAGATGTAAATTACTCTCCTATTTTGATGGCTACATTATGTACTATTACATGATGTAGCCATCAAGTACCGTACCGAACACAATGCAGATACCATCAGTTGGTCAAGCAGCAGTATGGCAAACACCGCTACGTCGGCGCCCACCCTGGAGACGGCGGACGTGCCGCCCAACCACACGCTCTATTTTAACAACCTGAATGACAAGATCAAGGCCGACCGCATGAAGGCCACGCTCTACGCGACGCTCTCGCAGTACGGCAAGATCCTGGAGATTGTCATGGGCCGCGCGCGACGACTTCGCGGCCAAGCGTGGGTCACGTTCGATGATATCCCTAGCGCCTCCAGCGCGCTGCGTACTGTAAACGGGACCACGCTGTTCGACAAGCCCGTGGTCATCCACTTCGCCAAGGAGAAGGCCGACGTCATTGCGCGCCGCGAGGGCTCCTTCGTCCCTCGCGAGAAGCGGAAGCGCGACCCCAAGCCTGAGCAACAAACGACCAAGAAGCAGGCGAGCGCGAACAGCGGCGCGGCTGCAGCAGGATCATCCGCTGCTGCACAGCCGCGCATGCCGGCACAGAACGTTCCGAACAAGATTCTGTTCCTGGAGGCGCTGCCCGAGTCCTGCAACAAGGAGATGCTGGGCGTGCTGTTCAAGCAGTACCAGGGCTTCAAGGTACGGCGTTTAATAGTGAGTTGCAAGGTTAGAATGAAGCTTACCTATTGACTATCTGTGCTGTAGGAGGTGCGCATGGTGCCAGGCAAAAAGGGCCTCGCGTTCGTGGAGTTCGGCGACGAGGCTCAGGCAGCCATCGCGCTGCAAGGACTCTTCGGATTCAAGCTCACTCCCACAGACGCACTTAAGGTCTCGTTCGCTAAAAAGTAGCTGTTTGCGTAGCGACAAAAGAACAGAAACCTTTGCAGTGGCATCCTTAGTACAGTGTGTTGCTTCCCGTCATCTATGGTACTACTTCTACCGTTTTGGTATTTTCTTGTGGTGATCCTGTATTAATATGACTTGGTTTTTGTATGGACCACACAACCACTAAATCATTTGCCGCTCAAGCTCAGGCAGTTCATAGCCTTCTTCCCTCCTCCTTAATGGCGAGCTCCAGTACGACCACGTCCCGCCTGGAGGCGCGCGACATGGCTCTGGCCAAGAACACGCCGGAGCAGCTCGCCGAGCACCAGCGCGTGACGCAGGGCAAGGTGCGCACGCGCTTCCCTCCCGAGCCGAACGGATACCTGCACGTGGGGCATGCCAAGTCGATGAATATGAACTTCTTCGAGGCCTTTGAGAAACTAGGCGTGCCTATGGACAAACGCGAGACCTACTTCCGCTACGACGACACCAATCCAGAGGCCGAGAGCAACGAATACATCGACGCCATCGCCAACAACGTGCACTGGCTGGGATACACGCCCACCAAGGTCACGTACAGCAGCCAATACTTCCAGGAACTGTACGAACTGGCACTCAAACTCATCCGCAAGGGCAAAGCCTACGTTTGTCACCAGAGTAAGCCCGAGATCGAGGCCTCGCGCGTCGTGCTGCAGCAGTTCCACGCCACGCCCGGTGTCAAGGACGAGAAGGACGTCCCCGAGACCGGCAAGTCCCCGTTCCGCTCGCGCTCGGTGGCTGAGAATATGGCCGAGTTCGAGAAGATGCGTCTCGGTCTGTACGCCGAGGGCGAGGCCTGTCTGCGCATGAAGATGGATCTCGGCAGTCCCAACCCGAACATGTGGGACCACGTGGCCTACCGCATCAAGTTCGTGCCGCACCCGCACATCGGCGACAAGTGGTGCATCTACCCTACGTACGACTACACGCACTGCATCGTGGACGCGCTGGAGCACATCGACTACTCCATTTGCACACTCGAGTTCGAGACGCGCCGTGAGTCGTACTACTGGCTGCTGCATGAGCTGGACCTGTTCAAGCCCAACGTGTACGAGTTCGCGCGTCTGTCCATGACGTACACGGTGCTCAGTAAGCGTAAATTACTCAAACTCGTTACGTCCAAGACGGTGCGTGGCTGGGACGACCCACGGATGGGTACACTGAACGGTCTGCGCCGTCGCGGCTTCACGCCCGAGATCATCAAGCAGTTCTGCAAGGAGATCGGCGTTACGCGCGTGCAGTCCACGATCCAGATCGAGCGTCTACACTCCGTGGCGCGCAGTATCTTAGGCGAGTCCTCGAAGCGCGTGATGGCCGTGCTGGACCCGGTCGAGCTGGTCATCGAGAACTTTGGCGACGCACCGGACAAGAACGCGCTGTCACTGCGTGTCCCGGACTACCCGCAGGATGCGGACCGCGACGGCGGCAACGCGTACCATCACGTGCAGCTCAGTCAGAAGCTTTTCCTGGATCGCAGCGACGTGCGTACGGAGGACTCGAAGGACTTCTACGGCGTGGCGCCTAACAAACAGGTGCGGCTGAAATACGCCTTCCCGTTCACGTGCACCAAGCTGGAGACGGACGCCAGTGGACGCGTGACCAAGGTGCTGGGTCAGATGGACTGGACCAACACGGCTAAGCCTAAGGGCGTGCTGTCGTGGGTGCCGGCCAACAGCCCCAAGGTGGAGGTGCGCGTGTACTCGCACCTGTTCACAGTGCCGGAGCTGCCGAGCGACGTCAAGGACTGGGAGTCGTTCGTGGACTCTAAAAACTCGGAGCGCGTGTACGCGGCCGCGCGCGTGGAACCCGAGTCGTACGCCAAGAACCTTGGCCAGATCGTGCAGTTCGAGCGCATCGGCTACTTCGTGCCGGACCAGGACTCGACCAAGGACAAGACGGTGCTGAACCAGATCGTGGCGCTACGTGAGAGCGGCGGCGAGGCAGCATCGGGCGCGCCGGCGTCCGGCGCGAACGCGAGTCGCAAGGACGCGCAGATGCAGCAGCTGGCACTCAAGATGGAGAAGATGAAGCTGTCGCCCGCCGACATGTTCAAGAAGCAGCCGGAGCTGTACGCGCAGTTCGACGCCGACGGGCTGCCGACCCACAACGCGGCCGGCGATGAGCTGACCAAGAGCCAGCGCAAGAAGCTCAAGAAGGAGCAGGACAAGCAGAAGAAGCTGCACGACGCCTACCTCACCAAGGAGAAGGCGTAGACGTGCGTACCGTTGTAGACAAAAATGACAGCTCTAAATGGCAACAACATGTAGCCCCATGCTCCTGTCGCGACCTGGACGCGCGCAGATTCTACGTTAGCGTTTAGTGTTTGCGCTTGCTTGAACTTGACTTGGGTAGTATTGTACAGCTTGCTTTCCTTGGTGGCGTCTCTTTTGACTCATTTTCGCCCATATTTCTCGATACTAATTGCCGTTTTCTCTTGGGGTTCTAAATCTTTAATGGACGTCGTCGCAGCTCAGCGCGAGCTGTCGGGTTGGGGCTGGAAGATGATGAGAAGGATGAGAGCCATAGCCATGATCAAGATGAGCCCCACTAGGAACTGGATGCACTGCTTCAAGCTGTCCGCTTCGGCGTCGGCCTCACTCGCGTTCGCCGGTCTTCGCACGAGGTAGCCCAGTTCCATATCCGAATCGGAGCCAGCGTCTGGCGCTGATGAATTGTAGCAACATAGTAATGCAGACGGACACACAGAGACCCTCTTGCTACTGGCAGCGCTTTGTCTGTGGCGTCCGGGGTTTCTTGCGGGTGGCGGTGGGTGTCTGGTCCCTTCGGGGCTGCGGAACCACGGCAACGGGTAGACTTCCTCCTCAGGTTTGCGCAGCAGTGGCGAGCGCTCGTTACGCGCGGTTGTCACCTTCGATCTGCTCACTTCCACCACTTCCACGCCCGCCGAGGCCCCGTGGTGAGCATCAGCCGCTACCATCGTCGCCTTGAGTCTCTTTTTGCGAATATTTAGAATGTGGTAACTGTTGTCTGAGTTCGTTCACAAACGTTCAAGGACGAGCCATTCTCTCGTAAATTTCGCTAGATGTTTCCATTTGTTTTAGCGGTATTTCTAACGAGCCTTGCCAATTTTCTAATCTGTTTCTACAGGATTTCTAACCAGCTCCACCTGCCTTTCATACCAACGAACAAGCGGCTACCAGCGACCGAGGCAACATGGCGGCTATGCTCGTGAAGAACGCACTGCAGCTGAGTCTGCGAGTGCGACCAGGCGCTTCAGTTGTGCGCGCCCTCTCCAGTATTTCTAGCGGCAGCTTCTCCGCGTCCTCGAGTTCACTGCCGCACCCGACCGTGCTGAGGATGGCTACCCCCACCAACCACATGAGTGCGTGCTGCGTCCTGCGCCTCCATCTCTCTCTATCCTATTGACTTTTATTATTATCCGTGGCAGACGCGCTGGTGCACATCCCTCTGGTCTTCGAGACGGGCGTCAACCGCCTGCAGATCGACGACTTCCTGCCGCAGATCGAAGAGCTGGAATGCCCCACCGAGAACCTCAACGGTAAGCCTGCTACTGCTGTTATTCTGGCAGAAAAGAATAGACCAAGTGACGTATTTAATTATGTATTTGCGTTATTTATTGTAGAACCTCTGCAGGCCATCAAGCGCACGTACCAGCCCAGCGTGCTACGCCGCAAGCGCAAGCACGGCTTCCGGACGCGTCGCGTGTCCATCTCGGGCCGCAAAGTTCTCAAGCGCCGCTTTAACAAGGGGCGATGGCGTATGTCACTCTAAAAGTCTCACGAACAATGACGAGAGGATAGTGGGGCAAAGCAAAAATGCACACGAGGGAGACCGTAGTCAAAATGTAGACACCGAGACTGAGTGGACGAATGTACCCCACCCAAACCTATCAAAGACTGCAATAGACTCGCCAAGTGGGCATTAGCTGGGTCTATTTCCTTGTTCATATGCCTGTAACTTTTATCTAGCGTCGTCTATTGCAGCACTTTGCCCATATATTTCTCCAACGCGGGCGAGAAAACCTCGTAGATGAAGGTGACAGGTCGTCCCCCGTTCCAGAAGAGGTAGGAGCGCCCCCAGAAGGGCCCAGACGCTCCAAACGCCTTCTCCAGCTCGGCCGAGTGGCCGCAGAAGACGCTCTTCATATCGCGGTACAGCTCTGTCTTGTGCTGTAGAATGTTCTTGCCAATTGGGATGTTGGTGTCTTTAAACACAGCCCCCACGTCCCCCACATTGATCCACGATGCTGCGTAGCCCAGACGCTCCCCGCGAGCGTTGCGCAGGAAAACTTGGCGTCTACAGCGTGGAGCCGCAATGGCCTCGATCTCGGACGGTGCATTGTCCGCGTGGGTCCCTACCGGCAGCATCCCGAGCACATCCACCTCAGTGGGGGAGCCCGTAAGCAGCCCCAAGTGGTGCGTGGGCGAGCCGTTGCCGAACAGGAACAACCGCCACGCCGCACTCATCTCTGCATGGCCGAGCTGGTATTCCAGCAGTTAGTCACTGCAGCAGATAAGCAGCGCTGTGTACAGTAGGGCGTACCAGCATGGCCTCCGGGGAAGCCTGGAAGGTCGTTTCTAACTTGTACCAGCCACGGTCTTCATTGCCGTCTTCAGTAGCAACTGCAGTGCAGGAGACGATGTTTGAGGTGGTCTCCTTCGCTGCAGTGGTGCGGCCTGCCATGCCTTGATGTGCGGTGCTCCGTGGTTGGTCTGTTGGTTTCTATTGGGTCAAAGACAGGCAGATGAAAAGCTAACTTTTGGTGAGATTTAGGATGGCGATGTTGAAGTGTGTCTGCCGAGGAGGATTGCCCAACAACACACAAGTAAAATTCTTGACCCAATGTATGAAGCGCAAGACCTTGATGAATGTCAAGTTGTTCAAGTCGAGTCGCCGACAATACTGTTCACGGACGGATGCTACATCATGTCGTACCGGTATGTAGCATGCCTGAATTCAAAAGCTACATAATTTTATCAGTAGCAGCATTGTAAGCATGAATTCATGCGCTGAGGTCTATGCAAAACTTCGCTTATTATTAATATATCGTCAGTCCTTCTACCCAGCATTTGGTGATAAACAAGAAAATTCAATCCTCAAACGTTGCTGTTGCATCCATCTCCCACAACAGTTGCTTGTTCAAGATCTCGTTGCGTTCTTGCAGAGTAGTGGCAAAGCGAAGCCCGCTGTAGCCGTGACTTTGCTCGGTTGACGAAAGCCCTCAACCGCATCACTTTGAGACAAATCTTCACTTCACGAGAAGCCGAACCATTTTGGAATACTGCATAAACTCAGTGAGTGGACATGTGAGCTCTGGCATCCAGGGAGTGGGATCAATGATACCAAAGCGAACGTAGCTCTCACCATTACTGATAATTCGTTCCGTTCCCATACGCGACCCCTAACCAGCCAATACCGGCAACATCATTTTGTGCGGTATACTAGCAAAACTCAAAGCATCGAGAAAGTTTAACCTCCTTCGCCATGGACGATCACAATATTATCATCTTCATGAATTTCAACAATGGGTATACGCAGCAAGATGGACTCAATCAAAATAAAATAAAAATCAAATAGAAGGTCATTTACCACTTCAGAATCATTTCTGCGGAATACCCCAGTGGTCCGAGATACTTGAAGTAGTTAAGCAAGGTGAGGTCCTCCACAAGAGGATCCGCAGGCTGCGTCCTATTCTAATGTACCCTCTCAGGGTATTACTATACATCAATGCTATTGTAGCATTAATGTATTGCCCATTGCAGATACTTTGCCCTCTATTTTAGACCTCTAAAATAGACTTGAACTTTCGCTAAATTCGAGATCTCATGAGATATGCCAGCTCTATTTTGAGTTGACTCGGTCTGGTTTGGCAAAGACGACATCGTTTTCGCCCTTCAATTCTAAGTTTCGAGCTCACAACTAAGCATTTAAGTCTGATCTACGGGTTGGTAGCTCAGATCGGCATGTTACTCAAGGATTTTAAAAATCAGAGCTAAGTCGTAGATAAGAGCTAGCTCATTTATTGTGCCTTCCACCTATTTTGACGGGTGGACTGTTAATTCAGGCGGAATTAGATTTATAAAAGGGCGACGTACCCTTATTTAATGCTTATTCTGATTAAGATTGTGAAATCTCCCCTACGTCCACGGAGCAGCAATCAAGGGCCAATCCACAGAGATAAGGCTGGTTAAAGACGGAATGGCGGGTAGCCAACCGCCAAACGCCTCTGTTACCTTCTTAGTCAGGCAGGATTAGCTAATTCCATCTTAAGTTAGCCCACCATCGCCGTCCTAAAACCGGCCACACTAAGACAGCCCATAATTAACATGGAATTAGCTGAACCAAAGGCCTAATTAAGGCTGAGAAGGGAATAGAATTATTCCAGAATTATGAAGGCAGAATTACTGAAAGGCACAATGAAATCGACCTTTTAATCTAGATTATATACTGGCCGGGGCCAAAATATCTGCAATGTGCAATAATACCATCCAACATAAATAAAATACATAGCTGGGAATTGCGACATATTAAAATGGTGACAGTATTTACTGCAACTACCTTCTTAGGGCATCTCCACCGGCAGTGCGTAAAAGCTTATGTATTGCAATACGAGCGAGTTTGTAATACTTACTGCAATGATTTAAATTCCAAATTGGATCATTACCGTTAGGTTTGAGATTACAGTCAAACCTCTGTAAGTGGCACCCAATTGGTTCAGCCAAAACTGTGGTGTGTTAAACAACACAGTTTGGGAGCTGAAACTCCCGGCAAAGGCCAACGTGTATTGTTGATCAGAAGGTAAGTTTAAAAGTGAGCTATCTACTTTTGCTCGTCCGCGGCGCTTCCTCACGCCATCTATGGCAGTCCAGGGGAAGCTGCTCTTGTTGTTCGTTCTTGTGGTGTAATCAGGCGTCATCATGTTTGGGTTGGAGATTCCAAGCGTGGCATCCAAAAATGGCATTGAGTTCTGGCGTCATGATGCTACTTCAGATCGGCGTAACTATGGTGAAGCCAGGTTTACTTCAACCATGAAGGCTGCGAGTTAGTAAGCTGTTGAAGATGTAAATATGCCATCATCACACTGCCCCCCCCAAGCTTTCCACCGTCGTTACTAGTAACTGCCATCTTGGACATTGTCTAGTCGAAACGCCTCGTCACATTTGAGCAAAGTCAGGTCACCAACTTCAACGTGTTGCAGTGTTGCAGTGTTACATGTTCCCATTTCCACGTTTTGCACCAAAATAGTATCATCCAATGAAATTCCTCCAAACTCAATTGCCGCCAATCACAATTGCGCAAAAACTTGAGAACCGGTTCCATTACCAAATTAGCTCCGATCCCCACTAAACCTTCGAACACGGAACAGTCAATGTCGGTTGACCTGTCCCATTGACGATAACATCCCATTCCCATAACATAAAAAGCAATTCCAAAACCTCGTTCAAAGCGATAATCATATTTGAACGGAAATCATCGTAGTGGAGTCTGTACATCAGTTGAGGCGCTGGCGTTGTTTGGAGCTGACTAACGTAGCTACGGCACGTAGGAAATCATCATCATTTGATCCACTTGCATAGGATAACAGGAGTTATGGCACGTCCTCGCTCATTGTCTTCAACGGTTTTAAAGAGTCTTCGATCGATTCGAGACCCAGCCACTTGACCTTCAACTTACATGCCTGCATATCCTTGTTCACTCGATGATCCACTACCGCATCAACAGCCAGCAGTGTTCCTTGAGACGCGATGTGATCCAGTAGTTCCTCTGTCACATCAAGTGAATCGTCTGCATAAAATTTCAAACGCGATGGGTGCACGTTCATTGTGCCCCCAGTAACCAGATGTTCTACCGAAAAGTAGTAGTCCGTGCTCCCAACCACTCGGTAGGCCCCGACCACCACATCACTCGTCGCTTGTTAGCGTGCAACTTCTCGTCAACGCGTGAGCGTAGAACATAATCTCCGACCGAGAAATTCACTTTTTTTTCGTGATGGGGGCGTAACCAATACCTCTGGGCTTGGCGAATACGCTCCTCCTTGACGGCTTTGTGCATAATCGTAATTTCACTTCTCAAATTTGCAAGATGTTGCTCTGTTTTGGGCTTGAGGTGCTTTACTGTAGCTACTCGCCCCCCCCCCCCCTCTTTTTAGGAACGAACACCGTGTCTAGTGTAGTTGGAGACATGGTAAGCTCGATTGAAGCCCGGTTGGCTAGTGATGGCACCGGAGAGTGATTGATGCTGGACTGTACTAGAGGTAATAAGTAGGGCCAGTCATTCACACTGATCTGATATTCCTGCGCCAAAGCTTTCAGAACTTGTATAATATCCCGATTAACGCTCTCCACAGATCCAGTTTTCCACGGAGAGTAGGCTAGGATGAACTCCTGACGACCTATGAGTCTTCGGCTCAATTCAACGATCACTTTATTTTTAAAATGTGATCCTGAGTCACTAACCCGCGTAGTTGGCTCACCATATCGACTATACCAGTCTGGAATACCCGTAGCCGCTACCTCCGATGTTGGGCTGTCACACGCAACAAGCTCCACAAAATGGCTCCCTTCATCTTTAAGAACCAACACGTAACGTGATGTACCGAAAAATTCTCCAAGTGTAAAAAAATGCCAATGCAATGTCAAAGCTGAAGTGCGTCTCGCTAAAAGGGCGCGAAGTCACGGTACCGCCCTTTACATGTAGGCAGAGTAGGCGCTTAGAGCAAAATGCACGTACAATCTCATCCAGATCACTGATGCTGAACAACCTGCGAATGTGATTGGCCATCACATGCATACAGCGCTGTCCATTGCGTCCACAGTGAGCAATGACCAATAGTTATTGAATGAGACCACTTTCTTTCGTCGGTATCCACATCAAATCGTTAACCCGCCACAAAGTATTGCATCTTTTGGTGTATCATGCCGCGCTTGAAGTCGTCCAATTTCATCAACAGTGGGCCAAATAAAACTGTCCTCATCGAGTGGACGCAACGGTGTACGGTTTAGCTGCGTTCCACGTTTTCTCTTACTCCGAATAAAACGCTTGGCGGAGCACATTCTTGAAGTTGGTTGTGGTTTACCACCCCACCTCGATATTAGAAGGGCCCACACGTCGTGGATGCCTTCAATATGCTCAATGGAATACCGATACTCCAGTAGTTTCGTAGACCAACGCAGGAGCTTCGAACGTGACGCTTAAGTTCTTTCCAGGTGCGAATAGAAATATGATGTTGCGATGGTCACAATAGAGACGAAATCCATGTGGACGCAATAACAAGTACTCGAGTTTCTCACAAGCATGCACGATAGGATAGCATTCTTTCTCAATTACGCTCCAATTGAGCGCTGATCCTGTGAAACTGCCTCCCATACAGATAAGTAGCTCGTGCTCTTGTTCATGAATGGGTACGTCTGGAGTCCACTCCGGTATTTGCGAGACGATAAGTTTCCACCCACTATCAGACGCATCTGACATCACAATCATTTGTTTGTTTGCATCTGGATGAGCCTATGTAGCCGAGCCTGCCAGTAATGCTTTCACTGCATGCAAACTGTCCATTTTCTCCATTGATAATTCAATTTGAATCCCTGCTGCTGCTCGTTTCGCCTTTTTGGTACCTGCTAAAGCCATATCCAGACCCTCCTGCAATGGACGCATCGTCCAAGCTTAGCTGGCACGCATCCAGTGCTTGCACAAAGAAATTGTTGTAGCTCACCAGCCGTAGTTGGCGGCGGAATATCCCGCAGTGCTTGAATACGTCGCGGGTCATGTCCAATACCATTTTTCTTTATTATCCGACCGCACCATCCTACTTCGTTGAGAAACACGGAGCACTTTCTCGGGTTCAGGATAAAACCATACTCGTCCAGCTTTTAAAGGACAGCATCAATTGTCTCAAATAGATCATCAGTTGTTTCTTCAAAAACGAGAAGGTCATCGGTCCACACAACGACACACTTCTCAACCAAATCTCCCAACACCATTTGCACTGTCGACTGAAAATACAATGCTGCATCTGTACTTCCTTGCGGTACGCCCATCGGTGTAAAATTCCTTTATCCGTCATATATGAAAGATACTCACGGCAGATCTTATCCAATGGGAGCTGCCAAAATCCCTTCAAAAAGTCAAACAGCGCGTAAAACATCTTTCCGCGGCAATGTTCCAAAGCTACGTCGATGCTCGGCATGACCCCTGCTATTGGTTCTGTCACTGCGTTCGTCGGACGATAATCGACCGTCTGTCTGTATTCATTTGTACTTGGCTTCTTTACTGTAGACGCAGGGCAACACCATCGACTCTGACGATTCTCATACACCCACCCCAATTCAACCAACTTCTTGTTGAAAGTGTCGAGAAAAGCTGATTTCTCAGGGCTATATTGTCGGACTTTGCATCGATAGGGTGATGCATTTGGCTTCAAGCGATTTTTAAGTGGTGGAACTCGTGCTGGAGGATCATTTCCCAGCTCCAATCGCCAACCGCCAAACCGGTGTAGTATCGTACAAAGTCTGTTAATGAGGTAGTCGTCAACAACGCCTCGATCAACGGCGTCGCTGACCAGATCGTTCACTACATCCAGCACCACGTCCGCTGCAACGGGTTTTATACTTGGCAAGCCCGCTGGATCATCGAAAGTGCTGTCATCGTCTTCACGTGTCGCGAGATACTCAAGCTGCAATCAATATCAATGCCCAACTCTGCCAGTAAAATCTTGCCCACCAGAATTTCATCCTCGTTAGCCTCAACGATTAGGCATCGCTTGAGCTCCTGGCACCGCACCGGTCCAGCAGCCGTGCTCAAAGTCAAATTAGCTTCGATTGCATGTGCTGAAGTAATCAGAACGCCACCAACAGCTCTCGATTCAACTGGTTTACTTAGTGCCACGATATGAACAGCTTTATCCATTTTACAGAGCTCGTCAGCATGACGTAGTCACAGTATGTTGTAATTCGAGCCGCTGTCGGCACAGTACGGCAGCTCAAACACACCATTAATGATCACGGTAGGGCGCTCATCTTTGTCATCGATCGTGACAACTTCAACACTTTTGATACGCGGCTTCTGTCCAGCGGGACTGCATGTCTTTTTTTATTTTCGCTCCGCCAACAAGGCTTCTTTTCCTGCCTCATCTAAGTCGGGGCATTGACTTAGCCAGTGATCTTTCTGACAGTGAAAGCATCCTTCCCGTGGCTTGCTGTTCAATAATGGATGCGACGGCTTTGCAGTCGTCACAACACGCGACTGGTTAAGGACACGGGACTGGCTAACTTCACCACGAGCACCTCCCCCAGGATGGGCTCGATTGTTTCCAGTACGCTGTCGTTTGTCATGGTCTCGATGCATTCGTCGTCCAGCGTCGTTTGTCTGCTTTCTTTTGGACAGTAACTGAAATACTTTTTCTTGCTCAAGAGCTTAAAAGAAGGTACAATTGCTGTTCGTCAGATTTAGACGCTGATTCTACCAGATGCTGATGAGAGTTAACTGCCTCGCGCAGAGCCGCGGGCTCCAGACATCTATTTAAAATTTGGCACTTTTTCTTTACTCCAGTTGAAGTTAAGAAAGTGCTTTGAAGACCATTCTGCAAGATAATTTCATCGCACCTCGTGAAAAACTTTACTAGTCGTGCTTTGACATCTTTCTCTCGCAAGTCCATCTTCAATCAGTCTTAAACAGCGGATCCACATCAACAATCGCATCGGTCATCACATTTCATTTTCCACCATTTTATCGAGTTCACGGACGATCCGTCCCTCCATCACGTCCTCGACACTCGTTTCCCACTCGAACTTGCACAACCACTCTAGAAGTTGGCTGTCAAACGAGTTCTTGACACTTCCTAGTGCCTTTGATCGATCTTCTCAAGTAGCACTACAATGAGCGTCAAACATCCTCGTACTCTCGTCTCGCTTGCTTCCACTTTACCAACGCAGAGTGAGAGATATCTTTCACGATCGGCGGTGTAAGCGTCACGAGAATGGCACTTTGTGGGGGGATCTCAGTAGCAACTGCCATGCTGTTTGAACCCGTAGTTGCAGTGGCCGCTTCACCAGTTGAAGTATCTTGGTCACTGGTCGAACGTCCTCTTCGTGTTTGCATCGTTTACACGGTCCGCTAAAGTTAACTTTGTGGTGTGTTAAACAACACAGTTTGGGAGCTGGACCCTCCGGCAAAGGCCAACGTGTATTGTTGATCAGAAGGTAAGTTTAAAAGTGAGCTATCTACTTTTGCTCGTCCGCGGCGCTTCCTCACGCCATCTATGGCAGTCCAGGGGAAGCAGCTCTTGTTGTTTGTTCTCGTGGTGTAATCAGGCGTCATCATGTTTGGGTTGGAGATTCCAAGCGTGGCATCCAAAAATGGCATTGAATTCTGGCGTCATGATGCTACTTCAGATCGGCGTAACTATGGTGAAGCCAGGTTTACTTCAACCATGAAGGCTGCGAGTTAGTAAGCTGTTGAAGATGTAATCGTGCCACCATCATCACAAAAACCGACTATTCATTTAAAGAGAAGGTCAGATATAGAAAATGGCTACATGTAACCATCTCGGTGAAAGATGCAATTGAGTAACGTTTGCGCCTGTGTTTCACGACTTGGGTTCTCACTACGGCCGTCAATGACTTTGTCACTGCTTGTTCGCGCTCTGTATCCCCTCCATCCTGAAGGAGAAAAGACGAAAGCTCCATGTAGTACCCGAGTGCTGTGGATGCTGGAATAGGTGAGACCGACACTATCAGCTTCACCATGTAAGCGCATTGACGGGATACAGTTGCGTGTTTAATTTTTTTGTTCCATTGCTTAGTCAGAGCTGGCTGACTGTAATGTTTGAGGCTAGATTTTATGCCACTGTCTTTGAGCAGCAATAGGTCGTCCGATATGTCTGCGCTGTCGACTAGTTGCTTCCATAATAATACTTATATTTTACTAGGCGGCGTCGTGTAGCTGACGTATTGGCACTGCAAAAGTGCCCTGGTTGCTTATTGCAAATGCATCGGATAGTAGCGATACTGACAGTCTTTTTAAACGTAGAAAGAGCCCACTCGAGCATCTCGGCGTCCATCATGCGGGGGTGGCGCCGAGATTTCAAGCATATCTGGAGCATCTCGTCTAGCGTTAGCGTAGCATTTTGAGTTGCCGGGGCCATAGTACGTGTTGGGGTGCGTTTGAAGGCTTTTAAATCGGGAATGAGAGCTTAGTGTGATTGGCACCTATTGGGAAATCAATTCATTTAGAGAGTCAGAGCACCAGCCAGAGCTGTCATGTAGAGAATAAAGAGAGATTTGGTCAGTTAAAGAGAGCAGTATAGTTTATCTCATATAGTCATTTTTGTTCGGAACTTTGGTAGTCAGATAAAGAGTCAATGGTCACTTGTAGGGGCTCAATTAGAGAGGTGTGACTGTATAACTAGGAGTAAGAGGGGTTGCGGAGCATCACAGTTTTGATAATATTCCTTATTCCTTCAGTCTTGAGTTAATACTTCAAAGTACTAAACCATACATGTACTTAAATAATATTTTGGAATAGTATTCAAATCGATAGAGTAGATCTGGAGCATAACTTTATCAAGAACTTCAAATTTTGTGCTTTGACATAAAAATGCTTAGTCAAAATTACACATATTTTGAATAGGGCTATCGAGTTCATCGAGTATTGACATCTGATTTTTTAGTGGCAACAAGGTATTTCTACTGGTACTGCAAATATCAATACCTGCTTTACATTTTTGGCCATCACTGGTTCCACCAGAACAGAAGCCCCTCTTACTTGTCCGGTCGGGAAATGAAATACCAATTAGGCTTTTATTTCAAAAACCTACTTAATTTTTATAGGACTAAACGATCAATGTTCTAAGTGCCGGACACTTGAAAAACTGGAGCTCCAACTCCAGTAAAAGTAGACTGCCATTTCACGATGGGCCGGACGAAGGACATCCCCGAAGCCACGCGCGAGTCCATTGCGCTGTTCCTCGCTGAGCGTTCTCGTAATGAACAGCTAAAGCGTGGAGCAGCCGTGGCTGCTGCAGCCAAGTATGGGTGTTGCCGGCATCGGGCTCTAATTATATTCAAGGGGAAGTACAACAGCCAGTCAAAGGCAAGGCGTGGTCGATCGCCTTCCAGCACCACATCCGCCATCGTGGCTGAGCGCCTTGCACACATCTCGGCCACTCCCTACCGCAGGCGCCAAACGTTGAGGGCTTCAGCCCACACAGCCAACGTACCAAAAACTACCCTGCTCCGTTACATCAAGAAGCACCTCGTCTAGTGCGTTACTGTCCGCGTCAAGCCGATGCTGCCCGAAGATCACAAGAGAAGATGCTTGGCGTACGCAGTGGCACATGTCAAGCGACCTATAGGTAAAACAACGCATGATAATATGTTTTTTAAAAATTAATACTTAAGTACTATTTGTGTTTTCGTATGGAGGCGGGAGACCATATCAAATGCATCGCATGTATGATTATCTTCATATTGATGAGAAGTGGTTTAATATGTACAGTACAAGGCCAAAAACACAGTTTACTTGACTGCGAACGAGAATGCTCCCTACACTTCCTTATCTAACAAGCGCTACATCGGAAAGGTTATGTTTTGGCCACTGTGGCCCGACCGCGCATCGACAGTCACCGAAAGTGCGGTTTTGATGGAAATATTGGTATCTGGTCGATAGTTGAGGAATCCGTGGTGCTGCGGACGTCTGTCAATCGACCCAAAGGCGCAATCATCACGAAGTGTGTCAACATGACCCGCCCAGTGTATATACAATATGCTCAAGGAGAAGGTTTTACCAGCAATTCGATCGATATGGCCAGGTACGCTATTTGTTTTTGCTTTTCTAACATGGCACTACTTGGCTTTTAGTATGGTACTACTAACAGGATGTTATATTACTATTGTAGGCGGAAAACGACGTGTAATATTCATCCAGCAGGATAATGCTAGCCCTCACGTACTCGAAAAGAACCCTGAGATTGCTGTTGGTGGCAAGGAAGATGGCTGGGACATCATAATGAAGTGCCAACCACCACGTTCGCCTGATATGAAGGTGCTAGATCTTGGCTTCTTCAATTCCTTCCAGTCGCTGCAATACCAGGAGGAAACTTACACTATTGACCAGCTAATAGCTGTTGTAACGCGCGTTTCGAGTTACAACTTCTGAAACGCTTGATCACTGTTTCCTGACACTTCAAAACGTCATGGAAACAGCGATTATGCACTACGGCTGCAATGACTACAAGCTGGGGCACTTTAGGAAGCGGCAAGGTCTGGCGCTACATGCGTCGCCGACATCACTAACGTGCGACACAGCAGCCGTTGAAAGTGGGGCAAACCACCTTTTACGTGACGCTCTTCAGTTCTCTAATTTGTAGCAAAGCACTAAGTAAATATTACCTCGAAAATTAAGCCTTGGACGATTGGCTGAAATTAATCGGATTCGAACACTGATTTGACATATTTCAATTTAGCAAGTTAAAAAGGCTGCTGTTTGGAATACTAATTACAGATGTCCGGCGTACAATTCCGTGAAGCTGAATGATTGCGAGATGCGAAGAACAGCAGGTTTTAGCTCTTCAACAGATGCCTTTTTTATAACGTTTCTAAATGGCGACGCTGCAAAAAATATCGTTAGGCGCTCAACTTTCGCCTGCATAAGCACCCTGTTACAATGGTTTTTTTTGCGTGCAGTTAACAGCCCACGAAAAATACTGTACGCAAGTCCTAAGTAGTAGCTTTCGATTGATAGTATTACGGCTTCGATAAAGCAAATATCGTTTGAGTTTCGTGTTGCCATGTAAATTGGTATTTCTTTTCCAGACCGGACATGGAGTAAGCGCGGTGGGGTCCTGCTTCTGGTCCCACACGCATATTTAATATCAAAGCTGCATTACAAACCAAACTGGGACTGTCTCCCTTAAAGTTAAATCGTATAAGCTATAATGCTCTTAGAGCATATCCACCGGTCGTGAGTAAATTCTCAACGTTTTTGTCCAAAATATAGTCATATATTGCGTTTTTTAAGCTGCACCGGTTTGAGATAATGGCGTAAATTATCTTCAAGGATTTACATGAACCTCGGATTTGAGCAAGTTTGGCCACATACTTTAAGTAAATCCTTGGGTAAATCTTGCCTAAGCAATTTTGCTTCTCCCTCGAGGAGAAACGCCGTTAACGCGAAGCCACCATGTTGTCCGCGTGCCAAGTATATAGTGCAGATCAATGTATTCCGTTATTTGCCCCAACTTTTGCCGCTTTCGCTCTTGTACTTCCTCTGCGTAAGTACATGTGCTACCCCAGGTTGTTCGCCTTGATAACTGGTCTTCGAATCTCGAAGTCCCGAAGAAGAATTTTCTGATAATCAGATACCTCACTAGCTCAACCGTAGATGACGACATATTGCGACCTCAAACTCAGGTTTGTGAGCGATATCAGGGTCTTGGACCTAATAGTAGCTCAGGAAAGTCCTCTAGAATAATATCGAAAGTTCCTCGAGCGTCCGCAACCGTAGTTCCAGTTTTTTTGTAGATTATTAATAATAGCGTGTATCCTTTCGAGTTTTGGAAGAAGATCCCGTAGACACCGTAGCTCAATATTTCGGGGTACATCAATCTCCCCCACAAGTCTCAACTGCTTTTCAATTATGAGAAAAACATGTTTTAGCGTCTGGAATATTGACAGCCAGCGCGCCTCGTTTTTCTGAAGAGGCACGAGCTCAGTGAGCTCTCTCAAGGCAGCCGCCGCTACCATATTTGCCGCTAAAGAGGTCATTGTACTTAAACTGTCTATCGCAGCTTCGGCTCCCGCTTGATCCTTAATGAACTTCTTTAGTGCTAAGTTTAGCTTGTGACATGCACGTCCAAGCAGAAGAATACCCAGCAAGTCTGTGGTCGCCTTGTTTGTGGGGCAGTTGTCGCCTATGAGCGCCATAATATTGGTCAACTTCTTCTTGTAGATACCGAGGATAAATTCTATCAAATCGCGGTGAGCTTGTATGCGAGAGGGGGTACCTAATAGCTCTTCTTAGCACCGACCGTCGTGCATAAAAGTAGCAAATACGGCAACGTAGCTCGTACTTTTGTCCTTCCAGCCGCCTAACAAGACGGCGAATGTCTCCGGTAAGTAGGCGACCATCTCTAACTCGGCAATCTTCACGAGTACCACAATGTAAGTATTTCGCGTGCGACTGCACACATGACCAGCTGAAGAAACCTCCGCCCATTCACGAGTCAACGGGATATTAACCTTTGATAATGCCATATTTCACATCAGCACACATTTTATCCATCGAAAAGCCACTAAATCGCGTTCTCGAACATACTCCAGCACCGTGAAACCAAACATTCCGAGAGGCATTTAGACTCTTCAAGTACTTGTCTTCGTAGTTGTCTCCAAAGCACTTGCGCATGTGCTTTCGCAAATTGGTGTAACCGGTATTAATAACAATCTTGGGGCTCTTAGGGCACTTGTTGCATTTGTAGGTCACGACGCCTAGGCTGGCAACCTTGGTTGTATCAATCTTGAAGTGTATCGGATGACATCAGGTATTCTGGCGCCGCCGAAGCGACTCTTAATCAGAGCCATGGGAAGGAGAGCAGCAGCTGGAAGAAGGCTTGTATGGGAGCCGACGGGCGTTTGGCTTCGGTGGAGAAAAAAATGTAAGTGCGCTCAGTTCTTCGGCCGCGCGCAGCACCAAGATCGGGATCTTGAAGCCGCAGTCCAGAACGGATGGACGACGTGTACTGTCTTTGGAAAGTTATGTTGTCAGCATTGCGAGGAGATACATTATTGCAAAACGAATTGTCTGAAGCCTTGCAATACAGATCTCTTAATTGTGGCAAACACCTTTACTGCATTCTATACTATGATTTACAGATGGAGCTAAAATGCCGGCCGATATATTTTTTCAGACCCCTGGCTAAGACAGCAGCTATTTCGTCCTCCTCTCCATTATCGAATGGACCGAAGAGCTTGAGTGTGCTGCTGTCTGTCTCCATTGCCGGAGATTGAAAGGTTTTACTCACTACCACGACTGGACCAGTGCAGCACTGTTCCGGTTGAGCCTTGTCTACACCTACTTATTAGAGGTTTAATCACTGCCGGTCCATGCTAGAGGGCCTGTATACGATGTTAGCACTGATAAAAAACTAACAGTTAGGTTCTTCTGTAAAAAAAAAACTCGTATGCGTGATTGGTCAATGTCCTTTATGATCCATTTGATTGGTTGAAATCTGTACATCTGAGTTCATGCCACTAAAAAAATGTTCATCTCTTCTAGTACTATATGACCAGATAAAGCTCCACCGATCGCAGTGTGAGTGTTAATACTTAAACAGTGTTAGCGGGGAATTAGTGTTATTAGCATTAATTCCTGTAAGTGGAGGAGAGCCCACGCAACTAACACTAATTAAGGTGAGCCACAATAGTAGCTTTGACTATCTGACCTTTTGGAATTCACTGCTAAACTGAGTCTGCTATTGATATTTTCAATGGCAGCTTCTCACTAGTGAAGCTATTCATCCTCGCAGTGCAAGGTGGTAGCACCTGAGGCAACAGTGTAGTTGCAGGTAGCCTTAGAGACGCATACTTGCACTCAACAGAATTTCAATAACCTTCTTTTTCATATCTGGTTAGATTAAGCTTGCTAAAAGATAATACAATACACACGCATGAACAACAATTATGTTAGAGGCACCACAGCCGTAATTGTATTCGCACCACCTTGCTGCTCACATGGCAATACATGTTTGAGGTATAGCCGTTTTAAAATGCCAATCCCGGCAAAAGATAATAACACTATACTCAATCACGTCCACGCCATTCATAGAGTGCTCAACGCAGAATGTACGAGTCAGATTATGCGATTGCGCGTCAGTTCCAACTGTATCCTCCCTGGATTGGCATTATTAACACTATTTTTGGGCACAATAAATAGTGTTAGTGGTCAATTAAAGTTATTAACATGAATTCCTGTGAGCTGGCCCAGAATGGCGGTCGAAAATTAATGATATTAGCACTAAATACTGTGATCGGCGTAGTTTAATTTTAATTTTGAGCCTGCTTTTTTATGGCAAAGCGGAAAAAAACTTCACCTTTCCCTAAAGTGATAGTTTAAATGGTCACGTAATGAAAATTTGGCGGAGAAAACCATTCCAAAAATAATACGCCCTCACGCTGCAAATGAATAGTCTTATACAGTATCAAGATCAACCACACTTCCGTTGAAGCAGTACAACAGAAGTTATCGCGCACTAATAGAACTGTTAATTCTATGTGGACCAGACAAGTATGCCTTATAATGTGAGCGCCACCAATAGTACCCACAGGCACATAAAAGGCACACAAACCAAACAAGTAAATAATGTTCAACACACCATGAAAAGCTACTTAAACACAACATAAGACATTTAGCCTCAACATGACTTTAGTTTTGCTTTTTATAAATGACAGCACAGGCAGCCTACGCTTATACAGCAGCTCAAACACACTAGCAACGACAACATACTATAAGCGACGGCCCCAACAGCTGTTCTAAAGGGCGTTTACGGCAAGAAGAATGGGATTCAGGCGCAGACGACGACACTGAGCCAGGGCGGCAACCACCATGGACGCAAATGTGCCGCTCTACAGAGCCGGATACATTGGCAGAGTACCGAACTAGTCTGAAGTTACACGCTATTGACAAAAGCAACCAAGTTGGATGTACACTAGATCAACTAATCAACAATGGCTACGATATACATCGATATGGGCACTCCATGAGGTCGCAGCTGGTGCCGTGTCGGTCGGACCGCTGCAAACAGCAACTTGAGCGTTTGGCATGTCCGTGTCGATTTGTGTGAGGAATTTCAGCAGGGCATTCAAGTGATGGACATAAATGCCCTCCCAATACTGTGAAGCATAAAAATAACTGACACCAGAAATGAAAAGCTATATCACTAAAAGTCTTAGTGCCCGAGAGGGAACTACTGCTGTGCGGCTATACACATTACGTTGTACGTTCGTAGACAACAAAACCATGGCCGACCCCAACCCAAATCACTGATTTTGTGAAGAATTCGAGGCGAAAGAACCCCAAGGATTCCATAGCTCCATTGAATGCGCTATGAGATGGTCGACTCTACAGCCAGCAAGGTACGAAGGCCCATGCTAATGATACTAGAAGAGTGTTCGCCGATCTGCACGACATGTACACCGCTAGTGAACAGCTGTTACCCTACAGATTATTACGAGTTTTGACGAGGATTTCCGGCTTGCCAGACGATATGGTAAAATTGAGGGTGAAATCGCGTAGATTCTCACGTTGGCAAGACTATTGGACCCCTAGCGGCTTTGCAGCAACTAACAAACCTCTGGGACCATCTCACAGAAAAGTAAAGTCGCAATGCCCAAACGACCCGGCTATCAACGCCGAATTGTTTTAAAATATGAATGGGGTCCAGCTCGCTTTTTCTCAATAGCGATTGGAAGTTTGTATCGGTACCCACTGCTTCGCAGCGTCTCATGAGATGGTATCCTCTTATGCACAGCCATGATTGAATTTCGATGCATAGAATCCCTCCCGCTGGAAATGTTGTTGATCTTTTTGCTTGAGTATTGCAGATCCGGTCGTTCAGGTCTTATGCGCCGGGGTCGTCCTGAATGACACATATGTCGTCTGGGGGGGGGGACTGGAATAGCCGAGCGGCATCCGTAAGTCACTGTCTTATCCACATCAACCCCTCCGCTCCAGTCTGGCCCGTCGAAGATAACCCGCCATCATCCAGGGGGTTTCGACGCCTTCGAAAATCTCCACGCTCGCTTTTGCACTCTCTTTCACCGCTCGCCTGGGCTTACTTCCTTGCTCGTCATCGTCGAACAGGGTCTTAGATCCTTGGTCGATCGGATATTACCGGCAAACGGAGCTTGGGTAGACTTGGGACTGCACATTCAGGGCTGTTACCCCGGTGTATCCCGGATGCTCTCATTCTGGACCCCGTGCTCCGAACTTCCTCGAGTTCGGTCACGCGACTGTCTTGCGGATTTTCTTGGAACCGAGACGTGTCATGGTACTATTTAATAGTGCAGTCCCAGTATCGGCGGCAGGGCTTTTGTACGGGCGAGTACGTTATAAGAAAGTCCAAATTGCACGAAAGGGACCATAAAATAGGATCGTCGAAAGGATTACCACTTACCTGAATTTATCGATAATTGTGTGGTCACTGACTATGTAACCACCGAACGGGTTGCCGGTATTTTCTCAGTTGTTGAACAGATGCTATGCAATCAAATGCGGTTATAATCGCTGCAGCTGCGGAATCACCGGACGGTGGCAATTAAACTTGAGAGGCTGTAAAGCTATCATAAGGTGACCACCCGCAGACCAACGCTACTAGCGGCGCAATAATCCTTATAAGCTACGCAAAAGACTTGCATTCACAAGGGCAAGCACGACAGCCACACAACCACCAGCTATCTGAACTATGCACTATCTGATTGCTGTCTCGAAAATCTGCACCATTAAACTTATTTGATTCGGACATACTTAAGTCGTTTTGTGGTGGTCTACAGATTGATAACGGAGGTGTGGCATGTAGCGCAGTGGGTAAAAACGTCTTGCCGCCTCCAGGATGGAGGGGGCGGGGCGGAGGGGGGGTATAGCGAAATTCAGCGACGCTTGCTGAACTAGGTTTTCAGACGTTGCTGCGTCTCGTGCCTGAGGATAAACGGTACCCGCGGGTTGAAAAGGGATTTATGTGACTTCCAGGGAGCAAAGGAGGCGTGTGTATCTTGCGCTTCCTTGTCGGCTCGTTTATTTTCGGCGGACCGGCACACCACCGGAGTAGTTGGAAGGTCTTGTTGCTAAATAAAGAAGTGCGGGGCAAGCGTTCACTCCATGATGCGGCCTCGAAACACCGAAGGTAATCCAGGTGCATCCACGCAGAATGTGGGGTACGAGAAGTTTGTACACCAGGACACAGACAGCTCATGTACGATATCCCAGGTTCGTTTCTGGACTGGGTGATAACCAACAAATAAGCAGCGTTATACACAAATATGTTGAAATACGCAGCTGGCCTAATCAAACGCACACCATCTCAATTGAGAGAAATAATTCGCTGCAATACATGATACGGTCAGTCCACAGAGCAGTCAATACAAATTATTAAAGCGACTACCAAGTGAAGCCAGCACTAACTATAATACGAGAGCCAAGATATACCCACACGGAAGACAAGATGTTGTGTGAAAGATACAAGAAGAATCGCAAGCTGAGTGTACCGAAGTGAAGAATACGTTAGGATCTTAGTGGTAATTTTAAACATATTTCGCTTTTCCGCTGACCCCACAATTGGCCCACGAAGGAATTAGCCAAACGAAGCGCCGCATCGAAGAAGCAATCAAGCCACCTTCGCCCCGACACACTCGTGCAAGTTGAGCAAGAATGTCTGATCGCTCGCTGGAACTTCACCTATACCAGAGATCGCAAATTGTTAACCGTACCCGTTCAGGTAAGGTTTTACCGTGACGACGGACGGATATGGATAGCCGAAACTTTGCCCGATTGGCTTTCGGACGGGTACGGGTAACCGACTCCATGGGTCGGATGGTTTTGGTTTTTCAAGTTTACCCGAGGACGAGATTTTGTAGATTTATTTTTGTCGTTTGCTTCCTTTTTCTAGCGTGCGCTTACTTCTATTTTAGCGGAAAGGGGTGCCTGGTAGCTTGTTCAGAGCGTAAATACTGAAAAAGAATACAATTTTAGCTTGTTTGCATTCAAAACATAAATTACACATACTTCTCGGCTAACCGGACCCTACTTTCGGCCAGACATGGCTGTCCGAAACGGTTCATACGGTTGGTTGAGGCAATCCGAAACTTGATCAGAAGGTCTTTCGGACGGGTATAGTTAACCGATAAATTTGCGTTTGCCACCACTAACCTATAATTAAGTCTAGTTATGTGGTGACCCTCCACCTTTTTCATATCCTAATTGGCCAAGATGAAGGACGTACACGATGTTGTTTCAGGATTACATGTGTCCAATGCTCAAGGATGAAGCCCGTGCACAAGTCCGCGCTAGGATTGCACAACGAATACAGTTGTGACAAGCTATCAGCTACACTACAATGTTATATTGGTTATGTGGAACTACAGCGAGAGCAGGTCGTCCAAGGATACATTCTCCTGAATAAATTTCGTAGATACTCGTAAGAGAAAGCCCCAGGCCGGATCGAAGCGCCTTCTGCATTCATGGATATGCATCTCCAGGATGCACGGTTTCCAGGCTATATAGGGTCCATCTGTATTCAGGCGCCAACTTCCTTCCGTGATTCTACACATCCCAGCATCCGTCCGTGTGGCACGGGTGCAACCGGGGCAGCATTTACCAATTAACTCATAGTTATCATCTACAAGCCACTATAGTGGCACCACATCGTACCCGGGGAACTCCAAATCCGCTTGGTCACACTACACACTACACACTAACTATTCGGGAGTTTTGCAAACAGACTGGTCTGTTTATGCTATTAAAATTCTAGAATTGATTTCAACTCTCTAGGTATAATAAATCACACAGAGTACACCATCGTTATGCTGTCGACAATACTATGATTCTGGATTTAATGAGTTGTATTTACTTCAAGTACCTTAAACCGCTCCCAAACGATTGATTCCTTTAATTTAGCGCCGATATTGGGTTGGATGGTAAGTCTAGATTTTATATCCAGAGTCCATCCAGTGATCGCATTGGTGGTCAGAATAAGGTTAACTTATATAGCTTTTCTTAACCGATAACAATGCGTTAGAAGAACTGCGATGCTTGTCCAGTATTATTAAAATACTATTATAATACTATCATTATAATACTGGAAAAGCATCGCAATTCTTCTAACGCACTATTTAATAGAATTTGTGAATGTTGACCTACCCCCAACGGTCAACGAGAGAATGCCTTTTTGATACTTTGTACTCTATTTTGATATTGTACCTGCAACCCACTGTTTATCTAAACACCCTAGCAACATTTTGTTAATCTCCCTGGATCATTGAAGCAACATTTTGGACTTTATCGTTCTTTGGCTGATGTGCGAGGATTATCAAAAGTCGGCTGAGACAAAACGATTTGTACCAGGGGTACAGTACATAAAAACCAACGGTATGCCATATTTTATGGCCATTATGTATGGAATCGCGAAAATTGGGACGATAACCATAGTAGGTGTAAGTGTAAGGTGCAGGATTCTATTCCCAGTTGCATTGAGTGTCCTCTTCTCCTTGATAGCAACGAAAAAATATCACAGATGCCTCACCGATAATAATACATTGAAGTACGTGCCTTTAGGCGTCCTTCGACGATGCCTCTCCATCACATTGTCGTGTGTAAATGTGGTGCAGGTCAAGGCATTATGGGATATCTCCATTGGGGACTATGGCCCATAATGGATGGAGTTGGTTTTTTTTTGCCCCCCTCCATCAATAGTTCATATCCATTTGCGGCCAGAGACATTTTCCAACACGTTCATTTACAGTTCTCTGATGTATTTTGGGGCATCATTAGGCTGGTAAAAGTAAAGAGGTTTTTTGGACTGATTTCGCTGCCACATGGAAAGCAAAAGTGTTGGCCAATCATATGATATAGATCACTGTTTTGTCCCACTTAAGAATCGACTCTTCCGTTTCAAATCTTCCAGAATTTGTTGTTTGGCCAGAGTGGTAAGCTGGTATGAAGATGAAGATAAGCAAGTACGACTGCAGTGGTTTGTAATAAACTATATTACTCTAGTGATGCAGACACATATTGACAGCGGTTTCTGTTATTACTGTTGCTGTTTAGGATGTGATAATAAAATAGAGAAATATCGGCTCATTGCTCCTCGCAAGCGCAGCTTTCGACAGTATTTACTTCAAATATAATAACAATTCACTGCAAAAATATCAAAACACGATATATGTTTTCAATCCGTAGGCTGTTTCAAAAATTCCGAGGCGGGGCAACCGAGTTGTAAACAAGATCCGCAAGCTTCATTAGCAATTGCATATAGTATCACATTGATAACTCCCGCAAACTATTCTGAAGAGGAATCACGCACTCCACAGAACTGCTTTCTGTAAGCACCACCGGCAATTGCTGAAAATACGAGGGCGACCGATACAACGCCGAATATCTGCATCTTGCAAATTTACCTACATGTAGTCAAACGCCAATTTATTGGTCAAAACCGGCGGTGGTACAGTCCTGGTACAAACCTCAAGGTGTGACTCTCGTCGGTTTCACGTCGAGCGTGCCGGACGCTTTTGCTTACAAATTTCAAGACAAATATCGAGCAATAAACGAATTAATCCGCTACAGCTGCTCTGCAGCACTTCGTACTGCTATCCCAGGATATAACGAGGCGTATAATGAGGTGGGGAAGGCAGACCAGGAATTATTACTATATCTGTTCTCGATTCGCGTCTAAAACTGCGCAAAAGGGGTCGCTTTACAGCTCGATTTATTAGCTACCCTAACTAGATCGATAAGTCACTTTTTAATAGCATCGATTTATAAAACGACCAGCATCCAGCTAATTGAAAACGACAAAAGCCTCAATAAATCTGAGCTAACTTGACCAATCAGCAAACGGCGAAGAGTTAGCAGAAGTATTAAAAAAATTATGTGTCATTTTAATTCTAAAAGATTACTCAACCGTTGCTACATGTAGTAGGGTCCAACGAGACTTCTATTATAGAGGTTCTATAAAAACTTCTGACCGTAAATCACAGCAGAGGGCGCCTTCCAAAACCCATATAAAACGGGTTAATGTAAAATTAAAACGAGCGTGACCAAACTGTGTGTGTGTGCTTTAGCCTTAACTCGCTACAAATCCGACTAAATGATCAGTGTGTCGACATTTTTCTTGTAGAAGTTCTTGAACTCAGATTTGACTTGCAAGCTGGGCAGATCTTCAGATGGGAACATCTTATCGAGGTCACCAGGTTTTTTCTTCTGAACGATCCATTTTTTGAATTGCCACTCTTGTAAATCTTCGATAATTCCGGGTTTGCTTGCATAGTGTCGCGATTTCGAGGTGGCAAACGTCCGTGCCAGATCCTCAACACCGTAACGTTCCTCCAACGCCGTGATAGGCTGGAACTTATCTCGATTTCTCTTGAAGCTGTTCAATCTTTGCAAATAAGCTACCCACGCGCTTAATGGGCCCGGGCTCTCTAAGATCTTGCTGCCCTTCTCGTCCGGTTTGAGAAGGTTAAAAACGTCATCGGAGCTTTGCGCATTCGCCCGCCAAATATCCAGCTGCAGCTTCTCCGCGACCTCTTTGGTGCTCTCAACCTGCTTCGCCTTCGCAACCATGTTTGCCAAAGCTTCACCGCCGAATCGGTCTCTCAATATCGAGAACATGACCAGGTTCGGGTCTGGGTCAATCTCCCGCTTGTTCAGATAAGCGGCCCAAGTGCTCCACACTGGGCTCTCAAACACCTTATCTCCTTCCATGTTGAGTCCAAGAAATCGAAACAGCTCTTGACTGCTCATCTTATCATTCGACCATTTCTGGAGTTATAGTTGCTCCATTCTCCCCGCAATGAGCCCAGTATTGATATCTTTCTTCGCTGCACCAATCAACCTTGCCAATTGTACTTCGTCCAGGCCTTTCTTCCTGATCGCCAAGAGCAGCAACTCGTATGGATCCTTTTCCAGCTTTTCCACATAAGACACCCAAAGTGCTTAACACTGGTTTTTTCAGAAGACCTTTGCCTTCTTCGTTCAATTTGAGGAGCTGGAAAACGTCGATCATTTTTTTTTTCCTTTTTCATCCAATCCTCAAGCTGCGCCGCCTCCAATTTCTCGGCAATCGCTTTCGTTCTAAAGTCGTTCTTTGCCAGAACAATCCCTTTCACTAGTTCTGTGTCTCCATGCTTGGCTCCTAATCCGGAAACGATAACGCTGTACGGGTCCTTGTCCAGCTTGGCCATGTAGTTCATCCATAGCCTCAGCTTGGGGCTTTTCAACAGCTTCAGGCCTTCTGCGTCAAGCTGTAAAAGCAGGAAAACATCGTCCGCTTTTCTTCCTTCACCCTTCCAACTTATTTAGCCGCGCGCTTTCCAGCCTAGCGACTGTCGGTTGTGACCCACCTGCATCAATCAGCATGCTGGCAAGTGTACTCTCGCCAAAGTGGGCCGTCAGCGTCGTGAGCATCGCTGTGTCCGCTGCCTCCTGGTTTTTCTTGTACGCCTTGGCCACAGAGTTGGCCCAGTCATCAAACTGTTTGCTTGTCAGAGCAATCGTCCCCACTGGACAGCTATGAGCTGCTTGAAGCGTTTGTCAGTGGTACGCTGGTTGTTGGACGTCATCTTGGTCTTTGCAGACTCCGCGATCTTGTGCAGTTTCTTCGTTCCGGACTGAGCAAGATCTTTAATCTTCGAAATGCCGGTGACAGCTTTATCTTCGGAGTCGTAGTTGACGTCACCTACTGTCGCTCTCAAGCGCTGGCTATAAGGGTGTCATTCGCACCGAGATCATAGCGTGAAGTTACAAACCCGACATCGAGCGTCTCCGAATTGGTGGCCTTCGAAGCCTCCCCGACACATATTAGTAAAGTAATCGTAACCAACAGCACATGTAGTACATGACGTCCACCCCACATTCTTTGCTTGGGCATTGTGACACTGTAAATGTCCAATCGTGAAGTGAGGGGATCACTGAACCGTGAACTTAACGAGCGGTCGGATCAGCCATTCGCTATAATCACTTATTTGGATAGGCAAAAGGAAACGCGGGGCAAATTGTACTACAATATGGCGCAAGTACGCGCTGTCCTCTAATTTGACTTACCTCAAAGTTCAGCACATGTGTTAATACATACGAAAGCACATGTAAACTTGTACATGTACTGTACTCAACAACGATTGTCAGAAAAACTATCCCAAATCTGTTGTTTCAATACTTAGTTCCAGTAGTTCTACTGGAACTAAGTATTGGAAGATCCAACGGTAAAGTATCCGTCATCTACCGGTATTCAGATTTTATCCAGATGGTAAAATTCTCTGGATTTTATATCCAAGAGTCCAGAGTATTTACAGAGGTGAGATTCTGCCTAAGAAAACTCTATACGCTTATTCTCAACACTAAGAAAAAAGACGATTTCAATATTACACACAAACTAAACTTAGTACTTGATGTAACTGTTATATCAGAGGGACGCCAGGATTTTTTTTAACCAAAAGTGCCGCTACTCAGTTTCAAACTAGATGAAGAGGCTACAGATGTAAATAAGGAATTCTAGGATCTATAGAAAAATGAGCCAGATGAAACTCTTATAATCTATAGCCGCATGACAATGGAAAAAAGAACGCGAATGTTGCTTGTGTCGGCTAGGGACAACATCAAACCCAATCACACCGATGATGTTGCTTGAAGGAAAAATGGTTAATTAAAGATCGTCATCGAAATCGGCGACCGTGGCGTGTTTCATTGTTTGCAGCAGATGCTGCGGCTGCGAAGCAGGCGCCGGATGCGAGTATTGGGTTAATTACTTGCATACAGTTTTCGTAGACGAATTAACAATTAACTATGCTACGCTTTCTACTTACTATATTCATCTCTAACTCAGTTCACTCATTCTTGTACTTTAAAATCCAGAGCTTCCCCGTGCAAGGCACGGCATTAGTTAAGTTCTCCAATAATGGTAATTTTACTTACTGAGGTGAGGAAGTTACCGCTGTGATAAAAAAACTTGTCAAAGGGGACAACGTGTAAATGTACACTAAGATGCGAGTATATTACAGTTGTTGTTGCCCCGCCCTCTCTGGTACATGTACATGTGGACAGGACTGTGTGTTTAGTAACGGTACAGTACATCTGTATTACGTGGACATGTATACCACTGCGACATGCTTCTTGCCAATCAATATAGCCGATCGCGATTTAAGGAAGAGGTAAAAAATAAAACATACGCGTTTCCGGTTCCGTGTACATGTATGGCACTTTGTTTTCGGCCTAATACAATAAGTGCCCCGTCCTGAGCTTGAGTTCCCTATTTTATATAGCCTGATGTATTTTATTAATAGGTTAGCTCTGGCGTGGCTGCAATTGTAGCGGTGCATGTGGTTGGCTCTAGCGCTTATTGTTTTCATCATGCTTTCGCCTTATCCGAACAAACTTATCCTTTTCATGGACAGGCAAAACAGAAGTTCAGTCAGGATTGCAACTGCGGACATTTATCGCTATGCATTGGTTTTTATGAGAGGGTTTCAGTTCTCTAATTTCTTGCCAAAAATGACGATAGAAATATGCTAAGAAATCTCTTTCAGTTTTCATTGTTGTTGCCATGTCTTTGTGGTGCTTTAAGCACCAGAAACCTCCATTCGTCAGTCGAGTTATTATCGTTTTGCAGCGAGATTGATGCTCAACGTGCGTATCTATCTTCATAAGTAGATTGATCGACGCTACGGTGATCCGTGGCAAATAGGGACCGCTCACTGTCGTGTAGAAGGTGTTGCGTGGTTTACTGTATGGCGTAAAAAAGATTGCGGTAAATTATCTATAGAAATTATCCTTAAGCTTACAGTATTACAGTCTCACATCGTAGCGGCGAGCAGAAATGCACGTCGCTCGACCTTGCCCGGCAAAGGCAGCGGTCCCTACGCGCTCATAGGTGCTTCACACAGCGGATAGCACCTAGTAAGCGTAAACGGGACTGCCCTCGTCGTGGACGCAATGTCATCGTCAACACAAGTAAAGCCACCGGCAAGACCTCATTTTTTTGTTAAAGAAATGAGGCCAAGAATTGAGCTCTGCGGCGCTCATATCTCATCAAACTTCTTGAGGGTTCTTAGCCCCAGAAATCGGAACAGAAAATATTTAAGTTTACGAAAAAATGCAGAAGTGAAACTACATATGAGACTCCGCAACGAAGCAATCTAGACTCTAAATACAATAATCCTATCGCTGTGCCTCTAAAACAACTGACGACCCTACCAGAAGAGCTACAACCTGCACGCGAGCCTCCGCTTGATAGCGATGGCCATTTGGGTCCTGGATTTGCATCCGCGTGCTCACGGTCTGCCAAGCCACAGGCATACTCGCTACACTCGCTTTAGTTTACCCCAAGGGCTTCGCGCGGGATTCATTTTTGGCCTTCGATGTGGAGTCTTGAGTGCATCGTTGCGGGGTCTAGAGATAAATTTCCTGCAGCTGCTTCCTGCGTCGGTAAAAGTAATCACATCACAGTATTGCAACTGTTTCTCCATGTGCGTGACTGAGTGCAGTGGACTGGAAAAGTTGAATCGTAATCACTTGTTGTCGTGACGTGCTCCAATAGGTGGATGAGCACTCTCGCTGTAACTTTAATGAAATACTGCAAGAAAATAGTCGATATAGTACGGTAAATGTAAAATAGAGGAGACTGATCGGGAATCCGACAATACAGTGTATACTGGTACCCGGGTTTGCCGAATCGAAGGATTAAATTAAAGCACCTCAGTTGAAATAATATTTTTGGCACTGAATAGAGTCACAGATTGCACAGCCGGGACACGGTATTTTACGTGACCCTCGGTAAACTACTTTACAGCTTTCTTTGCATTTCATTTTTTTTTAAAAAAAGATTGCGTGCGTCCTGCGGGCCTTCCATTCAGAACCCCCCTTTCGCGCGGCAGGCTTCCACGTAGATGCCGCGTCGTCGTCTGCCCCTCCACCCGTCCCGTCGAAGAACCAGGGTGGCAAGCACCCCTTTCAAGCGCATCACCTGCTCGAATGAGAGACTGTGCGGGACAGCCGTCTACAGAAGAGAACTCAACACGCATCAGTGGACCTGTGAACGTCACAAATTCTTCCTCGAACGCCAATAAGTCGTCTGTGAGCACAGCCAACCCCTCCGAGAGCGCTGGCTCGTTGGCAGATGCTCCTAGGAGTCCGTCTATCAGATCTACAGTGCCCAGAGCTCCATCCGACTCATTGGATGAGGAATCAAAGGAAATTCGAGTGGTTTCCCCACCCTTTCAAACCTGGCACAACGATTTGAATGCGTTTTTCACTAGTTTGAAGGACTACCAACACCGTACATCGCAGCTGTACAGTATCCGCTCTACGGTAAAGGTGAAGACGCGTAATTCTGTCATCAAGGCGAAGAAAAAATGGTCCGAGACCGAGCTAATACCTGAGTCATTTGGAGACTATCACAAGAAGATGCTGTGCACACATGGTTGGGACAAAAGTGAAAGAGGGGGCGGCCTAAGAACAGGTCATAGAGGGCGTAGCACAGGTTGTGAAGCTGTTCTTTGTGCGACTGCGACGTGCTGTCCTGAAAGCCTCAACTTTCGAGTCAAGGTCACAATTCACAAACGCGTACACAACCATGGGCTAGGGAAGGATGTCTACGAGCACTATCCCGTCAATCGGAGAGTAACAAACCCAGATGTTCTCGACTTTGTCGATGAGCTTGTCAAGGCTGGGGGGAAACCGAAGAAGATTCTGAAGTATCTAAAATAATCAATAGGTAAAGACTTCATGTTGCAGCAGTGAAACGTGGCAGCTATAACTAATGTTTGTCTCGGCTTGTGCTGTGCCGATCCATTAGGCAAGAGCGTCACCTAACGTGACGTGCACAATTTGGTGCAGCGTTTGAAGGCTAGGCGGCGAGGAAATGGAACTGTCGAAGACAGACTGGAGTCCGTACTGCGTAACTTTTGCGCTTTGCGAGGCAACTCTGCCTCTGTGTTCGTTGACGAAACGGAGATAACGCAAACTATCGCTCTACAGACACGACAGATGCACCGGTTCTTTGATGCCTTTCCTGAGGTCCTCATGGTCAACTCCACTCACGGGACGAATGTATCCAAGTATAAGCTGTTCAGCTGCATGATTGAAGACGTCTTCGATCATATACGTTCTCGTTGTTTGTAATGGTCTATCTAATTGGTGATCAATTGGGCCAGTTGGTGAGCAATTGGAAAAATTGGTGATCAAGTTGATCAGTTGGTGATCATTGGTTTTGTTGGTGATTAGCTCGTTTATCATGGGTTTTAATGTACTAATGGAACACTGGTGCTTTTGTTTATCTTTTTTTACTTCATACATGTAGGGCGAATACGTTCAGCACGCCTTGGTTGAGAACGAGAGCCATGCGTGCATGAAAGATGCTATCGGGGCCTTTAAAGAGAACAGCCCTACGTGGGATGCGGTACGGGTGATTATGATTGACTAGGACTTTGGTGAAATTAGCCTCTTAAAGCGGGAGTACCCTCTGGCACGTGTGTTGATTTGTCACATCCACTTGAAGAAGTACTTACGAACGGAGATGGCCAAATCGGGGTATGGTGGTCGCAATGCAGTTGACTTGGATCGCGTGGAGGATGCGGTCGACATGATGGTCAAATCGCAGGACGACAACGAGTATGAACGTGGGCTGCGATACTTGTACTATATTCTGGATGGGTTTGATGAAAAAGAAGCGCTTCCTGATGCGAAGCATCCTCTTCTCGTTTATGTCATCCGCAACTGGCATTCCTGCAAAGAAATGTGGGCAATTTACGAGCGTGGCCATGTCGCCCACCTCGGGAACCATACTTACAATCGGTGCGTCACCGCCACTTCGCATAGTAAGGAAACATTATTAACAATTTTTATGATTTTGTATTGTGGCAAATTAAAGCGTGGAGTCGGCCTGGGGTGACCTCAAGGAGATACTCAAGCCAGAAATGGAGTTGGATGAATGTGTCGAAGCACTCCACTTTCTGCAATCGAGAGCAGAGCTGGAATATGCAGCTAAATTTCACGTTGTAGGATCGCGTCACTACCGTGGAGCCGACGACATTCTAATGCGTTTGGCCGCAGTAGTGAGTCCGCACGCGTTCGGGCTTGTCCGACAAGAATACGACCTATTTAAGGGAGGTGTTATCGCGTATGAAGTCCGCTGGATTCAAGATAGAATTGCTTAATTGATATCGGGGACAACTAGCAGAAAAATGCGAAGTCAATGTATCGGTAAGTGGAATGTCATACTGTTTTTGTATTTGATCGCTGTTTGCTTACATTATATGGCCTATATCTATAGACCTATGTTTGCACCTGTTTTTTCATGCGCACAATGCTTCTTCCTTGCCGACACACGATATTTGTCAGATCGTTTATCAAGAAGAAGAAGTTGATTCCGATCAACTATATCCATCCGCGGTGGCTGCTGGAATCAGACGCAAACCGACCTGAAGATGATGAGTCGAATGGAGATGTGTCATTTGCTCTGGGTTTTGAATTCAGAATTCGAACATGAGATCTACAGAACACGCAGTTCTAAACGGCTCTACGAAGTGGAAAGCTGCAATGGAGATAGCAGAACGCGTTGTGGAGGTGATGATCTCCCAAGAAACTAAGACGTTTCTCGGAATGGCGGACGCGTTGCGTAAATTTGGAGAATGTGCGAGTTATGGTGTTGTTCCGGTCATTGGAAATTATGACCAGAGCGAGCCCGATGCACCGCAGCATTCCGCTGTGGTAGGTTTTGTCACCGAGCTCACCGAGCTCAACGACTCGGACGACGCCGACTCTACAGTGCCACCTACTCTCGAGAATGTCGAAGCACTTGAAAGCGAAGAAAATCACGTCCAATCGGCGATACGAACAAGGCCTGAAGGCGCAAATGACGTCCTAAACGTTGACAAAGTGAACGATGGTGAAGACGAACAAAGTGATTTTTGGTGATTCGGGACGACGGACACTGATAGACTACTTTCTGAAACAGACAGAATCCTCCGTCAGCTGGACGATGTGGTATCTTCAGACAGTGAAGCCAACCCATTGGTGTCAATCACCAACCCATTGGTGACCACCACCAACTCGTTGGTAACGACCACCAATTCGTTGGAGACCGCCACCAACTCGTTGGTGAGTGACACGGACCCGTTGGTGCCTACAACCAACCAGTTGGTGAGCGACACCAGCACGTCGATGAATGCCACCAACCAGTTGGTGAATGACACCATTGAGCTGGGGAACGATACCAACCAGCTGGTGAACAACAATGCCAAGTCGAAGGAGAGCCAGGGCTCGCCGGAAAAAGACAAGGCGAAGAAGGGATTGATACGTGGGAATTTGATACGCCGTAGGCGCCGAGCAATCAGCAGTAGCTCCGGAGAGGATGATGATCATCCTACAGAGAGCGGATGCCAAGATGCCGACTCGGAGTTAGCACCGGGAAACTTTCTAGTGAGTGTGAGTGTAAAGAGCAAAGGAAGGCCCAAAGTCAGGTGAAAACAAAAACGCGAAGCCAAAAAAATCCGGATGGCCGAGTCTGTTGCTGAAGCCAACGCGCTAGTTCAAGGCACACTTGTTCCAGTGAAGGATTTGGCATTGGTACGCTAGACCATTGCTCGCAGTCTCAACGTCACGGATGCTTTACCAGTTCTTGCCAGCATAGAGGAGGTGGACTCGCCTTCCTGGAGCGCAACGTCAATTGTACAACTGGCGCGGAAGCAGAAGGCTAAGCAGAAAGTCATGATCGTATTCCCGAAAATCTACCTTACCAAGTGCATCGCGGGGATCAACATGTACAGGCATTCACTGCCTAGTGAGTAAGATGCTGGCAGAATGGGCATGTCTATCAAAAGGTTGGGAACGTTTGCAGAAAAAGATCTGATTACCATGAGAGGATGGCATAATGAAACACCAAAACTCAACGCTGTAAGCGACCTTTGCGCATGGATACGAACGTCCAAGTTTTCTAGAATAACGTTACCGGCACCGTTGGGCAACTGTGCTACTGTGGATTTAAAGGCATGTGCTATGCGCTTGGAGACGGTGAACGTGAACAAGACGCTACCGAACCATTTTAGCAAGGCAGTCGTGCACGAGCTGGCGTTCTTTCGACATTCGGAGTGGCTGGACGATGGATGCTTACGACTCGTGATGAGTCATCTAATGGATCAGGATCTGGACAGCAAAGGCGAGAGTCGTATTGGGGGCGTCAACCCGCCTTTTGGCAGAGTGCATATAAGCATGAAGGAGGAAGTGATAACTTCCTCGCCTTTCAGTACGAGCAACCGACTGGTGCTCATTCTGATTTATATTGATGGCCACTGGGCTGGCGCGGCGTTCGACTACGAGGAGGGTAAAGCGATTGTCTATGAGCCCATGCAAACCACAAAGTTCTACAAAGGTGTCTGTGGAGTTCTGGATGAGTACTTTGGTGAGTACGCAACTGAGTTAGAACCAGTTCGACAGCGTGCACCACGACAGGAAGATACAAACAGTTGTGGGCCTCTGGTACGGTTCTTTTTCTAGTGCATGATCCGGCGAATTCCGGTTCCCAACGTTTCCAGAGAGCACATGGCTTATATTCGCTTTCAGTACCTATTCCTGGCGACGAAGGGGACATTCTGTAGAACACCAGGACTCGCAGAGTAAATGCATTCAATACATTCACTTTGTTTCACATGGCATTCATTTGGTAGATGATGCTGATATCTTAACATACATCTTGCAGAATGTACGAATCGCTGCGGTGAATGGCTTTATTTGCGAAATTTCATCCACATTCCTTTAACAATCCTACGACATTTTGAAAATCTCTAAAATCTGCCCAAGCGTAGAGAATTCAGATCGCACTTAGTGTGATATATTACGTACTTAAGGAAAGTAAATTACACAGTTGGTGATCAGTTGGTGATCAGTTGGTGACCCACCAATGTAAAAACCAACTACTTGGTCTGAGTTGGTGAAGCAGTTGGTGATGTTCGTCCCGGCTATGCAAATCAGTTGGTGACGCTAACACGGTCCAATATGTTTTTTCTAGTTATTAAAAAATCGAAGTACAAATACATACTTAATTAAGTACTTATTCTCTGAAGTTTATTTCTGTTTCAGAGCTAAGGGGATCCGGTTGATGTTTCAATTTCCGTAAAATAATAACCCGGGTATTTATATCCGAAATAAACCATAAATTCATGAAGAGTAATACACTAAATAAAGTGAGACAGTACCGTGATGGCTATGGACATCTATACCTGTGTTGGATTAATAAACTATACAAATGGTACCTTTGTCGTTGCCCTCACACTTAAGTACGCCTATTTTATTGTGGAATCTTGCACGAACAATTCGCGAAAACTAATACTTGTCTGAATGGCGGGTAAATGCGGGCGATGGATTTTCTAAGGTACGTAGGTGTCGTTTACTTCCCGAGATCACTTCAGATGACAGTAGGTGGTAGTAGTGCACGTGGCACTCACTTTTTTCAATGAAGATTTTCCTAACTATTCCAACCGTATATGTAGGCAAAACGGGCGGGGGGGGGGGGGGGGGGCGTTACGGCACGGTCAGGCTACTATCTTCTTCAGATCAGATTGGGTGGTCGACAAGTTTTGCGTCGTGCAAAAAGCCAGCGTTGTTTGTCCGTGTGATTCCGCGCTCGAGGACATCATTTTCCAATTTGATCTTGCTGCCGAATTGAGAACTGTGAATCGCGCGACCAAGGGTGAACATCTTGAAGGATTGAAGGATCTTACCCTCATTACCGCCCTCGCCGCGCTGCTCTGGACTCCTGTTTTTGCTGATAGCATTGAAGCCGAGCGGCAAAGTGAAAGATTCAGCCCGTACCACCGTAATAAACCCCCAGCGCCGTCAGAAGTAGGGGGGTCAAATCAGTGTCCCCCTACTGCCAAGACTAATAAGCTGAAACGCGACAAAGCCTACTCGGAATAGTCTATGACTGTGGTGCCTTTGGTATGATCTAGCTGGATAATTACTTTGCCAAAAAAAATTGCGTCGATGGTTCTCAACAGGATCGCTCCCATTTACGAAGTACAAGGCAAACCTTCTAGCGAATGTTTGGTGGGTTGTACCGTCCAATCATCGATTGAAAAAAGACTGGTATGCAAGACCAGGATCAGCACTAAGCCAAAACCAGAATAGTAGCTCCGCTTTGTGTGTTTTTGCCCCAATTTGCTTTTTGGGGTCTGCACACCTACAAGAGTGTAATTAAAATTGCACTGAAAAACTAATGTTGTGGTGGAGGTTTGAGGCCCTTCATATACCGTCCTAAATTCGTAGTTGGGGACTGAAAACAACGTTCATAACATCGCTCTAAAAGTGCGACTAGGTACTGGCATAAGTTAAGTGTAGTACTTGCAACTTGCCGCAATAGCGGACTTCTAACTGAGGCGAGCGGGTGCGAGGTCGCGCAGCCGCAGCAAACCCGCGCGGTATTTGCGGAGGCGGGCCCAGCGTCGAGCTTACCAGCGAGCCGAGCATCTCACTCTCGAGTACATTCGATCTTTAAATCGTGAGCGAAGCAAACCGCGGGGGCGCCGAAGGGGCACCCAGACAAGCGAAGCGCGGTTGAATACTTTTCACGTCGTTGGATGAAGCAACGGCGCCGGACACGTCCAATCTGCGTTGGTGACTAATGTACTGACATGTTGATTAGCATCTTACAAATATCAAGTTATGTTTTAAAATATCTAGATCATTTTAGATCAGGTTTTAGGTGCGTTTTAACCGGTGTCCGTTAGTTGCGTTCATCATTTACACGACATCTAATTCAATAATAGGCGATCAACTTCCAAAATGTATCTCTGTACCTATTGGACTTATTGAGGGGTAGCACTGGGTTCTGACATATAACGGTTTATAAAAATAATATTAACTGGTTTGCGCTCCTCACTTGCTTGATTAACCTCAGAAAAATCTAGTTAGGATAAAACCTACAGCCACAACCTCATTAAATCTGAAATTGTATCCTTACGAAATTGTATCTCTAAGGGTTTTCAAACTCATTTCATCAAAAGAAGAAGAAACAACACACTCTCACCAGGACACTTTATCGCTCAGGAGCAGGGCTGTCAAAGTTGGTTTTAATATTAGGTTTTATTATAGGTTTTATAGTTAAACCTGTGATACCCATATTATGCCAATAGGGTTTACCTTTGAAAGAGATAGAAGATTGGCTATATCTACTCGTAATCTTGGGTGCAACATTTATCTCCATGCATCTTAGACGTCTAAAATTATACCACCTTATAGATGCTTCGTGTGCATTAATATGATAATAACAAGCGACCCATGACCGCTGGTGACCAAATCTTATTGCCAGTAACATCAACAAAACGTTCATCAAACCGTGAAACCATTTGATTTGATGATATTTTCCTTCTAAAAATGTATGATTGGGTATAATTCGACGGTAGGATACTAAATTATTGAATACACCTATTAACAATACACCCGCTACTTTGTGTAGTAGGAACATTACGCTATCTATACGAGTTTAGAAGAGCTTGATGACTCATGAAATACTGGCCCACATCGTAACTTTGATTGCATTTTGGGACACTCACACTAGCGACATGCGATGCAAGGCTACATTGGCCTCCCGTTCCCAGAGCGAATCCATCCGCGTTGGAAAGCTGACATATATCAAATAATACATCAACTATAAACGACATCGGCGCTAAAAATGTCCGAGAAACGAGCAAAGCCGAAAGGTTGGTAATAAAAACTAGGTTTTATTGACTTAAACTATAAACCTAACAGCTTTCGAAAAAAACGACAGGTTTTACCAGCCCTGCTCAGGAGCGTATACGTCAACGAAGTTGAAGCTTAGACATCATACCGCCTTCTGTACGTCTGTACGCATTAATCATGCCCAGCCGTACGGTCATCCTTGTCTGGGCATTGTCTCGTAGTCGGCACATGACTAGTGAGAGCGTATGTGAACTACGATGTCGATACAGATAAAAAATGCGCGCTGAATGGGACCGGCTTGTCAGAATGCGCCACTACACAACGCTACACTGCCTCGACGACCCGGAGGACTCATTTTGGATAAATTTAGTGGAGAAGAGGGACGGATAAGAACTTCCTGACCGCAACCAGTCTCACAGTGTACGCTTGTTGTTTAGTATTCACTGCAACGTCGATGCAAACCACACCTCAAGATTGTAACCTGACATCTATAAGCTTAATTTCGGACCCTGTGTTTCTAGAGGTATTTTGTTACGAAGTGGTTTGGAATTTTCTCGGTGACAAAGTGGTGTCACGACTACGACTTGGAGATAACGATGAACGATGATTGGCTTATTGGTGGATGATGTCCCGGCCGCACCCGTGTGACATGGACGGAGACTGGGACGAGTGGGATTGTGGAAAGAAGTTGGCGCCTGCATGCAGATGGGCCCGAAACTGCACGGACAGGGTGCTTCCTGGAGATGCATATCCAGGAATTCGAGAAGACGCTTCGGTCCGGCCCCGGACTTTCCCTAATGAGGAGTGCCTAAAGACTGGCGGAAAGTTATCCAGGAGAATGTACCCCTGGACGACCTCCTCTCGCGTTAGTTCTGCCCAACAAAGAACGAAACGACTCCCCAGACCCCACTGAGCCAAGAATAACATGCGCTGAACGCCATAGAGACGCAAGAAACCAAGTAGGAAGATGCTGGGTACCTGGACTATGATGATGTTAGCTGTTAGCGCCAAGATGCACGCCGTACCGACACTGTACGCCAAGAATCAGCACAACATGGAGGAGGTATACCAGGATGTGTGCCAGCTTGGCTGTCTTTATCAAGATTCGGGACGGATTGCATGCGGTCAGCGTTGTACTCTTCATATTCATGACACCAGTTTTTTTAACATCGCATGTATGATGTATTTCTGAAACACACATTCGTCGTATAAAAACAAATTAAACTGCATTCGGTAGCTACGCGTTTCCTTATACGGCCGTGGCTACGCTTATTTCTCTACTGCAAGTGTATTTTGCGAAATCGTTGGGTGAACACCTCGACTTCGACAGCGCTCAGAAAAATGATGGTGATAAAAAATGTAGTTTTCACAATCTAGAGGAACATGTAGGCATTTACGGCAACAATCGCTCGAATAACTTTGTAGATACGTGTATAAGCGAGCGATCATTAGCATTCACGCGCGCTAAATCGATCTACCGGACGCACCACATAATCGTTTATGCGGGTAAGATAGCTGCCTTGATTTGATACTTAACGGTTATGTAAAATTACCTCTAATAATAAGATTTCGGTGCTGCGCCAGTTTACGGTGCTGAGCAGACTGGTCGACATTGACCTCTATAAACTCATACGGGGATGGTGAGAACCATGTGTTTGTTCGAATGTCCCATCGCAGTGCGACACGACGAATGACTCTGACCTTATGTCTTTTTCCAATGAAAACCACATGAATCTCGTTTTTGACCAATGATAACTCTTAATTTCTGCATAACCAGGTCGCGAGCTTTTTGGGACTCCGGGATGACATTTTTTGAGAGCCTGTATCGATAAAATGGCTACGAATTAGCTAAATCTGACCTCATTATCGGAATCAGAAGCCAGTAAAACCCTATATATCTAACTATCGATATTGGGTTTCCTTTAATAAGACCCTTCTTTGGCGGGCCAAAGGTCGGTGTCACGACTTCTGAAGAGTACAATAGTGTGCAGGAAGGAATCCTGGACACATCCGCGCCAGGATTACGTGGTTAAATACGCAAAGATACAGCCGTACAAGCTCCCACACCAGGATAACAGGGTGAATTCATGTGTATCAAGTCTCTCGCTACGCTACAATACACAACAAGTGCATTCCGTATCAGGACAACGACGCAGTACCAGCTGTAGAACAACCCGCGCCTGGACAACCTGCATTTGTGGAAGTAACAAGTGATCAGCCAAGGTATACTGCCATCGAAGAACATTTACCCAAGTCAAGAACAAGTATGTGACTGTGCGTGCCTGGATGAACATGTACCAAGATGACAAGTTGGTAACGCAATCAAGTGACACACAAGTTTGAAGTTCAACCACGCTCGGCGCGCACCCAGACACGACCCTGTTGAGTCAACAAGACCACTCCATACTGAGACCAAGATATTCGACTCAAGCCATACCCAAATGAAGAATACAAGAAACCAGAACTGACTACAATACGAGGACCGAGATACCCATACTGAAGATAAGCTGTTTTACGAAGACTTGAAGAAGAACCGCATGATGAGTGTACGAGGTACAAGAAGACAGATGACTTAGGACCTATTGATAATTTTAAACAGAGTTCGTTCTTTCCCGTTGAGCACAAGTGTTTGGCGTGGAATAAGTCAGGAAGGGCAAGCGTCGCGAAGAAGCAATCACACCACCGCGCCCCCACACATTCCGGGCATGTTGATCAAGAAGGACTGATCGCTTCGCTGGAACGCCACCTATACTTAAGTCCAGTTATGTGGTGACCAGCGATCGTATATCCTGGAGTGACCCACCTATTTCATGTCCTAGTTGGGTCACTAACTTGTTAGTGCTTTGCCCATTTCACTTTAACCTGTGTATTCATGAAGTGCTAAGTAGTCGCCTTTTGGGAATTTGAATTGGCTGCTGTTGGATTGACCGTATCCTGGATTACAGCGAATTCTTCCTCTTAATTGAGGTGGTGCGCGTTTGTATTGTGAGTATTCGGGCTGCAAGGTGCCTGAATTTAGACTCGAGTAAGCCTAGTGTGTGAGGCCCCCGCTCCGGGTCTGTAATATTTGGACAGCTGCATATTACTACATATTTGTATATAACTCTGTTTGCTGGTTATCAACCAGTCCAGAACTGCACCTGGGATACTGTACACGAGTTGTCTGTGTCTTAGCGTACTTACTTCTGGTTTCCCACATCCTGGTGAGGGCACCCACGCCAGGATTACCTTTGAGGGTTCGAGGCTGCATCCTGGAGTGGACACTTGCCCCGCACTTCGTCATTAGGTTATAATTGTTGAAGACCCTCCCAACTACTCTGGTGAAGTGCCTATCCGTCGAAGATAAACGAGCCGATAGGGATACACAAGGTACACACGCCAAGACCTTCCCATGGAGTCATCTCGCTAGCTGTACCCCCTAATTCCACACTCGGATCGTGTTTATCCTAGCGCAGGACCTATCATCCTGGCGCAAGGACCCGAATCCTGGTGCAGAAGACCAAGCGCGGTGCCCTCCTGGAATCTGGTGGCTCAGCAACGTCGCTGGGCCGCGCTATGCACCCCATGAGGCGGTAAAAAGTTTCACTGACTTCGCCACAATTTTCAGTCACTTACTTGCGCGTTTTCAACTTTTCTACGTCATCCCGACCTATCGAAGACGAGGCGGACGCCCTGCAAAACTTCAGCCCAACATCAGATCCTCGGTCTCCTCCTAACATTCTACGTAGAGGGAGTCTTTATGCAAGTAATTTGCAGTTCCGTCCTTCACTCTGCCAAGTGGTTAAACAGCGATAAGGATTATTTAGCCCTTGCTTCTGCAGGGTTTCTCTCTGGCCCGTATTGTTTGGTCCACGCTCGAACGCCATAAAGCACTCCCGTGCATGTTGCGTGCCGGCAACCTCTTCTTCAACAACACACGTGGGGGGGGGGGGGGGTTGCCCACTACAATGGGTGGCTCCACCAGGTGTTGGTAACTGGAACGTTGTGTTTTGGGGCGGGTGGGCTTATCGTTTGGGCCAAGAATGATTGCACTGGATCTTGGAATGGTAGCGGCACAAGTCTTGGCTTTCAGAGGTTACTTATGAACGCAGATTTGACCCCCCCCCCCCCGTCTGGAGGTCGTAGCTGACAGCGCGTTTTCGTGCTCCGACGAGACGGTCGGTAAGCCATTGACTCCATTGAATACCAGCGATCTTGCCGTTTGGTTCCATTGGTTTCGAGGGGTTGCGTCCAAAGTGTCCTCAGCCATCACATTTATTAGGTAATTCGCTGAGTGGGAAATGGGTGTGGCGGAAATGGTCTACAAAAGACTATTGTTGCCATTACCATACGACACGGACATAAGGAAGAGAAGCCATGACAATCGGTTTAGGCTATCAAAATATCGCATTACAAGAGTGGATTCACGGACATGAGGGCAACATGGATTGAATAAAAGTCGGTACTGTGTGTTCCCGGTCTTTTATCGGCTACTGTTATTTATGGGAACCGCGCTGAATCGCTAAAGCAGAAACATCAGATGGTCGTGACGTTGGCTTGCCTCTTCACGGTTGTGAGCAAGTAGCGTTTCGTGTCTGCGTCTGCTTTCTGCTACATCACTTGGCGACGTATTTCGTTGGCGGCAACCTCTTCTCGGCGGAATTTCTTCCTCGCTCCTTCTCGAAAGATTTTGCGTTTATGAAAGTTGTCTTCGTCTCCTGTCTTGAGCCACATGACGCGGGCGGTCCCAGTGATTCGTACATTTGACACTGACGCTGACGGCAGCATGACCACACAGAACTTGGCGCTCAAAGACTTCAAGAACAAATACTGGGTTGCAGATCCAGAGGTGCAGCAGTGGTTTCAAGTCCGGCTGGAGTTGATCAGCCCGGGAGTGGGTTTCTTGGTTTTGTCTGGGCTACTTTCACGCGAGATTTTCTATCCCCGGGGGTGGTTGACCTTACGTTTACGTACGATCTCAGTATTGATAGTGGTCTCTTTCATCTCTCTCGGACTTCTCTACTGATATGCGTTCTTTATGGTCTTCATGTCGACGTCTATTTTCAATCTCCGTACGGCGGTTCGCATCTTGGGTGGCCTGATGGGCTATCTACCGTCTCCGTATTGCCGCATGGCTTGTTAGACTCCCTCGATGACCCAGCTTTTGGACTCTCTGAATTTTCCGTCTCCTCTCCGGTCATCTCATCTCTATCTGGGTAGACGCATTGGCGAAAGCCAAGTCGAACGTGCCATCACTGGTGATGATGGCCCCGGATGTGCCTCGCGAGCTGTCGTCTGGTAGACCAGTTGGCTCTCTCTACCCATCAGGAAGGTTACGGCTTGAGTTGGATATGTCCGTCGTTCGCAACCCGGTGTTGTTCAGCTCTTGTTCCTCCGCTTTTTGTGAAATGGATCCGCCTGTATTTACGTCATTTGTGGTTACCAAATCAGTGTTGTCTCCAGCACGCACTGCCGTCGCTGTAGCGTTGGTCGCCGCCTGAACTTGGGTTTGCAGGGGACTGTCATCTTCGCCTCTATCAAGCCCACTGTGTGTGGTGTGAGCGCCCCCTTTTCTGCTCGAAAGAGGCCCGGATCTCGTGGGCCATAATAATGACCCGGAGACATAACAGCATGGCATCGCCTTCGTTACCAATGGGTTTGACTTTCCGCACAGGTTTCTAAATTTCCGGCGGAGGGAGTCGTTGTCTTACTTCTCCAACGGTCGGGCCCAAAAAGAAATTGTATTCAGCAGCCACTGTCTCCCATACTTCCCGTCCCGTGAGTTTGTATTTCCTAACCACGGTGCAAAGAAGTATTTGCTCCTGATCATTGAAGTTCTGATACCCTGTAAGTATCCCGCGCTGCACACCATGAACATGAACGTTCAGCAGGCGTTGGGAGGACGTAAGAATCGTTGCCACACATAATAACCCAATAATTACCCCGACTATTTACAATGCGCCGTAGTCTCAATCTTGTAAACAGCTCCCAAGGGATTTGAAGGAGGAAAAAAATAATTTGTATGAGTCCATTTTTGCGAGAAGATCGCCTCACACTAAAATTTACACAAATTATGAAATACAAAGGTCTTAATTGAGCTACATACGACCGGGTTAGATGATATCTAACTGTTATTGCTCTCTTGAAGGGACCAATCTTGTCATACATGCCAGCCGCATCGACAGAGAAATCAAAGTTCATCCCCGTAAGCAACCGTGACCTGTTCGCCTGGGAACCCAGCTCGATTTGTATCAGCCACAACCGTGAGTCGTCGACCCACTTGCTCCTCGTGAAACGAGCGCTGGGATTGCAGGAGTGATTGAGAAGACGCGTCTTACCTCCTGCCTCAAGCGCTTAAATGCCGGCGTATCTGTCTGATGTTGTTTTCATAAACATACCATCCTGTAGTCCTTGTTGACTCAACCAACCGTTCAGAACTTCCTAACTCCTCCATGCGGCCCAAATATACTGCGATGATCTCTCTGACAGAGTATAGAAGCCTTAGCTACAAGACGACGCATCCCTGACAAAATGCTTCTAGCAATAACTAGTGACTTCCTCTCTTGCCGGAATAGACACGGTACCCTAGCCGTGATGACGATTTCAAATGGATGAACTGGGTTCTTGAACTTTGGCATTTGCGAGCTCAGTTGTACTAGAGTTGCCTTGATAATAGAAGTTTTAGAACACTCCCTTTACCCTTCAGTACCTCGTTGACCGCTATCATGGTTGGACCTTATCTCTTTAAGCTGTTTTTTTAGAAGGTTCTCGTTTTTTTCCTGTACAAATAAATTATCTAACTATGCAGGTATTAAAGTGACAAGATGAGGGCTATCTCTTCGGCGTGTTATTGCGAGCTCTAACAAATTTCAAAACCGGCCAGTTGAACCGCTACGGAGTTTCACTCCGAGATTCGCTGAGCGGTTTAATTTAAGTAGTATTCCCTCCTGAAATAAGATTTCATGTGGCAAATGACAGAGTAAAATTGCTCGAGCAGTTTTCCAATACCCTGTACTTTGTCTGTGAGTGACACTGCCTACCGCTCCAAACGGCAACATTGGACGGAATCGACAATATAATCCTGCCAAAAGCCTAAAACATATCGCACGTCTATAGCGATCAATTATTTCTTTAGCGAAATCAGCAGTGTAGTAAGCTATTAAAAATAAACTCGAGACCGAAAGGAAAAGTGTAGCGTGTTGTTAGTATCCCCATACAAACACCGATTATTGTCGCGCTCTCCCCAAAAATGACGGATGGGGCGAGTAATTTTCGAGGTCGTTTAGTGTAGCAGGCGCATGTGGGTGATGGTGGATGTGGGTGCAAAGCGTATAGATCTAACCAGGAATAGGAAAAAGAGAGCGCCCTTCTTGATAGTGTTTTGTTCTCTTCACTTGCTAAATTTTAGGAAGAAATACGACTGAATAGAAAACGGCGAGTGTCGGCCTCGCGCCGTGCACTCTTCAAATGCCTGACGCCCCGTTCAAAACACACACCAGACACTATCCTGCGCCTTTCATCGTTAAGCGTGACACTCCATCGTCATGGACCTTGGAGCGGCTCCGTTCGCGAGCGCCACACGTCCTTCGCGTTGTCTCGCCGGCGGCACCGTCCGCAGTCCAGCGAAGAAAGCACGTCGTCGCTCATGGCACTTTCTTGCCCTCGCTCTACCCCACCTCGGAGAAGCGCCTCTTGAAGTGGTGGCTAGGACATGTGGTTCACACCACGTATAGCAATATCTTAAACCGCCGTAGCCATCGGCACCCATGGCTTTAATCCAGACCTTGCACCCAGCACCCGATCATCTCCTGTGACGTCGACGTCCCACCTGGACTCGGGGTATTCTCCGTGACTTGAACTTTGTTGGCGAGCAGGCTCTGCACGCAACGCTTGTGCGAATTGCTCCTCGGCGACCAGCTTCGTTCGGTTGGCCTTCTTGGCGCAGTTTTCAATCGCAATGGCCAGTGGTCCAGCGGGGCGTCCTTCGGTTCGGGTCCCTTCAACTGTGCAGCTTGGAAATGACACAACTCCTTGGCTTGAAGCCGTCGCGACGAGACTGCTTCCTGTCAAATAGGAGCGACCGACCTCGTGTTCACGCTCGCAAGACCGTACGCCAACACAGTCGGCGGCTCCGTCTCGTTCTACTTGCCATCAGCGGGTCTCACCTAGGCTTCGGTGGCTGGCGGTCGTATATTAGCCTCTTCGCGACTCGGTTACCTGCACCTCCAATCACAATGAGCGCAAACGCAGGAACGACCAGTACCGGTAGTAGCATTCAGACAAGGCAGACCAGCAACGATGTGGTCGCGGACCACGTGGCCCCCTAGTGGACCTGGAGCGTCGCCTCAGCGCCCAGATACTCTCGTCGGAAGGCGACCGTATTTCGAATGCCACCTTCATCGTCTCATCACCGTCGCTCCCGAGATCAAGCGCGACCTAGAGCACCTCCACAACATGACTGGCGATAGCAGTCTACCGATCGATCGGATCCAGCTCGCTTGGGGAGGCCAGCAGTTCTTCTACGGTCAAGAGCAGTCCCCGGATATCTACTTGACTTACTGGCGGGTGTGGATAGCCATCGGGTATGCTGCGTTTGAATAGGGTCTCCATGCGCCTCTGGCGTACAAAGCGACTCACACACAGAGGCTAAAGCACAAGATGGTGGCGCACAAGATGCGTCTGGGCTTCACCGGCCGCTTCTTCGAGATCCTCGGTTACTTCGTTACTTTCCACCGACCCAAGGAGACTGGGTATCGCAACTGGCTCTGATGGGGCGGAAAACCAGGGAAGAACCACTTCGACAAGAAGTACAAGGGCACCACGGCCTCCGACTTGTGTGTTCTTCATTGCTCCAACAAGGAAGCGTACCTGAAGAGGATTCAGAGCGCTTTCAAACCGTTCAAGTCGATTAAAGACGGCTTCATGGACGAGCCGTCAATGCTGGCGTACACGGAAGCGCTGGATCCCGAGCTTCCTAGACCGAGTACCTTCTCTGACTGGAAGTACATCATACCAATCGGTGTCGTCGTCATTCAGCAGGTATACTGTCGAGAGGACGTTTGCCGTAACCGTGAATCGCGAGACAATCCATCGGCGCGACGCATGGCGCTTCCGCCCTTTTTAAACAATTCACAGTGCAACTACGAGTTCTCCATGGTCCAGCTTGTAAACTTGGCGTTGCTGGTGCGGCTATTCTCATTGAAGATCCGCACCAATGCCTTGTGGTCAGTATACAGGGCGAACTTCTGTCGATCAAGATAGCACCTACACTTCCTGGTAGCCCCAATAGCGCCCCCGCACTCAATCTCTGAGATACCGTCTTCCTTACGGGTCCAGTTGCGTTCGTACCAGACTAGGCGTTTGCTGGTGTTGGCGACCATTTCACGCTGATGACCCGGGTTCAGTTCTTGGACGGGAAGCTTCTTTTGCTCTTTTGTCCCATTGCAGCCACACTTTATGTTGCACCTAAATTTGATCGGATAGAGCTATAACGACTTACCCTACAGCTGTCCGTTTTATTTAAATCACCCTTCGTGGTAAGACGGCAAAACTGAAGAAAACAACAATACAACAATACACGAGGAAAATATTTTAAGCCTCCAAAATATACTAAATAGTGCCCCCCCCCCCCCCCCCCCCCCCCGAAAAAAAAAGCTTAACAAGAGGAGATACTTGGTCTGGGGGACAGTGCTTGAACATTTGAAGTATGTTTTTGAATCGTAGCTGCTCAAAGAAAAGCGTGAAAAGGTTAGCATTATCACGAGTGTTGTCTTAGTTAAAAGCAAGTTACCGGTACTGCTAGCAGCGCCAACCGCATTGCTCCCAGTGGATGGGCTATTACCGCCAAGAACAACCGCCCTATTTTCAAATCAAGCCATTCATAAGTGAAAAATAATGTGCTTGGAAGCTGAGTGTAGATGTCGACCAACGCTGTCCCGTAAAAGTCGACACCGGTTTTTCAAAATGTCATCGTAAAAAAGGGACTGAACGCAACTGCTTATAATCAGAGATTGATACTGTAATACCAGCAATAGTGCCCCCACCCCCAACATGGTACTATTAAAGGGTGGGGCATTATTAGAGGGATGGGGTACATTAAAAACCAGAAGCGAAGTCAATATTGATTTGGAAGAAATCCAATGAGGAGATCACAAACGTAAAAACTAAATTTATGTTGTCGTATCACTTTCAGTAATCATGCACTCTCCTTTGTTATTAATAAAGAACTTTAGTTCCTGGACTAACTCAATATTTTGGAATAACAAATGTCAGAAAAAGGTGAAATGCGTTGGTCCAGAGTTGTACCAGTTTTCCAGTGGAACAACGCGACCCTTCGTTATTCCACTGGAGATAAGTATTGGAAGATCCATCGGTAAGCTATCCGTCATATTTTTATATTTTATCCAGGTTGTCGTTGTACTAAAGGTCTCGCGGTGCTCCAAGAGCTACAGTTCTCTACTAGAATATCGGTAAAGGGTGAGGTACTGGATGTAATTTTTGGGCGGTTAGCCATTTTTGTGCTACAGTGCGAGGGTACTGAATATATTAATTGTTGTACCGTCGAGAGACAAAATACCTGGGGACAAAATTAATGCAATCACGTGGCAAAACTCATCCATCTCTAGAGTGACAAATTTTGGATTGAAGAGGTAGGATCTGCAGAGTGCAAAACAATCAGTAGAAACGTGAGTTGTGCTGGGTGTCTCTCACTTCCGTATTTCCGCGATGGCCCGGGAAAGGCCGCGCAGGTTGCGCTGCCGTCTTCGGTACCACGACTTTCCCCTGACGTCGGTCTCGGCCCTGATCTACAGCGCATCGATATCGGCTCCCGCGACGCTATTGTCCGTGAAGACTCCGCACGTAGGCGCCTCCAGCAACAAGAACGTGTAGCCGAAGTACATGCAAGACAAAGGTCCAAACGACAAATTGAATACTTCCATGTGGAACGCTTCTTGATGTTTGCCGTAGACCGCACCCCAGTCTTTACTCAGCAGCTCTATGAAACTAGTCATAGTGGTGATGAAGTAGGACTTTCTCTATGCTCCCAGAGACCGTCGAGCAATTTCTAGACAGTTATCGCCCGGAAAGATACACGGAGTTCACACCAGAAGCACAATCAGACTTACAACGGGCGTACGGTTGTAAGAGGCGAACAATGACCATGATTGATACCATTGCTTCTTCATTACGCAACGGACGCTCTGTTGACGACGCAAGGGGCGAAGCCGCTGAATGTGAGAGCGAGTATTGTCTTTAGAATAATGTTCCATTCTCATACATGACCCGATCTTAACAGTGTCGTCAAACTCCTAGACCTTGGCGTCCAGGGCGTCGTGCAACTTGTGGAGACCGGGGAGCAATACACGGTGGATCTCCTGCACAGCGGCAATGTGCATGGGCGTAGGGAACGAGTCGTTGGCCGACTGGCCATGTTAACGTGGTCGTTCAGGCGCACGGGCGTCTTGCTATCCAGCATGCCGCCCGCCAGCTCAATGGCGCGGTTACTGATGACCTCGTTCGTGTTCATGTTGGACTGAGTACCGGAGCCCGTCTAGAAGACCACGAGGGGGAAGTGGTCGTCTTGACGCGAAAGAAGCTGACAGCATACATGGTCTTGACCGTCACGCGGGTGGAATGAGTTCTGCTCAAATGAAACGCATACTGTGTTAGTGGAACCTGAATGAGAGGAGCGGTACATTGTACCAATAAATATGACAGTTTAATCCATTTAGCACACTTCGAGATGGATGAATTTTGTCACGTGCATGCATTAATTTTGTCCCCTTCGTGCAGGTATTTTGTCACTTGACGGTAATGCTTAGTCATTGGCTCGACGTGATCCATTAGTTTTTCTAGTTGGTCCAGATTTTTGATTCTCTCAGGCCCTGTTTCATTCGGGAGTAGATTAGGAATATCTAGTCTCGCGTAAATCTCTAAAACAAACGTCTCGGGAATAAATATATGATATTAAGTAGGTTTATTCTGTTGTAAGGCATCATGCCTCGTGTTTTCCGCAAGCCGTTCCTTCAGGCTCGCAACCTCCATTGCTGTTCCAATCACTGCCTCCACCCCACTACCATACCCTTGTTCTCTTCGTAACCAAGTGCCACCTCACTGTGAACCCCCTGTTCCCTTCGTCTCCAAGCGCCACGTCAATCGATCATGCAACCAACTGCGTCGCCCCTGCACTTTTTGTTGGCTATGCAGTCCAAATAGTGCAGCCCTTTATATCAATCAAACCTAAATACGTTAATATTCTATAGTTTATCCTGGTAGTGCTACGGTCACGTAGTACGGACAGCCCAATAGGGATTAATTCGACCCCATCATGGTGTGGCGCACCCAAATCGTAGATACCGAACTCCTTCATTTGTCAAATGAAAAAGCTGTAAAATGTTTGTTTCGTATCAAAAATTAGAAATCACCACATTTTACAGTTATTTGTATTAAATTAAACAGGATCATTGGAAATGGGCACATAAACAGGAAGAAGGCTTAAAGTGGCATTTAACAATTATATCATGTTACGAACAACCACGCTTATGGCCTTAGAGGTGAAGCTCAGGCAAATCTTTATCAGTATAAGGAAGCGGTGGTCAATGCTTCGTTGAGACTTCACTAAAGTAGCTGTTTGAAGATGACGAATCATGTGCGTGCTTGAATGCTACAGTAGATACATACTCAGTCCTATCGTCTTACCGCCCTAGCGCTCGTTTATCGAGTGAAAAAAAACTAGTAGCAATACAATATAATACCAAAAAATACAACGGTGAGCCGACGTACTTACACTTGAAAGCCAACGCGGTTGATCATCCTTCTCGCAGGCACGTCGCACACATCCCGACGGAGCCCGTGGGGTTGGAAGCGCGGTGCTTTCTGCGAGAAAAATTCTTCATACCAGATTTTGCTTCACCAGCTGCAGCATTTGCGGGCCCCACAATGTTAAGCTTTTGCTTGTAGTCCTGCTACTGTACCACCTAGCCAAAAATCTTGCAGCAGGGTCAATGTACCTCGACAATCATGCATACCACGTACCAGTATTACTATCGCGATGAGTTAATGCTTAGATACGTTTCCTGCGTGAATTCGTAGATACGTAGATACGTAGATGAGTAGATGAGTAAGAAGGAACAGCCGCAACAGCTCGCTCACCACTGCAGCGACGGAGTATGGCCCGAAGTTGGGCGGGGCCGCCGCAGCAGGTGAGCCAACTGAGAATTTGCAGTTGTGATAAAACTGAATAGATACGTTTCGTTATTTTGGATTGAAGGTGACCTGCCTTTCAAATATTAATACCTCTCTTAATTATATTAACAACTATAAAGGGGAACTGTCAACACTAAATATTTCTTAGCACAATATTATAAGAAAAGAATAAACTTGCGTGTAATTTGAAGATTTTAATTTGTTAAAACAGCACCTGCTCGAATGCACTACCAGCCCAACTCTCTAGTTGCCATTTTATGGAAGCAGTATGCTGCTGGGACAGCCCAAGCTGGTAAGTGCGTTCAAACCGGTTACTGGCATAGGTAAACTAAAGCCGTTAATTTCGTCTACTGTAGATAAGTGGACACCAATCCTGTCGGCAACTTTTAGCTAGGCATCATATATGGTCGTTCTAATTAATTGAAAATATGTATTGGCAGCCATTTTGTTACTGTGACCTTTTTCATCACAGCTTACTCTAAATTTATTTATTGAAATACTGGACGAGGGTTGTTTGTAGCATTTCTTCTTTCACTCCGAGAACTAGATCTATAGACAATTTCAGACCCAGATGACCGTGGAGTATTGTACCAGATGCCAGCGACGACAAACCGGTGACCAACGTCGTTGCCCATGCACGACCCGATAACAGCAGCCATCGCCTCGAGGACGACGAGTGGAGTATTGAAGTACCATAATATTGGATCTTAACACCGTAAAGGCTGACATCTGCGCATTGTCCAAAACAGGTGATAATCACCGTACATATATACTACAGCACCATCGACATGGACACCAGCACCGTAAATGAAGTTTACAGCTCCGTACGTGTAATCCCCTTCGATATAGTATTATTGGACCATAAAAATCGAATATGTCAATAAGATAATGAATGTATGGATATGAAGACTCGAAATATAGACACCACACTAATTGCGCAAATTTGGTTTCGGCATACCCGGGCATGGAACACCCAGTATTTTAGCAGCTTCTATAACGTGTAAACACATCGCGAATTTTGCGTCAAATCGACATTGACACGATTTTAAAGCAGGTTTACAAACCACCCATCTCTGGACATACCCTCCCAAAGCATACGCATCGTGTATAAGGCAACGCCACGTCCGCATCGTGGAATTTGATGTCGGTGTCCGAGTCAATGCTCTTAGCGGGTTGTACAGCATCCATACAAGGTGGTGCGTCTCCTTCAGGCTCAGAGATAGATAATTCGTCAGCAATAGCTTCTTCATCAGTGCCAAACTCCGAAAAAGCATTTAGACCTGGGATAATACTCGCCGGAGTCATTGTCGGGATTATATCCGTCACTACCATCAGCTTCCGAGGAAGCAACCTCGTCCTCGCCGGAATCTGGTATTCCTACACGACGAATGCTATCGGCCCCAACCCATGGTGCTGACATCACACGAGCAGGCCGCAAGTTGCCAACCGGCGGAACGGTTTTACTGTATATAGCTCCATGTCGCTTAATATGATAGTATAAAGCTTTTAACCGAGCTGATACATGGGCAACACTGTTGAAAGAGATATGTTTTGCGATAAAACTGTTCTTGACCTATCCAGACGCTGCAGGAACTCGATTGGCGTAGCCCGATCCGAGTTGTTAATCAGTTTCAGGTCTTGTGATTCTGTCCCAGCGGGTTTTTAGTCGCGGCGTATCCTGGAGGAGAGTGGTAAATTTGCCGTTTTGAAAATCTCGATCCCACAGTTTATTGTGTCTCGCTCAAGGTGTGCTCTATCCATTGCGAAATCAATTTTTTAGCTACTTTTTTACGCGAGGGCAAAACCCGAAGGCGGAACGTCAAGTTGCTAGTGTTCGTTGTTTCTGCAACTGATATTCATCTCTAGAAGTGCAGAAATGTTGATTTGTCCGCGCCAGTTTAATTATGGCCGCAACTGTTCAGTTCTATTTTTGTGTTGTGGTCGTGGTTATGATTCTATAGGTTTATAAACACCATCATGAAAGCTATCGTAGTGACATCGCTGTTACTATGCCATTGACTACAACTAAGTCTCACTACACTAAACTCGGTTCACGGCGCTTGAATTTGTTGGACAGGATTATAATTGCATATCAGGCGTTTGATGTTAGTTGATCACTAACGCGATGAAGCCCTCTATAAAGTTGGTTAAACAAAGATATGCATCATGCATTTGAATTCGTTTAAGAGATGTATGATCGCTTTGCATGTGTCTTCCTAACACTTTACTTAACGTATTGGAATTTTTTGTGTGATTTGGTCCAGACATACGGTGTTGTAATAATTATTGTGGTGATATATATGTATAGCGGTGATTATGCGTAGCGGGGCTACATGGCTACATGTGGTGTGTCGTACACGACCGCCACGTCATCGACGTGTGGTACATGGTACCACTTACTCTGAGAATCATTGCATTGCTTTATAGCTTTTATTATAGGCAACTTATAGTTTGTATTGCATGTAAAAAAACTAGAGCCGCCTATAAATAAATTCTGTCTGAAATCTCAGCCACGTTATGTCCCTCTTCTACTAAGGTGTTTAAAATCAAAGTTACGGTGCTGACGTCCCAATCGGCGGTGCTACCCACCATCCTTCGAGGACGACACTGCGAGACCAATCCGCGTCAACAGCGGTCCTACGTAATCAGCCGCATCAACAGCGCGCTGCCACACGCCACGCCCTCTATTGGTGAGGAACTAGATCAGTAAACTCATGCTTGATAATAGAACTCACTTCGCAAACTTGCATTAAAACGCGCAAAAAAGTCGACACTACTATAATCGATCCATTAAGATAAATTTTCCCTGCAAAAAATTATTGTATTAAAATTTAAACACTTTCAAGCATATCCACGACTACTGTAGTATAGAAGATGTGTGGATGCGAGGCCAGTTCATAATGTTGTGGAGTATAAATTTAAATTTAGCAATATATCAAACCTCCTACTGGAAGGTATTAGGGTACACCTACTTGATTCTCTTAGCTGCAATTGAGTCACACTTCCGTGGATTTTGTTTTTACTTGACATTCGAATAAAGTTGCGCTGCGCCCGAGGAAGCCTTATAACCTAGCGAAACCTGTGAGGTGTACATTGATACTTTTTATATAGCGAAGCTGTTACACTATACGGACAGGAATCGTTATCGATGCGGTTCATGATACAAATGCAAACTTTTTCGAGCTCTTACAAAATGAATAAAGGCAAAGGTGCACAAACGAAATAACAGGCCATTTGGGAGGTGGTGTACATTAAACTGAAGTCCAGAAAACAGGCATTATGTGGCCAGCTGCTCCTGGTGCACTTGCAGAGGCTGGAGACGTCCGAGGTGGGCAAAACACAAACGGGAACACTGTACTGGCCCCACAGAGCGGGCTCATGGTATTATTTGGAGCACTCCGCTAAAGAGAAGACTCACAACTGATAACTCTCACATAGTAAGACTTCTAGTTTCTGACACTTGTGTAGCTGTATCAGATTCGCCTGTCGTACCAATTTAGTGGTACATCAGTTTAGAAAGCATATTAGTAAATAAGCCACGTATTTGGCTGCAGAGCAATTGGTCGGGGAGGCCAGCACTTTTGCTTTCTCCTCGCCAGCCCCAAGCATCTCTTCCGCCTCCTCCTCCTCTACCAAGGGCCAGTTTTGTTACACTGGTAGCACTTGTTGGTCTGACTCGACGACCATGGCCCCGACGACACGCAACACCGCCCAAGACACGACAAGCGAGGATGGACGAACGCAAGCCAACCCGGAAGCGCAACTTGTACAGTTACGTGCTGAGCTAGCCGCTCTTCGCTCCAATGGCCAAGCAACGCTCGTCTCCGACCGAGGCCAAGCCCCGAATCCCAAGCGGGCTGCCCAAATTCGAGAGGAAGCGCGACGAGGACGTGCGCCAGTGGCTCTTCCAAGTGGAGACACTGTGTCGTATCAACGGCCACGACGCAGCGGACGACAACGCGATACTCTCTTCTATTGCCGGCACCACGATGGAGGAGCCTGCATCGGGATGGTTCCTCTTCTGGGCCGCCAGAATGCCGACGGAGGGGCAAACTTGGGGGAAATTCACCCGTGACGCCCTCGCCCATTTCGAAGCCTCCAATTACCAAGCCGTGTTGCGTCACAAGCTCCGCCAACTCCGCCAGATTGGTGACATCGAGGAGTACAATGGGAAGTACTCGTCGCTGATCTTCCGCGTTGAGGACATGAGCGAAGTCGACCAAGTCAGCTACTACTGCGACGGTCTCAAGCGAGCTACCCAAGCCTACATCAAGCTGCACAACCCAGTGACCCTGAGCGAAGCGATGGACCAGGCCGTCAAGCACGAGGTATCACACTTTGGTGGGGAACGCAAACCGGGTAGCGACAAACCGCAACAAGAGAATCGCTACCGTGGTCCACTAAGATCGAACCCGCTCAGAGACAAGAAACCGTTCAGCAACCGCTCGTACAAGCCTGGTCACTTTGCCCCGGTTGAGCAGACTAAAGAAGGACCAATATGCTACCACTGCAACAAGCCCGGCCACTTCAAGCGCGACTGCAAAGATATGAAGAATGAACAGGGAAACGAGCAGCCACGCCAGTAGAAGAGGGAACTGACGTGGCAAGCGCTAGCAAAGAAGATGTAAACGTAAACAACGATACGTTGAGTCTACTTTGTGAGGACACTCTCGTCTACAATAACACACCGCTGCCTTCGGTTGAAGGAGCAGCGATACGACATAAGTGCGCACCCTGTGCCAGGTTCCAACTGGATTGTGACGACGTAACTCAAGTCGATAACATGAAGAGTGCGCCAAAGCTGCACGTCGAAGCTTTCAAAATAAAATTTGGTGAGAAGAAGATCGAGGAAACGAAGATTCGCCGCCAACATTTCACGAGCTACAAGTATGCTGCTGTCGGGCTTACAACATTGGATGGATTCGACCATGCTCTCCGTATGCCATTCGTCGCGGATGTACAATCTAATATCAACCGTATTAGTCGGTGCTTCAAGAAGGACATCTCAGTTGGAGCCTCAACGATGGACATTTCGACTCCTTGTGGGAAGTGCACTCCGGTTAATGGCTCTGGGCTTCACGTTGCTGTGGATAGCGAAAGCTCTTCCGCGATAGGCCGTGATTGCTGTCGAGCCGCCGTGTCAGAAACACTGTTGGAGTGCGAAGTTGAATCCGCTGAAAGACCAGCTGAGGACGTGGAATGTCTCTATGAGAGAGAGAAGATGGATGCCAAGGTAGTGGCAGACTATAGTCTTGGAGTTATTGACTTAGAAGGAATCGCGACGAAGTACATCACAGTGAAGAGCTTGAAGGCGTCCCTATCGCTACATGGGACAGACCAAAGCAAACACGACAGTAAGGACAACGTTGTGAAGCCTAGACTAGCTGAAGAGTTGGCGACGAAGCACGGTATCGAACACCAAATCAACAGAAGTGACTATCACAATGCAACATTTCAACAACAGTGTCGTCTCTCACACGATCAGAAGGCTGGGATGATCAAGTGGGCTCCCAGTTCAATTGCTCGTGGATTGATTCAAGGGCAAGCATCTACGCAGCATCAAGATTGGATGAGCGCAGCGCGTATCGTACATGACTACCGCGGCCTGAACAACAGTACAGACCAGCAACATGTTTTTGTTGCGTGTACGGGCATGAAGCCGGCATATTTTGAAGTAAATATGACGACAAACGACGCCAAGCACACTACAAAACAGCACAACGAAGAAGCCGCACCGAGTCATTCGCAGTGATGGAGGGGTGAGAAGCATGCAATGCGGCGAACGCAGCGGTCGCAGAACAAGTTTGAAGGCCAAGTACAAGAGATCAAGAGTAACAGCATAGGACAAGAACGGTGAAGCTGACGCCTGACTACCAGCTCAACAACGTAGACGCTTATGGAGCAATTTTGTGTTCTACACACAAATTGATGAAGACTTTTGGGGTATTTCGGTGTACGACACAAAATGGTTACTGAATTACGCGTGGTACTCTATTCTTTGGTGGTCCACTCAACTTCAACTTTCGAGGACGCGTCCAAGCCAGCCCCGCGCACCCCGCGAAGACAAGCGGTAGCACTCCCAGCATTTACGCGCCCACCAACCTCCAGGGCCACGCCGATTTTTACTGCCACGGCTCTCGAGGGAGCGAGTGGTCGCGCGACAGCAGCAGAAGTCAACGTGTCGAAGGAACCAACAGGCACGCAGCAGGAGGACGACAGCAACGATAGCCACGGACGAACAAGAAGACAAGCGCCCAGTCCACGATCGCATACCTTGAAAGGAAATGCAGCAATGACCAGGCTTCACCAATATAGGCACTGTGTGCATAGCCCCGGCGCACTGCCTACATTAAGTTTTCAAAAGTGCCTCCAGGAAGATGATGGGTATATTAGCGCAACACTAGATTTACAGGCGAAAGGCACGATCCGTTTCGAAACGAGCGTCCGTTCAAGAGCAACCCCCCCCCCCCCCGGAAAACCAACGCTGAGCGCAAGTAAGACACTACTGCAGATTCTAATTCGCCAGAACGGTCGTAATGGACAAGCCCAGCTCTCAGTGAACTGTTAACAGTGCGCTTCGGGACAAGAAGAAAGGCAAGGTTGCACCTGATAAACGCGCTCTATGGAATCCCAAATATGAGATTGAACTAGGCATTAAGGCCGGTAGCAAGACAAGCAAGGGGCAAGTTTTGGACGCTATATGCAGATTCTGTCTCACTTTTGGTCGAGAAGAAGAAAGCTCACCCCCTATTGAAGCTCCGACTGACATTGTGGCAGTTCTCTCTGAGAAAAAAAAACGCAAGAAAACGACGCGCCCTGCTATATTCGCTGCATTCCACAGAGATAATTTGATGAATCACATTCTCAAGCAGCACCCGTCACGTTGGATAGAGCTCGACGGTCTTCCTCGTGCTGAAACTATGCGGAAAAACTATTTTTCCCGGGAGCGTAACATCATACCGTTCTTACCCTCGGGGTCCGCGGTGTGTTTTCGAGTGCCGACTGGTAGAATGAACGCAATCAAACGATTGTATTTCGATGACGGGGCGGCACCGTTGGACGACGCATTCGACGAGCAAGAAGATCAAAGCAGTTTGCTCACCATTGCAAACCGTGATCAGTTCGAAACCATTTTGTAATGTGTAGCTGGAACTATGAGCTACCGTGGCACTCCAAACGCCTTCCTTGTATTCGGGAAGCGTCTTCTCAACATGAAACTGGGTACTCCAACAGAAAAACAAGTTCGCCAAGCAGTACGAATGGCAGCGGCCATTAGTTTGACCACGTTCGGCGAGGTCATCCAACAGGCGTGGGGGGTACTCCATCATGGTCGATGGGGCTACCCATTTGTCTCGGGGCTATCTAGATGTACGTCTATCCTTTGCTCTAGACGGATCTGTACGCAACTTTCACTTGCTAGCAATTCCGACCGGGTTCTTGAGTCATACAGGCCCCAACTATGCAGATTTAGTTATTTCAGCATTGACTGACGTTGCCGGACAAGAGGCACTCATCAAACTAATCGGCATGGCAACTGACGGGGCAGCGAACATGCTTGACTGCCGAAAAGGTTTCATTACACTGATGAGAGAAGCATGTACTTCGGCAGGAGGAGGTGACGTGGTTGTGAATGGTGTGGGAGCCATCAACTGAATCTTGCCGTTGGCTCGTTCCTCTCTGTCTTTGATGACTTTGTTGGATTTAGATCTACGCTTTGTAGAGAAATTTCGTTTACACACACTCATGACACTGTTCGAAGGGCGGTTGGAAGCTGCCCAAATTATGCTGACACGCGTTGGGATTCAATTCACGATTCGTGCCAATTTCTGGAGAGAAAGTACCCTCGTCTAGTCGAGCTGCAACAACAAAAAGAATATGCGGCATCGAGTACTACCTGGTGGTTGGTACTTTTTTTTCGTTGCCGACATTGTGCGTTGCTTCAAGATGTGTTTTCGTCAAGTTGCAATACAAGAAGGTGACTTCAAGCGAGCAATACGCCGCGTTACACAAATTGACTAGGTCGATCCAACACCAGTTCGAAGATCAAGACTGGGACAGTTCCGTTGTTATGAGCGAAGTGAAAACGGAAGCTCAGATATGCAAAGCATCACCCTACGCGCTCTCACTATACAATAGTTTATCGGTAGATGAACAGAACCAACTTGGCATGGTAGTCTGCACTGGAGTAAAACAGTTCCTAGAACAAGTGCAAAGCATCAGTGTGTCAATTGAGCCGACAATAACCTCGATCACTACTCCGAGAGAGATGGCTGAGTCTAAGGACGAAGACTTCTAACATCTTCTTTCGGTGCATCAGACACGCTTGACGGACACATTCGGAGCTGATGCTATCAGTATCATCTGGTCCGAGCGCAAAGATCTCCAACAGGAGAACAGAAACAACCGCAGGATGAACAACCTTATCAACCGCTTGTCGGGCCTCGATATCAGTAGTGCTTGGGACGACGACGAGATTCACACTAAATTCAGTTTGCTGAAGGCGTTCGCACTCGGGCTAGCCAGCATACCACCCGGGACACACACGGTCGAAGCAGACTTCAGTGTCCTCAAACGCATGAAGAACAAACACCGAACGCGCCTTACTGGTTTTCTCTAGAGGGAGAGATCCACGCTACCCAGTACTTTGAGATACTCGATGCCGCCTCCATCAAGGCCATTACTAAGACTAATGTGGCCCAGATAGCTTCCGTTCTTTCAAATCCGTAGTATAATCCATAGATTGCCTATATTAAGGTTTTGAAAGTGCCTCAATTAACCTCATAGAGGTAGTAGGCAAGAATGCCCATATTGACGAAGCCTGGCAATGACAAAGTCGAAGAACGGTATGCCAGCGTGCGGATAGGACGACTACAAGCAGGACGGACACCTGATCAAGGACGAGCGCATCAGGAAAGAGGTTTTATTGATTTTGGGAGGGGTGAGTGTAACAGATTTGCCTGTCATACCATTTAAGTGGTACATCAGTTTAGAAAGGGTATTATAAAATAAAGGGGCTCTTTTAGCCACGCTAATTGGCTACAGAGCAGTTGGTCGGGGAGACCAGCACTTTTGCTTTCTCTTCGCCAGCCCCAAGCACCTCTTCCGCCTCCTCCTCCTCTACCAAGGGCCAGTTTTGTTACAGTAGCGCAAGGTCTCATACAAGAAACATTTATGTAAAATCGTAAGAGGCACATAGTGATTTTAAGAGTAGCGTATGATAATCTCGCTACAATTTTCAATCATTCGCAAAATGATATCTAGTTTTTTTGGGTAATTCACTCCATTCAGAAATCATCAACAGAAATTGTGTCTGAATTCGTAAATCTGGTTTCTTACTATGTGCCTAAACGTCACGTTCAATCTAAGCTGCAACAAAAACTAACCTAAATGAGATTCGTAGCTGAGCCATAACCAACAACAAAAATCCAAAACCCGAGTCAGTCAGCAGGATCGACAGCAGGTCGCCCCAATGGGTAAACTTCAGGAAGTGCTACTTAATGCAAGTGTACAAACCCATCCCTTCGTCCCTAAATGAGTTATGCTCTAAGTGACTCGATTGAATTTGGTAAATGCAAGCGCATGGGCGAAGAACACCCAGCAATAACGTTTATACGCATAGGGCTGTAGCCTTATTTGTTAGTCCTCTAAGAACTGTCGTATCATACGATTCGTATGAGCTAGGCTACCAGCATAACCGCATTGACTGCTATCCTGCCAGAGACACCGAGGTGCGTGTTGCGACCGTCTTGATCGCCGTAATAATGACGGCATTTGATGGACGTGAGTCTCGTAGACGACGTGACATTGCTGCTACCTGCTTGCCTTGGTGCTTCACCGGTTTTGGCAGCCCTTGACTCTCGTGGTGGCTGTGATAGTCGTGACGAAGACGACAAATAACATTTTGCCAATAGCGCCATGACAGTCATGACCACAGCTATCTTGGCAGCAACATGTTGTAGTTGAAGCGATTACGCGTAGGCCTCAGAATCCTTCTCTTGAGACCTACGCGTATCGTTGGACTAGGCAACACGCGCAAACGGACCAACGGTGGAGGCCACAGCCCTCACGGCGGCAATGCCACAGCTTATCACCGTACGGGAACCGTGGACAGCGTTGACATCCAGGTGTATCGCTACAAAACCTAATTTATTAGCCGTTTAGGTTAGATACTATCTCATTCTACTCTGGTTTCTATTTCGGCCAATGAGCGTAGAGTAACCGAGCGGAGTAACTCGATCTCCTCACAATTCAATGTAACGCGTAAGCAAAGAAAAAGAGTTTGGCTGTTCTATTGCGATACGGTCGTCAAAAGTCTATAAGGTTTGCTTGCCATCCTGTCTCTAAAATCAAGTTTGAGCTCACAGCTGTGCATGACTTGACAGCTATTCTACCACGTTTATGATCCCGCGCTCGCTGGAGACTACGCAGCCTGCGGATCCTCTAGTGATGGTGCCAGTGAGGAATTACCATAACTCAGTGAAAAGCACTGAGATGTGTCAAAAGGATTGGGATAATGGCCTATAAAGCCGTGCCTCAGTGAACGCATAGTACTCTTTGAACTCTCTTATTCTTAGTATAAATGTAGATACTGTATTACTGTAGTGACAACACAAAATTTAGTACAACCGGTGTTCCTACTAATTGTGTCAATTCGAGAAGTAGATTATCGCTAAAATCATCGCGTAGTTCATTAAACGCTTTCATCTTGTGTGTTTTTTAGCCGACTGCCATGGTTTGGGCTTCATGTCGGCTACTTAAGTGTGTATGTAAAGTGCGACTGGAGTCTCTCCCTCCTGAGTGCATTCGCGTTGCAGTGTACAGAAAAAATCCTACCTGTACGCAATCCAATCCGTTCATCTTTAAGATTTAAACTCAGATTAATACTGAGATTGTTATCTTGTTGCTATACAGTACCTGCAAGGATAGCATTGAATCTACGACAATGGCGAGAATGCGTACATTGATCATACGCTCCTTCTGGCACCTGGTATCATTGCGTGTATTGGTTCAGCCACGGTGTAACTTACCAGCTCATCCGTAATCTTGCTATCGTGATATTGTATTAAATACACACAGTATCCCATCCAGCCACTGGCTTGGCTAAGCCAGGTTTGTATTAAAGCCAGTGGGTTCAATACAAGTTGCTCTGGTAGTCCCTGTTTCATTCTTTGCCACGCATTTCATTCTGCAATCAGCTCGTCAAGTCACACTCGCTCATCTCTCCACTCACCTGTCGACAACAAGTATGCGCCTCTCGTTGACCCTCGCAGTGTTGATTGCGGTTGCTGCAAACGCCGTTGGCAATGCGCCTTCTGCCGTCGCGGCAATAATTATTATTATTATAAACGTGGATGAAGCTTTTTCTCCGACCCACGTGCATGACCAGCGCATGTTGCGTCGTGTCGAAACAGACAACGAAGAAGAGAGAGGGGGAGGAGGCTCCGCGGATAAATTGAAGATTGTGGTGAAGAAACTGAATCTCATAACAGGCGCGGAAAAAGTCAAGGAAAAGATGTCAGAAACTGAGTGGTCGAAATTGGTTAAATTTAAGGCCGCTGAGGCCAAACGACAGGGGTACAAGTAGAGCTAACAACCCAGGTAGGCTGGTATCATCTTCTCCAGCTTGAACGATTGCAAAGAGCGTCGAGTTCGACTTGTAGTGTGATGGTGGTGATTAGGCAGCAGTCAACGAAAAATATCGATTTCATCAAGTGAAAAATTTGAGCATTTGAAAAGATCGAATCGCACTTAGCCGGATGGGCTGATATCCTTTAGAATCCGGCATCGCTGACCCCTGACCTGATACAAATTAGCCATGCCAACCCATTCGCAACGTTAATGGCAGCGTCAGCTTACCAACAATACACGTACACACGTTTTGGCGCTAGCTGCGCATCAAAACCACGGTTGGAATGCGGCCACGAGATAGAGCTTGCAGCACGACCGTTTCACCTGTGTAACGTACACAACCCTTACGCCTTCACATTTATATAAACATTTGTAAGCTCCTTACAATTCGCAAGTTTGTTCCCTCTCTTCCGTTTCTTTCGCCAGAGACGGCGCAGTCGCCAACCTTCAGTGCAAAAGCGAACCTGCCCAGGAGCACGAAGCGCGAGCTAAAGGCACAAGTTCTTCGTGCACCTCCTCACGCTTCAGACGCGTAACCACTCGCCAGTAGTTAGCAGCGTACAGACACAGCCAAGAAAGCGACCATGAGCACATCGGGACGCCCCAGCGGCGTGGGCCGAGGCTCCTTCTCGGCTGGCCGCAGCTCGGAAGTCGAGCGCATCATCGCCGCCGCCGACGTGGACACGACCTTTGCCGGCAAGAAGGCGCGCTACCGTGGCCGCCGTTCGGTATGTAGCAAAATCGTACAGAATAATCTTCAAGAGTGATGGTCACTAACACACATTCTTAAGACCTGGCCTGGAGCTCTAGCGCTGTTCCTCATTGCCATCGTATCCATCGCAGGTCTAACGTACTACGGTATCAAAGTACACGACGACGTGAACGAGACTGTGGCCAGTAGCGAGGCCTCCGACGAGGCCAAGTACAGTGACGGCACGCAGATCGACGACGGGAGCCCCACCGACCCGGCCTCGGATCTGGCCACCACCAACCCCAAGACGTACACGGACAGGAAATGCGAACAGCCCAACTACATCAGTAAGAACGGTCGCATCTTCGCTCAACTGGCGGATGGCACGTCCACACAGATCGACATTAAGGGCATCAACTGGAAAGGCATGGAGGACTCCAAGGGTGTCCCTAAGGGTCTGTGGGACAACACGGTGGACGGAGACTCGCTCTACCGCTACGGATACTTCCTCAAGTACAACAAATTCAACGTCGTGCGTTTCCCTCTGTCCATCGACGCCGTGATGCGTAACACAGACATCGATACGAACCTCATTAACACCAACTCGAACCGCGCGCTCGCCACCGCCTCGCGTTACAACACACTGCTGGGTCTACTAGTTCAAGGGTTGGGCCAGTTCAACATCGGCGTGGTGCTGGACTTCCACGTCTTGTCCTCGTCCGACGATGACAGCTCCGGTCTCTGGTACGGCTCGTCCATTAAGCTGGCCGATATCAAGACAGCCATCACGAATCTGGCTGAAGCCATGTGCGATTCGACGCATTTTAACATTATCGGTATTGACCTCAAGGACGGACTCAGTACCGACGCTACGTGGGGTGATGGATCTGATACCGACTGGTCGGTAGCAGCAACGGAACTCGGTAACCACATGCTGACCAAGTGTCCCAAGTGGCTGGCGTTCGTCCAAGGAGTGCAGGGAGAGAGCCACAAGGACACGTACGGAGATCGATCTCTTAAGAACACCTTTTTGCCTGGCTCGGACCTGTCAGGGGTCAGTACTGACCCCATTTCACTGGACACTGACAACAAGGTGGTGTACTCGCCTAAGTACTATTCGAGCTCGTACACCCCGCGTCTTTTCTTCTTTGAAGATGGCTCCACTAGCGGTGATCTGCTGGAAGATTACGTCGAGTACGATGACGCCGGCTTGCTGGCCAATGTCAAGCTCAACATGAACTACTCGTTCGGTGCTGCCTTCGATACCGGTATGGCAGTGGTATTATCGTCTTTCGGAGGTCTCGTGGGCGACCTCGACGCGACAGACAAGCAAACGAGCACACGTATTGTCCAGGACGTTATATCGATGATGGCGGGATCAACGGAGCCATTCCTCGCCGGTGGCTTCTGGTGGACACTGAACCCAGATACAACGTGGCCGTACCCGGCTCCTGATGACTCGAACGCTACGGCGCAAGGTCTGGTGGACGATACGTGGCGTGTGGCCAACATGGATGTGCTGGAAGTGCTGGCCTCGATGAACAAGACCATGGACAGCGTAAAGTTTATCCCATGCTCTACTTAACTCTTGAGATTTTCAGCGAGGGATACCGCAACTTTCCAAGATAAATTCGGTTGTGACTCTTTTTCATTACTTTCATTTGCAGTCGGTTTTCTATTTTTTTTACTTACCTGGAGAAAATAAGAAAACGGTAAGATATTAGTACAAACTTCTCTTTTTCTCCAAATTGCGGTCATTTATTAACCTGATGGAAGGTAATCTACTGCCTCTACTTCCGCATCTTCTGGGCGCGACCACTGCGCTTACTGCCGACCGAGGCCGAGCTGTCCGTAGCGGACGAAAGGAACGACGAGCCAAAGCCGCCTGTGGCTACTGTCGGCGCTGTGAATCCCGTCGCGAGCGGTGCAGCAGTGATGCTAGCTGTGGTGGCGGGAGCAGCGACGGACGTGGCTGTGCTGCTTGAAAGATTGAACGACACCGTCTTGGCTGGGGCAGACGCACCGAAACTAAAGCCGTTAGTGAAGCCGTTAGTAGGAGCAGCAGTCACTGTCGTTCCGAAGCCAAATCCTGTAACAGGAGCCGCCGCTGCCGGCTGGGGAGTCACGATGGTGGGGGCAACGCTGGTGCGGAAGCGGATCTTGTCGATTGCCTGGCGTTTGTCCGCTTCGCTGCTTTTCTTCCGCTTATCGAACGGGTTCTGGAAGGCCGCCGGGTTCTTCTCGCCGTGTCGGGCCAGATCTTCCCGCATTTTGGACAGGAACAATTGCCGCAGCTCCTCCGCCTTCTCATGGACTTCAGCCACGCGAGCTGCAGCCTGCATGAGTGCGGCGTTCTGTGCAAGTAAAATCTGCTGCAATTGGGGGGGCGCGGGGGGGCCCGCTCCAGTGACAGTGCGTCCATCGTATAGAGGTTTGAATTGTGCCTCCACATCTTCAATCTGCGCCTTAATAGCCGCCATCTTCTGCTCGTAATGGTCCAGCAACTCCCAGTAATAGGGCGAGGGCATCTCCACACGTCGCATGACGTGATACATATTGGGTGTGCCGCCGTTGCTGCTGTCCAGACTTCGACGAGTCAGCGTGGCTGCATCCACTTGGTGGAGTAGCTGACGGACATCCTGACGCACGTGCTGCACCGCCGCAGTCTGGCGGTCTTGGCGGTTGCGTCTCGCCAGTACTTCCTGCTCCAGCCTGGCCATATTCTCACGTAGCACCTCCATCTGACGGGGCGATACGGTCTTGAGGAACGCGTCCGACTGGTCCTGATCCTTGAGGAAGGCGTGGAAGTGCGTCATGTTCTTCTTGACGTCATCGGGCAGCGCCTCGAACGCCGTCTCCAATGTGATCGGAGGACCGCTAAAGCAGCACAATTATTGGTTAGTGCAACATAAGCTTTTTCTAAAGTTGCTGCAATATCTTCACACATACGCTGGTTGAGTTGCAGCTGCTGGTTGTGCTGATCCGAAGCCTCCGAATCCTCCTGTTGCCGCGGGTTGCTGCGTTCCGAAGCCTCCGAAGCCGAAAACTGTAGGCGCAGGCGTCGATGTGGTTGCGCCAAAGAGACTAGGGGCAGCAGGAGCTGGAGCAGTCGACGCGCCGAAGTTAAAGCCTGTGGAGGGAGTAGTAGAGGCAGGTGTCGCGCCGAAGCTGAAGCCAGAGGAGGCTGCAGGCGCGGCTGGCGTAGCGCCAAAGCTGAAGCTACTAGACGCAGCAGGGGCAGCTGGAGTCCCACCGAAGCTAAAGCCGCTGGAGGCCGCTGGGGCCGCAGACGTCGCACCGAAACTGAAGCCCGAGGAGGCTGCGGGAGCGGCTGGTGTGGCGCCGAAGCTGAAGCCTGTAAACAGAAGAGAACTTGACGGTGAGGTTCCTATAGAGAGAGGGTGCGGAGAGGCCGTGACGTACCGGAGGAGGCGGCGGGCGCCGCGGCGGTGGCACCGAACGAGAAGGCCATGGGGACTGGATGGTGTTTTGCAACATACAGTCCACACCAATTTGATGTTCGTACATATTAAATTTGTTTTATTTTGTTTTTCCAGCTAAATCAGAAACAAAATTAAAAATAATACTAATTCAGGAAAAATCATTATACCGGCAGTTGGGTCATACATATGTAGACGTTGCTAGGAGCCAGCTAAGTTAAGAGGTATTCCGGTTTGCAGTTCCCCTTCAGTGAAGACGAATCTACTCTCAACCTACTACACTGTCGTAAGGAACAGAAGCGTATGTGTACATACGTATGTATCGCATCATCGATAGTGCGGCCCGGACCGGGACCAGAGTCGCGCGAAATAAAACCTCGTTATCTGCTCAAATGAGGTTAAATAATGAGCTTATCTAAACATCAAGCCCTTTGTATTCTGATTGGCTCGGGGGCGGGGCAAAGGGAGAAACTTACAAACCACAAATTCTGACTTCGGGGACGAACGCAATGGCGGGACAAGCGCGAATGAGCGTCGAACTCCAGGAGTCTGTCAATAGAACGTATGCAAAGGCCTCTAGCATTCGTCCCAAGAACACGCTGCGGGCGTACAACAGCCGCCAGCAAGAGTTTTTGAAGTGGTGCTCTGCAAAAGGCCAGCATTTCGCGACTTAAAACACGCACTACCGTGACGGGAGAAAAGCTTCATTTGTTTTTGGACGAATGCGTCATTGGTCGCACGAAATGACACAAGAACGGGCAAGCAAATGCTGCATGTGGTATAGCGATTCGCCTCGGAAGGGATTCGCGCCGCGTCGTAGCGTGGGTCGATACCCGTCGCCGTCGCCGTTCAAGGATTCGCCGGGACCGGCCCGACCAATCGGCGCAGGTGGCGATGGCTACAGTGACGACGGTGTGTCAAGATGGTGTACACTACACAAGACGAAGGCATCGACTGGTCGCAGCCGTCGCGATTGGACGCATGGTAAGGTCCGGGCTGATTTTACTTGATTTTTGCATATATATATTGATCATAGGGCAAAAGATTAGAAGAGAGTATTGGCCTTTTGGCCTAAACAATACAGAGCTGAATTTTCCGTGAAGCACACAAGTGTTCAAGCATCGAGGTAAGTACCTTACACTTAATAGCTTTACAGGGTATGCCTACCAGCGAACAGCGACCTTCCTGAAGTTAACGTTCGTTTCTGGTAAGGCCAAGAGACTAGTAGTGGGACTGTATTTTGGTTATTTCCCTAATTGAGGGGAACTCGGGTATCGTATTCCCGATTGTAGTGGTTTGAGTATTGAGAGTATACTCCTGACAACTTACTGCCTGAGTTAATATCGGGCACCCCCGTACAAGAGTCGAAAGAGACTAGGCAACCTTCCGCTGTTGGTGCCACGGGGTTAAAGAGAGAGAGAGAGGATAGACGTACAGGCGACGCTCGTGCCTGCTACGTTTGTGTGTGAGGCCTACTTACGCTAAGGTAATCGAGGGAAGTGTCGGCTCAGGGTGCTGGGTCGGATTTGGTTCCTTCAGATTCGCCCATAATATTCACCGACCCTTGTGGAAGGCGTAGTGTTGTGTGCAGAGGCTATCTACATGTCTTGCGATAGATAGAAATTAGTGATTCCCTACATCACATGCACGGCAGAATGCAATCGGCAGATCTACTGTAAACAGCTACGTGGCGGCAATGGTGGACCTGTGGAAGCAACAGGCGCGAGCCAATATTACACAACTACCAAGCAAATCCGGCGCATATCAAACGTTTTCTAGGGTAATGCGCGCGAGCCAGGGACGCGACTTCGTAACTTGCTAGTGTTTCTACTTAGTCACTACGCACAATGCGAGGCGAGGCCTCTCGGAAGATGGAGCTGGCCGATATTCACTCAGTCAACTTGGAAAATGAAGGGTATAGTCCTTGCCGAGCGGTGGTACTGGTAATGCGGCAATGCAAAACTAACCAAGTCGGTCGTATTGAAGTTGGTGCGTTCTTGCGGAACAAGTCCGTGGAGTTATGTCCTCAATAATTAATGGCGTTTTTTTCTTTTGGCGTTGGCATGTCGATCGCGAACCGTTTCCATATTTAACTTCTTCCGAACTGTGATATCCGCTTAAATTGCTATAAACCGGGAAGGACCCGACTGTGCAGATATCTTATCAAGTTCATCGAGAAGAAATTACAGCTGCTTTGAAATGTGCTGGTATTCACAGCAAAGCAAAACACACATTGGAAGAGGATCTGGTGCACGAATGGCCGATCTCGCGGGCGCAAGTGAGGCACAAATTAGACGCTTTGGCCGCTGGAATAACCAAATTATGGAAAAGTGTTACCTGACATAACTCCCCCGCGAAGCGATGCAAACACTGGCAGGATTTGAACCGGCGACTGGCAGCTACTTTCTTGCTCGTGCGCACGTAGATCCCCCATTGTGTCTTCAAAGTCAAATTTCCCCCAGGTAGAAACATGGCAATGTGCACTCAATGACTGCAGCTGCGAGCGAACAATTGCTGCCGGAGGATTCTTAGAGCTGCTGCGGTACCTGAGGGTTGTTCTTCTTCAAGATGCTGTCTTTATGAGTGATTGGATGCCTATCCTTTTTGGCAGCATCCACTCTTTCAATCGCATGAATTTCAGAAATACAAGTGCGGGGCAAAAGAGATCGTGAGCAAAATGGATGACCCTGCGAAGTAGCGGCTACAAAAAGCAATGCCAGTTTTACAGGCAACACTGGACGGTGTACATCATGATCTTAAAATGTCATTGCAAAAAATGGGGAGCTCGCTGCAGGTACTTGAAAACAATATGGAAGGCGTAATGCAGGCATTTATCCCGCTCTCGAGTGGCACTACTGTTCTGCAGGTTAAGCTCGTCCCACCCGGAAGTACTACCGCTATTTCAACGGCTTCTACATCATCTACTACTTCTTCCGCGGCTACTACGGCCTCTGCGGCAGCAGTGATTGAGACAGGCAAGACCCCCACCGCTCTGGATGGACATTCTATTAGCTACACTTTGAGCCGCAGTTTGGTATCTGTGAACGATTTGTGGAAGGAGTGGGCGGTTAGCTTGAATGATGGCCCACCAGTAAGCGCTTTGGAGGAAAAATACGGGACTAAGTGGTGCAGTTCAGACGAGCGAAGGTTTTTCAATCGTCGTCGTCGAGTCATTACGCTCGTGAAGGAGCTTAACGTTGAGCTAATGACTACCGGAGCTAAAGACGAAAGCGCGGCGATTGAGCAGGTTGTTGATGCACTTGAATCAGCTCGGATAGCGCGAAAGAAGACATTGAACTGGATTTCGAAAGTTCCCGAAGTATTCAAAGACCTGGTGATGGCAGCACTTCAAATTAAACCTCCGACGCCTTGCTCGAGCAACAAGATCACAGAGCGCGAACACAAGAACCAGACCTAGTGCTTGCATAATGAAAAATGCCGTTCTACTTGAAAGTTCTTTTCTTTTCCTATTCTGCGCAACAAAGATTTGAAAACTAATAGCGGCATTCAAGCGTGTATTACTTGCTTTACGACAGCTACAGCAGAGCTTGGTGAAATTACCAACAATTTCCCGTTAGTGCTGAGACGATACGTACCGCAGTGTACGAAGCGATACCGCTTTAGACCATTCCATTACCGCAGTTTGGCGATGAGATACCACAGTGTGCCATTACGGTACCGCAGTGTACCATAAAGGTACCGCAGTGTGTCATACAGGCACCTAATTGTTACATTGCGGTAGGTGTCACCGTGTTATATTGCGGTAGGCACCGCACTTTTCGATATATACAACTTGAGTATTTTGCTACCAGTCATAGCATTTTATTCCATATAAAAGAAAATGAAACAAAATGAATCAAGTCATAGCATGATATGTTGAAGAGAATGAAGAAGAAAAAGAATCCTAACTTGCTACTTGCACTTACAGCGACAAGAGGTCGTTGTATAGCTTAGAACTGTATGCGGCTGCCTTCTTGACGTTAAGATCGCCGGATGACCTCGGGCATCAAGTCCTCAATCGAATCGGGCTTTTCATCTGCAATTGATCCAGAAACCACAGTCATGTAATGCAGCACGTAGAGTCCACAATCCGTGCTGTTCGTTTGCTGTGGCGTCGTGTTGTGCACGAACGTGCTCCACAAATACGCAGATTGCGATCCAAACTTCCTCTCGTGAACCTTCGTGAGAAGCTTGTGCAAAACATCAAAAACATAGTTGGCGCTATGCGCTTTCTGCATCGAGTTGACGTGGTACACTTTGGTGGGCTCGTCACCCATCGGGTTTCCAATCACGAGGAACTCCAGTGGTTCCGGCCACACACTGGGAGGAGGACGTACTTGTATGCCATCCAGTCAAACTGCGCGCACAAATCATCAAACAATCGCCGTTTCTTGTGTGGATTGCGGGTAAATCTTGCTATCTCCATGGCTGCGTACATTCCTGTCCCACATGCGCAAACCAATCCATCTACCCGAGGCATCATCTGGAAGATAAAGTAGTCCAGCACTGTTGCTGTGAGCAAGCTGTCCGTCAGCACGCTATCCAAATCATCTTGGTACACGTAAACAATTCTGTTCTCGTCCGGATCGTTGCTATCTTTCCAGACGAAGATAACCATGTCTTTCGGGACTCTCTTCCTGAAGAACATCAGAGGCACCTCCTTTTCTTTTAGCCGGGGTCGTGTCTTCCTCATAGAGACTGCCTTCCGAGCTCACATTTTCAGCACTACATTCTTCCCTGCTTTCCACCACACCACATGCACCTCTGTTACTACTGACAGATCCACTGTTGTCCCCTTTACCATCGTGGTTGCCCTGAGATTGCCGCAGCCGTTTGGGCCGATGTGGAGGTGTGGAAAGTTTCGATTTCTTGGACTCAACAAGGAAGGAGATAAGGTGTTTGAGAGCTCAGTGTGGAGCACTTGGGCTGCTTATCTGAGCAAGCGTGAGATTGACCCAGACCCGGACCTAGTCATGTTTTCGATACTGAGAGACCAATTCGGAAGTGAAGCTTTGGCGAACATTGTTACGAAGGCGAAGCAGGTTGAGAGTAACCGTCTAAATGATCAGTGGGTAGATATTTTCCTTGTAGAACCTCTTGAACTCAGATTTCACTTGCAAGCTGGCCAGGCCTCCAAAAGGGAACATTGCGTCGACTGCGCGGGGGTCTTTCTTTTCAACAATCCATTTTTTAAATTGCCACTCCTGTAAATCGTCGACAATTCCGGGCTTGCTTGCATAGTGTCGAGATTTCGAGGTGACAAACATCCGTGCCAGATCCTCAACTCCGTAACGTTTCTCCAGCGCCGTGATAGGTTGGAATTTATCTCGGTTGCTCTTGAAGCTGTTTAATCTTTGCACATAAGCTACCCACGTGCTTAATGGGCCCGGGCTCTCTAAAATCTTACTGTCCTTCTCGTTCAGTTTGAGAAGGTTAAAAACGTCATCGGAGCTTTGTGCATTCGCCCGCCAAATATCCAGCTGCAGCTTCTCCGCGACCTCTTTGGAACGCAGACGCTACTTCTTCCGTTTTTTTCTTAAAAGCTAATGGTTTTTGAGAAGACACTATTATTAGGAGTGGCAGCTCCGACAACCTCATTGGACAAAACGCCGTCAGAACCTCTTTAAAAATTGGGAAAAAGCATACTTCTATGCATATAGTATCTTGGAATCCAAGAGATGTGGCCCACACCAAAATAGCGGGAAGCCTCTCTAATATAATAATTAATAGTACTTCGTATTAGCTTGTCCAGATATAAAATCGTATTATCGTGCAAAAGAAGTAATTTAAAACCGGTCGAGATGGTTGAGGACTTCTCTTTTGCTCCCAAACCAAAATTTCCATCTTTGGGCTTACATAAACAACGCCTACCACGCCTAAGGGCTGGTCGCACTGGCCGATCTGGGCCTAGAATTTGTCTCGACAATGTTGAACTATTCCTCGTCTTCCCCTTCTTCCTCTCCGTCCTCTTCAGCATCAGACTCCTCATCGCCCTCACTTTCACTCTCACTGTCGTCATCGTACTCTTCTTCATCCTCCTCATCTGCATCATCGGCCTGTAGCGCCTGCTTAATCCTCGCGTCAAACTTTTCCTCCTTCTCGTGCATTCGACTCACCGCCGCCGTCTTACTACGACGCGATGAAAGCTCACGACGTGCAGGCGCAGCAACTGGTTCGGCTTCGTCTTCTTCGTCGCTCTCACTGTCACTCGAATCTGACGATCCTGACGAAACATACCGCGCGTTGCGTCTCCGTTGCGCCTTCTTCTGCTTCTTCAGCCACTTCTCATGGTCCTCACTGGCCTTCTCCAGCACTTTATGTAGCACTTCTTCCCTTTCCTTGACCAGATCATGAGCCCACGCCTGGTCCTGCTTCAGCGCAGCCTGCTGCTCCTCACTTTGCTCACTGCTTTGCTCCGAATAACTAGCCGACGTGCGCTTCAACACCGCCTCCGCACTTCTCAGCAATCCCTTCTGAGCCTCGAAACACGACGACGTGATCTCCTGCAGCAAATACTTGAACAAGGCAGCCGATCGCTGCTCGTCCAGCGTGACTTCGACCCACGCGATCATCTTGAGAAGCGCCTTCTGTCTCGTAACAACCACGTCCTGGTGGATCGAGGGCGTCGCAGCCACTTTGTCCAGCGCCAACATCTCCAGACAAATCGTGATTCCAATGCGGTTGTGGTGAGCGCAGCGTCGTCTCTGAGGCTTCTTCGCTCGCTTCTTCCTCGTCTGGACTGCAGCTTCTTCTTCCTGTTCATTGTGACTCAGCAGATGCATGACGTACTTGGAACACGCGCCCAGATCGAGCATCTCGTCGCTCTCCATCTCCAGTTTCTCCATCGACTTCTGGATCAAGTGCGTGGCCGCCTCCTCCAGCAACATACAGTTGGCCGACGTTGCCATGACGAACGCAGGGAAAAAGATACTCAGCAGCTGCAGAGAGCGGGACTGGAAGCCATGTTCGCTCTGCTGCTGCACCTTCTGGAGCTTCGGACTGAAGTACGTCTCCAGCAGAATAGCCAGCACCGTGATGTTGTCGATGCGGTTCATCATGAACAGGCGACAGAAGCCTTCCACGATGGTGCTCTGGAGATCCACGTCGTCCACAGAGATGAGCTGCCCCAGACCAACGAAGATCGTGTCCAGATCCAGCTTCTCGACGTTCACGACTGGCACCGCTTCGCCGTCTTCCTCCATCTCTTCGTCTTGCTCTTTGTTCTTTTCGTTATCCTGATCATCGTTCTTGTCGCCTTCCTTGCTGTTCTCTTGACTCTCCTTGGCACCTTCGTCTTTGTCTTCTTTGCTAGCGTTTGCTTGCTTCGAACTGAAAACATGCGGCTGGAGGTTGGTGAAGCTGAAGGCCATGTCCAAGATGGACTGCACGCACGTGTGCTTGACCTCGCTCTCCTCTTCTGGGTTGTTCAACGCGCGCCAAAACACAATCAGATACCGCTCAGCGAGACGCTTATCCAGCAGACAGAACAGCCCCAGATTCTCCAGTCCAGCCTCACGCAGCGCAGGTACGTCGCTGTCGATCGCAGGCAGAATGTAGCGACTCATCCCGTCCACGATCGGATCACTCAGGTTGTGCGACGTGAGCTTCAGTAGCTGGGCCACGATCTCGAGACATCGCAGCCAACTCAGCACTCTCGGGTCCTGCAGCAGCGCTTCCAACGCCACCATCTCCGTCTGCACCTTGTTGTACTCTTCCGAGTCGAAATCGAGCGTCTCGAGATGCTTTTCCAGCTCTTCGAACTTGGCCTCCGCAGCTTCACGGTCTTCCTCGCTCAATTTATGCAACTGCGGGCCGAAGCTGAGGCCTGCAGCCTCGTCCTCGGTCAAAGCTTCTTGCTGGGACGCAGGAACCTCCTGGTCTTCTTGCTGCGACGCCGATACATCCTGATTCCCCACCTCCACCGAGTCGTACATGTCCGAGATGACTTCAGCCACAACCTGGATAAACTCCTGCTCGGAGCTTCCCGAGTACACAAAAGCCATGAGCTCCATGATTCCCTTGATCAGCTGGCTATCCGTGTCCAACTCACGCAGTAATTTCTCTACAAATACATCGCAATAAACAGCGTATAAGTCAAGATACATTCACAAAAAATGAGCTTAGTGAGAGTGTCATAACGTACGCAAGGCACCCAGCAGGTTACGGCGTCCAAACTCGTCCTGGAAGTCCAGCAAATGACCGAATTCCAGCAGCTGCTGGGCGATAAACAGCACGTCGCTCTCGGCTTTGCACGTGGCCACCAGCATCTTGCTGAAATCCGACACATTCGGCACTAACGCCGCAGCCTTGTCCGGATCGTTGTCAATCTTCTGGTAGTAGTAGCACTGCTCTCTCCAGAAGAAAATGCTCTCAGCATTGAACGCGTCGCTGTTCTGCGACATCATATCCAGCGCGTTGAACTTGACGACGCCTTCCTTCTCCAGCAGCGCTCGTGGTTGCTCCGAGAAGTGTTTCAACAGCAGACGAGAGACCTTGGAGCCGATCTCAGGATACTGGTCGATATCCAGCGCCTTGAGCAGCGACACAGGAGAAGAATCACACTCTGGGAACCACTTCTTCAACACCATTTGCTCGCACGCTCTCCGCACACGCGCAGCTCGGTCCTGTAGCCCTTGATCCAGTAGATGGGCGCGGTCGCTGATAGGGATTTCCTCCAGAGGCATGGAGCTGCCGATCGTGCGGAAGGCGGCGAAGCGTACGTCCTCGTTGGCATCGCGGATTCGGACCAGAAGATCCTGGTACAATTGCTTGGATATGGTCAAGTTGAGCAGCGCTGCTTTACGTACATCCCTGTCATCAAAACCTCTGTTAACTAATGTTTGTTAAAATATTAAATTGTAGAGGTTGCAACTCACTTGGACGGGTCAGACACCATGAGCTTCCTCAGCTCTTGAGCCACCTCGTCGTCTTCATCTTCCACTGGATTCTGGAGGTTCTTAAGCCCGTAGATGCTCTGGATCCGAACAGATGTTAACTTGTCGTTCAGTCTCTTCAGCATTGTCGCTTTCAGCTGCGTTTCGAGCTCTTCCCTGCAATAATTTCAGTTAGTAACCGTCTTAACAGGTTAATACCTTCATCTGATGCCTCTTACTCGATGTATTCGAGGCGGTTGACTACGATCTGCAGCATGTGGCAGGCTCGGATTCTTACGGTGCGGTCCTCGGCCTTGGTGGCGTCCATGAGGCGCTTGAGAAGCTCCAGACGCAGCTCTTCTTTGCCCTTGAGCTCCTTGCTCTTGTTTCTCTTACGACGTAGGAATTCGCCCACCAACGAGGCCACAGCAAGCAGCACTACGTCACTCACTTTAGGAGCGACCAACACTCTAGCCATAGCCAGCCAGATCTCGTCCAGAAAGAGCACAAAGGCCTCCTCCACTACACCGCGTTTACCGTCCTTTACTTCGTCATTGAAGAGCGAATTAAGACGCCGCACGGCAGGGACAAGCGTCCGCTGATGCGCCACGCCTGAAGGGTTACAAAGGTACCCGCTCGCCTCCACCGCCTGCAGCTGGACGTCCTGGAAGACCTCGCGCAGCGTCAACGTCCATTCCGCGCGCTCCATATTCAAAAAAACCGTTTGACCGACCAACACTCTGTCATGCTGTGTTTTCATGTGTAAATATGGTGGTTTGTATTTCGAAAGAGGTTCATTCAGCTGCAATAGACATGTATTTAGTGACAATAGCAAAAGAGGGAGACAATAATTCACCAGATACACAAATTATACCACAGTCTTTCTTCCATTCTCAGTTAATGAAAGAGAACCCGGATCCATTTCAAACTGTACCATGGGCGGCTTCGGCTTCGGGCTGTTGACGGACGTGCAGATGCTGGGCTTCTACGAGGCTCAGCACACGCAAAACCGCAAGCCTTTCCTGGCCTACGTGCTGCAGGTCTGCACTGCCAACTCGCACTTCCTCGTGTACCGTCGATACTCTCAGATCGCGTCTCTAGCTGCCAAGCTTCACTTCCATCCTCCAGTGGGTCTTCCTCCTAAGTACGCGCTTCAGGTGTTCCCGTTATCGGACGCACAGTTACAACAGCGATTCAACGGTCTTCAGAGCTTCCTACGCGAAGTCGTGGCTCATCTATCGCGGCAACACGCGGCTGGAATGCACCACGACACGAGCTCCAGTGCCGGTCTAGACATGCAGATTTTCTGCGATTTTGTAGCCCACCACCGCAACCGACCGCCTAAACCTGTGAAAGGCGATCTGCCCGATTGGGCTAAACCCACAGTAGAGACCACGACGTGGGCAGACGCAGACAGCGTCACAGACAGTGAAGACGTAGGTGTCGAGAGCGACAGCTCAGACCAGGAGCTTCTGGAACAGGAAGACACTAGTGATGTGTCCACACAATTCAGAAATGAAGTACTACAAGCGGAGGGCAATCTCAGTGCGTTGTGGCACTGTGTACGGGCCTATATGCAGGCTACAAGCGCGTGGTGGGGGGCGACCTCGGCTGTCCTGGACGAGTATAAACGAGTGGCTGATATGTCGCTATTTGCTGATGGAAAGGGAGAAAATGATGACAATACACACGCAGCACGACTCGTTAAGGCTCTGACGCAGTTGCTGGAGTCTGTCCAGCCAGAATTCGAGAAGAAATGTGAGGACGCAGTGCTGAGTCCGTTGGGAACGTTGAGTCACGAGGTGCTACCGGAGATTAAACACACGTACTGGACACGACACAACCGTGTGGAGTACGAGAGCGCAGCTCAGGCCCGTCGTCTGCAGCAGGAGAGGGAGAGTTTACAGACCAAGCTGCGTACAGACGTCCAGAGCAGTATGACAGCACTAGTGGCGCTGCAGAACGAGATGCTGGCTGCTTTACATGATCGACTGCACGGCTTTGAGCGGGTGCAACGTATGCCTCGACAACGCAGCAAGTCGCAGCCAGTTTTAAACCGAAGAAACAGTCGACGGGGCAGCGGTATCACAATTTCTCTCACCACTATGAAGTCTCCATCTCAGGTAAACGATCAAGATGACGCAGTAAATGGAGATGAAAGCCGGGAGATGCAGACATCGACCGTCTTTGTTGAAGAAGTGAATGGCAACGAAAGCGACGATGAGGAAGGCAGCGCTGAAGACGAAGCACAAGTGGAAGAATTCCACGAGGACGAAGATACAGCAGCTCAACAAGAAGAACCAAGCACCTGTATGTGGGTATGGGGTCGTCCTCCTAGTCTCGAAGGTGGGACTCCTCTGGTGCTTCGGCCCAAGCAAGTGGCGCTGGTTAATGGCCAGCCGATCGTCCAAGTGGCTTGTGGAGGCGAGCACTTGCTGTATCTCACGTCCACTGGAGATGTCTACAGCTACGGCGACAACGAAGACAAGAAGGTCGCCTCCGTCACCATCGCGACCACAACCTCCACGTCCGTAAACAACGAGTCGCCGCGAGTCGCCTCAACGTCCTCGTTCCTCTCTCCTCATCTCGTGGAAGAACTTGCATTGGAGAAAGCTCTTCACCGTACGACTATCGCGATGGTAGCGTGTGGCGCGCAGCATTCGCTTGCGATCACCGATGCTGGTGAGCTGTACACTTGGGGAAGTGGCGAAGACGGACGACTAGGACACGGAGATATGCGGGATCGAGCTGTGCCCCGTAAGGTCATGAGTTTACTACGTCAAAGTGTGGTAAGTGCGAGCTGTGGTGGGGCTCACACGGCTGTATTGACTGCGAAAGGCTCTGTGTTTACCTTCGGACGAGGACGCAATGGGCGCTTGGGTCTGGGAGACAATAAATGGCGCGATACGCCGCACCAGATCGTGGGATTCCCGCAAGGAACGCTCGTCTCTCACGTGGTATGTGGATGGAACTTTACAGCCGCGTTGGATCGACAAGGCAACGTCTTCACGTGGGGTAAGACCGGTGAAGGACAGTGTGGCTTAGGATATGTGGACAGAGATCAAGTGGTGCCTCGCTATGTGGAGAAACTCCGAGAAGTGGCTGCATCTCGTGTAGTCGACGTGGCGTGTGGATACACGCATACAGTTGTGTTGACAGCCAGTGGGGAGTTGTATTCCTGGGGGTTGGGCGAGTATGGGCAACTAGGAACAGGCGACGTGTATCAGCCGCTGCCTGCGCGTGTTCAACTGCCTCCAGACGCTTTGTGTGCTCCTGACCAACTCGCACGCGTCTATTGCGGCGCCTTCCACTCCATCGCAACGACAGAGAAGCGTGTCATGTTTGCGTGGGGGCTGAACTCGTACGGCGCCTGCGGTCTTGGTCATACTGCGAATAAAGATAAACCCGAGCGTATCGACTGTTTCTCGTCGCAAACGGAGCTCGTAATGGCGTGTGGACACAAGTATACCATCGCTTTGGAGGTGCATCCGTCGCTGTATGGCCACTCGTCGTCGCACACGATGATACAAACTGATAATAACCTGGAGATGCCTCGAGCGTCAGGGCAAGTGTCAGAAGGCAGCGAGGCAAGCGAAGACGACCCGTATAACGGCCGTGTATCGCCCTCGCCTCCACGTCGTCATCGTCGAGGCACGCCGCCCACTCTGGCTCTAGATCTGGGGCATCTGCCACGTGAAGCCATCCACGAGAAAGAAGAAGAGCTGCGACGTGCTAAGAAACTCTGGCGAACTCGCATTCTTCGTGACTGGGAGGAGAACAAAGACACGCTATTGGCTCATTCGCTATGGCGACAAGGCATTCCTCCGTCCATTCGAGCACGTGTGTGGCCTATGGCGATTGGCAACAAGCTGAAAATCACTCCAGAAATGTTCAAGATTTACCGTCGACGTGCTGCGGCGTACAAGAAAGACCGGGCGATGAAGGAGGACACCGTAGACGGCGGTCGAGAGCACACTTTAGCGCTAATTGACACCGATCTGCCGCGTACGTTCCCGTCGCTCAAGTTATTCGACGCTAGCGGCCCTTACTACGCCTTTTTACTGGAAGTTCTGGAGACTTACGCCTGCTATCGCCCCGATCTTGGCTACATTCAAGGCATGTCGTACTTAGCGGCTATGCTGTGTCTGCACATGCCTCAAGACCGCTATCTGGCCTTCCAGTGCCTCGCCAACCTCATGGTGAACGAGCATCTCTTCACCTTCTACTTGCTGGACGCCGATCTGGCGAGTGTCTACTATACGCTGTTCGACGCCTTTTTACACTCCCGATTACCACACTTGCACGCTCATTTAAGGGACGTGGGCGTGTTCTCCTGCTCCATGTACCTCATGAACTGGCTGCAGACGCTGTTTCTTCAGGTTTTACCGCTGGAATCAGCGGCGCGGGTGTTCGATAACTTTTTACTGGACGGTACAGTGTTTCTATTCCGCACGGCGATGGCGATTCACGAGCTCTTAGGACCGCAATTGATGCAGGCGGACATGGACGTGGTGCTGCCCATGCTGCAGCATAACGTCATGTACCAGGAGGTGTGGGACCTGCGCGTGTCCGAGCAAAATCTGTTCGATACCGTTGCGACGATCGCTGTTCCTAGCCACATTTACTCGGCACTGGACCGGGTGGTGAACGACGTTTTCTTCTACGAGAAACGGGAAGATCCTGATAGTATTGGAGGCAACAAGATGATGGCGTTCGCTAGTGGGGGCCAGAGTGTTGGTATTGGGCACGTTAAGCATGAGCGACGGCGGATGTATGCTATCAGCGATGCTCTGAACGGTGTACTGGGCGGGTTTTAAGGTTGGGTATATGTAGTACAGTAGGTGCGGTAAAGACGTAGGATATTGTCAGGTTAAGTGAGACCCAAGGCTTGGCTATATGCTGCAGTTGTCAGTGGGTTCAATGACACTGACTGGGTTCGATGATAACGCATAGAGATTGAGGATCGTCAAGAAGTTTCCACCTTTTGTAGTTCACAAGCAGAGAGATCCATTGCCACTCCGTGCATCTCTTGATCATAGAAGACTAGTGCTGGCACATCAGAGAGCATTCGTATGTGCCATCATAGCCGGCAGTGGCAAGTTTTGGGCCGCTGTACCTCATAATGAGGTCCTCATTTGAAGCCATGCGCGTCTCCAGCGCCCCCTCATGCTCTAATGGATAAATCCGCCGTCGCCAACATGTCATCCGCGCGCTGAACTGTTGTAATCGGGCATCCCGACACTCGCCTGCTCCGATTGCATCGCTGAATTCGAAGCCCTGACTCCAATATGAGCATATTATATGACACTGACGAAACGTAAAGTATGACTACTACATAGTACAGTATGTATCTTTCGGCGGTGAGACGTTTAGATTGGACGGTGAAACGGCGCGCACTTCAACATCGTCCTTTTTATGTTATGATCGCGCTTTTCAATTGGACGTCGACTCTTGCAGTTTTTTGGGCGATGGAAGCACCTTCACTATTCGGTGAGGCTTAGCGCTGTGTCCTTTGAGGAGGTCGCTCGTCCCATGTCGTTTTTTGGTAATGACTTGAGACTTCTCGTGTTATTTGGAAGGTAAGACCGTGCTGCTCAGTATTGACGGTGTATCATACCGCTGCGGAGACCAACAACTGTGAGTCAGGCTGCTTTGCTGCGTGCTGAGGTGCGCAATGGCGGTTATGTGATCCCTTGAAAATTGCACGGGGAACCATCTCTGACGATTCCTTGCACCAAACGCAGATATTTTGGTTACACGCCATGATCGTGCGACGCAGGCTGCGTGTTACTTCAGTATTGGATAGTCACACAGATTCGTAGCTCGACACTTTGCATATTCTGAGCAAATGGTGTGAACTATTCACTGTTCACTGAACAGTTTAATGCACTTCTTGTGGCATACATAGAAATAATTAAACTTGACCTAGCACATAAAGCATATGCAGCTTTTGATACCACTTCAACCTGATTAGTTCTTGTTGTCTGCTGGCAAGTGTCCTCACTCTTCGTCGAGCTTCTATTGTATTCCTTCACCCGCACCTCCGGCTCGATCCTCTGACTCCTTCGCTGTTGTTCTCGATAAGCTTTGTTGAATAATGAAGGCTGTTGCTATCTATGATTGTATTTAGTTTGTTTGTGTGGGTATTTACACTATGTTCAGTCGATTTGTATGTGGGTGGAATCTCTACTAACTACGTTGGGGGTCTGCTAGCCGTAATGGGCCGAGCACGGCTGAGAATACTTAGACTCGCAGCTCAAAGGTGTCACAGGGGCTGTGACTGTTCTGGGACTCGAACTTCATGGTCACTGGCACTGCGGGTACAGCAGCCTTAACAGCCGAGTTCTTTGCTGCCACGGTGAGGCTGTAGTGCAGTCGACAGAGTCCCTTGATCTGGCCGTTCTTGTTGCAGTCCGGCAGGCGGCACAACCGAGCGCCGCCGTGCAGCTTGCAAAGTCCCTTAGACTGAGCCGATTTCTGGCAACCTGTGACTGAGCAGCGACGGCCACCGCCGTGGGCGATGCAGTGACCTCCGCCCTGGTCGCTGATCTCGCAGCCGGGTGTCGTACACCGCCGGCCTCCGCCGTGGGCCTTGCACAGGCCACGCGACCGGATGCCCTTGGTACAGCCAGGCATACGGCAGATACGAGAGGCTGGCTTCTTGTTCTGCATACGCGAAGGGCGATTAGTGCGTCGATAGCCACGACGACCGGCCGTTGGCGACGTAAAGAACATGGAGCTGTGGTGAACGCCAAACGCAGTGTTGACGCGAACTTTGGGGTCGTTCAACATGGGGAAGAGGGTTGTGTTGCGTGTTGCACTTGTGTGGCTAATGGGGAACGTTGGCACGCGTAGAGCAGCCGCCATATTGGGCGAGATGGATCCTAGAGACGCTGACGGAATGCTGCCTCGACGCAGAGTGCTGGTAATCTGTGGAGTTGAAGGAGCTGAGGCAAGTGCCGAGGTGGGTGGCGTCACCACGGGGTTGAAAAGGGTGCAGGTGCTGCTCATGTCGTAACCCTTGAGGTCGTTGGGAACCGGGAGACCCTGGTCCTGTGGGCCGGGGGTCATGATCTCCTGAAAGATTTCGTCTAGAATCTCCTCGTCGCTTAGAGCCTGGTTGATGCTGCTGCATAACGCTGGGTGCATGTTTGCGGTCGCATAAGGTGCCTGTGTCTGCTGGTACGGAGCTGTTGCCTGCGTTTCTTGCTGGAAAAGCATGAACGTGTACTCTGAGTCCTCAGAGGAGCTGGATCTCCAGTCTGTGGGGGGCATGGAATGTGACATCGCTCGACTGTTTGTCGGCTTTTCTTGAAATGCTAAAGTGAGCTTGAACTCTGGACTTAGGACCGAGATAGTGGAATGAGAAGTGATCGTCGTCCAGAATCGATCGAGTCGAGGGTCGGATGAGCAGGCGAGATATACATACGCACGCACTTATGGCTACTTTTCTTCTATTATGCCGGCGGTTTCCCTCATAACGGCCAGCATTTCGCTTTGTAGAAGCTCCAAGGATTCCCAGCGATCACTGCTGACGGTCGGCCATCGATCTAGAGTTGCCCGCTACGAGGCTTTGGCTTTCGAGACCCGCTACGCTGAAGCATTGAGATCGCTCTAGTGGCGCAATAAGGCCACAAATGCTGCACGTTCTGCTAGTTCCGACGTCATTGGACTCTGGCCGATTTTCTGCTGGCGACATGCAAGAAAAGCGCTAGTTGCGTTTGCCTGGACACGATGGCACCAACGGAGCTAAGGACCGGCGCGCTGTCATCTTGAAGCAGTAGAATGAGGCTCAATGTGCACAGCCTTTGTCTATTGACTAGCATTAGAGCTGTAATTGTTCTTCCACCGCCATTGTGCTGGCTCCGAACTGACTACCACGGAGACGTAATGCTCGCTAGAATCATGCCGCAGGTAACGGGGACGTATAGAGTCCCACACGTTCGAGTACTCTGTCTTGAACCAAGACTTTTGATCGCTGGATTCGAAAGCACGCAGAATTCTCTCCACTGACACTTCACTATGAGGTGTTCTGGACTGCATTTCGCACCGAATAAAGTCACACGTAGCAGCGGTATATACGCTACAAATGGCTCGGAGTATCCACTCACACTTGGTGGTCTCCGTAGCAATGCAATATAAAAATCTTAGCAAACACGGTCTCAGCTTCCAACTTGCATGAACAATTTCAGTAAAAAGATATCAAAGCGACATGAGACGACGTGTCATTTCCTTAGTCTTAGGACGAACTCAGACGCCACCGAACGAGGAGAGTTTACAGTAACTTATTATACTTCGACAGCAGTGCCCCAATGCTGCAACTGAGTTCCGCCCTGCAACTCTACGAACTGCCAAACTGCCGCCTGCTGGGCGTCCAATGGGAAAGCTCGAACTAGCAGAAAAAAGACGACGTTGAAGTGAGCGCCGTTTCACCATCCAATCCACGACTCGCCGCAGAAAAGATACATATAATTTACGTTTCGTCACGCCGGACTAAGCCAAGCGGTTTTTGAGGCCCGTTGAGTAGCAGTTACGTTAGTTAGCTTTACTCTGTGGTATATCGGAATTCGGCGTTGCGTCTCGACTCGAGACTCTCGAGTGCCTGACTGGCACCGCAGTGTCGGAATGCGCGATCACCAACGGTCCAGCGTGAGGGTGAGGCAGATGATATGGTGGCGACAGCAGATTTATCCATGAGAGGGCGCTGGAGACGCGGCTCCAAGGGTGCAAGCGTTTCGCTCCGGGGCGCAAATGAGGTGGCGCACCAAACATGTCCAGCTTCGTGTCCCATATCAAGGCTGGCCGCCTGGCAGAAAGCAGTCAGAAAAGATGTAGACGCAAGCGCTACTGCTTCTGATGTGCCAGCTCAAATGATCTCTCCACATAACGCTATCATCAGGAAGAGATGCTTGATAGTAAACCCGTGCCCTTCTCCTCAAAAGCTGAATATGCGCTGTAACCTTTCGTGCTCCAAATAGTATCACGCTGCAAGGACCACACCAGGTGCACTGATCCACAGCTGTGCTTCCGGCAGTGTATTTCTCCGTCAGCGTAGCATTAACAGTGCTGCGTTCCCTGCAAGCGGCGTGTCGTCAAATTGCACTGCTAGTCATGCATGTCAGTCGTGCCTCTTGGACTAACTTCAATACCGAGTTCGGGTTCGTCGCATTGGATCTGGCGCTCTACGCGCCAGCTTTCATTGTTGTCGAACCCGTTGTACATCCGCGCTTAATGCCAGTCGGCATGTATGTGTGCACACCTCTTCACTCTCGAGTCGATTTTTGCTCTGCCGTATGCAAGACACAATTACTTTGCACCGAAGTCATTATATGCAAGAGAAGAAGGGCAATGCATAGCCTCCGAACCTGTAAACTCGTGCCTACGGTCTCACCTCAAGTGAGTCACTTGACGCGATTCAGTGGACGTTTTTTGCCAACTTCAATCGAAACTCTTTTACCGCATACCGTATGCTATGCGGTGCATAATGCACACTACTATCGGTACACGTATGTAGCTTTACAATAATACATGTACTTGCAGCCACTAAATCGCTACGAATTTGTTGAGGCCGTAGACTTTGCTATAACCAGGGTCCTGGATAGGAATTCCCGGATATTTTATTTTAGCAGCAGAAATTTACAATTTTGTATTACAGGTTATGCTTTGATAACAGGCAATTAATAAATTATACAGCGTTTTAGGCGATTGACAGGCTAGAGTACCCGTTTGCCTCGAACATCTTTTATTTCAAAAGAGAGGTTACTGCTCCAGACTGGGTTCATACTAGAGAATGTGGACTGGTAGCACCTTCGACAGATTTCCCCAAAACCTAACTAAATAGGAGGCTGATATACTTCAAATGTTTTTCTTTTGAGAGTGAGTACCGTGCCCAACTCAGGTCGCCACGTTGCGACCAGCTTCTTACCCCAACCCATCTGCCATATCTACCTAGCTGTATACTCGTATACTAAGCTTCTCTCTTCTCCACGCCACTCATTTAGGCAACGGGCGATGAACGCGACGGAACCTAGCAGCATGGCGCACGATCAGCGCATGCGTGAGCCTGACACCAGCGAAGGGAGAAGCGAAGGTGAGGACGAGCGTGCTGATGCGGGAAGTCTGCCCGCGGATGATAGAGACGCGGAGTGGGTGGACACGTCCAGTACCACCAGCACGCGTCCGTCACAGTCTAAGAAGGGCCGCTCTGAGAGGTCCAGTTCCCTGCAGAAAGCTCCAGGCGGCGACAGCAAGGAAACATTGGGTACTGTCGCGCCTCCCCCTGAGCGAACTCAGTTCGCCTCGTGGGAAGAGCTGGAGGACTACCTCCAAGACTACCAGAAGAGCACGTTCCAGGTATTGTAACTAGATTTCATTTTATTATACTGGTTGAACAATAACAAATGTTTCTTTTCAGAGCTTCCGCAGACAGCAAGGTGGCTTACCGAAACAAGAAGGTTCAGGTGACCGGCTCCGACGATTCGCTGGTACCTTAAGAAGGGGTGAATTATGGGAAGATGTACGTCTGTACGCCTACTGAAACTTACAAGCCGCGTGGCCAAGGCAAGCGAAAGAGGCAGCAGTCCCGCGCACTGATGTGTGACGCTCAGGTATGTATTTGGAATGGAGTTGGTATCCGGTTGGGCCACGGTTGGGCGAGTTGGTATCTGGTTGGGCTATTTGGTGATCAGTTGGGTAACAACTGGGTAGTTGGGCATGTATGGGGGTGAGTTGCACTAATTGGGGGCAAGATGTGTTCCAGATCAATGCCTGTGTTCAAGTGAAAGCTAATCGCGAACCTACTTTTATATTGCGGATCACTGCATCACGATTGGAGCACAGTCATCAGCTTGACAAGCGTGCGTTTTATCAGTACTCGCACAATCGCGCTGCATTGGAAATAGAAATTGCGATGACAGTAAGCGAGCTGCGAAAGGCAGGAGCGAAAATGGAAGGCATACTTATTCTACATCCGCGACAATGCGACCTGCAATTCTACAATACCAGACGTGCACAATCTGGTTCGTAAGCGCAAGAAACAAGATCACACCGCACCCACGAGTTCCAAGCGGCTAAATTTATGGATGCGCGAGCTCTCAGAGCAAGAAGGGAACGTTGGACGTATATTTGTGGATTCGATACAAGGGAAGGTATAAATTCTTTTAGAGGTTGACTTCATTATGCTGATAATCTGTCTAATCTGTCTACTTTTCAGCGAATTGCTACTAGCTTGGCTTCAGCGAAGCTCATACGTGGTTTGTTCAACTTGATCAGACGTGTTGATGTTTTCGAGTCAGGAACTTCGAGTCCGGCCTGGGAGTAGTTGCAATTGTGGTATCTACGTACTACTAGCTTTTAAGACCTTTTGCAGTGCTGAGCCGCTTGAACACCTGGACAAGAAGCCTCTTCAGCGCATGAGATACCGCTACCTATGCATGTGCATGTGAACTTCGCGATAACTTAGGAATATATTCAGAAAGCGATTCATCAGGAGAGTGCAAACACCCATTTAATTTAACTTGGTTTATAGTTGGTATTACGTGTGATCATGCGCAATACTAAATGCTGTTCATGTTGCCTAGGCGTAGCCTGAGACCTTGAGCGCCAAGACTCATCGACCATATCTTTTCATTAATCCGGTTATACGTATACAATGAGATACTGGCTATTTGGGTTGGGCGTCACTCGTGACTCTTTGGGATTTAGATGGTGAGCGGATGGTTGCTCTAAGCATAGCTGAGTGTCGATTGGGCACAATTGAACTCTCAGTTGGGAACAACAACGAGTACCTTTTCTTTTCAACATCTAGCGCAGTATCTTGTGCTGCTGTTTAATAACTCTACTATCCAATCTTAATGATATACGTTTTTTGGGGTCAGATACGGGTAGGGTCGGGCCAATAGATCGGCCTTAGGAGGGATGACCTCGACATCTATAGGCACTTGAACAAGATCTCCTGATCGTTGGTTTCAAAAAGTGGAACCTCCATATTTACACTTCTGCATTTTGCGCGAAGACCTTCTACTGTATAAAGTGAAAGGTGCTAACGTCTGCCACACACAGTCTTGAATAAGTAGCACTAAGGCTCGAGTCAGATATGCAGGGGCCTAGATTGCGTGATGTCGTCCATCCTGAGTGATTAGCCAAATCTCATTAGTAACATGACCTGATTTATCTAGCATTTTGTATCGGAATCGTATCGTAAACACCGACCTATTGGCCCGACCCTACCCGTATACGACCCCAGAATTTTTTTTCGATCTTATTCCTAATGACTCGAAGCCCAAGCCCTAAATTCGACGTAAATACTAAGTCTGACTTCTAGTTCCGTAGTACGTGGGCTCACGACTAACTTCGTTATAATGATAGCACTATAATAGATACGCCCATACATCTTGTGAGGTCTGCTTTGAGGCCTTGCTGGTAGTACAGTAGGAGTAACGCATTGAAAGCAAACACAACTTACCAATAATCGAGATAAAACATTGTTAGTTAGAAAGCAAAATAAAAATCCTTAAAATGACTAATTCAAATCTTCAAAGCATTTCCTACTTTCATATCTGCAATAAACTGCTTTTACTGTATCCATTTTTCAACCTGTAACGGATCCTGACATTTATTTGTTAGGTAAGAGCTCACAGATACAAACGCATCAAAACAAAGCACAACTCACTAATGCACTGAGCTGTAGTCGTAACGGATTCGTATAGCTGCAAAATATATCGATGCGCGATGCGTTACATGTAGTTTGCAATATGTGTGGACATAGATTGAAAGCATACCTCGAAGCGCGACCAACGTACATGTGGACCGCTGATCAAAACGATATATTCGTCGATGCAACGCTCCCTCCACCCCCACCCATCTTTGCATAAGTGAGTTAGTGAGGCGTCAAACACATCGCTGCTTGTCGTGATTATCATACCTGCCACTCTCCTTGGAAATTTCTATAGTGAAGCCATGTTTTGGTCCTTAAGTCAACATCTGTCTTCTCTCTTCTTCAGCTTTAGAAATTGATAACCTAGTGGAGACGTTCTGACTCACCGAAATTGTTTTCCAAATTAACATGTTTTCTAAGATAACATGCGATTTTTGAGATTTATAAAGCGGTTCACCTGAACAAAGTATGAATTGAACTGGTGTACAAAACACAACCGCTATCATCGAATTAATCCTGCTAAGCACCACTACCAGGAAAAGAAGTTTCTACTGTAGCAGCGGATCCCATGGCCTGATTAAAGCTACTAATGACAAGGCTAACCAACCGTCTAAACAACATTAGCGCAACGGAGAAGGGGGCATTGTTATTGTCGCGCAATGTTGGCTCTATGTACAATAACAATCCTTCTAAGACCTTTAATAAGGACCTCTAGACCCTTATTAAGGTTCTCAAGTTACTCCCAGTTTCATGTTATATCACTATAAGAGACGTTCGATTTGACACGCATCCACTAAACACCACATTACAGATATAGAGCAATTGAGTGATTTTTATCCCAAATATATAACATCCATTACGTGTCATAAGCGAAAAACTGGCAACAATGGCGACCACGGACCGCGCCGAGCAGCTCAAGCTACAGGGCAACCAGTGCTTCCAGAAGGGCAAATTCCGCGCCGCCATCGACATGTACACAGAGGCCATCGTACGAACTTCTTTCCGCACCTTCAACACTCCCTAAATCCCCTCTAACCTCCTGCATAATAGGTTATGGCACCAGGTCGTTCCACTTATTATTCGAACCGCGCTCTGTGCCATTCCAAGCTCGACAAATGGGAAAGCTGCCGCGATGACTGCGAACTTGCGCTTAAGTTCGACGCACATAACGCCAAGGCCAGTTACATGCTGGGCTCGAGTCACATGCACTTATTGGCGTTCGAGGAGGCCGTGGAGGCGCTACAAACAGCGCTCAATAGCGCCGAGAAGACAAAGAAGCCCGAAGCTTTCCGAGAAGATATTGCCACAGAACTGCGGAGAGTTAAGAAGCGCCAGTGGCTTCACACGCAGAAGCAGCGGGTTGCACGCCACGAGAAGGTCAAAAATCAGCTACAAAAACTCTTTGGAGCCAGCCACACGGCCGAGCTCTTGGCCACACAAGCCTCGGTTACATCAGGTAACACAACACGCTCTGGAGCAGAGGAAGCGGACGCTCTGATGGCGTATGTGGAGCACATGGCGGCCTGCTTTGAGAAGGACATGTATCCTGGAGAAATACCGGACTATTTCATGTGTCCCATTAGCATGGAGATCATGCACGACCCCGTGACGACTCCTAATGGCGTCTCGTACGTGTTTTTTGTGTGTGGCTATTTCTTAATCGTTCGTTCTAAATTGTTTCTTTTTAGGTATGAACGACGATGTTTGGAGGAACATTTGCGCCATAATGGCGCGATAGACCCGTTGACTCGCAAGCGACTGACGCTAGACATGCTGCGGCCCAATACGTCTCTGAAAGCTGCTATTCAAGAGTACCTCGAGAAAAACTCGTGGGCATTCGAGTATTAGCGGACTTTTTTGAAAGAATAATTTGTACAGTTACATGAATGCTTGAGTATTTTTTTTTCATGTGGGTATTTTTCTTACAAGGTTTAGACTAAAATCCTGCACTATACGGGAGCTGTATTGCTGTAGTCCTTTAGCCTCGTATACCCAGGAGTCTCAGGTTTCCTCGTTGTATCGCATGATGTATTAATAAAGCTCTCAGTGTTTATCGTGTCTGTTGGTGTTTTGCGAGGATAAAACACATACAGTAGAGCCCCACTTGGACGGTACACAACGCGACTCCAAGTGCGTTGGGGATCAGTACGAGCATGTTGTCTTCCGCTATACTGTGCACCACCCAGATGACACCATTCGCGAGGGAAAAGGCGCTGATAATGATCGGAATCGTGGACGCGTCCTTAGTCTCGATCACGTGTTTTATTCTCTCCAATGGCGAAGCGTACAAGGCCAAATTGATGATCCCACTGACAGCCCCGAGAGTGTTTTCCACTTGTTTACTCGACTGGTTTGTAGCCCCACTCGTCCCGAGACTGTAGTACAGTGTATACCCCGCTAGAATGTAGAACGCAGCGCCGTAGAGCTTGTGGATATGCGCGTGATCTCAAGTCCAGTGATAGTAAATCCCTCCAAAGACAATCGAAGCAAACATACCGACAGCATACGCCACAAAGAGCGGAGGGATCGAGTTCACCAGACGCGCGTACATGACCCACGCGTAGCAGTTGCAGAAGATCAGAACGACAGGTAAGACGGACACGGAGCCTGTGGAGCGCGTTTGTAGATTCGCCAAAAATCTGGCAACGAAGCGAGCACCGCTAAAACCGCTGCAGCGGTGGAGAGCACGTGAAGAATACTCATACAGAAATGCTGTCTGACGTGCCACGCGACTAGATCAAAAGCCAAAGTGGCACTAGACACGCAGCGAGATTAAAGAAGCAGAAATTGGTGGCATTTGGTCATACTTGGTGAGTGAGCACAGGAGACTAGTTGAATTTCAACTCCAAAGACTTCCACTCAAAAGTCTTCAACGTTTGCACGCCATCAAATATTGCAACTGCAATGGATATTTTCTTTGTATTTTTCCAAACGCGATAGAATAGAGTTGTTTCGAAAGGGTCCACGTCGTCGTTTCTTACCGACAAAAATCTCGATCGTGCTCCTTTCTTATTCCATACTACATCTATTCTAACTCTAGCCTGACATTAGTAGATTCACACCGGTTGAAATCATCACTGCTATTATCATGGTCACTCTACCTACACCTTTTCAGGTTGGATGCTATGTGTGGATTCCCTGGAGGCGCATCATGTACCTGGCGCGAGTGGAGGAGGTTCGTGACGTCGAATGTGGCGACTGTGGAGACGTAAAGTTGCTGGTTCACGTGCACGGGGAGCAATTCACAAAGGACAAATGGTTTACTGTACATCGAGATGGCACAAATACAGTTAACTCTCCACCACTGCGACTAATTCAGGTGTTGCCCACGGCATTCACAGGTATCGGCTCGCTGCCAGTCGTCGGAAATCACGTCCAACCTCTCGTCATGGATCAGGAATTTGTTCAGCGAATAGCAACCCGATGCTCGCTCTAACGAGGACGCTAAAAATATCGAAATACCGACACTTATGGGTATCGTTGTCAAGGTGCTACCAGCTCGAGATGCGTCGTTAGTGGACGTCGCATACCCTCCCAAAACTTAATGATGAAACACAGTGGCAACGCGTCCAGATCAGCAACGGATACGTAAGTTTTGCTCTAAATTCCAGCATCTCATACTACATCTTTTTTACTAAACTTTTTTGTGTAAATCACCGTGATCTCAGAATCGCGTTTCATCGAGCTACAGCAACACTTAGCTCTCGCTATCAGGGCATCTGACTCATACATTTTCTATTCAACCAGAGCATCTATTGCGTCTTTTACAGGTCGCAGTTCAAGCTTCCACTTCACTTCTTAGCATAACTACCACGCTGCAAAGAACTTTTGGACTTAGTTGAGTAACTTGCTTGGGTTTTGACTGGAGCCCCGTATGCAAACTTGCGGATATCAGCCCGTTGAACGGTACGGAAGTCCAGATCTTCGTCGTCGTCCAGTGCGAACTCCTCCAGATCGTCCTCGTGCATCGGCACTTCAAGATACGGATTGAGTGGCAGAGGACGAAAGCGATAGCCAGTGACCGTAAAGAAGCCCAAGGCCGCCAACTCGCTGACTGCCGCAGCGATCCACGTAGCGTCGTATGGTAAAGTGGCTTGAAGCAGTTGTAGCACCAGTCGCGTGACGTAAATGTACGTGATAACCAGCAAGTAAAAGGACCGGAATTGCGTGAGTTTCTGGAGGTTGGCAAAGGCTTTCCCGTCTGTAGCAGCAGCAGCGCGCAGCTCGTGAATAGACCAGACAATCGGCAGCAAAACAGCGGCACAACAAGCCACATCGGCCAGGATCAGCACGTCTCGCCAGCTCACCCAAGCGCGTGTACCCACCGCAGTCTCAGACTCTAAAATCTGAGCGATATTACTCAGCACTTGTAGTATGAACACTAGGGAGAGCACAGATTTGTCCCGTTGCGATAGATGAGGCTTCAGTAGCGACCACCCCGTGCCGATGAGCATCAATACTGAGAAGAGGAGTAGCCCCTTCAAGCTCATGAACGCGTAGGCCACTGCAGTCCATGCTGTGAGGGTATCACCGTTGTGTTTCATGTAGTACGAGCGCATGGCTTCAGCGAAGAGAGCCAAAGTCTTGACAGACACCAACATCGCCATCAGCCAGTGCACTCGTTGTACATATTCCCAACGAGTCAACAGACATTTCCCCCATACAGCAGCAGCTCCAAAGAATAGTAAGCTCGTGCTCAAGTATACTACAGGGAGCGGTGCGTCTCCGGCTGATAGAAAATCTGTGGCTCCGTTTTTGAACATAGCGTCCATCTAAAAAAAGTTTTTTTTAAGTCAAACAATAAATTGGTAAGTAATTTATCCAATCTTACATGGAAGGAGAGCTTGAGCCCAGGGGTGCATTGAGCGTAGAACATGTAGTAGAAGCCCATGTCCAGCGGTCCGTTGTGTGCCCCACCTTCTCGTCCATCGAGTTTCACATGTGCCATCCCTCGACTCACGTTCCTAAAAAGACCAGGATAAGACCCGATAAATAAAATACCAGACCCAAACCTGACCACATAATAAATAACATGACAGGCTTTACCAAGTCTTTGCATCCGTCAGGTCGATCCATCGACTGTCCCGACGCTGTAGTAGCACGCACTGGTCTCCCTTCTTGTTGACTTGAGGCTCCTCCAGGTCTCCACTGCCTACCGCGTCGTCTAGCAGCGCTACCGTCTCCCACAGGTCGTCCTGGTGCACAAACAGCAGCCCCGCCTGTACTTCTTCCGCGTCCTCGGGCATCTGCATCTCCACGGCTGACACGCTCACGTCCATTCGCCCGCTGGGGCCGAAACCGAAGCGCTCGATGAGGAAATGCGAACGGTCCTCGCCCTCGAAGACCCACGACTGCTTCATGCCCGACGTGCCGTGCAGTCCTAGTAGCGTCAGCAGCACCAGAGCCAACCTCATACCGGTACTGTAATCGTCAACTGAGTTCAGCATTTTTACAGGTGCTTGACCCGAATTGCGTAATTTACGGTAGTGAACAAATGGCTACATGTAGCCATATTGGAACTTGATTCATCTGCCAAAGATGAGATGACTAAAACCATGTAGACTGGCATGTATGTGAGGGTATTAGAGGGTTCTACCCGTCGACGAGCCTAAATGTGTCTAGCTCGATTTCTATTTGCCATGGATTCTAACGCTCCGGTCAACACAAAAATATAGCTCTAATTTTCCCCTACTGATCACCTTGTGATGTAACAGCAGGCTGTACATGTAGAATAATTGATACTTCGAAGTACATGTTTGAACTTGATCGTTGATGATGTGGTCGGCCGAACGCTCAGAGGAAGTTAATCGCCACTCAACTAAGATGACGACTACAGAAATCAAGAGCTGCTTCAACGGCAGGACGACGGTACTACTTAAAAAAAATGATACATTCACTGTGAAAGTTTTACAGCAACCACCGCACTCCCAATTTTCCCAAGCATCCGGTAAGAAAGCTCCTCTTTACCGTTCCGCTTGTCACCATGACAAGCTTCCTCGACGTCATCCGAGTGATCTCCACCATCACGGCGGTGCTCGTCGCCCTATCACCCGCCCCAGATTTCTAGAAAATCTACCAGACTAAATCGACTGGACCATCGTCCATCCTTCCCGTAGTCATGATCTTCTGCAACTGCTACGTCTGGGTCCTCTACGCCTACCTCGTAGACAACATCCTGCCTCTCTTCGTCAACTGCTGCTTCGGAATGTTCACGTCCGTCATCTTCGGAGCCATCTACTACCGTTGGAGTACAAACCGCCCGCACGTTCTCAAGGTTTGTGCTATCGCGTTACTTATGATAGTTATCTATACCATCTACTACATCCTGGGGACGAGTGGGGTCACGAACCAGTCGGACGATGCAGTGGAGAAGGTTCTCGGAGCCGTGAGTGACATCGTCAGCTTGGCAATGTACGCCTCACCTTTGGAGGCGATGAAGGAAGTGATCCTGACGAAGGACGCGACGACGTTACCGATCATCATCAGTGCAATTTTCCTCACTAATACAACCGTGTACTGATGATGACATGTTTGTCGTAGCTCCCAACGCTATTGGTATGCTGGTTTGCATCGCTCAAGTCGTGTTATACGTAATGTACCCACCGAAAACCACAAAGGAGGTGGCGGTTAACGATGGTGAGCTTGCTCCACAACAGCCCACTTCGAAAGGAGCTTCTCTCCCCGACTATGCCATACACAAAAATGAATGATAGCGATACCGTCTAATACCGCACCAAAACCTACAAAGTAAACAGCGATTCAACATGTAAAATTCGCCATCTAAAACGTAAAATTTGAAATTGTGGAAACGTTCTACAGTATTTCCTCTGTCCGGAAATATAAGCGGGTCGTCTGTTTAAACTGTGTCCGAAAGTGTAAGCGGTTTGCATACAAATTCAGGTCATTAGAGAATACCGTTGTATTTCGGCTAAGTATGCCTATACAATTGCAATTGTTGTTGGCTACCACTACTGGCCAGAGCCTAGGTCGTGTTATACGCTATAAGAACCATTCAACAAGTAATGACAAGTTTTATGTATGTCTCTACAAGTTTTTACACCACCCAGCCAAGAAATGAGGACCTGGCGAAGCCTTTTCAAATTTCAGTTTGACATTACAAATTTTGTGTTACGACCAAGTGGCCGATTTAATTCAAATTTCGACCTGAAAAATCGCTGTTATCGCAGACGTCATTTAGACCAACAGATCAGCGTTAAAATTATTAAAATCCACTCATACCGCTTATATTTTCGGACAGAGGAAGTAGCAGTAAAGAAAAATATTACAGCAGGATGCATTGTAATACAGCTCGAAATTGAAGCCGCATAAAAGGCTAAAGATTATTTCATTTTTACCGACGTATGATTTACTTTTTCTTGGCTAACAATTTACAAAATACTATATTTAGTGTCATTCGATTCAAAATTAAAGTACAACACGATGCAAAGCTTCCTGTCTGGAAGATCAAACACCGCAATTGCTCCCACGCCGGACACAGCGGGAAGTAACGCCGTCCGGACTGTTTGTCGCCTGCCGTCTTGGCGACAGCTAGAGGAGAAATGGAACCGAATCTAAGTCGGTCGCCAGGGCTCGTACTCGATTGAGCGCCTCATGAGTCTGGAGAATTACTGTAACTCGGCATCGTGGACTCCAGTGATTTTGGTGTGCGTATTCACGCCGCTACCTTCTCTGTCGGTCGCAGTGTTGCTTGAATGCCTGCCATTACGACCACCGATCGAGGGGTGGAGAGCAAACTGGGTATTTTGGCTTCGCTTTTTATTGGCATGCACGGTGCTTGGCATTGGTGGGAACACACAAATTGAATTGTTTGTTCCAGGCCTGAACTTCACATTCTGGAAGAAGATTGCTGCAGGTATGGGGACGGCTGTCGGGCAGCTCGGCTTAGGTATTTTTTTGGCAGAAGTCATCAGGGTTCCTGTGCCACTGATGGTGCAAATTGGAACTATTCCATCCGGGTTTATTGCGGTACTTATGATGCGACTCGTCGCTGGTTCTGCCGTATTTGTCCGTGGCTCTCCTATCAACATTCACATGAGGAGATTCCGCCGCTACTTTCTTGCGTTGATTACGCTTACGGGGCTCTATCCCGTATTCAAAGTATTTTATGATTTTGTTCCTGTAGCGTATCGCGGTGGGGTGGTTCTCGTCTTACCGATCTGGAGATTCGCTGCGAAACACTTCACCATCTACGTCACTCGTGACCTAGTAGACATTATACCAGAATCTGCGGCGTTTTTGGTTGATTTCTTTAGCTCGCTCTTCGTATCAGTGTGCATGTCATCCTCGGGGCCGTTGTACCTGTCCTTCCTGTTCATCGCAGCAGATTAAGGGCAAATACATCCGGGAAATTCTCAATTTGATCCAGAAATGGCGTACTACTTTAGCTGCGTGAGTTGGGTGATAACGCCAAGGTCAAATCACAATCAGATCGTGCTGTTCATCAGCGAAGCTATGCACCAGAACAGACAAAAAAGTTACTGACGGTAGTTTTCGAACTTCGAGAACTACAGTCAGTAACTTTTTCGATTCGAAGCGATTAAAGAATCTGACATTTTACGGGCGAAGTCATTGGAATCAGTGCGTTTCCGGGCCCACCTGCCTTATCCTCTAACAGCAAAACAAGCTCAACACCTTTGCAACCTAGAGTCAGCAGGCACCTTTCGGAGACTACTTAAGCAATGTTCGGGGCATACGATGCGTCATACCCAGAATGGGTGTAAACAAAGTACTTCTATCGTGCCGGTGGCTTCTCTCACCCAGGAACCATCCTCACCGACAACTCAGCACATCATCGATGCGAATAATGACATTTCAGCGCATACAACGTTTGTATCAAACTGCTCCAAATCAGGAAAAGAGAGGCCCAAACACTTGATCTTACAGGGATTGCAGCTTCTCTTTCACTGCGAATATCTTGGATTGGTTGAAAACAGTACATTCTGGATACAGCAAGACACCATCAATGCACGTTGGTACTATCTCTGGAAGGTACTTTGCTGATCGCAATTCCAGATTAGGCGGGGACGACTATACGTCGAGTGCGTCACCCAATAGTTTACGTGGTGTACAAGTCAGTCCTGGACCAATTGCCAAATGTTGTCTACTACCCCGATGGTAGTGGCAATTGGAGTATATCTACTGCGATGAATATTTTGGTGCTGGCAATGATGGAGGTCTTCTCTCTCGTTTTCCTGCACCATTTTCTGCTGCGTAGATTTGCTTTTTCTGCCGTGCATCAACTTGCGTTCGCGTTGGAAAACCATGTCTACCTGGTCCAAGTGAAGCTTCTAATTGGAATCCTTCTTATGATTCCGTTCGAACTAGAACATTTAGGTACGATATGTTCTGTTTGCTTGCTGGTTTGAAGTACTCTTAGAAAACATACTTGGAGCTCAATTCATATGCATTTCTAGGGGCCGATTTTAGCCTTCGATTTGAATGGCTCGACCGCAAAATAAATACTTAGTTGCTCGACGACGCTGACGCCTGTTGGGTACTTTGAGTATGGTACCTTTACATGTTAGTCGAAATTGCAGGCGTGAGTGGCAAGGTACCCAGAGCCCAAACACCGGTAAACAAGATGCTCAATTTTTTAATTAAAGCCTCCAGCTAGGGTAACAGTACCGGTATTTAAGTATACAGGCAGGAAAACAAGAGAGAAGGCAGACCTCCATAATTGCCAACACCAAAATACTAGATCATCTTCGCCTCAGCTGGGAATACATGTACCATTTTTTTCATTCCCCACTGTTTATTAGTGATCCCAGCCCGCGGCGCAGCCTCCTGGCGTCGCATAGATCCTGAAGTGATGCGAGCTGGTAAGCAAAACAACACATAGCTGAAACACCATTACTCTAATGCCGTTTAAATGGGTACCATTGTTAACAATGTGCACGAAGAAGATCTGAAATTTCAAATTCGAGAACAGTGTTATTATTATTATTACAGACAACTCCGGCTATAGTGGAGGTGTTTGATCTCACCTCCAGATACCTCTCTTATAGATTTTAACATTTATAAGAGACAACCTACTATTATTCGTACTTAAGTATGAACCTACTTATCTTCATAAGAAATATTACAATTTTTAAGAAATTAATTACATAAATTTAACAAAATAAAATATGTGTTTGCTTTTATGATGTTTTCTTTACCTTAAATGTCGAGCAAATGCGTTGCTGCGCAAGCTCTTAGTATTGACAGATCCGCTTAATTATGCATTCGATGAAGCGTTATTCCGTCACGAACTATAGAACGCCGAACCCAAGACAGCGACATGACCTCCTTGCCGACGAGTGCACGTGCATTAGCTTAAATAACATCGTCAAATAGGAGGCCTCCTCTATGTTGAGTATAAACGAATGCTAGAAGCTCGGTCTCGATTGAAGCATTCTGAGGTTTACGTTCCTTTTTTTGTTACCTTTAGCGTGCTATCGAGCTATGCATTTCCCGAGGTGTGGTGCAACCCACCGCTGGAGATCGACGTGTTTAAGGATGGGGTGGATAGGTGGTGTAGACGGAGATTGTTTTTTTTTCATAGATCGTAAGGTATTCGCGGGAGGAGACCATTTTTTTTGCTGTTGGGAGTTCTAAAGCGAGTCACGCGGCATGTACTTCTCTTATAATGCGCCACTTTGCCTTGATCAAGAGCCACTCTTAAACTCTTACAGTCTTATAGCAGATTTGACTTGATTTTAATAAGAGAAAATTGGGACCGGATCAGACCGCTCTAATACTCGATCTCCTCTTATACTCGGCGCCACTAGTCTGTGTTAAGGACAAAGCCGGAATATACGCGACGATTATTACCAACATTCATTGTTCACAGCGGTTTACACTTAAAACCACGACGAAGGAATTTTCGGGGCAAAATATTAAGCTGTCTGTACCTGCGGCAAGTACGACCTAAAATTTTCAACGTGATAACCCGCTACTATCGGCGAAGACAAAGCCATCTAGCACCGTGTTTGCCCTAATATTTACTGTGCTTTAATCTTGTGCCTGCTTCGCAGCCGCAGTCTACACACTGTTTACCATGTAAACTGCCACCACTTTAAGGCGAACACTTTCACCTCAAGCAAGGTCACAATGGTCATTGCGGATTGTCATTATCTGTTCACCAAACGCGTGCACCACCAAACAGAACAACTTGAAAATTTGCCCAACCCAGCGGTAAGCACGATGTGGTCACCCTGAACAGGGTACTCCGATGCTAAATTCTTGCTATCGTAGCTTGTGGCCTCCCATACTTCGGTGACGGGGATTAATACGGTCGGCTTAATCACATGAAAGAGGAAAAATTTATAAGCGACAAAGCAGTAGTTGTACGAATGCTTCGCCCGAATCCATGGTCATAAGAGCGAAAGAGCCTCCCAGAACGTCTGACATCATGGTCAACCAGACTGTTCAACGTTGGCTCAACAAACCTGACGGACACAGAACATCATCGATTCGGCCGGTGATGAAGTAATAGCCGTCCTTGTCGCGGCGACAGCCGTCACCGGTGAAGTACAGCCCCTTGTGAGTCGAGGTATACACCTGCAGGTAGCGGTTGTGGCCACCGTAGACCGTACGCGCCATACCTGGCCATGGCGATCGGATACACAATTGACCTTCAACATCTTTCCCCTTTATCTCAGTACCGTACTCGTCTGTCAGGACGAAGTCAATACCGAAGAACGGCTTGCTGCATGAAGCTGGTTTCATGGGGATAGCAGCAGGTTAACCCACGCCAATGTAGCCATCGGTCTCCGTCTGCCAGTACGAGTCCACGATGTAGCATCGGCGGTTGCCAACCACTTCGTAGTACCATTGCCACGCCTCCGGGTTGATCGGTTTACCAGCATTTCCGATAACTCTGAGACTGGAGAGATCATAGTCTCGTACCATATCATCCCCACGCGCCATTAAGGCTCGGATAGCTGTCGGCGCCGTGTAGAACTGCGTCACCTTGTGACGTTGCACGAGATCCCAGTAGCGTCCATGGTGCGGATACGTTGGCGTGCTCTCGAATAGGACCGTCGTGATGCCGTTCGCTAATGGGCAGTACACGACGTAGGAATGTCCTGTGATCCAGCCGCAGTCCGCAACACAGGCGAAAACGTCGTCGTCGTGGATGTCAAAGGCATACTTGGCTGTGATCATTGCGTATAGCAAGTAGCCACCAGTAGTGTGGACGTTGCCCTTGGGCGTACCCGTAGATCCGGAGGTGTACAAGATGAACTTGGGGTCTTCTGTGTCCACAACTCTGCTGGGCAGTACGGACGGTGACGAGACAACTCTTGTGCCATGTCTACGTCGATCTGCGGGTTCATTTGAACGGCAGAGTTGTGCGTCCGCTTAAAGACGAACACGTCGCGTACGAAGTCGAGACTTTGGATAGCAGCGTCGACGGTCTTCTTGAGCGGTAAGGTGCGTCCACCGCGTCGAACTTCGTCTGCTGTAAACACCCACTGCGCTCTAGCGTCCACTACGCGGCTTCGTAGAGCCTCAGCCGATAAACCGGCGAAGATCATGTTGTGCACAGCGCCGATTCGAGTGCACGAGAGCATGACGAAGACCGTCTCGGGTATCATCGGCATGTACATGGCCACGGTGTCTCCCTTCTGCACACCGGCGTGCTTCATCGCGTTGGCGATGCGGCACGTTTCTGCTAATAGTTCCGCGTACATGATCTTACGTCCTTGGCCGATTTCGTCCGCCTCCCAGATGATCGCGGTCTTGTTCGGGTGTGCCTTGACATGGCGGTCGATGCAATTGACGCTGACGTTGAGGAGACCGTTGAGGAACCAGGCCACGTCGCCCTTGCCCACGCTACCAGCGACGGTCTGGTCAAAGTCACGGAACCACAGCGGTTCGTTCGAGCGAGATCACCCCAGAACTGGCTGGGATCTTCGAGCGACAGCCTGTGCATTTCCTCATACTGTTGCATGCTCTTGATGTGCGCGTTATTGGAGGCTGCGGTGCTGGCAGGGTATACCCTGTTGGTGGTGATGCCGGTGCTGCCTCCCATGGTGCAAATTGAATTGTATGTGGGGCATGTCGAGGAACTCCTCGGTCGCAGGAGGCCAGTTGCACACAGCAGCATCGATTGCTAGTGGCATTCATTCACCTTGATATTGAACCTCGAGCTGCTGCATTGAGAAGTGATTTGTCTCAAACAAGGTTGCTGCTAATAGACGCAAGCTACGCTGTCATCTTCGCTAGGTGGGAAGCATGTCTGCGTCGTAAAGCGCAAGCATGCACCGTCACGGTGCCACCGTGTGTGGTGGTCGAGTCCCGCATTGAAGTTTTAGCTCAGGTCACGCCGGCAGTGCCTGCGGCACAGAGCCGCTTGATTACCACGCCATCAAAGAGTTTATCTCCGTGCCACGCCATCAAAAGATAACCGTCGCTACAGTGACGTGGAGTCTTAACATTATCAAATGAGCAGCTCAAAGAAATCTTGTCTTCGATAGCCTGGCACTTTATTTCTAAAAATGCTCTTGGTGTTTAAGCTGAAACTATTGAAAGAACCGAGTTACTGATCAACGTTCTCCTGTCTTGAAGGTAGTTGAGTGCCAGACTCGCAGCGACACTGTGGGATACGTTTGACCTCCTCCAGGAGGTTCTCCAGTGCTCGCATCATAAGCTCCTGTTGCGTCTTGAAGTCGCGGATGTTACCTGTGAGGAGCTGCACTTGCTGCTGCGAGTGGAGCAGCTCTTTGTTGCCGCGCTGGTCGTCGCTTCCACAGAACCAGACCCACAGACGTGGCGCCGCGGAGTGCATGCACCAGTCCAACGCCTTCTGTGCGGTGTCCAGAACGAGTGCAGTTGTGGATGGCGTTGAGCCTTCGGACGAAGCGGTGGACGGCTTCATGCTGCAGAGCGAAGACGAGTGTTCAAGAGAGAGAAGAATCGAAAGTGACGACGACCCCAAGAGGTGGAGGATTTTGAGTCTGGAGACGAACTTCGGGATCCAGTATGATTGCAGTCGCCAGATAAGTGAAACATTCACTCTGCATAAAGAGTGAATGTTTCCCTTCAACATTACTTCAACGTGGCGATTGGATTAGCATTTTTGTATGGACAGAAGTTGTAGTTGATGGGCAACAAGAAGGCCAACCGTCGTTTTTACCATGTTAACGCTGCTCGAATTGCGGTTGCTTGCACTTGCTTCATCAATCCCTGGTCGTCTCTAGCAACCTGTTGGTCATCTCTCGCAGCGCTCTCCAAGATGGAACGGCATCGTCCTGGCCGACGCTCTCGGCTGCAATCTCCTCCTCTTCCAAGCGCTCTGTTAGACGCGGAAAGATTGCTTGAGAAGCACTGGACGAGCTGGGTCCCTCAGAACTGCCAAGGAAATAAGCTTTGTTAGCATAACATCCATGATATCCGTAGCCATTGTCCACTCACCGCGTATATCCAAACTCACAGGGGCATCTCGGATTGCATCTGAGGTCGTCAAGTACTGCGTGCATCAGTTGCTGATGCGTCCTAATTTCTTCAAAGCACTCAGCGATGAACTCCATATGCTGGAGTGGCAGTGGGAACACGGCGGGTTGAGCAACGGGGAGCAGCTCTTCCTTGCAGCTTTGGAGTGAGGTCACTCCAAGTCTCTGCTGAATCCAATTCCACAGCCGGCGCGCAGTAGTCTGTATGCGTAGCCATTGTGTGAGCTCTGACCTCATCATAAGCGCACGTTCAGGCAGAGCTACTTCCGTGGCCACGGCGTCTCCGGACCACGCTTCAACGATGAGCAGTGGTGTCTTTGCCTCGGGGGTAGAGCCTCCACTGGAGGTGGGCGGGGGGAGCTGCATAATTGTGTAAACAAATGTGAGTTGAGTGCGAAATGGCAAGTGCGGAAACCCCAGCGCGCACCACCCGCCAGATCGGAGTGATGGTCACTTCAACTTGCCACTACAAGCTAGCAAACCAGTTCAAACACTTCTCTTTCTCGCATCGACCAAACGTGTATCAATGATAAGGGATTCATAACTTTAACGTTAACTTCGCGGTAAAGCTCTAGAGTGTGAGGTGTATTAATATCATGCTGTACAATGGAGTTCTTTAGATCGCAAATGCTACCCATTTGTCGCTGTTGCTGTGGCTCTGCCTCTTCGACACAGGGCACAAAACATCGTCAAACGGGTCGGTGCCGATTCGGCACTGCCGAAGTGATACTGGCGATAAAGCAGTCCATTGTGCTTGCAGGCGACCATCGCGTTGTTCAAGGGCTTCGTCACTCTTACATGTATTTGGAGTTCTAATGGGCTTCCTGGTCAAACAAACTTCGGCCTTAGGACAGTGAACTACAGCAAGGGACTCCCATTTGCGCAAGAAGTCCGCCTAACTGTAGTACTGTAATGCCAATAGTACCGCGGAGATGGAAAGTGCTTGAAGCGTGCGTTTCAACATCGATCACTTGACAATTCATGTCCCGCCAGCTGGTTAAAGGTGCCGGCTTTAGCCCCTTTCAGATTCGGACTGCAAGTGCTCGAGGAATCTCGAGACGTCAACGCAAAGATAGGCACATGCCCAGTCTGTCTTTCCAACTCCGAAATGGCCTTCGCTCACTTTTCCTTCTGCCAAGTCACCGCGACATACCATTGGCATTCACTCGACGATGAAGACGGTCTTGACTCTTTTGCCTGTGCTGTTCATAGCAAACACTGCCCGAGCGTACAGTGAGGGCTTCGACTTGACGGATCATACGAGCCAGCTTAACTTCTACCATCAAGCCGCCACCGACCTCACGGCCGAGCAAGTTGCGCTTGACGACACCTGCGTAGTGGACCAAGTTCACATGGTAAACGGATACTTATCCTGTGTGAAACCGCATAAGGATAAGCCTACTTATTCATGCCGTTATGCTGTAGATTATGCGTCACGGTACACGCTATCCCTCGTCCGGGAGCTACAACGCCATCAAAAGCTTCTCCGAGACTGTGACAAAATATTTGAGCTGGCCTAAAATGTCGAACTCTATGGCCGAGGAGCTGCAATTCCTTAAAACCTGGAACCTCACGGATTTGATCCCATATCCAGAGATTGAGGTGGAGAATCTCACGGCACTGGGACTGCAAGAGGCATACGACATTGGCTCTACATTCCGTACCAAATATCGCCACTTACACAACCCCAAAGAGACCGTGTGGTCGAACGCAAAGGAGCGTGTGGTTCGCACTGCAAAGAGCTTTATGAACGGTTTCCACGGCGAGAATTGGGACGGCAATCTCCTGGTTCAAGTAAACAACACCGACGAGACTTTGGGTGGTAACACGTTGACTCCAATTGATACGTGTCCTAACTTCAAGAGTGATGAGAGCTTGGCTCAGACAAAGTTTGCTAAAGCTACAGACTGGCAAACTAAGTTGGCAAAGCGTCTCGAATTGCTTTGGCCGGGTTTCGGATTTTCCACTGGTGTTGCACTCACAGTCATGGATCTGTGCATGTATCAACGGAATTTTCTGGGTAAGGACCGCCTCGAGTTCTGCCAGATCTTTACGGACGACGAATGGGAGCACTACGCGTACCATAAGGATCTGGGGTACTACTACGGATCAGGTTACGGAGTGGCACTGGCGCCTACTGTTGGCTTCCCGTACGCTGAGGCGGTGACGAAGCTCCTGAACGAGACGGAGACGACATTCTGCCAGAAGATCTTCGTGGCTTTCAGCCAGGACACACAGCTCAACGCTATGTACTCTGGCTTTGGACTCAACTACGACGAGATGTATCCGAGCGATGCTATCAATGCCACTCGCAACTTCCGTTCGTCGCGTGTGGTTGCTATGGGGTCGCGTATGGTAACGGAACGAATTATCTGTAACGGGGAGAGCTACGTTCGCTTTAGTATCAACGAGCAGGTGGTCCCACTCCCTGGATGCCAGAGTGGACCGGGGATCACATGCCCACTCGCTGAGTTCGTGCAGTACATGGAAACTCGCAAGACTGAGGTGGGTGACTTTGTGACGAAGTGCGCCTCGACTGGCGGGTCCTCGCAGCTCACGATCTTCGAAAACCCAGTGAAGAACCAGTGCACCAGCGACGCCGTGACGAGAGAATAAGTAAATCCTGTTCCCTTGTGAACTTGATCATGAATAATGAAATTCGCGAATCCGGCGTCGCACGGCATTTTTAAGTCCACTGAGTAGGTTAAAAGACTTTAGTCGCTTGGGCATCCATACAGCACGCGGTCAAGAACTTTCGGCTTTGGCTTGTTTGTCCCGTCACGTATAGGTAGTCGAGACGTTGCACGAGTCGGCATGCTTAGCACAGGAACACGGCCACAGCGTGTCCATTCGTCGATCAACTTGGAGGAAGCGGTCCGAGTTGAGATTCCTTCAGTGCAGTGCCTCGAGCTATTCCGGACATCCAAGTAAGCTTAGCTGCTGTTTGGAGGAGCTCCGTCTATCCTTGGCGTGCGCTCACGCCACAACGAATAAAGACTCGCAGCAAGAAGGACTCTTGCGGGAGTCCCGCAGCGGGACATGGCTGTCATCGACGCGCTTCAAGTTTCTCGAAGGGAGGATGCGCTCGTACGCAAAGCTGAAGCTCCCTCCAAGTCGCAGCGCTCGCCATGTTTCTGGATTACGCTCTGTCAAGTCGTGGCTGTCGTACACCAGTCATTGCGAGCCAAAACTGAAGCAAGGCAAGGCACGTCTCAATAGACGAGGCGAGTTTGCGCTACACACGCTCGTGCTTCCAGACAATCACTCTTGCCGTGACTTCCAATCGACTGATACGACGCCCGACTTAACTCGAAAGCTCGACGCACAGCTTTCTGCTCGACGACGGCTTCAACATGGATACGGTGCTGGCGTCAGCTAAGCGGCACCAAACCACTAGAGGCACGAATGTCTTTGCAGTCCTTTGTTCATTTCGGAATTGGACTTGCACATCAAAAGCTGTTGCGCTTTTTGAAACTTCATCATGAGCGTAGGACTTACAGTCATCCAGGTGCTGGCATCGATCTGCTCGGTTGCTATGATCCTGGGCTCTATGCCAGCTATGTACCGCATCCACAAGCGTCGAGACACCGGAGAGGTGGCACTTTTCCCACTCGTAGGACTCTGATAAATTGCCACGTGCTGTAACCCATCACTGCCCTGTAGATGAAAAACCAGGTTACTAACGATGTTGCTTTAACTTGAACAGGATGTTGTACGGTTGGGCAACAGCGGATTATTTCCCTCTCTTTGCCACGTATTTATTCGGCGACATCATGGCGGTATTGTACATTGGTGTATACTTCCGATGGACCAAGCAACGCGAGAACGCTGTCAAGGCCATTGGCGCGTCCTTCGTCGTAGTGGTGACCACCGCTGTCTACACGGTTCTAGGCATGACCGGCGCCACTGGTCAATACACTGACCAGGTCGGCCTTGTGACGGGTTACATGATGGCTGTGGGCAGTGTCTTGCTATATATCTCGCCGTTTGAAACTATCAAGACTGTGCTGAAGACTCGCTCAGGCGCGTCGATCCTCTTTGGCATGTGTCTTGCAGGCGCGACGTCCAACGTTCTATGGATGATCAAACGGTCTGCTTACAATCGACGTCTTCATCTTCCTCCTCGGAACCGTGTGTGCGACGTTGGGATTGATTCAAGTGGTGCTTTACCTCATCTTCCGACCAGGCCGAACACAGGCTGGCATGGAGGTCGTGGACCAACCTCAACCAGGCAAGAACTTCCTTCTTCCAGTTACGACTGCCAATACACCTCAAAGCAACGGCTCAATGGGATCGCTCCCTTCGCCAGTCTTCATCACTGTTCACTCACCGTAAAAGCGAAAACGCTACAATGGCGGCAAGAACTAAAGTAAAATAATAGACCAATTCAATTCACTAGAAGTTAGGTGAGTTTCTGGAAGGATGGCGGCAAATATAGCTGCCCATTTCGTCATGGTTGTACTGATTCAGTAACTGAAGTTCTGATATCGCACATCTCAGCACGAAAATGGATGAAGTGCAACAAGGACGAACCATTCGCCAATATTTTGTTTTACCAATTAGTACACAGCTTGCCTTATATCGAAAAATACATACTGAAAAAACGCTAAGACGAGCTACTGCTCATATGGAGTAGGTGATGTTTAGGAGTGGGCTACTGCTTTTCACAACCGATAATTCTCGAACACCCTGATCTATTCGATTTACTTAACCAGCTGAACACGATATATTGTTAAAATGGAATGATCTCCAAACCGCCGATAAATCAGAGGTGCCTTACCTTAAAAGCACTAGTGACACCTCACCAGAATTTCCCTCACCACATGTATCCGTCGACGGATTTGCTGTTGAGTGCAAATGCCAAGATCGATTTTGGTGTTGGAAGTTGGCAGTCGAGAAGTAGGAAAAAGTTATCAATAAACTTACTAAATAATCAAAGTTGGTGCATTTGCTTTATGCATGACTTCATGTGATAAAACACCTATTTTTTTATCATACTTATGAGATTCCTTTTACAGGTGTTATATCGTATTTCAGGAAGTTAAGGTTTATCAAAGAACCTGATTCATCATCGCGCAAAACTTGCAATATGCAACCAGTCATAATAGATTCAATTGTTCAGTTCGAGATACAAACGAAGTCGCTAAGATGTCGACACAGCTGTCTAGGTTTCGTAATTGAGCATGCTTTTGTATTTGTTGCAGTAACTTCGCAAAAGTATGAAATGTGCAGCACATGGGCAACTAATTAAGGTATCTATTGTCTCGCGTAGATGCAATGAGTTTTCTTACGATCAAGTCGACGAGGCTAGCTAGTAGCTATCCGTGTCGGCTAATAGCTACATAAAACGGTCTTTGCACTCGACGTTCTGATTTTTGCACTCGAAAATCATCTCGTTCCCCATCGAGGAAAGCAGGCCTCATATTTGAAGCACCGTTGGGAAAAGAACAGCTAAGATTGTGCTTGCCGATAGTCGTATCATTGTCGTTGGAAGCTCGTCTTCTACGGAAAACGTCGTGCAAATCAGGGGTTTTGTATGGAATTCTTCGTGCAGAATGAACGAAGAATTCCCTAAATGCAAAAATGTCAGGCATACAAAGCGTAGGATAAAGCCCCGAAATGCAATCATTTCAAATGAATTCTTCGTGCAATTTGCACGAACCGTTTTCAAACATTTAGAAACAAGCATGTATATCTCCCCACGGCGCTTAGGCCCCAGCTAGCCATCCATTAGTAGGAATGCTTTAATGTAAAAGGCTGAGTATGGTTGCTGAAGTTAATTTTGCGTTAGCGGCGTTGTTTTCTCGGCATTATTTAAATAAGAGGGCTTCGTCATGCATCAGGCATTGGAGTTGAGCAACGATGTCATATTTTACGCGACTTAATTGGCGGATCGGCACTAAAGCAACCTATCGAGCATTGCGCCATGAATATTGTGCCGATGCTTAAGGCTGAACACTACACGGTGAACTATTTAGCCAGCAAATGTGTTTTTCTTTGATTAGCGCTTCCTCATTCGTATCGTACTTCGAAGTAGTAGACCCGTAGCCCTCGTTGAAAAGATTATCATGCAATTAGACTAACACGGCACTAAGTCTACACGGTGGGCTATGGCCGTCTCAGTACAGCACGTATCTGCCCGGCCAACCATCTAGCACAAGCATGCCCTATTGACTGACCTTCAGGCCGAGCATGCTCTCTGCCGCAACCTTTTTCTACAGGAGCGCGAGGCCCAAGCCCGTTAGGAAGCTGACGAACGAGCTCAAGAGCTCGTGTGAGCCACAGGATGGGACCCACAGCTCAAGAGCTCGTGTGAGCCACAGGATGGGACCCACAGCCTATGCACTTGAGGAAGATCGTATTCAGAATGTGTTGGTGAGGTGAGGGCGCTAGTCTCGGTCAACCTCGAGGTATGGCAGAAACTGAACAAAGAAAACTAAAATGCTGTGGTCCGAGCAGCAGTATTTCCCGCCGCGACGGCGAGCATCTACTGCAGCTTTATATCACGGTTGTACAAACGTTTCCATCATAATAGAATCATTTCTAAATTAGGCTTCGTTCATGTTGCACGACGAATTCCATTTATCTATACATTTCGGTCTCGTCTATTATCCAGTGCTTAAGGCTGAACTACGAGGAACAGCAAAACTTAAGACTAGAGCAATTGCCTAAAAAAATGCGCCAGACCCAATTATCAGTATTGCTCATATCACAAAGTATCAGCAGCGCTTGCTCAGCAAAATACTATTTTCGAATTCGTTCGATTATTGCAAAGTAACCAGCCTACAATGCACCTGCACAAAAGATGCGTTTTCTAAAGGTGATTATCTTTTTCATCATGTTTTTTCACTCAAATCAAAATTTGTATATTGGCAGCTTAGTGGTACGAGTAGTAGTACAGCCCTAAAGGGATTAATTCGAGAATATGTGCACACACCAACAATAGGTATCGATTCAATACAAATTTCAAATGAGAAGGTCTTATTTTCCTACCAATTTGTATAAACTTCACAGATATCACTCCGCAGTACTTAGTAAAGGTATAGCATGGGTATAATCTCTTAGAAACTTGGTGTACGAAACAAAATACAGCTCACCATCAACAAAATTATCGACGTAAATGCTGGGATTTGCATTTTAAGAATATCTACCTTAATTTGGTTTTATCTTACACTATAGACGGCTATGTTGCGCAAGAATATCACCATTAACAGTAGAACTTAATAACTGTAAAGAGGTCTGTAAACGTAGCTGCCGAGGGTTGAGTTGTATGTCGAGCGGCAGAATGATAGAATCTGCAGAACTGGCAGTCCAACGAGAGCACGTAGCACCGCCAGGCAGCGCGGCATCATCCGACTGCCTTTCGCCCTTGCTCGCTTGAAGCTGCAGTTTTTTCAACGCCTTGATGCTGCCACTTGACGCAGCATCGAGACGCTGAGCCTCCTGGACATGGTGATGTCGGAGCTCTTCCTCATCATGCGGTATTCTTCGCGAAGTGATAGGACGGCTCGTATGTGCCCTTAGAACCGTATCGGGCCAGCCACCTCGGGCGTCGCCAGTGGTGGTCTCGACTGGACCTCGAGCAGAGCGTAGATAAGTGGAAGATAAGTAGATAGAGTAGATGTATCATGTATATGCATCGCCGCGGCGACGAAGTATCGTGTAACGGGGTACAAGCCCCAGGTGTACCCAGGTTACACGGAGAGTAACTAGGTTACTCTTCGGAAGGACTGGTACATGGTAACAGTGGCTCCAGGAGCCAACCATTGGATAATTACATAGCTTCACTATAGGTGACTTATAGTTTGTATTAGCTCAAGCTTAACCTTACCTATAAATACATTTAGTCTTAAACGTACCTTTAACTGGTTACTTCGTCCCCTTAGACCAGGGACACGTGAACTGCCGTTCACTTAGAGTTTGTATACTTTCGTGAGCTCTTACTTCCTCAAGCACAAGGTGCTTTGTGACCCCGTCACATATAGTGACCTCGGGCGGTGGTCGCCGCAGCAGGTGAGCTCGCTGAGAAATTGCGGTTGTGAGCTTTTGAAAGAAACAATCTTTCCGATGATATAATGAAAACCTCGCTCAAATCGTATTACCTTCGTGAACAGATTTACAAATTATAGAAGTGTTGGAGTTTAACTGTGATAACGTATTCTATACGTATATTATTCCTAAGACAAAGTCGTGCTTCGCCCGAAGAAGCTCTGAAATTTATGATCCCTTTCCTTTTCAATGTTAACGATTCCCTACCCTTTAGGTAGACAAAACCTGTTAACGTTTCTGAAGGTTGGGATTTCTCGATTAGAGGCACGCTCGCTGCGCTCGCCCATGACATCGATCCCCACATCTGTCCAATCAGCTGCCGAGATGTGTGGGATTGGTACGACGTGTACTCGCTAAGGCAGCTTTTCCCCCCAGTAAAACCATAAATTTATGAACTTGTATGCGTCACTCTATGCATTTGAAACAAAAATCTGCGTTTAGTTCTGCGTTTGGCGCATACAGGTTCTTTGTACCCCGCATACAAAACACTGTTGTTTGGAGAGTAATCGCGCGGCTGTTCAGAACTTGTATGCGTCTGACGCAGAAACTATTAAACAGCATCATTCCTTTCATTGAGCAAGTACAGTCACAAAAGCGCAGTTCTTTGTTCGATAATTTCACTTCATGAGTGATTTTTGCAGCGCTATAGTCCGTTCTAATAAACCGTTAAACTTATTGTGAAATCAGCAGCTAACTAACTCTACGTCCATATGCACACATGTAAACTAGTAGCATCAGATAGAAATTGGATTTCCAATATCCCTCTTTATGATTTTACAGAGGCATTAGGAGCTCCTCCAAGCTGCGCATACTTAAGCACTGACATGTGAGTAGGGAGTAGTAAACGATGTTGAGCACCACATACTTCGGTATTCTGATGAATCAAAGATATAGCAACATGGATCTGTAGCGCCACTAGGCCTGCATCACCATATAAGAATGCACAATACTGCAGCGTTCCTAGCGCTTCATCGCAACAGATGTCGCGTGTTAAAACTTTACAACCAAGCTACAAAGCAATTAACGCTTGCACATTTTGATCGCCTTTGTCTCGATGAAGAAGAACATCAGAAGAACATCATCGAGACGAAGGCGATCAAAATGTGCATGCGTTCAACCTGAATAGGAAGTCGTCCGGGAGATAACCAATATCGCCAGGCTCCTCACGTTCCACATCCAACCGTCAGAATCATCAGCGAGACCGAGGGACAGCTTGCTCCATGCTTGATCTAGACGCTACCACAAGGACAAAACGACACCGAAGAAAACTTATCACCTGCATTCACCCGCCATTCAGACAGGTATTAATTTCCACGAATACTTCGTGCAACATTCCAAATAAAAATATGCGTACTTAAGTGCGAGGACGACGACACAGGTAACATTTGGATAGATTATTAATCCAACACAGGTATTGATGTCCATGGCCATCATGGTACTGTGTCACTGTATTTGTGTATTATATTTCATGATTTTATAGTGTTGTTTTAGTATAAATACCCGGGTTTTTATTTTACGGATATTGAAGACCAACCGGACTCCACTTAACTCTGAAATAAATTTCAGAGAACAGATCTAAAGTCGTTTATAGATACTGTAAAAAGCAAAAGCACTACCAGCCCAATTCTCTAGTATAACAAAAAAATTAACGAAATTCGCTGCACATCAACATTTGCTTAGGAGGTCTAATGGTTGCTAAATAGTCTATTGTAGGATCTTTTTCACCTTTTCAACTGCTACTGGAAGAATAATACTGTCTACTTATCGAGAAATTATAAATTAGCTAATATGTATCTCGAAACAGCACCACGGAGCTGTCTAACCAATAGGTTTCCCTCTTGTATACCTCTAGAATCCCTGGTATATGGCAGGTATACATTGCACTAGAGGGACAGGCGTTATCCCGCAATAACTGCCTGCTCCTATCCCCTCGATGGTCGCACTGTGCGACCATCGAGGGGTTGCCACTGCTTCGCCAGTTCTCGAAAAGACAGCCCGACAGATCTCCAGTCGTCGACAAGATGAACCCTGGGCTTACTGTTCTAAAGGCATTGGCGTCGAGTTGCTCCGTGGCTATGATCCTCAGTTCTGCGCCATCTCTCCATGACATTCACAAGCGTCACAACACGAGCGATGCCGCTCTCTTCCTCTCGTTGGACTCTGGTTCGATTGCGTCATGGCGTAAGTGTGCGTACTGCAAGCCAACATTCGAGCGGAATGAGGCCAATTCCAGCAGATTTTGTATTTCAGCCGCTGGCACGTACTGCGCGCCATCAAGCGGAATGTCAACCTGATCCCAGCGGATTTCATCCGCCCGAATTCGGACAGCGGATTATTCTAGAGGTTTGAGGGAAGGCACCTGTACAACACCATTTTGCTCGGGTAGGAAAAATGCGATTTACATTGATAGATAGCTACAAATTCGACTTTACCAGCAAGATAGTTGTGCATTGATGCAGATAGCGCCGGTGTTCTGCGCTTCCAGATATAGCGTGTCCATCTCTGACACGCTCTGGGAATTGAACTGAAGTCTGGCAATGGACGCGCCATCGAGTTGGGGTGGCCCTTTATGAGCGGAGGCTTCTTGAGCTGCTCGATGCTCTTTGATGCCAGGAAGCCCTTCGGTGAACAGGTATCCTCTGAGCGCGGTGGACGTTCCGATACGTTCAACACTCCGTCCTTGTCGTTGGTATCGGCGTCCCCATTATCATCGTTAACACGGTCCGCGAATCACCCGACACATTCATGTATCCAAGCACACCGCCCGGAAGACATTGACGTAGCTCATGAGGTCGATGAAGTCGATGATTTTGGCAGTGGTGGTGGAGTTGAGTGTCCACTGTCTAAGCCTCACGCGCTCAGTACTGGAGATGGCTGCCTCAGTGGTTCCGGAGGTGACGGTGGCATCGGCAATGGTATCGGCGCGAGCAGCGTGCTTCGGCGATGAGTTGATCAGGCTGACATCAGTGTTGGCAGCAGTGTGGTTTTGGATTTTGGAATTTACAGTTCGAAGAACTGTGTTACAAACCGTGGAATGTTTGAGATCATGCAACATTCATGCAACCTGTCGAAAGGATGCAAAGTTGCTCATTGACCACACTTTTTGCGATTTCTACAACATAATCAGATCATGCAACATATCTTAAATATAACTTTGACTTCTGCGAATCCTACAGTGCATGTAGAATACTAAGGCGGCATAATGAACTAAGTTCTACACTTCGTTTCATCTTCCTTGGGAAGACAACCCAGTCGGGGACCTTGCTGCCCCACCACGCACGTGTCTGCATCAAGAATCCATTCGTTTCCGTCGGTAGGCCCTCCTGTCCGTCGCCCGGGTGACCCCAGAGGTACTGGTCCTTTCCTAAGTCGTGTAGCTCAACGGGCGGCCCGAAGCAAGTACCTCAGTACTCTGTAGCACGTGCTCGAGGTTGGGCAGTGACGAGTCCGACGATACCATATGTCACTTGGGTACCAAGATGGCCTCCCACACAGTCATCCTGGTTTCACGGTCCGGTTCTTGCCGAGTCCTACTTCGAGCGTGGGCTTGTGCGATGTTGCCTCCAGCCAAGGTAAAAAGTGACGGTATTATGGTCGACGAGATGTCAAGAAGCGCTGCAATCGTTTTCTGTACCGACGCTGCCGACTCAGAGCGCAGCCGATAACGACTTAAAAACCGTAGCGGTACAACACACAGTGGTGGCGTAGGGCTTGACACTGGAGGATTGCTCTCCACTTGTCGGTCGCTTCTAAGAGTAGGTGCCATTTAGGTGTAGTTACACTTAGGGAGCAACTTAGCAGAAAGTAATCAGGAGAAGTCGTAAACACGTAAGTGCCGGGCAAAGGCCACGACAGGACCGCGGTGTCTGGTGGGGCTGCTCTCGCTGCTGCTCGCCTGTTAGCTGCAGGCGTCAAAACACAAAGTGATGGAGCAGCACCCGCCAGAGCACCGTCGTTCCGCAATAAGTAGATTAGTATACAAATAGCAAATAAGGTAATACTAAAACCTAGTAAAATGCACTCTCGTTGAGCACACAATCTTGGCAGCGCACACAGCCAACAGTGTCCTTGAGCATACGCTCCTTGGTATAGTCCTTCGCCATTGCACGCACGCGCACGCAGTAGCCGGTTGTAGTGCAGCTGCAAGCTGCACTGCCAGGCGCACGAGTGTTCTTGAGATGTGTCTAGCTAGACACTGTCAGTGGACGGTGGCTCGTAGACGGGGGCACTGGACACTGGCAGGGCTGCATCACCTTGGCACTCAATAGGTAAGTCACACTGGCCCACACTCCCACTTGATCTCGGCGACGCGCGGTAAGTCGACGCGATCACACACGCGCAAACTCTGTTATCACTAAGTTGCAGTAGTAGCGTAGTCCAAAGCACTCAGTTAATAGCAGCCCATGCAGCAACAGCACTCCCACTCGATCGCCATCATCGTCATCGCTGTCCTTGAGGTACAGCCTCCGCATCAACCGCAGTAGTCAACGCAGATGCTGACTACGCGAATGACACCGTGGATCGACGGAGTATCAGTTGTTACGTCACTATGTTAGATGGCAATGCCATCTCCTACCCAATGCGCAAGCAGGAGATCAACGGGCTCAGCATTTGCGAAGCCGAGTACGTTGCGATGGCAGAGGCGACCAAGGACTTGTTGTGGCTTGCTGGCCTATGCAATGAGTTGAGCTGGAAACATCCAGTACCACTACTGCTTGGAGACAACCAAGGAGCAATTGCCTTGACTGCGAAGCCTGGAAAGCATTCGAAGTCGAAGCACATCGACAACATGTGCCACATGGTGAGACGCAACGTAGAGTTGAAGCGTCTTACAACGCAACACATTGGCACCGATGAGATGGTGGCCGATATCACGACGAAGGTGCTTGCTGTTGTGAAGTTTACACACTTTCGCAAGGCCATGAAGGTGTTGCCTATTGTACCTACGGATGGCAACGTATCCGATGTGACTGAGTATCCACTAACTTGAACGTCAGTCTGTAGCTTCACATTCATCACTAGTCCAAAGTCGCACGTAGCCTTCAGGTAACACAGTACCCTCTTGGCCTGTGCGTAATGCGTATGATCTTAGCTCGCAAGATGCTTGCCCAGGTGTCGGGTAGCATGAGCTATTTCAGGTCTCCTCGCACTCACGAGGTACTGGCGAGCACCCACCAACTCTCTGTAGGGAACATACTCCTTCGAAGCAGGCCCGACTGCCTTCGAGGGCGTTGTAGCTTGTGGCATGGCCCAGCCATTACAGTTCTCCATGTGAAAACGCTTCAACACCTCCAGTACGTACTGCTTCTGGCAGTACACTATCTGCCGGTGCGGCCGGTCAATCAGGATCTCGACGCCCAAAAGTTACTTGACTGATCGTTGTAAGCTCGAATGTCTCTTGAAACAAAGCAGCGATCGTGGCGCACAGGTCACGTAGTCCCATCAGCAGTAGATCGTCCACGTAGACAGTCAAGAGCAGCTTGACTTCACCATCCTTTCTCAGTTCATATAGGCCATAGTCAGAGTCCGTCCTTGTAAAGCCCATCGCAACGAGCTTCGCATGAAGCGTGAGATTCCAAACATTCGGTGCTTGTTTCAGTCCGTACAAGCTCTTCAACAATCTGCAAATGAACCCAGGTCCGTCCACCTGGAACCCAGGAGGCTGCTTCATGAAGACGATCTCATCCAAGTCTCCATTCAGAAAAGCCGTCCTCACGTCAAATTGCAACACCTCCCAGCCTCTCTGTACAGCGTAATTGATAGCCGCACGTATGGTTTCAAACCGGATCACAGGTGTATAGGATCTCAGAGTAGTTGATTCCAAGTTGCTGCTTGAATCCATGGATCACTAGTCGCGCTTTTGAATCTTTTGATCCGTCCACGCTCGTCTCACTTCACAGCAGAAACCCATCTGAACGTTCACCTTCACTGTCGTGGCATCTTTGCGGGGTACAAGTTTTAAGGTCTTGTGACCCTTCAATGATGGAAGTTCCAACAGCATAGCAGCTTGCCACTGCTGCCAGTACTTGCTTGCACGTGCTTGCTTGTACGTCGTCGGAATCTGCACATCCGTAGTGATGGCCTGCACTAGGCCCACCACGTAATCCGACAACCGAACGCTCGCCTTCTGCTTCCTTCTTGGTCGATTTAGGCAGGGATCTGTTCGTGGAGGCTGAATCTCGAAGCCACTTGTCTCCTTTTCCACCGCTGCAGGTTTCATCTTTGTTCTGCGTCTCCTGCGCTTCCTTGCCTTAGGAACCTCACTCGGTTTCTCAGCCGGATCCTGCAACACAGCTGGCGCTGCAACACCAGCAGTTTCCACACTGTCTTTGCTCACAGGTGAGTCAGCAATTGACAAACTCCCACTCGAACTTGACACAGTTTCTGCAGGTTCGTGAGCAAGTGATACCGCCTCAAGTGACTTCTCCGCACTGGAAATGCCGCCACTCCAGCCTGGAAGGTACGTCTCCATGCTGGTCTTGATGCGCGCCACAGGTACAGTCTCGGGTAGAACATGATCGCCATCAAAGAACGCGTTCTCTAACAGGTGATTCATGTAGGTGCCATCGGTCGTAAACTCCTCGTGAAACCTCACGTTGCCACCACGAGCTGTAACCACTTGAGCCGTCACAAGGTCAATAAACTTGTAGCCTAGGGTAGACTCACTGTAGCCCAGTACTAGACACAATCTTGCTCTTGCTTCCAGCTTGTCTTTCGTCTGTCTTGACTCTGGGGGAACACGCACATGTGCCAGACAGCCCCAGGTCCGCAAGTCATCCAGCATAGGCTCCGACTGGTACAGCTTCCGGTGCGGCGACACCAAACCCAAGGGCTTGGTGGGCAACCAATTCAACGTCGTCACCACATGCAGGAATGCTTCTTCCCACAAGGAGTTGGGCATGTAAGTAGCCGTCAGCATTGCTCTGATTCTTGGTAGAACCACGCCGTTAGCACGCTCCACAATGCCGTTCTCTTGCGGAGAGTAGGCGTCCGTAAACTGCTGCTCAATCCCCTTGGTCGTCCCAGTAGTTACTTAGCTCCCTGCTTGCAAATTCTCCTCCTTGGTCAGATCGTAGTTGTCATACTTTCTTATCAGGAAAGCGAGTTCGCAGCCTGTTCAACAGGACTTTGATGTGGAACGTTGCCTCACTCTTCTTCTTGAGCAGAAACGACCACTTGTACCTTATGGACTCATCAATGACGAAGAGAAACATAGTAGCTCCATCCACAGTCTGCTCGTTCAAAGAGCAGATATCCATCATGAGAGTTTCCAAAGGCTCGGACTTCCGAGATGGAATCCTTGAGTAAGATATTCTTTTCGCCTTACTGGCAGCACAAGCAACACACTAGTAGGAAGTCAGACCTTGTGCATTCATCTTAACTCCAACATCGAGTTTGTTGGCCAGAACCTTCACCGTCTCCATGCTCATGTGGCCAAAGCGCTGGTGGAGCAGCTCCATTGCTTCCTTGTTGTCCATTTCTTCTTTCAGCGCTGCCATCACCATCACTCCAGTCACTCGCTCTGCACGTAGGCGGTAGATATTGTCACGCATCACGAACTTGAGTGTATTACTCGGCTTTGAAAGCCACGCAGTTTGTTGGTCATATGAGCATGCCAGGTTGAAGTTGCCCTTCGTCTGTAGGTAACCCAGACTAATGATGTTCACCTTCGCGTTCGGTGTGTACACCATGTCGTCCAGGAGACGGTCCTCGAGCTCGCCAGTCGCCTTGATTCTGGTTCACCGCAGTCACTTGGCGAGAATCAGGAGCTCCGTTGTCACGTCGATCAGCAAATCGGCGTGACGAGTTGTCCCTACGTCGTGGCGACTCGTTCCGCGCTTGGAAGTTGTCACGACGAGGCGATGGTCCGCGCCCACGTGGTGGATTATCGCGCCACTGCTGCTGCGGAGGCCCATAGCGACTTAATCGCTGATCACGCTGAGGTGGTGCTCAAAACGACTCGGTCTCTCGTTGCGCCACTGCTGCGAGCGGGGTGGTGATCGATAGCGCCCTTGGGATCCACGTGCATGTGGACTACCAGGTCCTCTTGGTCCTCGTGGTGATGGACAACGGTCTCTTCCTCGCGACGGGGATCGTTCTCGACTGAAGTAGCGTGGTGGGGATCGACTCCGTCCTCGTTCACGAGCAGGAACCTCAAAGTGTCCAAACCCTTGGCTCCGAAGTCCTCTCTCGTACGCGCTCTCCAAGTTAGGTCCGAAATAATTGAACATCCTTGGATCTTGACGTCTGCTATACCCAGCGTCAGGACCCCGGTAATCATCCCCCGGCACAGCCGAATCCACTCGTGGTTCAGCTTGATTGCGCCATGGCTCAGATGTAGGTCCTTGCGAGTTCCGCATTAGTCCTCGCCCGAAGTAGTAGATCGCAGATGCCCTGTGGAAGGCCATCCGCCCTTCCACTGGCTCTGCACAGTACTCGGTACAGCAGGTTGCCCACCGGGTTGTGCAGCAGCTCAATTTGCATGTTAAACACCAGCTTGCACAGCACGTTGTACAGCAGGTTGTCCAGCATGATGTACAGCAGGCAGTCCAGTACGTTGAACTGCATGTTGAACGGCAACTGGTGCCTGTACTGTAGGTAGAGGAGCTTGCTGTTGTTGTTGTAGTCCTTGTCCTCCAACTTGCACATGTAGAACAGGAACATCATTTCGCAGCTGCAGTCGCTGCGGTGTCTGCGGCACAGTAGGTTGAGTACGTTGTGTGCTCGCACGAGCAGCACGACGATTTCAGCTTCATCACTGTCTGCAGGAGGCGTCAACGACCACACAGGTGGCAGCGTCGTTGCAGGCGACAGCTCACCACCACCCGAAAGGTCAATCGCATTCGCATCACGCAGTGAGAGTCCAGCAAACAGTCCTTGGCCTTCTTCATCAGTCGACACCGTATCCACACGTCGTACAGAGTTCACCAATGACACAGAAGCCCTGGGCTGCCTGTCTCTCGGCTTTCTCGCTAGCTCAGGCTTCAGTAGCAGGCCAGTGTGCGCAGTGCACTCAGCATACTTGTGTCCTTCGCCTTGGCAGTTCGCACAGTTCGTACGCTGCTTCTTGTCAGCAACGCCCTTGGAACGCTTGCGCTGCTGCTTATTGCGCTTGCGCCCTCGGGCCTGACCTTGTCCTTGACCATGTCCTTGTATGTGGTCGGCTCCGACTTGAGCTACTTGCATGGGCTGCACGACCGGTTGTCTGGTCTGCGCTCGCAGTTGACCACACTGGTGTTCAGCATCGCGTAGTCGCTGTAGAACTTCGGCAAGGGTCATAGTCTTGCGATCATGGTTGTTGATTCAATCACCATGTTCGCGAGCAAGATCTTTAAAGACTTCCACGCTGTTCGAAAGTAGCAAGCTTGCATGTTGCCACTCAGCGATCTCACCATTCGCTTGGTGTAAAGCGTCACCTTCTTCGCAATGTCATCCACGTACGACGACACAGACTCGCTGTGCTTGAGCCTGCGCGTCACCAATTCTTGCAGTAGGTAATCAGGATTGATACGATCACCGGCCTCAAAGTGCTGCGTGATAGCATCGTACAGTATCGCGGCGGCGTCCATGCTGTCTTGGATGTCGTCAATCTTGAACGTTGTGCGCAGGTCCACAGACAGTGACAACGCAAGCGCTGAGAACGCCTTGTTTTTGCGCGTCTTGTACCATGCGTGATACTTAGGTCGGCGCATGCCTTCCACAGCATCGTAGCACTCCGGGCCGTAGGTGATGTCTCCAACGTCTTCGGCTCCAAGTGCAGCGGCTCCAAGTGCAGCGGCTCCTCGCTCTTCCAGGTCTTGTAACCGGCCTTCGCATGGAGTTTGGACAGCTTGATCGCCGGCGAGTTGTTGAACACCTTTGCGTACTCCGCCAGCTCTGCGTCGTTGTAGCGGCCACCTGGGTTCATGTTGTCCAGTGGTCGCTGCGGGTCGTCTGGGTCTTGGCTGCCGCTTTGTTGTCTTGGCGGCGGATGAGGCGAATTTCCAACTGGCACGGATTCTTCCGTGGTCGTTGAGTAAAGTTTTTGCATACTTTCAAGTAACATTCTGAACAACGGGCGGCCACCTGGAATTCCATCCAATGAGCGAATTAGATGCTCGGCATCACTGTGTGACTGCGTCGAGTCACCAGTAGAGCTCAGCCTTCCTGCCGATGGGGTCGAAGCTTGGTCTTGATTCGCAAAATTCCAGGACTTGTGTCCGGAACACCAGTTGCCACGTCGGTCGCAGGCTGCGCCCTGATTGGGCTCATAACCAGTGGTGACGTAGGGTTCGTCTCTGGAGGATTGCTCTCCACTTGTCGGTCGCTTCTAAGAGTAGGTGCCATTTAGGTGTAGTTACACTTAGGGAGCAACTTAGCAGAAAGTAATCAGGAGAAGTCGTAAACACGTAAGTGCCGGGCAAAGGCCACGACAGGACCGCAGTGTCTGGTGGGGCTGCTCTCGCTGCTGCTCGCTTGTTAGCTGCAGGCGTCAAAACACAAAGTGATGGAGCAGCACCCGCCTGAGCACCGTCGTTCCGCAATAAGTAGATTAGTATACAAATAGCAAATAAGGTAATACTAAAACCTAGTAAAATGCACTCTCGTTGAGCACACAATCTTGGCAGCGCACACAGCCAACAGTGTCCTTGAGCATACGCTCCTTGGTATAGTCCTTCGCCATTGCACGCACGCGCACGCAGTAGCCGGTTGTAGTGCAGCCGCAAGCTGCACTGCCAGGCGCACGAGTGTTCTTGAGATGTGTCTAGCTAGACACTGTCAGTGGACGGTGGCTCGTAGACGGGGGCACTGGACACTGGCAGGGCTGCATCACCTTGGCACTCAATAGGTAAGTCACACTGGCCCACACTCCCACTTGATCTCGGCGACCGGCAAATTTGGCCGGAATTCACAAAAATATCACTGTATATACCATAGTCTGTGTTGTAACGCGAGTCGCTGAGTCGCTCGTGTCGGAGTTGGTGGCGTCACTTTGCAATCATTCCCTATAGCTTAAGCCGTTTTCGAGTTGAATCGCATTGGATAAAACTTGAATTTTATTGGCTAAAAATATTGTGTTACACCCTCACAATTGGATATAACACCACATATCCGTTCACCTCAAAGGTGGAGAAGGAGACGTTTGCTGGAGATCGTCCCGGCTTTGCCAGATTACCCTTTGAAATAGAGCAAAATAGTACCCTAATTGTCTCAAATCGACTTTATTTTGTGAACTAGACGACACAAAATAAATGTATACTGCCCAGGAGTGCGAGGCATCGGTTAGCAGCAGCAAAGTTGACCAGCAGCCATACGAAATAAGTGCGATTCGTAATGTATGGTCTCTGGCTGTGCACAGCCGTATACAAGGGCGGGAATGCTCGCTTCCTACCGGAGCCGGTAATAGAGGCATGTAATTGGCTTAAACTGTAGCTAGAGATGTGGAGATGGAGACGAGTTGAACTTGTGTCATCTCCATCTCTAGCAACGTAGTGAACAGGCTCTAATATAATCATGAAAAAACTGCTGGATCATTTTTTATAGCGAAATTAGACGGCTTGATAGGGTAGAGCAGGCCCTTCTCAGTTGGAATGTAGACCCATTTGAAGACCAAGACCACCAGTAGGAAACGCGAACGCTTTCAGTTTGAACTGACCTGGCAAAAATATTTTAGAAAACCGTCGTCAAGCATCGAAGCTTTTGAATGTAGTATATAATAGATATACGCGAATATCACTGCTGTAATGGTTTTTATAACAGCAAATATTAATGCGCTAATATCGATCTGTAATGGTTTATAGTAATAATTACTGTACTTGGTAACGCGTGACACGTTCAACATTAAGAGCATCTGTACCGGTAGTGCAATGGATTGTTTACTGGACATCCATTGCACTATTTGCATTTTGCCAGCTATACCGGCGTAGTGATAGTGAATGAAAGTAACACTAAAGTAACGTGATTGCGTATGCTTTTTCAATATCACTATTCTGTAGTGAAACGACCCCGTTTTCCACTAGCTCTACATTCGCTAGTGCACAATAGTGAACTGAAGTTTCCCCCTCTGTAATAGTCACCAGCCACGTCAGCGCCAGTCATACAGAAAGCAAACGGGTGTGAGCCAGAATAAGGAATTCACCTATGCCAGGCGCAGGTGAACGTCGCAGAGGACCAAGGCGTTGGTACAGGCCAGTCAATGGCCACCTTTTTGAAGCGCGTGCACGCTAACTTCGTGGAGGTCGAGGGGGGGGGGGGCTACTGCGCGCAACACCAAAGCACTTCAGACCCACTGGTCAAGCTTGATTCGACCTGACGTCACTTTATATGCATCGCTCCATGCTGCTGTACGCAGTTAATGGTAATTAATTAGGTCACTACCACTAAAGCCAGTGCGATGTCTTTTGGTACTGCAGATGTAGTGCACCAATCCTGCGTTTTTATGTTCCAGAATTGTCGTTCACTACGCTATAAACTTCGAATCCATTGCACTACCGGTACAGATGCTCTAAATTACATTAGCAACTACGCATCATACTGAATATTAATATATTTAGATATTCTCAAATAGCTAAGAAATATATTACCGGTAGATAAAAAAGTGTGATTAAAGGGTTAACCCATCTAGCCCTGTATTCTGTTAACCCCTCTTTAACAAAGTAGTTACAATCCAGTTTAACGAGGCTCAGTGGTCTCCAGCTGCTTTTTCAGTATGCGGGTTTAAAGACCCGGGACAAGCACATCAATGCCACCCAGTCCAGCACCGTGGCAAGAGTAGAAAGAGCTTAAGCTTTTCAAACGACGACTTCGACTTTACCAGGAAGCTACTAACATAGATTAAATAGAGGACCTAAAAAAAGTAACACATTTTTTTTGAGATTTCGGCGCGTGTTATATGTCATGGCGTGATTTTGGTGGAAGTAAGTGATGCAGCATCAAACAGACAGATATGATATGCATGGTGAAAGGTAAGCTTTCAAATGTTATAGAGGCATAAGAAAATTGTGTTAGAGGACAAGAAACGGGAGCAAATTGTTGACATTACAGAGGTGAAGAAGAACACTTACCGAGCTCGTGGTGCCACCAACTTAGTGTTTGTGGCTTCCACTGAAATGTTTGTGTTTTTCATTCCACTTGAAAATCTTCAAATAATAGGGCATTCTGTGGACTCGGAGTATTATACATAGATAAGCTTGCAAACGTATGACTGGCCGACCTCGTTCAATGTTCTCTGACGATTGAAGTGTGACTGCGCACTAGACACGTCAACTGTATGAGAAAGAATTGAAATCGCCAAAATACTTAGCATAGCACGAGAGAACTGCGACCCCCCCCCCCCCGGGCCTGAAGGTACATCTAACCTAATAATAATTTCTTTGTGTTGCCCACCCACTCATAGCACAAACATTAGGGGTTTCCACTGTGAAGAAATGTCAGCGGTACGCGGTTCCATTAGCGGCTTCATACATCCACACGTACCCGTTGTAAGATGCGAAAGCTTTTCTTCTAGATTGGACGGACGAAATGGCGGACGCGCTCTGTAGCGTCCCTCGAACTTCTCTAACTTTCTCTTGCGAGGCCTCTACATGCAATATTCGAGTTGAAACAGAAAACTTTGTCATCTAGGTATTTCTTTGCACACTAGTAAGAAAGGCCATCCTGGACTCTTTTCTGTCTTCCCTTTCTAGTTCAAGAAACTCCAAAACATCGCTGTCACTTCTTGATGATTCGAACCAGTTCTCGACTGTTTCTATCTCCATACCCTTGGCAATTACTCAGGTATACTCATCCAACTTCGCTGCGAGAAGAAATTCTTACTGTAGGTGTGGCTCATTCATGTGTGCTTTTTTCTGAAGTACCAAAAGTAAGTCACATAGTCTGAACGGAAATATACACACCACTGAGTGAAGATTACTGTGGTTCGCCAAAACTTTTTTACCTTGGCATTACGTGCTCACAGGCACACGTGCAGCAAGAGTTGTGCGTGAAACAATCACGATCTTGCCGCCACATGTAGGAGCAATGAGTTCTACCGCTACGCGTCTGCAAATGTCGACTTTCAGCTTTGTTAGTGAACTTCGAAGTGGGAAAGCGAACTTGCCTATGCTGTCGGTGATCGATGGATTCACTGCCGGCGACTTCTTCGTATGTCGGAAGATGAGGCACAGCGCCACCTGAATAAATCCTAGTGTTGGGCAAGCTGCGCTGAGGAAGAGGATAAGCATATCCTTGGAAAAGAGTCCTTCGATCATCCAGATAAAGCTGGAAGTTGTGCCTTCCTAGCACATCCAGATGGGGATCTAGGCACCCGAACGTGTCTTCAGCATCACGGTTGGAAAGTGAGTAAGTTTCAGCACGCCTTTTAGAAGAAGTAGTTTTAACATAAATTTTTAGCCACTTGCAGACCACTGCGTCCGACACAGCAGGAAGCGGTGTAAACTGATCTCAGCAATAACGTTGCGAAGGCCCGCGAAAACGCTCCTAACACCGCTCTAAAAGTGATCTAATAGGTACTGACATAAATTAAGCGTGGCACATGCACCATGTCGCGATAGCGGCCTACCAAACTGAGGCGAGCGGGTGCGAGGTCACGTAGCCGCAGCAAACCCGCGTGGGGGGCCGTCGAATCAGGGTCGCGCGGTAATTGCGGAGGTGGGCCCAGCGCAGAGTTCACCAGCGGCCGAGCATTGCGTGTTCCTGTACATCCAACCTTTACATCGCGAGCGAAGCGAATCGCGGGGGCGCCGAAGGGGCACCCAGCCAAGCGTAGCGTGTCTGGTCATGACCTCTAATCCTCTATTATATCGTATTGCGACACCTAGAAGATCAAATCTATACAGAAGTCAAGTCAAATGATTTGCTGTGTGCTGACGCTGTAAATGCATGTGTTTTGCATGTCCTGGCGCTGACAAGTCGAGAAAAACTTGTTGAGCAACGATTCTGTACTGCTTGCGGTGGGTATCGTCTCTAACCGCTTTGCGAAACCTCTATATTAATAATGACTATACTGTATGTAGACCTATAGAAAAATACAATGGAGAACGCCCAGTAGTTCGGATCTGCATGCTTCGTGGACGGGAGTACAAACGCCAGATGATATTTTCAACCTAAGACGCACCAACAGAGTGCATAAAATTGCCATGACCTTATTCATTGCGTGTTGCGAAGCACAAATTATCTTGTTTTTGGAACATGGTTGTTGGAAAAGTGTATCGAAAGCACGTTAAAATATGTCGTATTATACGTGTCACTTGATATTTGTATGCGGCAGATGTTTACCTTGCGGATAGGTGAATAAGTTTTCGTGAGGTTTCTTGAGCAATGTCGTGTATTAGACACCGTTGTACTCACCAACGTCGTAATTTACTCCAGCACTGAAAGCGAATCGTTCAAAGCCGGTAAGATTTGACGCCAAGTTCTGCATTTTGAATCTCATACGATAGGAAAAGCGGAGCAAAAAGGTGCACTGATTCTTGTCGCACCGTGTCAGATCCAATGGACGTCTGCCGAACATAGCCTAAGCAGAGATGGCTCAATTTTTTTTAAAAATATTTTATTATGTAGCCATGGCGCACTTCACTTGGTAATTGTAAGATGAGTACTAACAAATGCGGTAAAGTACTGCTTGTCCATCGCTTTAGACAGGAATGGACTGTTTTTGGTACGGGAGGCCAAAATAAAAATCCTTCGAATATCTTTATGCCATCCCTGGCCTAAGCGGCTGCTTAAATATACAACCGGTGGATGTTGGTGAAATGGGCCCACTCAAAGCGAGGAAGGTGTCAGAATAAACAGATTTTAATTATCAAATATACAGCTATGGGGTCTGGCCATACAAGATGGGGTAACACTATACAAACGGTGCAGAATGGAGATCAACCATACAAAGGTGGCTACAGGTATACTGGCCGGCTGACATAATTATGCTTAACGAATTCATCAGTGTTGGCGCATTATGCACCCTTAGCGCCACATACAAAAATATTGTATGAGGTGTACCTATTTAAAGCACAATCGGTATTCATGAAGGAGTTTCTGAAGGAGACGCCAGAAACGAAACAAGCGTGAAGACGGCAATGGAACGATGGCGTCAACTTTTTGTACAAAGCTCTCAAGATGGCTTTGAGAGTTTTCGGGAGGATTCGATGTGCTGCTCAGCTGTATCTTAAAACGAGACTTCGATATTTGCTGGATTTGTGCCGGTCAGCACGTTATGACAGAAAGGGGACTTCAGTGCACTAGCAAGCGTTGTAGTGGAATCGGTGATTGTCTTCTCGTATGGAAGGTGTTCACTTGCTCTGCCCAAGACACGTGGGCTATATGGGCAAATCAACATGGCCACATTCGGGGTGTTTTCCTTGTTCGGCAACGCACCCACCGCGAGTAACATCAGCTATGAAGACCTTCCTAGCAGCGCAGGATAAGATAGGGATACCACCGATACCCATCTTGGTAAACCTAAAAAGGCAAGAGAATATGCAAGTGACCAGCCGTGGGTGGCCTGACCTGACGCAGATTCAAAATGCACTGAAGCGAATTCGACGTGAACAAGGATCCAAGAACTCACGCAAACCTATACAGGATTTGGTGCGACTGCGTCGTTACCGCCCCGATTTGCCACCAACACAACTTTTTTATTTGGACTTAAGCTGGACAGAGAAGGCTACGCCTACGTCGGGTCTGGTAGGGATGATGACTCGCTCATTATCGGCATTTCTTCATTGACAATGATTGATGCTTGTGTGCGATTTTCAAGTGGTGGATACTGTCAATTTCATGCTGACGCCACTTTCAAGCTCAGCGATATTGGGTAATTACCTGCGGATTTACTGATAGATCTAGAGCCTACCAAGTTGGAGCATTTTTTGTCGTTAGCCGGAGAACAGCCTTCGAATACGTCGAATGTTTTCGGAGCTTTGCAGACATAGTACGAGAAGTGCGTGGAAAAACGCTTCAAGTTTCAGCAATAATGGGTGACGCTAAGGATGCACAATACCTAGCTGTCGAATCCATCCCCATGTTCGCTGGCGCCAAAAAGCCACTGTGCTTTTTTCATTTCCTTTATAACGTACGGAAGCGTGTTCAACATCTTCCCGTCAAGGATCGCCTGAGTATTATGGGTTCAATTGTGGACATGCACTTCTCCGATAGTTTTGGAGGAATTCAACGCAACCCGGAATACAGAGGTGTCAAAGTGGAAGGAGACAACACATCTTGCCGCATTTGCAGACTATTTCGCGGCACAGTGGCGTACGGGTCGCTATTGGCAGAGGCAGGCGTATCAAACACCTAAGGGATACGCTTCGACAATCAATCGACGCGAGAATCTGAACGGGGCCCTAAAGCAGTTCCTAATGAGACGTCCCTATCACATGCGAAAGCTTCCGTTGAAGCTCTCTGACTTTATCGAGACAATTACACCTTTATCCCCGGTTGGAAACAGCTACATTCCGAAACCAACAACAGACATTGTGAAGGCGGCAGCAGCCATGGCCGAAGCTTCTCGAGTACAGTTCACAAGTACCGGTAGTTCAAATTCGTATCGCGTTTACGAGATTCCAGACAGTAGCCAAGTCGATGTTGCCGAGGAGTTTAGGACTGTTTTCGGAGAGAATTGACAAGCTGCAGACGCGGGGACCGGATCAACGCAGGAGCCATCCATCCGAGCAACCAGTTTGTTTCTGGCGCTAATTTCTGGCGTGGAGCCGAACGAGACACGCACTGACGATAGCTCTGACACTGAAGGAGAAGAAGAAGGAGGTACGCTGGTTCAGAATCTTTAGGACACGAACGACGATGAAGAAGAAGAACTCCGGCGGAAACAAAAAGATTTGTATGAACTTGCTACCAAGTGGTCTCTGCGTTGTTCCAGATTTTCATGCCCCATGACGGTTGGCTGGTAGACTGGCATCACCATACTTGCGAATGTCGATACTACAGCAAGTTTTTGGTCTGTGCACATGGTTGCTGCCCAACGAAAGTATAGTCTGTGCACGTACAGGCGAGATCCTCTTGAAAAGCTGAAGAACCGTATACACGCGAAGGCTCAATCAAAGAGAAGTTGTTCTAAGCAAGCCAAATCAAGACCAAAATAATAAAGCAGACCGTTAGAGCCTCACAAGCATACAAAGGCGAAAAGGAAGTCCACGACTGAATCATTTTCATCTGTGCCACATTCCGATACGCCTCCCAATACAGCACAACCAGGATTCACACTAATCGGAAGACCTCCCAGCGCTTCTCCAGCATTAAAATTCAATTTCATATAGATGAGTAAAAGAAAAAGAAAATCTGCCGTCTCTCAAATCAATGTCTTCTACAGTGTTGGGATCCCACTTGTTTTTCCGAAAAACTTGTGCGTTGAATGTAAGACAGCAGCATCCGGATCGCGGAATACATTCTCCTCTCGACACATATTGTGCACTGCTACAACACAGCTCTTGTAGGAGTCAAACGCCTTCTTGATTCTTGCCTCTGCAAACTCTGCTGATGGTTCATCCGATTCCGAAACGAGCTCAGACTCGAACCGAATAACTCCCAAGGCTGAAGTCATCACATCGGTCACCCTGGAACACACGGCTCCAAAAGCTTCATCAGGTGATGTAGAACGATCCTTTGAGCGAGCTAAAAGGATGGCATGTTTCACGCTGTGAATCATTGCGCCGACGACACCGCAAACTCCCTCGATTGCATTCGGTTTGTAGTGTGAGAAGATGCTCCTTTGACGCGAGATGATGATACGAGGACCGAGCAACGACCATGGTTTCAAGTCTTCGTTGACGATTCGGTTGCTCACCGTCAGAAAATCTGTTGTCAATTGGGGGGTGGGGGGGTGGTTACGACTCAAGCGTTTCCTGTTTTTCTGCTGAGGTGACTTACGCCTCTCGTCATATACTCCGTCGGTCCCGGGCGGGAAGGTTGGATCAGGGTACTCTAGCATCATTTGTTCGCAGTCATGAAGCGGAACTTGATACCACAATTTCCACAAGCGCCTCCCACCATGCCCTCACAGCCACTTTGAGTCCTTCTTCAAGCGCTCGGTGCCGGTTACCGCCATGCGCAGCGACGCATACTTCCGCGCGTGGTCGTTTTCACTGCGTTCCGCAAGAATCCAGACAGCCTTGTGGACGAGCATCGACGACTGAGACTGCTGATAATGAGCGCGAGTTGAGGAATGACAACGTGTTTGATGCCAAGAGAATACACGATAATTAAGATTCCAAGGCAAATCATTTCTAAGACGATAGCCGGTAATTCGTCAAGTCTGAGGAATTGTAATTTTTTATGTTGTCTCATAGTCTTGTCCATAAAACAACTGAAATGACAACTACCCGAAAATAAACCCAAATTTCCAAGCGTATCGAGCAATGAGACCTTACCGCTGAATTACAATTCTTGGTATCAATTGTAATGTTAAATGAGTGATCCAGCAATTTGTCAGCTGCGAAGAATTGTAAGCGTATACACCTGTATCTGAGTAGTATCCATCAAAACTGAAACTCGAACCTCGCACAAAAAACGAAAATTCGCCGTGGAAATATGAATGCGTCCATAGGGAACGATTTAAAAACCATCGAAACTAATGATACGAACAATATCCCCCCATAATAAACGATTGAGAACAGGAGACGCCGTCTAGAATTGTAGAAATCCCAAGACCCCATAACAAACCAACTAAAGCCCATAAGTGTTCAAATCCCTTCGTCACAAATTAAAAAATGTATTATGATGTCCATCCAGAATCTTACTCGAACAATAAAGTAATGCTGCTCAATTCGTAAATCGATAACTCCAGGATAAAACCCATGGAAAGCTAAAAATCTTCCATTCCAACAAATAAGCAGCAAACATTCCAGCATTCCATCTTCATACGCCATGAGGTTGCACACGACGTACAAACGAAATACCATAAATTCAAGATAGATCACACTCCTGAATTGCCACGCCAAAACTCTCGTCATCATGAACTAACTTAACCCCATTAACAACTTGAATAACAAAGCAGTGCGTCACTCGAAGCGAACTGTATCTTGCACAAATATGAACACCATCGTCTAGTGGCGTTTTGCATCAACGCGACTGAGCATATTTTTCGCTCACTCCACCAAATAGATTTTGTCCAGGCACCGTCTGCTAATTTGCTGGTTGCTCTTTGCATTTGCAAACTTGATGTAGCACCTAAGTTCACCATACGCTACACAGTGGATGAAACTGGCTTGCCTCTTGCTTTACATTCCTCCATAAATTGGCTCGCTTTCAACATGGTATGCCACCCTACAATACCAAGCATTTCTGCAGCAATTCCAATGGCATAGAAGGCACACATTCCTTCTGGTGAAGCTTTAATGTGATGAACGTTTGACCGTTTTTCTTGCAAAATAAATAAATTTTAGCAATATTTGATACTTTCCACGCGTCCACTACATCGCACGCCTTACTAAAGCCATCTTCACTCAACATTTTGTCAGGTTCCCAGGTATCATCCCACCGAAATCCCGATAATTCATCGCACCATTGTACCCGATAGAAAAAACCAGATTGCTCATTTAGTCGATCAATTATTGCGAACACGAGGCCAGATTGCAAATCAGTCGGTGCTTTCTTTGGTATGGCTGTGCAACTACGTCGTTGAGGTACCACGAGGGCATTCTTACTTGTACGAAGCTTGAATTCGGGTGCATGTCGACGTTGTAGCCAATTCGGAAAAGAAACAGGTTTAATTATCACGTTACAACCCTTTTGCGCCTTCTTCTTGTTGTGGCTCGCCCACTGTCCCTTCCGCGCTCCCTTCGCCCCTTTGCGGCACGCATCGGTTGAGCCCGGGGAACGGCCGAGACAGTAAATCATCGCGGTGGCCTTGGGTTCGCTACTTGTCGTGAAATTGCGAATGAAGAGAACATCTTAACCAAAGTACCGGTATGAAATTTAAGGACACATGAAAGATGTCTGGAGACTACTATTATATATAGTCTTGGTGGCTTCAATGTATCTCGAGTCTTGTTCTGTTTATGGCTACATGATACGGTTTATGGCTGTATGTTACGAATCTACCGCATGCGTAGTCTGTCCCAATTTCTATAAAGGAGGAACCTTTCGACACTCAAAGCGAAGGAAAGAAAGTAGGGGGCATTGCGAGAGTAACATTGGCGCAGAGAAAGGCGATTCAGATGGCGTTACACCACAGCATGTGAACAGCTTCAACGAGAGCTTTCACTGTCATAGCTTCAATGTTATACGTCTTTAAAATATGTATTAAAAAATATATATTTTAAAAAAAGGATAATCTATACGAAGAGCATGTCTAGTCATCCAGCTCACGCAGCCCCGCGTTATTACCACAGCTGAGAATGTATCTTCTTTCAGGATATGTGGAATTGATGACATCTCGTACGCGGATTGGACTTTGTTGTTTGTAGCCACTTTAATCCACCACGGCAAAAGTCGCTGGAAGACGTTAACCAAATCGCCACGAGAATTGTCCAGCCATCCTTTCATTTTTGCACGGGTGCCTTCTACTGTTGACGTGTCGTGGCAACCGAAGTGATTGTACTCATTAGTCCAGTACCGAACGAATTTAGCCTTATGCGGCCACCAGGTTCTGCTGAAATATCTGTCCATGTCAACACTGAGCTTGCGGAGTGCAGAGCAGCCCTCGTCGAAGGCTTTCTCACTGTCGGCGTCTGTGGTATCGTCATATTTCACCATGAAAATATCAACTCTCGTCTCCTTCCTGTTCACTATTACCTGGGCAGAAACCGTTGTATCGTCAGCAATAACTATTTCTTTTTTGCTTGCGCAAGAACGTTGTTTCGGATGTGCCACCGGTATAAAAGTTTTCCGGACATCATGAAGACTGTCTCCGTAGCGTTGGTGCACGCAAGGTCCCTATCAGTCACGATTACCCGAGGCATCGGTACCGACTATTCGACCATGAAATCTTTCAACTTTGAAAGCGCCCACTGAAAATCTGGCCCTGCTTCTCCTTGCATCCAGATCTAATCTACTGGCAGGATAGTATTCATTTCGGTCAGTGTAATAGCGTTCGGTAATGGCATCCGGTACTTTTTGTGGTATAAGTACAGTCGATAACTAGTATATCCATCAAATGCTGGGCCGGTTTGGTTGTCTCCGGGTGTGCCCACATTAAGTAGCGTAATCGGTTGGATGAGGAATATATTTCGTGTGTACAGTGAAACTTAGTATCATCCAGAAGTTGGAATAGAGCATCGTTGCTGGTCTGGTTTGCCAAAAGCTTCGTACAGGAAGCTTTCTTCATGTTTGAAATGTCACTCGGAAGCACCAATGATTCTTTGTCTGACAGCAACATTGTTGCATCTATTTTTGACGTTAAAACACCAGCTATTGCTTGAATATTGATGAGATCGCTTGCATTTGGAGCTGCAGATTTTCTACGACGAGCATCACGTTGGCGATGGCCGACATGAACTCGAACGTCTGATGAAGACGGATGGTTGTGTGTTTTGCTGCCATCCTTGGTGTAGGTGATCTTCCGTGGACCAGATGTATCAGTCCAATCCACAGCTACAATGCTGATGCGCATACCACAACCAGCTTGTTTAGATACCACCATGGTTCAGTGGAGGGGGAGACAACTTGTGCAACGTCGAGTTCAGTGGAGACGACGTCGGCAACGATGGGATCTACGACAAGCGGCTTGTTACGGGAGGCAACGACATATGTGACTTCAATTTCAGTGGAGGGGGAGTTCAGTGGAGGGGGAGATTAACCATCGCGGTAGTGAGGTATTTATTTTTTACTTACAACAAGTTTAATTTTAGTTTGTGCTTATAAAAATAAAAGGTGACATTACAGTGAAAGCTCTCGCATGCTGTGGTGTAACGCCATCTGACTCGACTTTCTCTCCGCCAATGCTTGGCTCTCAATGCCCCATACTTTCTCCCAAAGCGAAGCTCCGAAATGATCCCAGACGAAAACGTGGGGGTACAGCCAAGGAAAAACGACTGCGTACGATAACATCTACTATTGATGCATGGAACGCAATTAAGAAAAAAACCGTAATTCGAATAAGCAATTTCTCGGTACCCTGAGGTATCCGTTTAATGATAATTTTTTTGTTACAGCAGATGTCTTTTTGATCGTTTTTTGTAATTTTCTGTGTAATATTAACCAATCAAAACTAATTATTTTCTAAGCTTATGTCGGATTTTTGTGTCGCTCATGGTGGTAATTGTTATACTATCAAGGATCCATTTCGCGGTGTCAAATTTACGCGTCGTTGTCTGTATTTAAGAAAGACTATATTTATACTGGGATCGGAAGCACTTTAGTGCTGTAAGGGACAGCCCAACAAGAATTAATTCGGTGGTCCATCGGCACGACATCGCCTTATTGGTATATCGATACAAATAGCGAGCCATCAGTAGCACTTACATGACCCCCAAAAGCCTTTATGCGGTGGGATAGTCGTTACTAGTAAATTGATACAAGTACCGAGCCATCAGTAGCACTTTACATGTCGTTACTAGCCGATGCAAACAACTTTTTAGTAGATTGGCGTGCTTAGTGCTAATATATTGGCAGAGAGGATTAATAATATCATACAAAAAGTGTTTTAAATTTTGTTTTTCCACAGATTATTTGAAAATAACAAATTACAAAAAAATAACAATCGCTTTTTTCTCCTACTTAGCCGAGCATGATTGACGGTGAAAGATCTGATTGCTGTTATGCGGCATGCTCGGTGGTTTACTAACGATGCGGCACATTTATACAGTCATGCATGAAGGAAGGCCAAGTGGTTGGAACACAAAGCATTGTTTCAGTAGAGCAAGTGAGGCTCCGGTCCAGCAAGATTGTAGATTTGAACACACCAGGGCCAGCATCCAGGTCTCTCCCAGCAAAGTCCTCCGTACTTTCGAGAAGATTAGCCAACGCTGCGTCGATTAACTGCGGTAGTCCTAAACGACAGTAGAAATGCTCTCGAGTGAGTTGTTCCATGTCGAAACTGAAAGATGCAATATATCGCTGACTGCCGTGTTCGTTTTCTTCGAGCCACGCCAAGGTGTTAGCGCCAACCTATCCCAGCCTCGCGAATCCCTAGTTCAGATTTATCGTCTGAGTTAACGGAGGGTCGCTTCACCCTCTAATTGTGCAACTGCATTAATTATCGTTTGATTTCAGTAAGAGTGAACCTTTTCTAAGAACTGGGCAGCAAATCAGGCGACCTCTTACATAAAGCGACCTCTGCATAAATAATATTTAGAGATAAATATAGAGAAACACATTAAGCCGAGTCCATGTGATTTGTGGCAGACGTCCAATGGTAGGCCCAAGCCTCCCACGAGTAGCATGGGTACAGCCACCAGAAACGAGGTTAAAATATTCTCGCAAAAAGGGGGAGCATGGTTTTTGAGGTTTTATTCCTCCTTCCACATAAGTACGATGGCTACGAGCAAATTTCAGCGCATGAGGAATTTATTCTTTTCGAGAGGAAGCGTGGAAGCGGAGCTCCTTTTGGCACTCTCCTTACTGGTTGAAATTCTAGATGTTCCTTTGTAAATCACGTCGATCTTCCTGCATATCTTCTCCAGCCACATCGACCTGAAAGACTGTTAAGCACGCGACGGCGACCTGGGCTACCAGACGCAGATACCACAGCCACGCAGCAGACAAAGCACTGCCTTACAAGACCTTCGCTCCTTGTACTGACACAATGACCATAACGTCGGATCCGCCAGCAGTGGTCGAGAGTTGGGCTGATGTAAGTCCTTTCAAGAGGAAGCCCATACAATCCGGAGAGAGTTCGTTCATATTCGATTGGGGCGTCCGTGTTGAGTACGCCGAGGGGACCAAAGCAAAGCTTGGCTATTTTAACCTGGCGGATGAGTATTGTCGACGCACAGATACCGCCGACAACTTGTTACTGCTGTCGCACGGAATGACATCCGCCGCTGTGAAGCACCTGCGGCTAGTTCACCACTTGGAGACTCCAAAAATAAGGAAGGCGATGACAACAAAAACGAAAGCGGGAGGAGGGGATTGAACATTTACGCTCGTCGGTTTTGCACTCTCGTAATCCCGCCCGTATAAATCTTCTCCTCGAGACGTTGCGCATTGTTACCCACAATCTACCGCTCCGGATAGGCGAGTACGAAGAATCCAGGCTCAAAGAAGCTTTCGTGGTGAAGGACAAGATGCAGGTCGCCATCACTGCTGAACTTATCGAAGAATCAATTATTGAGCTCTACGTGTCGACGACTAAGGAAGTAATCGAATTTCTCAATTCGAATCGCCAGTTGTTTCCTAACTTAACAATGGTGGCGGACTTCTGGACATGCAAAACGACGGGCGAGAAATACCTCGGTCTGCGAGTATATCTAATTGATTCTAATTGGCAGTTTCGATCCATGCTTTTGGAGACACGCAAGTTTAACCCCGCTTGTGGTGATCGAGATGGCGGGATCAGACGACCTTTTCTGCTGTGGGTGAAGCGCACTTTAAAGGATTTCGAGCTGACCGTCAATGATTTTTACGGTGCCACCAGTGATAAGGGCTCTGATGTGGTGGCCTTGCTGACCGAAAAGCTCGATTTGCAATGGGAATGGTGCATGACTTGTATGGCTCACGCGGCAACGAAGGTTTCATGTGGAATGGCTGATAGCGCTACATGGAATAATTCCGACATGCGTGATTTGATTGCAAAGCTCACACGGACAATCTACCAAGTTCGCTCTGTTGAGGTTACTGGTGATTTGTTCGAGGCGCTGTGTAAAATCCAGACCGGCACTTCCACAACGAAGTTGTTGAGCTATTCAGCCGCTCGGTTTTTGAGTATGACAAGATCCATTAAGCGTGCCTTAGAAAGGTGGCCTGCTCTGGAGTCGTGGTATGAATAACGAGCGAAAAAGCAGTTCGAGACAAAAAAAACACCAGCTGTATTCCCTGATCCAGCTCCTATCTATTTTGCAGCCTGTGACAGAGTTAAAGCGCACCTGTTAAGCCGAGTCTGCCACTCAAGTCGAAGCTCTGATGAAGCTATTCAAAATTCGTCTGAACGATTCTAACCCAGAAAACCAGTTCGACACTACCTGGCTACAGAGAAGCGAATTGCTGCCACTAGCAAAGTCTACACGACTGCTACTACGAGATGAACTTAATCAACGGTACTTTCGTCGTTACTATGATGACATCAAGATGGCAGAGAGCTTGTTTGTGTTTGAAATGCAACAAAGGCTTCACCCAATTTACAGATGCTCAAGATTGAGTCTCAATGCTGTTGTGCTGCTGTTGTGTCGTCAGCACGGCCTCGGCACTCGTGAAGCCTATGCTAAACGAGACAGAGTGAATGAGAAGATTCGCGGTAAGCTACTCACTATTATGAAAGCCGTCGTAGTGCTAATCGACGCCGTCGAACCTCCTCCTCCTAATCCTGTAGCATATTTTAACGAGCTGGAGAATTTATTTGCTGCTTCACCACGCAGACCACTAGTCATCACCTCAGACCGGATACACAGACGTAATGCAGAGGAATTGGACCGTTGGGTCGACGACCCGATCGCGGTAGAGCAATCTCCAAATGGAGAACACGAATCTGTTTTATCATTCTGGCGAAGAATTGAACACTAAGGTGACTACAAAATCCTATCAAGAGTCGCACGAGTGCTGTACGCTATTCCAGCTTCGTCCTGTCAAATAGAGCGCGACTTTAGCGTGACTGGGAGCATGTTCACAGTGCAGCGCACTAGTTTGTCGCAGCAAAACTTTGATATGTGCTCGTTTTTGAACCGCAATCGCGAGTTTGTTGACCTGCTGCAGCGTGAACCGATTCCTAAAACGGCTCACCGCCGTCATACACCCTCATGTTTTACGTATTCGCTGGATTTGGACATGGATATTAACATCGACGATTTCGCGGATGAGATACTGGCCAAATTCATCTCGAACACTAGTCTGTGTGAAGAAGAAAAAGAATCGACATAGGTTACTCTGTTTAGTTCTAATGGACGTGCATTTGCCCGGACCGTGAACTGTTGGCTTTGTCCCGCTTTCCAACGTTACAGATCATATCTTGGGTATCCACGTTCTTATCACGGCCGACACATCCTGCATGGTAGTCTACATTAATAATTCCACCCAAACTGCTCCTCCTAAGTCCTGTTTGTAGTGTGTAGCTGAAGTTTACTTCTCATAGTTTGCCCATACACGTGCCTCGCACTCAGCTAAAAGCTACTGACATAAAATAGATTGAGTTAAGTTGTGATAGAATGACATTTTGTTTATGTATCTCACCATCGAATGTCACCTTGCTGCTGCATCCATCGCGCAATCAAACCTGCTTTTCAGCACGCTATAGACTACGCGCGGCAACTCGGCATTCTAAAGCAGCATGCGCATTGATCTGTAGCGTCTCGCAGCAGCCTCCGCCCTCTGTGCAACCTCGGTCAGGACATCAGCAATCACTGCCCGACGGTTCACGTATCCGTTCGAGTTTGTTTCACCACGATAGGCAGGAGGAGATGCCTGGCGACGCACCGGAGAGGACGATAAACTGTTGTCATCATATCGAGAAGCCTTAGCTTCGGGAAGTTGCGGTTTTGTGTCTTCCACCTCGACCTTCGACTGCAACGGTAACGCGGAAGCTTGCGCCTTCATAAGAGCATCTCGCATTCGCTGCTGGATATTGCGATCTTCTTCTGATAAATCTTCGTCTTCTTGATCTCTTCCATCGCCCGATCTCTCTGTGGTATCACCTTTCGCATCAACGTAACGGCGGATGGCCTCGTGGACGAGATCGTGTATCAGCTTCACGCTATTCTCCACCGTTTTCTTTTCTGCTCGGAAATATCATCTATCCGTCCCTCGCTGAGATGTTTACCGACCTCCCCAGCCACGTCGTACTCCACCTTGGTATCACTCAGTTGAGTGCCCCTTCCTGTCTCTGGATGTGCAGTCAGACATTGGCTCTGCACAAATTCCATACGCTTCCCCACTTCCTTTTTCACAAGCTCCTGTATTGTGTTGCGTGCCTCAGGTTCATCTACCATATCCTGTGGTTCAGGTACACGATCGCAATACTCCTGTAATTTTTCTCGTAGAGTAGAGGTCGCATCAACTTGTCGTTGAGCTTGAAGGTGAAGTTCAGACCGAGTAGATATTAAAGCTTGCTGCACTTGAGCTTCGAAGTGGTGCTTCGATTTCTCAATCTCTTCCAGCACAATACTCTTGACAGCATCAAGCAAAGCTTCATCGGAAGTGACCGTGTTTGAGGCAAGCTCCTGTTTCAAATCATCACGCGCCAATTTGAAGATCAGCTCGAACGATCTTTCAAGGTGGTCTTTCATCTGTGTTGTGGATTGACTTACCAGCTGCTGCGCCAGTTCGGTTGTCTTCTCTACAGCACTCGCTTGATGCGCTGCTATCTGCTCCTCGACAAGTTGGTGGATGTGTGAGGCAAGGAGCTGGAAGCCACTGCCAATTTTCGCGTCAACCTGCTGTTCCACTCGAGCGACACCGTCTGCCTGAGTTGCAATCATCGACTGTGGCTCACTATGGACCTCCAGTAGTGCACGAAATAGCTTGTCCGTCACAGATCTTTCAATCTGCTCTCCAGTGGTAACTTGCATTGTTTCCAGCCGCAAGAACTGCTCGCGAATACCAGCGTGTGTCGCCATCGGTTCTTCCTGAAATCGGCCTGCGATTGCCAACTGACTGCTGATCGTTCAGTTGTCTAATCCCGGCCTCTGTGGATTCTCGGACAGCAAGCAAAGCAGAACTTTGGGCTTCGCTTTGGCCTTCGCTTTGGCCTTCGAGTTGGATCTGCATAAAATTGTGCCCTTCAGCAAGGCCTGCGTCTGAGTAAGAAAATACTCTGCAAGCTTAGCCAAGTAGTCTTGAACATGTGGGACTAAGCTCGATGGTAGATCGTTCCGCCACCGCCTCAGCCACTGCTGTCTCGTCACGATGGTCAACAACGACAAGAGCTGCTTCGGAAATCTCTTGTTGCTGCATGGCCGCTTGAGCTCTGGACTGCGCTCGGGTTAGCACCATCATGTTGATCAGGGGGATATTTTTCTTCTGCATCATGAAATATTTCAGAAACACCTTAATAGCCAATATGATCGCTATATAATGAGCACAACGAGCAAAAAAGTCGTGCTCTCCTGCTAACATTGATAGTGAGGTGGAATTGAAAAACCTCAAGAGCATTGCTCTTGAGGTTATTATCTGTTTGAAAAACCTCAAGAAGCGTGCTAGGCCACTGGCCCACTGCCCCACTGGCCCACTAGTGGTGGCTGGATACTTTCCCGCGCATCGCTTTTTTTCTACCGAATTAGTGATTCCTGTCTCGGTTCAGGAATTTCTATAATTACCTCTTGGACACATAAATTGGTCATGTCGTGTACTTATGACGTAGGGAACCAAGGGTTAACTATTACACAGCAGCTAACGATGTCCTCGTAATATCATCATATTCAATGCTAGTTAATACCAGTTAATGTCAGTATTGAAAAAGCCCTGCTTCTAGACACGTCGAGCCACCGAGCAATGACTGTAAGCACGTGCCTCAGTTCTGAGCTACGTCCACATCGCCGCTACACCATTGACCGCGTCAACACGCCACGAATGGTCGAAACACGTCAACAGGGAGAGGCACACCATCGTCGAGCCCCGGCAACAACGGTATTGCATAAGCACAGTGAACGCTACCACAGCCTGCGGCTCACAGGCCACCCTCTCCAGTGGCCAAGGGCTAGGACGTTACAAGAAATACTCAATTGAACTCACTTCGCAACTTCTTTCCAAGCGCGCAAACGCCATAGATGCCAATCACGTCCAAATGCATACGGAATGCCCACCACAGCATATTATTAGCGATTGTTGCCCTATTGGCCTGCACTGGTTTGTCATTGACGACTACAAATGCGAAGTTTACTACTGCCAGACTTGCCGTTTCCGGTGCAGACTTGAATCACATCCACTCCAACCGGCGCTTGAGGACTACGATAGCTGGTGCCAGCCACGACTTCGAAGACAGAGGCATTTCCAGCATTTCGAAGGTGGACGAACTCGCTCAGAAAGTTAACGTACAGAAACTACGCGATAGTATAAAGAGTGTGTTCAAGCCCGACTATGAGACCAAGGCTGCGCACTGCAAACCCGCTAAACTGAAACGTCGGATTGGCCTTCCCGCTGGAACGGAGGCAAACGCTCGATTGAAAAACCGCCGGATCATTATCAGTGCACGATTTTGGAGTCTTACGACCTGCTGGTTTCCGCTGTGCTTGTTTTGTATCATCCGCTGGAAGCATCCGCTATCTACCGGAATTCGGGCGAATATAATCCTCCGGAAATTAGCCGAAATTCCGCTGGAATGACGCGCAGTGCAGGACAGCCGATAGGCCAACCCGCTGGAGCGCTAAACTCCGCTGGAATTGCCCCAGTCCGCTCGAATTTTGACGTGCAGTGCGCAGCCCAAGGTTACCAAGAAATTCGCAACGCTAATACTTGGTCAAGAGGAGTCCAAGGTATTTTCGAGCACTCTATTTGATCAGTGGACTCAGTTTGTCCTCAAACTTTACAAGAACAGTCAGTCGCAAGCAGACAAGCCGATGTTCACAACCTTGGCGGCTCACTACGGCGACGACGTTCTGGTACGTATGCTGGCTGCTGATAAAACGAATTCGGTCGTCACTCGGCTGGAAGAGTTACAGCTAAGAAAATGGAAGGGTGATGGGAAATATGCTGATGAAGTCTACAGTATTCTCCAACTTAATGCTGAAGGTCAACAACTTCTAAAGTGTCAAAAGCTGATCATATGGGTGAATTATGTATCGAAGAATCCAGTCGACAAGCTACTGACAAAACCAAGAGAGCAAAAATACAACGACGCAGTTATCGCACAGATGATTGCTAGTCAAAAGTCAGTCAAAGTACGATATCAATAATGATATTGTTCGGAAACTGGAAATGTCGTTGCGAGGGCAATGGTTCCGCGATGGCAAAACTGCGATGAACGTGTTTAAGCTGCTGAAATTGAATGAAGAGAGCACTTATCTTTTGAAGAATCCTGTTTTGGAAACTTGGATATTTGACGTGGATAGACTGGAGACGGGCCCCTACAAGTTGCTACTCTCGTTGTTTAAGAAAACCGACATCGACGATGCAGCATTAGCGAGGATGATCAGTACAGCGGAGAAAGACATCAACAACTATTGGATAGCAACTAACACGGAGGCACGTCTGCTTCAGAAATGGTCGGACGAGAAATTGAGCGGAGACGCAGTTTTCAAAACGATTCGACTTGACGAGGAAGGAGACAAGTTGTTTAAAAGTCCAGCTTGGGGCATTTAGGTTATGTATTTGAAGAAAATCGGCGAGGAACCAGACCAGCTGATGTATTCGGTACTTAGACCACGATTCAAAGATGAAAAGTTGGTGAAACTTGCTCCGAGTTCGGAAGAGGCTGAGCGGATAGTGTTAAGCATTTGGAAGGCGGATGGAAAAACTTCAGACGATATTTTCAAGCCTCTCAAACTGGACGGGAAGAAGGACGATATACTAGAGAAGCCGGTGTTAAGTATCTGGGTCGCCTATGCGGATAAGTTGGGCAGCTTGAAGCAGCCTCCAGATGACTTCGGAGCTTTGACAGAGTTGGAACGTCTGTACGATAGTGACAAGCTGGCAAAGATGCTGTCGTTTTCGAAGCGGCACACGCGGCGAAGAGACGTCTTCGAATTAGCTACGAAGCTGCAAGAGTCACAATTCAAAATGTGGGTTGATCAACTAAAGCTGGAGCTGGTGCAAAGGCAAAGGCAAAGTCAATCAGCGCTGAAGTTAGCCGCGATTTCTTTCTCTACGATTTTGGATCGTATCTGTGGGTACTACGAGACATGTAGCCGCTGTTCAGTAGCTCTACGTTGTCCGCCTAGAATGAAAAGACGTACTTTAAACATTACCGGTACTTTTATGATAACTGCTGCATGAGTACTTGTAAGTACTCATGCAGCAGCACTTCTAAGTATTCATGCAGCACCGGTAATGTTTTTGCTCAGCATTCAGTGGTTTATTCAAATAACATTGTCTTACGTAACAATCTACCGCTTCGGGCTGTGACCCATAGCTTCGCGCTGCATTTTACTGGCCAATTGCTCTGTTGGATTTACGTCTAACAGCTCAGCTATTCGCTCAAATTGAGCACTTTTTTTTTATAAATGTATGGCATTTTTGATTGTAAAAGTCCACGTTCCAGGCTTTTGATTGGTTCAATTACAAACAAAAACTGAAAACATCAACATATTATTTTTGGGAAGATCGTTTAAACGGTGTCGTTTGTTTTTACGAGCTAAGCGGTTGCTCTTGTACTTTAAGGAGCGAAATGTGTCTTGTCGTGCTGGTCATTCATCAACCCGACCGCAGAATGTCGAATATCGCAGGACCGAAATATTCGGTGAAATCGCTCATAACTCGGCCACTCTACGCGTTTCGCTGATCTGAAGTTAGCACTTTGCTAAACGTTATGGGGTTCTTGTTTTCTCTCTTCCACACGTCGAACTGAGCTCTCTGTAAGTCACTAACAAACTGCTATGTGGATTCGTCATTGTAGTCCGTTTGGCAGACGCAAGCATTTGTGCCAAATAAATTTCGTCAAAGTGTTTCTCCAACCCTGAGATTACTGCAAATCGGTCATGTGGTTTCACTTTGTTCACGTAGGCGACCCAAGCGCGTAGAGCGGGGCTTTCAAGCACGTCCTTCCCCTTTTCAGCCAATTTCAAAAGATCGAAAACTTCGTCCGTGGATTTCCATCGGCCTTCCAAACATTTAGCTCCATCCTCGTAGCGATCGACTTTGTACTATCGTCCATTTTCGCTTTGTCAATGATCTTGGACAGTTGTGCATCCTGAAACTGTTTGCGTAGTACTGAGAATATTCTATCGTCAGTGTTACCTTCCAGTCTGGCCAGATATGCAACCCACGTTCCCCACACCGGACTCTTAAGGAATGTGGCACCTGCGGTATCCAATTCAAGGAGCTTAAACAACTCATTGTCACGTTTCCCAGCTTGGAGGCAATTCTTGATCAATACAATTTCCATGTTCTTAGCAATGAATCCGTTTCTGCGATCTGACTTCGCTGCAGCAAGCAGCCTTGCGAGGCTTGCATCAGTATTTTGTGATTTCAGCTTCAGCATTATCAACTCAAATGGATTCTGCTTCAGTGATTCGACGTAGGAGACCCAAGCTCGGAGTGCTGGGTTTTTCAGAAGATCTGCTCCATTCTCGTTCAGCTTGAGAAGGTTGAAAGCGTCGTTCGCGGTTTTCCCACTGCTCTGCCAGTTTTTGAATAGTTTAATCTCCATGTCTTTCCAGAGATAGACTTTTTCTTGGGTCGTAGACGGGTAGGGTCGGGACAACAGATCGGGCTGAGGAGGGATGACCTCGACATCTATTATTTAGGCACTCAATCAATATCTCCAATTTGTTGGTTCCGAAAAGCCGGACCCTCCATATTTCCACTTCTGCATTTTCTCGAACAGCATCTACTAGGTGAAAGGTGCTAAAATCAGCCACACACATCTTGAAAAAGGTTGCCCTAGGGCTCCAGACTCAGCTCTGTTGGGCCCCTGCAATTGCGTGAAGTCGTCCATCCTGAGTGATTAACCAAATCTCGTTAGTAACATGATCTGATTTATCAAGTATTTTGTATTGGAATCGTTTCGCAATCACCGAACTATTGGCCCGACCCTACCCGTAAACGACCCGAGAAAAAATCTACGTTTCCAGATGGCTCTGGCTAGGGCACCATCTAAATGGTGCGCTAAGAGCACCACCTGCGATTGTGTTGCTGCAGCATATTAAGTTGCACCAAGAAACCCTGCTAAACAAATAAGCTGTCATGGCGTTTTCAAGGGGTTAGAGCACTTGAAGGCCATCATCCTTCGTCAAGTGCCGCGCAAACCGCACACTATCCAGGATACATGTACAGCTACTTCCCTAAGAAGTGCTGTGGAATTCGCAAGGATGTTTCGCTGTGGCACACCAGAGCGAAGCGTGGTGGAGATTCCTACACGTACTTCATCGTTCGCACCGTTGCGCAATAGAGACATTCATTCTTGCAACGGTTACTGCGTTTATGTCCGCATCCAGATCATTTCTTATTCTTGCTACATGTACCGGTATACTCATTGCACTACTACAAACATGGCATTAGGACGACTTCGTCGTTCGATGAGGAGCTTCAGTGCTCAGAACACGCCGTGTTCTCAGTAAGAATAAAACATAGAAGCAGTAAGAAAGGAGACGTGCGTAGTGCTGACAACCGTAGCCTTGGCCGTAGAGCTTTACATGTCCGCGCCTGCGTCGTCCGACACCCAGGGCCGCCGATTATGATATTTTTATTTATTTTTGGCATGTCGTCACATAAATAATGATACTGACACTGAAAATCCCAAAAAATAAATTATGGTGTGTCTGAGATCCAACTTCATAAATAATGCGATAAAAATGAAGCTTTGAATGACTTAAAGTTTGTAAGGCGCACACAAATATTTGAGGTATATTGCAATTTTACTTACAATAACAATAATGGGTAATGTCTCACGACATAAATTATGGCATCGTAAAGCTAAAAGCTGCGCCATAAATAATGGTTGGGTATTTATGGCCATTACTTGAGCATCCATTTATTTTTCGGCGTCCCTGTCGACACCACACCTTGCGTCGCACGGCATCTCGCTGAGCTTATAGAGCAGTGTTGTGGCGACTCTGCGCCCGTCGACAGGTAGTATGCCGGGGCAAACAGCCCCACAGCCTGTGGTCCAAAGATACATTAGGCAGACAACCAGGTGAGAAGCGTGAGGCGTGAGGCGTGTGCGAGCAACCAGGTGAGCGTCGTGGGGCGTGTGCGAGGCAGTTTGAGGGCTTCGGCGCTAATTACCAAAATGAACGGACCAAATCGATGGCGCAGCACCCCTCATTTTACAATCCTTCATGCACCGAAATTGGTGCCCAAGCGCATCAGATGGTGCGCTAACCACTTCCGTTTCCAGCTATACGCCGATTTGTCGTCCCTCGCCGCAATAATCATCTTCACTAGTGCCTCGTCATCGTAACATTTCGCCAGCCTAGTGAATAGCTCTTTGTACGGCTTAGTCCCCAGCGTGTTTCCATACGCAATCCAAGTGCTCAGCTAGGGGTTTGTCAGAAGATTTGTCTCTCTGTCATCCAGTTTAGAAACTTGAATATGTCGTTTGTACCCTTTTTTCTATCTGCCATTTGGTCAGCAATGCGTACCGCGGTTTAGTGACCATTTTACTGTCAGTCGTCTCGGATTTTCTTGCAGCAGCCTCCGTTGTTGCTAGAGCTTCATCACCATAGTGAGCAATGTGTGGAGACGATGGCTAAGTCACCTGCCTCGGGATTTTCCTTGATCAACTTGGTCACCGACGCGGCCCACCGTTTATACTGGGAGCTTCCGAAAACATTCTGCTCTACTTTGCCAACGTCAAATTTCTTGAACAACTTTTCTGTTGCCTGCAGGTTGTTTGAAGTTAATTTGATCTTGACATTGCTCGCTAGCTCCTGAAGTTTTTGAGTTCCAGCGGTAATATCTTTAACCTTTGTTAAAGCTAGAGCATCAAATGCCCGGTCTTCAGTGGGGCTGTCGGAAGCTCTCAAATGTCTGACGACGGTTTGGTATCTTTGAGGGAGTATTTGGAGTTGCCAGCTCGGAAGTAGTTGGCATGAAGTCGAAGGGGATGGACACAGCTGCTACAAGCCAGAAGAGCTACAATCATCAGCATTATCATGTAGTAGCTTCGGTTGGCGCCAGGACTCAGCTTGGTCGAGAAATGCAAAGTGGGAGTTGGTGTGTTTGATAAAATTGGATATCGGTCTAACACATTGCGTTCACAAATATACGGACCAAAAATGAACTATATAGATGGCTTTGCCGAGTTCAAGGGGGAATACCCGTAAGATTATTCCAGTGTCTGGGTACTTCAGACTTATAAGCACCGGTCTCTGTACGTTTGATAGCTTGTAATGATCCGCTAGTCACGGATCGACATCAAAGATGGCTATTCAAATATAGCTATCAAATTTTATTTAAAATGCCCGATTGAAAATGCCCTTCCACGCTATTATGTGTGTTGCTACGGAGTTGAAACAACGTAACTACTTTCTGATTCGGGTCTTTGCTAATACTGGCTCCAAGTATGGGTGTGCTCAATGAATGAGGCAATACTAACAGTTGAATTATGTTTTTATTTCCCACTAACAATACACGTAAATAAATATATTTTTTTTGGCAGACTGTCCGTAACCACCAGTTAGCAACAATATTGTGCCTTTCAATATTGCTGCCGTAATTCTGGCATAATTCTCAGCCTTAATTGGGCCTTTGGGTTATCTAATTCGATCTTAATTCTGCGTGGTCTACGGAGACAGCAGCGTAAGGCACCAAACAAAATATCTTTAGGGGTTAAGAAATTAGTTGTCGCCAACTCTAGTCGTAGCCGCCAAAGCGAGTAGTTAGAGTAGATAGGTAGTCATTCTCGAATTTACTTCGGCAACACCCACCTCGCCACACCCGCATCGCGAGCTCTAGAACTCATGTGATCGGGCCGACAATGAAGTACTCAAGTTTCCCCACTCATACTCATGACGAAGATCGCTTTGGAAAATCAAAAAATTAGTTATTTAAATATCCACCAATTACCTAAATTTAGTAAAATGTTACATTAAGAGACACAAATTATCTCAAGCTGTAATTACCCAACACGCAGTCTTGACTAGTCGTTTCGCTCAGCTCGAGGATGTAAGAAAACAGTCATATTACACATTTCTACTTTTACTTGGTACCTCAACAGCATTAGTACCATGGTTTTCGCCCCGAATTTTTCCTTGAAGCAAATCACCCCCTGCACTGCTCGACGAGCAAGACGAGCCGACAGGCGTCTTTCGCTGCCAGTGCTATATGGTGCGCAAACAAGAACCTGGCACTGACTCTACGAACCTGCTCAGCCATCTCCGCCACAAGCACCCCAACGTCGAGGCCATAATGGCCGCTAGTGGGACTTGTAGTGAGACTCTTGTGGCCTTATGGACACAAAGTCTCAAACTTTCTACTGCTGGATCGACTTTCAGTATCGTGCAATCTACCCTTCATGTTTCCGGAGAGCACCACGGAGCGCAAATACTGCCTGCTCCCTGACCTTAGCACCGAAACTCTCGTCAAGTATCTCGGCCTACTTACGGCAGAGGTGGAAAAGACAATCGTCTCTGTGCTACCCTCTAAATTCAACATTATTTTCGACGGTTGGACTTTCCATTCGGAGCATTACGTCGCCGTGTTCGATGTTGTTGAGCACCTTTGGCTGCGGCGTTGAGGCAACGTAATTTACCCATGAGGGTGTTCAACTTGCTCAGTATCGGCTCGTACACAGCCAAATACGTATTGACCGCCAGGTGAAGAGGGTGGCTAGCACAACCAATTAGCAGGAGCTCCAATAGCGTTGACCCACGCTGGTTGATTGAGCAGTTATCACCGGTAACTAAGAGCAAATTCGACGCCTTCCGCTCAAAAATTTCCAATATACCTTGTAGAAAGTACACATGAGTCTCGGCCGTATGATCGGCCACTTCAACATATACCAATCGAGTCAGCGCAAGGAGCACCGTCTCTTCTCGTCCAGCAATTTCCTATTTTGTAATTTAATTTGCTACATACGTAAAAATTCATTTTCAATATTAATCATGTAGAAAAAAACTACTTTGCAACCGATTCTTCGAAATACCCGTTCGTCGAGCACTTTCGCAATGATTTTGCGATTCTTTAAGTTTAAGAAGTTCATCTGCACAGAAGACGACAAGATTGCTGAGCTGATGCCAAGTCGTCGGGAAGAAGATCAGCTCCAGGTTCTCTTGGAGGAGCGGAAGGACTTTGAGTCAACGTCGCTCAAGCTGCAGAGCGCCGACAGAGTCTTGCTGCCCAATGTGCGCGATCTTTTCGATGCGCTCGTCGAGCTGACTATCGGTCTCCCTTGCTATAGACGCCGCAGTTGTACACGACCAAGAATTCGAGTCGGCTTGTGTTTTTGTTTTAGCGGGTGAAGGCGATCGACTACGTGTTGGGCAGCGTGTACTCCTACGTCCGTTCGAAACTTGCGCCAGCGGGCAGCAAGTCGATGCATCGGTGACGAGGAATATTTTTGCCGAGAAGGTGCTGAAAAAATGATAGGAGGAGCACCAAGGCCATGTCAGTACCCGCTGCTACCGTACACCCCTCCGACACCCAATTGCGGTGAGCGCTTTTTCTCTTGGGCGAAGCATCCACTATCTCAATACCGCACCCGCATGTTACCCATTCATTTGGAAAATGAATTGACTTAAGAAAACGCAAGTCCAATTACCAGCGACTCAAAGAAGGCATTTTATTGATCGAAATAGTGAAAGGAAAGTGTGTGATCTGTTTTCAGTGAACTAAGGTGTTTACTGCTTCGAGTGCTTCTGTGTCTTGAATAGAAGGACACGGCCACGCGGAACCTCGCCTTCACGGACCAGTCTCAGCACAGCGGTAAGCTTCAATTGATCTACTTTACGTTTACGCTTGCTTGGCTTTAGCTTTAGCATCTCGTACCCCGTGTTGAAGAGTCCAATCGCGTGGGCTTCGTCGCGGATACTTGGCATCGGTAAGTGGAGTTGATCTTCAACTCCGTTGACAATGTGGCGCATCATTATGGACTATTCTGATAGTGTCGCCTTCTTCTGTGACGTGTCTAGATCATCGGACGAGAGGCCGTTATAAGGAGGGTAGCCACGCCTTTGATCACCGAACCACCACAGCATCCACGCTCCAAGTGGATCGATGCTCGGAAACGCAAAATCTTTTGGCAGCAAATGAAATTTTCCTCCCCAAACGTGATAATGCCGTTGTCGAGCAGGTTGTGATGGTGTCTCTGTGTTTGTAGTATTGCTGCGGAGACCTACCTCGGTTAGCAACGATTGTATCTCGTTGCGCAGCATTTGACGGGAAATATTTCCAGCCGCAACGCCTTTCCTCTCTAACACCTGCTCCATTCGCTGCTCAAGAATACTGGGAAGGGCATCAATTGACCGCTGCTGTTTGTCGAGTTTCTTGTATAGCTCAATGTACTGTGGTATTCCTGTTGGTTGCATCAATTCTGTCTTGCCATCTTCAAGCTTTGAGTGGAGGTCCTGTAGAGCATTTGGGTTCGTGAAGATGTAGGTTGACAGCAGCGGGTGGCTAACAGGTAATTTATCCAGTAAAAAATCAGCGTCACCAGAGATGCCAGACATACATGCAGTATTCCACCGAAAGATCCATCGTTGGCCATTGCTGGAAATATGTTTTTCACGCCCATTTTGACACTTTTTCGTTGCTTTTAGTAAGATGAGGTGGCAGAGCAGCAAACCTTGACTCATTAACCGGTAAACCGGCTACGCCACGGCCCAAAAATTGGTCCCGGCTGCCTCGTAGCGGAATATCTGTCTTGCACACCACCTAAAGACCATTAAATCCACTGGGAAATTAAAAAGAAATGCGAGAAACCACTGTCGTAAAGCATCAGAGCACACAGCTCGTTGTAAAGCGAATAGGTCAGTGGCTGTTTTCCTGAGTTTTTTTGGAGTGCTTGATCGCTTCGAGCCGCTTCATTCCTGAGAAGAGCTGTTTCATGTCGTTTTTCTTGAAAGAACACTTTTAATTTTATTTTATAAATAAGACCCGAAACTGAGTGATCTAACCATGAACAGATTGAAAAATAGGTAAAACTATTTGGAGGATCGAACTCACATATGTGGCAAAATATGGAGATGATTTAGATTTTATCGCTAAAAATCATAATCGCCATACTCCACCGGTAGTGCAATGCGTTTGAGCCTGTACAGGCCCTTAATAGCACTACGATACCCTCCTAAAGTAGCCGTTCGCGCTTTTCGTCGTTGTAGACGAGAAACATTTGAAATATCGGGGCGTAAACTCGACAACGTTTAGATCTCCACTGCCGTCGAAAAATCGGTCCGTGCTGGATTCTTGTTTAAAGAGATGGTCGTGAATCTACACTGCTTAATTACGTTGAGGTTACTTGCATACTTATTTCGCTTTCTGGCGATATACCCGCGCCGCGGATAGCTTCTGCGTCCGCTATCTGAAAGAATTGTGCCGCACTTGCCGGCGCACCTCCAGACGAGCTTCCGCCACTCATCTGGCTATTTCTTCTGTTCTCATGCCAGTTTCTAGGGGAGAAGTGGGGTAATTTTTTCGTCGAGGGTGTTTTTTTCGGTATCTCTAGCAAGAACCGACTAACAGACACCCGCATTCCGGTTGAGGTTTAAGATGAAGCAGTACCTAGTATACCGTAAGTCTTACATAATTACGATATTAGCCAAATTATATTTTCGGACAGGTTTACAAAGAACTCTGGATATAAATTTAATATCCACAGCAGAGGAATATAATATTTCTTAATTGAAAGCGTAGCGTGCCTAATTGTCCTACATCGCTAACTTGACGCACCCGACCAAATAAGCTGTAACGTGCCTTCGTCTCCTTGCACGACAATATTGGGTCGTCCAGTGCTGATGGCGCCTCGAAGTCCGGATGGCAGACGAACTTTATGCTTCTATGTTTCAGAAATACCTTTAGTCCAAGTGCATGTTGCACGAGTGCTTCGTGGTCTTACGGTTTTTAGACCATTTACATGTACAGTTAAAAAAAGCTTTTCGAACTGCGAATATTGTACAGTACCACTACAGAGGCAAACGTTTAGGTGATCTAAACCGACGTTGAACAGCTAGCTTGTGGCTCAGAATCGTTTTAAAGCGGAAAAGGTAGACTTCAGTCGCTTTGTATAACGATTCGCCATTGGCGAACTTCCTTCATGGTGAAGAGCAACAGTGTGGGCGACACTTGTATTTACTCAAAACCATTGGGAGGTTCCCTTAGAAGGAATCCCTCTGCGCCACTTGTGCCGCAAGGTCAAGCTGAAGACGTCATCATTGACACCAACGCCGTTGGCTCATGGTACGATCGAAACTTCAACTATCCTCGACCAACGTCCAATCAATCTGTTTATGAACATGTAAAGCAAGAGTATCGTCGACTTCTTTGGTACAAAACTTTGGCCAACGTCCAATCACATCGTTTGCTCAAATGCGTATGACCCCTCGACTGTAGCAACTTGCTCGTATTGCTGACCCCCTCACTGCAAGTCGACCTTTTCCGCTCACCCTTAAAAAACGCTTCTTAGCCGCAAACTAACCGTTCAACTTAGGTATAGATGACCCCAACGGTTGCCTCGGCAGCGTGCTTACCATTTCATCTCCAAAACAGATAAAGGTATCGCGCTCAAACATCTAAGGTCCTTACCGTATATACAACTGGTGCAGTCGCTGCAATGGCTTTCTGGAATCCGGTGCGTGTGCAGCGTCGAACTGGACAAGCGTTCCGGCGCCCAGCCATTCTGGCCATTCTTTTTCGATGAGTCATCCGAAATTGCTGGATCCTCTTCCAATTTATACCGATACAACGAAACTATTTTACAGTGTATAAAACCTTACATTCCGCTAAATCCACAATATACTTAAGACTTCATCTCTACAAAACTATTTAATATAAAAGGTATGTGACACACTCGCTTCAACGGCTAAACGCCAGCAACTGGGCCCTCATTTTCCGATTTGCCGGTCACACAACACTGGTGCATTCCACTTCTTCGCAAGTATTAATCACCAATATGGTCCACAGCGACGTGGTGCTGGCGGTGCGCTTCTGGATCTGGTGCAGTACGCTGCTCATGATCTACATGCCGTCGCTCTACGTGCGCCGCATCTACAGTGAACGCGCCGTTGGCTCCGCGTCTCTCATCCCCATCTTTCTGGTCCTCGCCAACTCTCACGTCTGGATGCTCTACGGCTACCTGGGTAAAACTTGGTTCCCTAGCTTCCCAGTCTTCCTTATCGGCGACATCGTGTCGCTGTGCTACCTGTTCGTCTACTGGCGGTACTCTGACCAGCGTCGTCAAGTGGCCAAAACCATCGGCCTTACGTTTGCCTGGCTAGCAGTGCCCACTTTCTACGTGGTTGTCGCCAGCTTGGGCTTCACAGGACAAACTCGAGACGAGATCTGGAAGACGCAGGGCCTGTGCTTTTGCGACGTTACCGTCATTTCCATCCACATGCTCATGCTCAAGAACCTCGTCTTCGCCTTTAAACAGCGCTCAGCCGCGACGCTCGTTCCACGCTCGCTGGCTGTCACTACGTTCAATACGTTTGGCTGGTTCACGTTCGGTCGAGTGACTTCAAACTGGATCATCGCCGGGCCACAGGTTTTTGTCATCGCACTTCACGTGGCTGCGTGGACCATGTACGTCGTCTTCACTAGACGAACAAGGCCGGAGACAGACTTCGCTGCCTTGGAGGAGGGGTCCGTTGTCATGTCAGTCAACCTTTCGCCCAAACTTGATGTTAGTATGAAAGAAGAAGCGGTTCCTAGTAGTCCAGAGTACCATGTCTTGCGGTCTCCATTAGTACCGCTACAGAGCTAGATAAACGACTAAACATGTACAAAGTACCAAGACGAGAGAGAGGAACAATTTCTTGGCCGCTCCGAAACCAGGAGATTAAGTGGAAGCCAGTCCGCGCATCACATTTGTTCAGTGGCTTTGTTGAAAAGCGAACGGCGGCCTGCCATTCGCTGCGTCTGGCACGTTGTGTGGATCGCATTTGGCATTGTCACGGACAAGCGGTACCCCACGTTCAAAATAAAGGTCGTCAACCAACACTCACATTTGTTTGCGTGCATGGACACTTCAACCTTCAACGTGAGCGCATCGCCCTGTCGACTGAAAGTCGATCACTTTCCCATTCGTCGCGTCCTTCGCAGCTCCTATAGGACCAATGGTCGACAGCTCGGTGTTATGGGCGATCAAAGTTCTGGCAGCGACGACGTCGGTCATGATGATCTGCAGTCCGTCGATCTCCATCTACCGCATCCACAAGAAGAAAGACGTTGGCGTGGCGTCTGTCATCCCATTGGTCTCGCTGCTAGCCAATGGCCACATGTGGATGCTGTATGGCTACATGGTAGAGAACTGGTTCCCGATCTTCTGGATCTTCGTGTTCGGTGACGTCGCGGCGCTCACTTACTTAACAATTTACTGGCGCTACACGACCGAACGTCGCTATGTCGGGCGTGTACTGGCGGTCGTGTTCTCAATACTGACGGTCGCCACGCTCTACGCTGTTATCGGGGGCTTCGGACACACAGGACAGAGCCGCCACCAGGTCGGTACAGCGCTCGGCTATATCAGCGACGTGGTGGCGGTCTGTCTGTACGGCGCGCCGATGGAGAAGCTCTTCCACGTGCTTAAGTATCGCTCCGCAGTCTTCATTAACGTGCATATGGTGATCGCTGGCCTCTCTAATAACTGCACATGGATCACGTACGGCATCCTGAGCTCGAACTGGTTCATCATTTCGCCAAATATTCTCTTCATCTCGCTCAACTCGTTCACGCTCGTGCTGTATATGGTCTTCAATCCAAAGACGCACCCGCTACCCAACAATTTCCACCGGACGACCGTACCAGAAAGCGCTGCATCTGCCATATCAATTGAGCTAACACCGAAAGAAAGCTTCACCCGCAAAGTGAACAACGAGCTCCCCAGTCCGGTGTTCGAGGCGATGCAATCTCCGTTAGAGACACTGCCGTTGTAAAGTGGCAAGTGGCTACAGTGTATTTCGCTTAAGGGGTGTTATTGATCACGTGTCACCTCCTCTGTAACTAATGAATAATTAGCAATGTTTAAGTAAGCTTACATAATTTCTGTAATTTAAACCAATTGCTTCGTGCCCTCAAAATGGTACATTTTAATAACCCAAATAAGTATAATCCCGTAATCGTCGATACGTGCATGACATCGAGCGCTGAGTGCGGATGGCCTTACCGTAAGCTCCATGCGCTTCATGCGTCCTTAGCGCAATCCATCTAATTGTCCCCACGTCTAGATATCAAGTTGTCACCCCAAGTCCTATGGTGAGCAGCGCTGCCTTGCGTGTGGTTGAGATCCTCTCGGCCTTGACGTCGCTCTCGCTTATCTGCAGTCCAGCCATCGCCATTTCCAGTATCTTTCGTCAGAAGGACATGGGTGTGGTATCCGTCATCCCCTTGGCAACACTGCTAGCGAACTCGCACATATGGGAGCCCATGTTATCCCTCGACTGGACTGTATATCCCAGCCCTCCGATAACGGCGAAGAGGGTTACAGCAACCAAGATAATAGCAACTATAACCAGAACGCGATTCACATAACGCCGCTGAGTGGTATTTTTCCAGTAAATTGTGAGGTATACGAGCGTGACGGCATCTCCGAAAATGTATATCCAGAAAATAGGGAACCAGTTCTCGATCAAATATCCGTACAATGCCCAAACGTGGCTATTCGCCAGTAGAGTAACCAGCCGGGACCACTGACGCCACGCCCACATTCTTCCGCGTGAAGATCTGGTAGATCAAAATGGCAGGACTGCAAAGCAGCACAATCGCGGAACAAGCTGCCATTGTCTTGATCACTAGAACCGCAGTATCATGTGTCACATTGTATTGGTCGTACACTGCGAATTGAAGATTGAAATGGAATGGTAACACTGACTTGCCTTGTGCTTAGCTGTAGACAACGTAAGCGAGACGATAGGAAGAGTGGCTGATCATCTTCAAGAAAAAATGAGCCAATACAACGAAGCGTTATCGTGACGGAGACAACAGTTCAATTTTCTCAACCTGAGTCGACTTAGGCCCTGGTTCCTGCTCGGGGGTCTTGGGTCTGGGAAAATAAACACCTACCCCTGATGCTTCGAGTCGAGCATCGTGCCTTGGCTTGCACTGCTTATAATAATACCCTTGTAAATCTGCTTGCCTTATTGCCACGTACCAACTCCGTGACGTCGCAAGAGCGACTGCCTCTATTTTCAACTCACAATCTCAGAAGGCTATCTTGTTTTATTTCCCACGTGGGAAAATAAAGCCTATCTGGGTTTCTAATCCTGGCCAATAGGAATGCTGTTTTATTTTCCCAGACCCACCCCCGAGCAGGAACCAGGGCCTTAGACGTTGCGATAAAATGATGAAAAAAATAGCAAAATGCCTTGGCAAGTCGATTCTTGTATGTCATATTCGTTTTTTTTTAAAAGGGAATACGAATTTTTAAAAAGAGAATACGATTTCTTAAAAAGTATGGGGCCTTTTCTCGTTCAATTTACGGACTCACTTCAACAACTTGCACGATAACCAGGCAAGGGACAAAATAAATTGATCTATCCGCCGGAAGAAAATATGATAAACATGAAAGACGTCCCTACTTGAGCCCACCGGAAGACATTTTTTTTGGAGGCCCGTTCTCAGCCACACCTAAACCAAATCAGACGTGCGGTGGCTTTTACGAAAGAGAAGACGGCGTATTTTCAATTGGGTGTCCGATTCGTAATTAGGTTCGAAAGATAATAATAGCATTTCATTCGACGCGGCCTTATTCCAATAAAGTAACGCGATATTTGACGGGTATAAACGTTTTTCATGCAACGCTTTCAATCTTACATGTACTTGTAATTCGTCGAGTTTGAGTTAAAGGCGTTTGACAGGTGTATTTTCGTAGATTTTGAAAATGCGATTAGAGCAGGCGAATTCGTTGTTTTAGGATAAATAGGAGACCTCGTTTGAATTACAATCTCTGGGTTTTTCTCGAGCGTCAAAACAACTAAAAAGGCTCACATCTCATTCTTTTATTACATGTAACCAAGATCTAAATACGTTGCCGCTAGCACTTCTCGTACTGATGCATATGCCTAGCAGTAGCTGACTCGTTCTCTTACTCCGTGAACACCGGGGACTTGACGACGAGAGGGAATACTTGAAAGAGAAGAGACGTTGATGTCGAACAAGGCCGATATTCACCCCTGCATCGACTGCCGTCAGAAGCCAAATCCGATCCCGATAAGACGGCAGGTCACTTGCGCTCCAACAAGTAAAATTATCACTGTTTAATGTGTTAGCTTTTGTATGGACCAACGTTTGTGGTTCGTATCACCCTGTGCCGCCCCCATAGCTCCTTCAGTACCACTGGGTCTCTGCCAGATGTTTACCTCTTCGGCGGGGTCCATATCGCAAGTCCTTTACCTATGACCACATAATCCTTAATGAGGTCGTCATTAGTACAATTGTTTTGAGCAGGGATTATGTACACCACACTTAAGATCGCGAAACCTGAGATAGCCATAGTGGATGGAGATCGGCCTTCATCGGTAGGTTAAAGTCTCTGCGCAAATTTCTTGACCCCCTTCACCACAGCCGCCCCCTACTCAACCGATGACCGCAAAAACGGTTGTCAGTCGATGCACGACACCCACATAGCCTGCCTTGCTAAGCCGGTCGTCACACCGGTCTTGACTGTTCATCTTTGTAGTATGTCGTTGCTTGCACATTTGCCGTCCTCGCTGTATCCTAACGTCTCTTCTTAGGCGGTCGATTTCGCCAAGTCACGTCACTATATGCATACCCGAAGCCTCTTCCATCTGGTCAACGGTCGTACCGTAGACCCTTCTTCGAACCCTCATGTGATAACCGGCCTACCCACGATCTCGCCATGTTAACGTTTCTCATGCGACTGCATAACGCCAAAACGATTTCGATTCGCCTGCTCCCGCAGGTAGTCGTGCGGTAAAGCTCTACAGTTAAGATCCACTTCGTCTATCCATCATGGTCTCTTGTAACTCTTCCCGTGTACCAAAAAAGCGCGCGACTTCCGTCCAAACCGTGTCCGTCATCCGATACACATATCTGAGATACGCTCGACTTCATACTGGTCTTCATACTGGTCTTCAAGATCGTTGTTCCAGCTGACTTCCGGCAGTAAGTCTTCGTCGAAATCGACCCCTTCTTGATCTTGTACTGCCAATCTTGTAGTTGGTCGACCTGGAAATCTCCGGACCGGCTTTAGCTTCGACAGATGCACTATGTGGAGCACACGGCTTTCAGAACCGGCGGTTTCCAGTTGCACGGAACGAGGTCGGATCAGTTCAGCGACCAGGAATGGCCCATGCCACATATGCGCCAGATTGCGCGATCAAGGTATAGCCACACCTGCTTGCTCGCTTCAATCTTATGAGGCCGTGCCTTGTCGTTATGGCGCTCCGCTCTTTCTTGGATGGCCTTCCGTAGACACGTGCTCTCGCGCCTGTTGGTAGTGCCTTTGGATATGGTAGCGCCATCGCAGCGGTCCTCTGTCAAGACGTCGAGCCTACCCTTACGGAATCGTGGTTTCAATCGTAGATCGAGGGTCCCACCCGTGTACTTAATAAAAGGAAGTGCCACCGAGGACTCGGTCCTGCGCCGTGTTAAGCGCAAAGGCCAGGCGTTCCGCATATTCGTCCCAGTTCGTCAGATCGACATCGGCCACGTACATCTTCAGTGCGCGCGTTAGAGCCTGCGCCATGCGCTCCGCAGTGCTATTCCCTTTAGGGCAGTATGCCATAGTTATAGTTGCTCGATGCCTTTGTCCCACGATCTTGTTGAATGCTCCAAAGAAGTGTGACACGAACCCTGGCTCTCGATCGCGCCGAATAGCTTCACTCGCGCCGAACCGGCGCAACACAGCTTCATCTTAACCCTCCGCGATAGTTTGAGCAGTTCGGGAAGCACTTGCCTTGGCGATCACAAACGGTCGGCCCAGATTAACAATTCCGTGTTGCCCTTGTACAATTTAGGCAGTGATGGAATGCGGTCATTGCTATGATCTGGAACAGGTATGTAGCCTGATGATTCCCTGGCGATTGGCCATGGATCGTTGGCCTTCCCTTCCCTGTCTCGAAGTCGACGCATTGTCCCACGTAACGTTGCACGCTCTCAACTCATCATTTGCGAGCCCAGAAAGACCACCCACAGGCTGGATAAGCGCTGCCATAGCTGAACTTCTACCAAAAGACGGAGGAGTAGGCATGCACAACATCACAACGGAACTCCTCGCGATGGCCGCTCAAACTATGGCCAGATGGGTACGGAACGAACGTGAATTACAGCAACAGGTTGGAGACATTACTACACACAGGTAGTTTACTGTCGCAACACATAGTTCTCTGGTAGACCAAGCGTTCCACTAAGGTCAAAGATACTGTATGGAATTCTGGCAGACCATGGCTGGAAAGACACTGGGCCGGCATCGATTGGCAACTAGAAGGGGAGATACCACTGTACGTCGAACGGAGGCAGTGGTTGCGGGCAAGAATGGAGTGTATATTCGATCCCAGGCTGACGGACTACGGTGTCACATCCAGGAGACAGCCCTAAGCGGTATGAGAAAGTGGACGGCGCAAAACTAGGCCCAGCGAGGAGCTTTCCACCATGCAGCAGTGGGTAAGCTAACGCTGGCAGCTACGAAGATTCACGACACGCGAGGGAGACGAATCGAGTTGTCCGACGTAGCGAAGATATTAGGCCACACACTGCACACAGTACTGGATGGCGTGGTGCGAATTCATTGGAGCAATAACGGGGATCTGCGCTTTTAACCGGTATATCGAGCAGATCAACTGGACAACAAAGTGGCCAATCTGTACAAAAGATCTAGCGCTCTCGCTTTTAGCAGAGTGCCCGGAGCTAGCGTTTAAGCCGATACCGATGGAACGGTTGGACGTACACTATGTGCACCCCGACCAAGATCACGAATTCAAGATACAGGAGAGCAGCTCGCCGACACAAATCGTGCATTTGTGGGGCTGTGAAGAGAACATGGTGCCGAGGTGTGCGGCCACGGACAGACTAAAAGAAGTTTTGGCAGCGTTTCTGAAGCTACCACTCAGTGCCGTGTGGGTAATCCGCACCCCAGTCTATGTCGGCTCATGCCAATTTACGGCGGTCTCACGAAGTGGGAGCACTCCCACCGCGGCTTCAGAAAGGAGATTAGCGCAACACGACGCATTCAAGCGGGACAAGGGCGCAGGAAAATAGATGCAAAATGGAGCGCACAACACGCGGAACTGGCAACCGCACTATCAGAGTTCACAGGGAAAAGGATACGGAGATTAACCGGCATACCTGGCTATCAGTTACAAGTCATCTGGAGACTCAAACACAATAGGTTAAGAATCTGGGAAGGACCTGAAAGAGGTTTTCAATATGGATGGGGCCAATGTCAAAATGCTACAGAGGTGGGGTGCACCACCTCATATGGAGCTGTTACGATGCTCAATGCTTCTGGAAACGTCTCATCGCGAGCTGGGGTCTGGCTGGGGTCGGAATGAGCGGGACGTCACAGTATATTGGAGATATGTTCGCATGCAAATTAAGCAGAACACCGCTATGGGTACCGAGAATGGGCAGTCAATACACCTGGCGTTGACTGGGACTGAGTGGAGCACACGCTGCAAAACAATGTAGGCTATGTGCTGTATCACGACAATGGCGAGGATATGGTGTTGGAATGTTAAACTGGTGTAGAACACTGGCGAAGCAAAAACGGGCACAGCTGTTCTACAAAATGTTCAAGGTCTCATCAAAGATACGTTACTGCGGCATCTAGATGGGTTATACGCGTTAACGCAACATAACAAGCAGGACTTCGAACTAGCCCAGCTTATTTGCTGGAGAATTGGGACCCAAATGACACCTGACCCACACGCACCGACACTCTTGAGCACGAGGATCGGTTTTTTTATGGGGGCTCAAGAGGGAACCCGGGGGCTGGCGGAAACGGCAGTGTGATCGTATAACTTTATCCGACCACAGAGTCAAGTAGACCAATTTGGGTATCAGCGACTTCATTGGCTCAGGCGACTACAACGAATAATGTAGCGGAGTTTGCCAAATTGAAGAGGTTGCTGCAACATGCAGCAAACAAGATTTGGAAGATTATGCAGATTGTTGGTGATAGTGAGATGATATTAAGGATGATGCGGCTCAAATGGCCACCGAAGGCGAAGCATCTACAGCATTGGTACCCGGTCACTAGACAGCTGGCAGAAACGGCGATGGTGCACAGATGGATACACCACTATCGGGCGGCCAACAAGATGGCAGACTGGGTCGCGAACTATGGGATGGATACAAGGAAGAGTGTTGTGGTTGAAGAACCGTCACCGGACTGCGACCATGAACTATATAGAGGGGTATCAGAGCTAATCCAGGGTGACGTAGACACGTGGAGAGAAGGAGAGGTAATGGCGATGGAGGAGAGCTGATGGACGTCGATGAGAGTTGAAGGCAGGACGTAGACTTCTGTGATGCAGTAACTCGCTTAAGAATGGTTATTAGAGCTCACGCTGAAACGCAAGTTTCACAATATACCTTACCATTAAATTAAAAAACGTTGCACGCTCTCATAGTGAAAGTGTGTCCGAATACGTTGATAGGTTTGTCCAATCCTTGATGCCCGCCTTCGAGGCTAAAACGATAGTGGTGCAGGAAGTCGTCATACAATGTTTCAGGCACTATCAGCCCCATAATGAGATTGCGATCTTCGCCAGACTGTTTGGAGGGGGGCAGTATAACAGGATGTTAGACTCGTCTATCGCGTAATCGACTGCAATCTTGGCGCATATCTCGCTTCCGCTCCACCCACATCTTGTACGCTGTCGTATTTCTGCTTCGACCACCACCCCATACGTTCGCCGGGTAATAGTAGAACATCCTTATCCAAACTTCGGCTCGGCTCTTCTTGGACAGCATAGACCACACAGTCTTCGGTACCATCTTCGATCGCTTCGCCGCCTACTTTTCACCTTCACCGAGGTTTTCACCTCTCTCCTGTTCATAGTCCGTCGTGTTCACTATGCCGTCTCGTTCCGTTCCTTCCCATTTTAGTTCCCCCACGAACGCGTAGATGCAGGTATAACAATTACGATGGACGAAAACACCATATATTTATTTTAGCAATTTTTAGAAATAAAAATTGGCCTTAAAAACAAATAAGAAAACACATGAAATATTATTATGCTAACATCGTTCTGGCTACATAGTCGCGATCGTAAACATGTGAGCAGTTGTCCAAACGTTACTCTTGCGCTTCAAGAGACGAGCCAGTCTCTGAACCTGACTCGGACTCACCATCATAACCCGACTCAGAATGTGAGTCTCTATCGCTGTACGACTTCGCGAATTCTGGTGTCGAAGGCCGCTCAGAATCTGTTGCGGAAATAGGCATTGGAGGTGGGGTGGGGTCTCTCTCACGGCCGTTCCGGCCGAGGCGGTTGATTGATTCCTCCAAAGCGGAAATTTCGACGACGAGCAGCTGGACTCTGCGAAGTAGGCGCTCTCTATCGTGTTCCCGATCGCGAAGCCGACGGTCTAAAGCATCCAAGTGGGCGGTGTCGTCCTTATCCTCGCTGCTGTACTCACCGTGGCTCTTGGTACTGGTGGGCATGGTAAATGAAAAAGTGAAACGAGATATATGCTAAGGACCGCAGTAGGTAGAGCTGTTGTAAATTAATCATTTATTCTCGGGTATCCAGCTGTAAACTACTTGCACCCGATGTTACGTTGAATTATACTTTCAGTTTGTTTTACCCTATGCTAGTGGCTTCATCATTTATTCTTGGGTCTCCAGATTTAAAATATTTCTACCCTATGCTAGTGGCTTCATCATTTATTCTTGTGCATCAAGCTGCAAACGTTTTAATATATGTCCACCATATGCTACTGGTATTATCATTTAATCATGTGTATCACGCTACAAACATTGTAATATGCTTTTAATTTTGTCGCAACCCGAACTACTGACTTTCTTCATTTATTCTTGTGTATCAAGCAGAGTTCAGCTTACAAAACCAGCAAACGCATTAAATTACATTATGTAATGAATGAAATGAATTGGAACTGTAGAGAATGAAATTATTCGATGAATAGAATTCAAGTAAATGGAAAGTAGCCTCGGAGAGAATGTGAAAAAATGTACAGACCTGAAGCCTTGTGCCTATATACTGACCGGAAAAAAATTCCTGACCCTGTAAGTATTTTGCAACTTCCAGCGCCAATGCCTGGATGAACCTGCCGCACTCCTAGGCGAGCCCGCCCACCGGAAAAATGAGGTAGGTTAAAAATATCACAAGCGTTAAAGGCGAGCCTGTTTACTCTTTTCTCTAGACATCAACGATCTAAATGCGTATTTAAAAATTTAAACAACTGTCCACCTAGACCAAGCATTGTCTGTAGAAAAACCACTGTCTTCCCAAACCAAGCATCGCCTCTAGTTTAATTTCATGTAACCAGAAATATCTGGCTTATAATCAAACCCACTTAATGGGGCTAGTTACGTCAACGTACCTGGCAGAAACGTCACGTTGTATAACACACCTGAAGTTGCTTAAATCAAACAAACGCCAAAGTGTTTTCGCTGTTGTTAGAGTTCATCTACTGGAACCAGTGCGGTCATTGCGACTGCACTCGAGTTCTTGTTTTCAAAAGAATATTGAACCAGTTTGGGCTATTCACTCAAATCGAATTTTGTGCACTAAATTAATTTTTATTTTAGTTGGTATTTTATTTAAAATAGGTGCTTCACCTTTTCATTTTTGGTTACCACATGTATATGAAGGTGCTCCTAATATTATGTCTAGTTTTTTTTGCTATTGTACCTAATATTGCTTTTTTTGGTATTTTAATTCGTATATATAAAAAGGAATTTCTTTGTACTGAAGTTGGAAGTTCCTGCATCCATCGTCGAAGAAATGATAGATAAATGCTTTTCAATCCGAAAGCCAAAAGCATATTTGCATGTTAGCTGCAACCGCCCGTCATTCATTTGGCAATTTGAAACTTACGAGTTTAATATAACTAAAACGCACGATCCCAATTTTATCTCGCAGTTCAACATCTCTGTATTCCGCCAAACTGCTGCTGTTATTCATCAAGTGACACGTAATACGAAGTTGTACGGACTGACGGACATCATGACTGGCACTTATGCAAGGACCTCGTGGCTGATCCGGGAAAATGTCCAGATCTACGACGGAGCATTGGTGAGTCATGTTCCCACCTCCGTCATGCCGTGGGCGTCTGAAAGATACCGCCAGGACGCAGTAGCGTCAAGGAGTTGTCGGTTCGCTGACAGCTCCACGTACAACAAGGCCATGCCCCGCTGCGCCAATGCCATGGGCATGGGTCTTTTGCCCGGTGTGTGGACCTGCCACGCCAGCAGCGTCCAACGCCGAAGGACGTCGCATCGTATGGGCTTCACCAGTGGTGATGCCGAATGGCACTTACCACGGTGGGTAACAGAGTTCCACATCCAAGGCGGGTAACATAGTTCCGCACCGAACCAATGGCTCCAAGTGGTGAGGTTAATGTGACCTCACCAGACGTGGGTAACATGTTCCACGTCAAGTCACGCAGACTCAAACTGCTTAGAAGTGTGGCCACCAGTAAGCCCACGAGGAGAATTGAGTTTCTCCAGGAAGAGGTCGGCCCCAAAGCTCTCCTCGGGAGGCCAATAACCTCTCGGGTGGATGGCAGCTCCCTGACCAGCAGGTGTCGCCACCGGGCCCGACGCATACGCTGGGCAGCATGAAAGTCCTCCTGCTGCTCGTCGAGATCGTTCGTGATCTCCCGGGGCTCGTCGACGGCACCCTCCTCCTCTTCATCCGAGGAGCCGAAGATATCGTGGTAGGATCCACTGGTCTCTTGCTCTTCACGGAGCAGAGACTTCGAAGCCATTAGAGTGCTTGGCCTCCTTGGCTGCGGCTTTAGCAGCCTGAGCACGCTCGGACACCACTGGTGCTAGACGCCTTCACTAAGCTGAAAAGGTACCAGCAGTGGTTGCAGACGCAATCTCAACAGGATGCAAGCTCAGGCCTGGTGTATCGCTGCCCAGGTCCCTTGGTCATAAATGCCCAGACGTGCAGGGCGAACGAACGCCTCGCCCAGTCGTACGGTCGCTGTTGTGTACGTAGTACACAGCGCGCCAGGTGTATGGGGCCGTGACCCTGTACATATCCATGGCCATGACGGCCTGTCGAGCAGGGTGAACGGAAGTATCACCCACACGCAAGGCGGTTGCTGTAAGTGATGTACGCAACGCGCCGGGGTATAATGGTCGATGGAGCCATGACCCGTGTGTTGTGCACGAGGGCACATACAACTGACCAGGTATCGGTCGAGGCAACGCACGCAGTCGCAACTGGTGCCGCGCCGAGTTTGGTGCCGTGGGTGGTAGCTGCTGACACCACCGTCGGTTTAGTACAGCACGAGTACTTGGCGTCAATGCCGAACGCCAACGCCGCAGTGGCATGGTGCTGGGATGCGCCTCATCTGCGGTTGAGTACCATCGTGGTACACGGTGTCGCTTGCAGACACCAGCGCCGCTGTGGCATAGCGGTGTGGTGGCAATATGCCACACCACAATTGGGTACCGTAAAGGTACATGGTGTCGATGTGAAACACCAATGCGTCGTTGGTATGATGACCAAGACGCGGGGCGTAGCATGGAAGAAGCTACGCCCGCAAGGATGGACCCTTGTAAGAGCCGAAGGCATAGCTCGAGGTGAGCTCAGAGCTCCCTTCTTTGTTGGGCAGGTGTTGCCCTGATCGGTGTTGTCCCTTGCGGGAGACATCGTGCTCCGGACGCGTTCGCGAGGGCTGTCGTGTCCTCCGGTGTGAACTGCGGGCGAATGCCACACGTCCGGATGCTATTGCACCCCGTGCCAAAGCACTGTACGCGCTATAGCGCAGGAGCTACGGCAACTCTGAGTGTCGGCTTTGCGGCCAACACAGTTGCGAGAGTGAGGATGCTGGTCCCAGTGTGCTTTGAGAGCACAAGTCACTGTGGGCGTGACTGAGAGCCGCGTCAGCCGGGTGGCAGCTCGGTGTGTTTCACCTTTGGGTGTTTTAATTCTCTCACTTCTGATTGGTGAATCAGGTGATTCTCAGTTAAGTGGGGGAGGATGTTACGGGGTACATCCTAAGTGTACCCTGGTTACATGAAGAGTGATGTGTCACTCTTTCTGGTACATGGTACCAGAGGCTCACTGAGCCAACCATTGGATATCTACATAGCTTCACTATAGGTGACTTCTAGTTTGTATGAGAACTCATGCTAAGTTTACCTATAAATACATCAGTCTTTAATCTACTCTTCTAAGTAGCAAACCGTTCCCTTTGAGGCCGGGAACACGTGAACTAACGTTCACCTGGCCAGTAAATACCGTTAAGCACGTCCTCTGTACAAGGTGCTGTGTGACCCCGTCACAGAATAACTTTAATCCTGGGAATAAACTTGCACGAGCTGATGCCTATCAGTGGTCAGCCGTGGGCCATGGCTGTGGGCGCGCGCTGTGCAGACAGCGCTCATGCAGTCATGCGAGACGACGCTTGGTGTTGGTAGGGATGCGCGTGGTACTTCAAAAGCAGACAAACAAAGCCACCATGGCATCGTTTCCCTCGGGTAGTGATGGACCCCACGCACACGGTCTTGTGCCGCCGTATCCGTCTACATTTTCGCCGAAGGCGACGGTACTACGCGTTCTTAATCAATATACACCCGTAGAAAAGCGACACATGCAGTGTGGTAGGCAATGATTACCATGATGCGGCTGCAGCAAGCGCGCAGCACGCAGCACGTCCGAATTTGGGCGGGCATCAGATACCTGCAGAACTTGATATCGGTTTTCCACGAAATTGGACTTATTCCAAATCTGTTTCGTTTGATTTGCTATTCCGGCTAAGTTATTCCGCTAATTATTCTCAATGAAACAGCCTCAAAGTACGTGTAATAATCGAGATTTCGCGATCCGAGAATCGGCCTGTGATTGGCGAATTCGATCCCACTTAATTCCAATTAGGGGGTTTCAACATCAGATTTTTTTTGCCAAATCTCTCGTAAAAGATGATGAGGCGAAACATGAGTTGTACTCTGAAACCCTAATTTTTCGTTCGCTCACAAGTGCAACATTTTTTCGCGCCTACTGTCCTTTAGAATACTGGAAGCGCAAGGCTTCTCGAGATCTGTCAAGCGAAGTACTGGTCTTGCTGTGCCTTCTAGCCGTCAAGGGGGGCATCCGGCGTAGACATTGATAGCGTCACTAACATCTGAGTCACTCAATCATATGTATCCATGGGTATATTGACTTCCTATACGTGTCTTGGTTGCGGACGCGTTGCTACTTCCTAAACTTCAGTTTTTTTGTCTAGTGGAGCAAATTATGCTAGCGACGGAGAAAAGTAAAGTCGTCAGCGCCGTATCAAACGTGCTGTTCCAATAAGCACTCTTGCATAGCTTGAGGATAATAGCTGCTATGACTGTTGCCATTCGACGATCGACAATATGAGTACAGAAGAGTGGGGTCAGTCTGACGGGGAAAGAGGTGAGCAAATGGAGCTAGCCGATCTGCAGAAGTTCTCGGAGTAACGCAGATACAAGAAGTGAGAGCATGCTATCAGAAATGGGGTGGTGGTATTCGTGCGCTTCGTTGCTTGCACTTAGACGCACTGATGCGCGCGCGTTGAATTCCGCACTTCGTTCTACTGGTGCTGGGTAGCCAGGACGACCTGGCTGCTGACGCAGCGGCCGAGATGGCTGGCGTTCAGAACGTACTGCACGCCGACGACTCCAAGTACGACCACAACGTGGCCGAGGAGGTGGTCGAGCACTGGTGACCGCCCAGAAGCGGCGACTACTCTCACGTGCTGGCCTGGCGTGAAGTGCAAGAACTATTCAAGTATTAATAAATAAACATTTTAAATAAACTAATTCTAAATGACAGGATCAATAATCGATAACATCTCCGAAAAATGAGCTTCGAGCGATGAGTCAACACAATTTTATACTTTTAGACTCATCGTTTGGGAACGATGGCACAAAAAATGAGCTCATACAACGTCATATCTGAAACCCCCTGCTGTGTAACCCGAGTGAGTTACTCGGAGTAACAAATGCGACCTGCGATACGCGAGGCAAACGGAAAGTCTGCGCCAGCACGCCATTCAAAACGAGATGCGTACAACAAACCTTATCCTGGTGGACAGCCCAATAGGGATTATTTCGGGGCCAGTTTGGTGTGCGCTCCTTAATTTTTGTGCGTACAAACTTCAAATCAATGACCTTATAATTTGTTATTTCTTATCGATGATTTGAGGCTTACTACTCCACGCAGGTAAATCCACCGAAAGTTATAAATTATAACAGGATACGCCATCAATTGGCTACCTACTGTAGCTCCTTTCTTCTTTACAGTTACATATTGTGGTTGCAGCATCTATTTTTGTCTATAGTCTAATAAAAATAACTAGTGTACATGTATCAAAGGTTAATATTTACAAAAAAATACTACTCGCTCCTGGCACACATTCACTTATCTAGGAAAAACGTAGGACAGAATTCCGACAACAATGCGGTGTTGCTATTGGCTACTGCAATGGTATAAACGTCTTATTTTGTCCGATTGCGGAGCGTGGGAGGGCACTTTTGCGCCTGACGAGCTAGTCAAAGTGTTGTTTCAACGACAGCTCAGACACCCGACGCTTTCGAGTTGATGGCAGCAGAGGCAACTGGTTTAAAAACTCTCTGTGCCTGATCTTATGTGATACTCTTTGGAATCTTAATGCTGGCGAAGACATGCTAGCGGCCAACTGTTGCAGCTTTTTGCCATCGGCTGCTATGGGCCATGGTCTTGTTAGCGCGGGTCCGTGGCGTGGTTGGAATCGTCATCGGCGCTGATCTTACTTCATCGTGCTGTGTTTGCTACTGTTCATTACTCGCCGTGAACCTCTGCGGTCAAACTTTCAACCGATCACATACACTGGCTCCCCGTAGGATTTTCTGGCTACGAAATCCAGTAAATGCTGATCTGGTTTAAATGCATAGACAAAATAGTATTTCTGTGAACCAACATTTTGCCGATGTTGCCGTTTTCTCCGCGAATTTTCCTACGATTGCATACGAAGTCCAAGGTACCGTCTATGTTTCTACGACAATCATAGCATGGAAGTCTACCACAAGTAGACCTTTGCTCTAAAGAGGTTTGATGATAGTGGCGATGGAGGGTGTTGAGTTGTGTATCAAGCAGCAGAAAGATAGGCATCTACGGGCGAGGTAAGGCAAAGTGTCTGACGTGGACTGGCAGTCCAAAGAGAGCACGTAGCGTCGCCACCATCATCCGTCCGCCTTTTGCCCTTGCACGCTTGACGTGAAAGTTGCAGTAGTTTTAATGCCTTCATGCTGCCACTTGACGCGGGGCAGAGACGCAGAGCCTCCTGGACATGGCGATGCCGAAGCTCTTCGCGAAGCGATAGGTCCGCTCTTATTTGCCGCTAGGGCGTATCGCAGGCCGCGGTGGGCGTCGGCAGTGGTGGTCTTGCTTCCTTGAGCAGATCGTAGATAAGCCTTAAAGTAAATACTTGGAAATAAGTAGATGAGTAGATGTATCATGTAGATGAGTAGCAAACAACAACCGCAACAGCTCACTCACCGCCACGGCGACAAAGTATAGAGCCCGAAGTCGGGCGGTGGTCGTCGCAGCAAGTGAGCTCGCTGAGAAATTGCGGTTGTGAGCTTATGAAAGAAAGTCTTTCCGATGATAGAGAATACACCCTTAGTCAAATCACATTATCTTCTTAAATAGATAACTTAATTATAGAGGTGTAAGATTATATCTGTGTTACGTTTACACGGATTCTTTCTATTATATTAGCATTAATACAATGTGTTATATTTGCTTTATTTCGGCACTGTGCCGATTTAAGATACCTCGATGGCTTTTTTTTTCTTGTGCCGAGTTGGTGGAGCTATTTAGCCTGAAATAGGGACACACAGGTTTGTGTTTAGATAGCTTTTTAGCTGGTAAAAATATCGATCAACTTGTTTTATTGGCTGAAAACCTTCTGGATTTTAGATAACGACACCGTAGTATTTTTCGCATAGATGGCTATCTGAATACTGCGTGGCTCACACAACCTTATCTTTCTTTTGAGCATGAATCCGACAACGCCAAAGCCAAAGAGTGTTGTGAGGTCGCGACGGTCTAACCCGTGGGCCAAGCTCCATGAAGGTTCTACTGGGCTGCTGGAGGCAACTACGCTGAGTGGGGAGGTGACAATATTGGACCCGGTCATTTCCCCGAAGAGTGACCCATGGAGATCCAGTGGGACAGAAGAGGCAGTCTCCGATCAGGCACCAAAGGACCACGGATGCAAGCGTCGTGCTCCCAGGTGAACATCAAGTGGATGCAGTGCAGAATCAAGTAACAACAGAACGGCGGAGGCCTAAGGCAGAGGAGCAGATCTGGATCCAAAAAGGTAAGGCGATCTGGGTTCATGCTGATGGCGATCTGGATCTCGAATCCCGGCATGGTGATCGAGGGCGGTCTCAAGATCCACGATAGGATGATGGCGATCCCACGTTGAAGAAGGTACCTGGTGATATGCAGGAATGCAAAGGACATAAAGGCGGTGAAAGGTGATCGCATGGCAGTTGTGAGGATAGTGACTTAGGATCGGACCATACTTAACCATAAATTAGAGTCAAATTTGCATTGGAAACAACAAATGCTCCACGCTCCGCGAAGAAGGGGAACTACATTAGCCTCATGCCGTGTTAGGATATGTAGGGATAAGTGTCCTAGTGTTGGTTATTAATATCTGGTATTTACGTACCGGATCTAGCCACCTAGAGATTTACCCTCAAGTGCAGATGCCAGATCGACCGTAGTTTATTGCTTGGCAGTTGGGGCTTGTTGACGCTCCAAACCGATCTGTAGAAATTGCCCCAACATGACACAACTGCTGCTACCAAGAAAAAAGACGTAGGGTACACTACCAAGGAAGTCGACGCACACTTATCCTTACACATTTAGGAACTAAATTTAGTGTATCATAATACACTAAATTAATCGTTCGGAAGAATCGTGCATAACTCGTCTCTTCTATCATACCCTTCAGCAAGTTCACCTTCCACATCGTCATCTGATTCTTCTTCGATCCATTCTGATGGAACTCATTACAGTACACGCCTGAACCCGATGTAATAGTCGTTTCATTTCCGCTTAAAAACGAGATGGTATACACTCCAGACACTGAAATCGAGCCTTGAGAATCTCGATGCAGTGTTCGCTGCGAATACGAATTTAGCCAGAACTTTGTTGAAAACGCCTTTCGAGTTTCGAAGAGCAGATCTCGCACAGCTTTATACGCAGGCACCATTATTGGCGATGGTTGAAACGGGGAATTACCTAGAAAATACTTTTTTGGCCAAAATAATTCTCGCAAGTTAAAAAACATGGGATTTTCTCCATACGCGGTTACCGTGAGCTGATCCTGAACAACCAACCAGTTAATAGCAAATTCGCGAGCAATCGTCGCAACTTATCTGCGCGATAAACGCATAATTTACCTTTCGAGAGAAAAAGTCCTCGTCACACAAATGTGGCTTAAGAGCAAGTGGAAATAGAGCTTCACCGATAATCTCAACACATTTTGGGAATTGTGATAGCGCTCTAATTTGTGAAGCTATTCCCTGGCGCCACGCAGATCAGGCCATATGATAGTACGTTGCTTCTACAGCTACAGTGCGGGTACGACTCGATCAATGTGGCTGTGTATAGCGCCTCCAGAAAGGTGAAAATGTGTCAAGGCTCCATTCCAAAAGCCTCCAAAGTATTTCAGCGCAACAAGGTGATGAACCTCTCCAGATTCCTTCTACGCTTTACTTTCGCTGTAGGAATAGCGTGCACTTCAGTAGCTCTATCAGACCGAAAAATGATGGATGGGGGACGCGAAAGTTGGACAGAAAATTGGTCGGTAGTAGCTCATACAGATAGAAAGACTGGGGTCCTCGGAACGATCGGAGCAGCTCGAAGGAGTCCAAGAGAGGTCACTATTTCACGTCACAGTCTTTCACGTCTCGATATTATTGGAATGCTTTTTCGGAACCGACTATCTAATAGTGATGGGGACGTTAACGGCGTTAACTTAAAACCTATAATTTAACATAGTTTATATCATAGTTCTAAGAGTAAAACTATAACTTTGATGCATTTATTGCGATTCTAAAGCACTAGGCATGGGGACAACGTTCATTTACCTTAGCTTTTTCAAACCTGCAAATTCGCACAAAACCTTTTATATCGAATTTGCTAAATGATAGGATGGAGTTAACGTTCGTTTACGTCCCCATCATTACATTCTAAAAGGGGGTCTTAGATTTAGCCGGCCAGGACTGGCCAATAATTTCTATATGAAATTATATCTAAACGCAAACCTGAGTACCCCTAATGTGTACTCGAAAGCTAGGGAAGTCAATGCCGTGGGACGGTCCTATGGTTGACATCTCAGAACGAATGAATTGGACTTTACAGATACCGTTTTTGAAAATACAGCTGCTTTTTGAGCACCGAAAAGAGATTGCTAATAGTAAGTGTAAGACCATCAGCTTGCTGCTAACGGTAAACCGGATATGTTGATTCCGAAAGGAGCGTTTTCATTGCGTGTTGATTTGCCACATGTTCGTAGCTTTGCCGCACCAAATGTCCGCGCCTGTGCCTTATGTTTGGCACAGCCATGTTGTTCATGGCGAGAACTGCGAGCGACACCGTGGTGCGCGAGTTCATCGAACACAAACGTTCAGGTCCGTCAAGGACCATTGGTACTTCCTTCACCGTACCAAAGGCAAGTCCACCAGAGACCAGCCCACGACTGCCACTCTGACGTAGAGTGCAGTCAGGTGTCGCTATGTTCCGGCGGCGTGTCAACGCACCATAACTTATCAAACGTTCAAGGGGTACCGTAACCCGTACACCACGTGTACTACCAGCTGTCCACCACTGCTCTTCACTGGTGTGAGAGAACCCTGTCTCTCTGGGCTACGTCTCGTGGTGCGCACAACCTGCACACCCATCACGAAGACTCAGCGCTCTTCAGTAGGGCATACCGCCTCTACTGGTGCCCACGTGACCGTGGCCTACGCCACCGGCCCTGGGATCCACGGGCTGTCTTCTTCCCGAAGACTGGTAAAGGACATACACGCTGGTAGTGTCCATGTCCGCCGCATCTGGAGCAGCGGACCAAGCTCTCGACTGAGCATAAGTCCATGGGTTCGGGCTCGCTGCTCGCACCGGTCTTCACGGGCTGCGCAACAGCAGGAGCAGGAGCATCATTATGGATCTGCTCCGTTCCCATAGGAACACCAGCCTGGTCATGGCGGTGCTCCATTTCTCGAGAAGTGCCAGCCTGCTTGTGACTGTACTCCTGTTGGAGGGCGATTTGAATCGCCTCCTCCATTGTGGTCGCATGCACGCGGAATAGCTGTGCGCGTACAGGACCGACCTTCAGGCCGTCCATGAAGACTGTTGTCTTAATGTCTTCAGGCAGTGGATTACCTGCCTGCGATTCCACCAACGTGCGCATCTCTTGGACGTACACGTGTTGCGCGTGTCTCCCTCGCTTACAGGCGAGAAAGCGCAAGCTCTGGCGGAACTCGCTGTTCGCCTGTAGGAAAGTGGCGCGCAACTGATCACACAGCTGCGTCCAGGATGCGAAGCATCCAGGAGACGTCGTCTTGCTGGTGTATGCCCAGTGCTTGGCACGTCCACCAAGGTTGGACAGGTCAAAAGCCACCCGAAGTGGCTCGTCCGAGATGAGACCCGATCTCAAACTCTCGGATCCAGAATTGAAGGTTTTCCCCTTCCTTTCCTTCGAACGCGGGGACCTTCAGCCTTACCGGCTTAGGCCTGGTTGCCTTGAATGCAGCCATTGAAGCCTCCAAGTTCCCGCAGACGTGCGCGATGAGACCACGATCGTAGGTCTCAAACGCGGCCACGCGCTCATGTTGCTCGGCAGGCGTCGCCGCCGCCAAGCTGTGGAGGACATTTTGCCCAAAGATGCCTCCCATCACCCGAACAGACTCGAACTGCGAGTCGTTCAAGTGAGTAAATTCACTTCGGTCCATCGTGGCCCAAACGTCGATACCACAGAGGATTCAGGCAGTGCAATCTACCCGCGCAGGCGTAGGATTGACTACAAGTGCTACCAAGTGTGACGTGGTCACACAGCACCTTGTACAGAGGACGTGCTTAACGGTATTTACTGGCCAGGTGAACGTTAGTTCACGTGTTCCCGGCCTCAAAGGGAACGGTTTGCTACTTAGAAGAGTAGATTAAAGACTGATGTATTTATAGGTAAACTTAGCATGAGTTCTCATACAAACTAGAAGTCACCTATAGTGAAGCTATGTAGATATCCAATGGTTGGCTCAGTGAGCCTCTGGTACCATGTACCAGAAAGAGTGACACATCACTCTTCATGTAACCAGGGTACACTTGGGATGTACCCCGTTACATATTCTGACTTTGAAACTTAGAATAAAACAAAATCCGAGAATAACTTCTAAGCCAATGAAATCTTAGCATCTACCGCACAGGGTTAGGGTAGAATATCTTAATTTATTCTTATTCTAGTTATTCTCAAATGAAACAGGCCCTTACGAATAGTGTACAGTGTACCCTCTTACATTCTGGCCCATTGTTCAATGTGGGGCACAATAACGAGTGCCAAAACCTGTGTTGGTACTTTTCTGCTCGAAACCCGAGCTGTTCCTAGTCCCTGCTCGAAACCCGAGCGGTGCTGGTACAGCAGCGGCAAACACGTATACAGCCTGTACATGTAGTTGCCGGTTGTAATTCAGTACTAGAAATTGTCGTGAAATACCAGCCACCAGTATGTCTGCGACGTTGACGTTGTATTTCGTTTTGGTGCACTGTTTTCACAGAGTCGTCCATCAATAAATGTGGTGGTCCTTTCTAAGCTTCTCATGCTGTATAATATACATTTCGAAGGACTGTATCTGGTACTGTATCAACACCATCTCCTTCCAACGATGCTTCCAAAATGTTCTGGCACCTACAAGCTCACCATCTCAACGATTTCTCATACAAAAAATCATCGAGCCAATGATCAATGCTTGCAGGACGGACGCAACCCAGAATTCCTGACACATGAAGGCTCACTGCTCAGCACCTTTCTGCGACTTTCCATCCAAGCCATTTGCGAATTATTCTAGCAATGCGAAGTCACACCACGCCTATATCCTCACGGACAATGGAGCTCCAATTGTCTTGCTCGGATTGACCTCCATTTTCAATTTTGAAAGCTAACCACGATTCCTCTCTTTCTTCGCGTCACTCGACCGTCGCGCCTTCCAGGCTGAAAGCTCGGACAGCCATGGGATCCTCTGCATTCGTGACGCTGCTACACATGACGACAGCCTTCATCCAGATCGGCATGAACCTGAGTCCTGCCCCAGACATGTACCGGGTACACAAGTTCAAAACGACGGGGCAAATGGCGTTGCTCCCTCTTGTGCTCATGTGCTTCAACAACCACCTGTGGCTGCTCTACGGGCTACTGACCGGAAGCTACTTCCCGTTGTGCGCTGCGGCGCTGGTCGGAGAGATCGCCGGGGCTACCTTCACGAGCGTCTACTACCGCAACGCGCGCAACACACTCGAGGCCCGTCGGACTTGCAGCGCCACCTTCTTTGGTGTGGCACTGGTTACGCTGTACGTTGTACTAGGCGTCGTTGGCAAAACCGGCCAGTCATTTAATCAAGTGGTGCAGTCTCTGGGCTACGTCGGTGCAGGTATCAACATTTGCATGTACGCGTCGCCATTGGCAACGATCAAGGTTGTACTGGAGACCAAGTCGTCGGCGTCGTTGCCTATCAGCCTGTGCACAATGATCTTCCTCAATTGCTGCATGTGGGTGGCCACGTCCATTGTGGACGACGACATGTTTGTATTGATCCCCAGCGTCATCGGTCTCGTCTTCAGCGGCGTGCAGCTTCCGCTCTACTTCATCTACCGCCCTAAAACTGACTACGTGGACCTGGATGCCCAGTTGGAGGAGGGCTACGGCACGAAGACCGTCGAGAACTTCAAGCAAGAGCTCGATTTGGGGAGCGGACTGCCTACGACGTACCGCACTGTGCGTCCGTCTCGCGTGGCTCGATTCACGACCTACACGTACCAGCGCGCCGAAGGAACTCCACTAACAGTGGGAAGTATCCCGTCGTTCTCGGCTACTGAGGGGAGCCCTCGTTTGTTCAGTGAGCGCACCCCAATCATGACTCCGGACTCGTTGAGGTTCTCGTGGGATGGCGACGAGCTTAGTGACCTCGAGATGCAGCCGCTTATCCTGACGCCTATTGCGGCTTAAAATCAAAACAAAGCAAATGTGTAAAACAAATGCAAAAATGCAACTTTTCCCTCTGTAAAACGACATGCCTTTTCATCGTGGGATTGCTCAGGACTCTCTTCTTCCCATCGTTTAGATTACGCGACATACAAACCAAACCAAGTCAGTTGCGAACCGCGTTGTGTCCCTTCATCTTCACTCTTGCATTTTGCCACACAGCTAGCGCGTCTTCGACTATCGAAATGACTGGAACAGCAGAGCTTGTCATCCGCTCCATGGCGGCGTGTTCGGGCACCGTCATGATCCTGAGCCCGTCCATCTTAATCTACCGCGTCTCCAAGCAGAAAGACGTGGGCGTGGCGTCCGTGATTCCGCTTGTGACTTTGTTCTCTAATTGCCACGTCTGGGCAATTTACGGCTACATGATAGAGAACTGGTTCCCTATTTTCTGGATTTACCTCTTCGGAGACTTTGTGGCGCTGGCTTTCCTCTCCGTTTACTGGAAATACACAAGACAGCGACGCTATGTGAACAGAGTGTTACTGGTCATGGTCTCTATCTTGACTCTCGTGACAATCTACGCTGTAGTCGGAGGACTGGGCCACACAGGCCAGTCTAGAGATAGTATGGGCTCTGTTATGGGCATCTTCGCTGATATCTCGGCTATTTGCATGTACGGAGCCCCCATGGAGAAGCTCCTACAAGTGCTTAAGTACAGATCTGCTGCCTTTATTAACGCGCACATGGTGATCGCTGGACTTGCGAATAATTGTCTGTGGTTCACATACGGCATCCTATCGGACAACTGGTTCATTATCTCGCCAAATATCGTCTTTATCTCGCTCAACACCTTCACACTGGTGCTGTGTGTCGTCTTCGATCCAAAGACACATCCTCTTCCAGCTGATTTCCGCATCCAGGACGAAGAAAGTGAAGAATTGCCAGCTTTGACCGCTTCGAAGATCAGTCTGAGCTGCAAAGGGGACAACAAACTGCCTAGTCCCGCCTTTGAGGCCATGCATTCTCCGCTAGACTCTGTTCACGCGTCAAAGTAAGCACCTTTGGCCACATCTTAACTGAGATAGTTTCAGTATGGACGAAAAAGAAACAAGAAAGAGTTGATGATTGATTCCTTGTCGATGACGCTACGCACCACGACAACTCAACAGAAGTCAAGACGAGTTGAAACTAGTACTTCGTAATTGTGCTGGAGCTCCATTGGTTTGACGAGAAGATGGCAATGTCAACATAGAGATGACTAGCGTCGTTTGATACTAGCGCCGACAAGGAAGCTGACTCTTGAGGAGAAATACTGTAGCATATGTGTTGGTTATCGACAGGCAAGGGAAAAAATCAATTTGCATCGGTTTCTTTGATTACACCCTATTGCAGTTTATATTGCAGTTAGCTTCTCGAGTGCAATTAAGTATTGCAATCCGCAAGGACCATGCAATTGGGAATTGCAATTTAAAATTGCAATTCTTCACTTCAACGTACATGTAACTTTAGACGTTTTTATAATGTCTTATCGCTTTAGCACGGCTAAATGCAAGCGTAGGCAGAGCAGTTGCATCTCGCTGCGTCAACTCCGGACCACGTTCTCTACTTCATTCTCCAATCCGCTCGGGGCAAAACAGTCCTTAGGCCCGTTAACCCTCGCCGTCCTCTTCTTGCCACTACTAGGGATAGCCCTGTCAAAGCACAAATTGCGCCGCGATGAAGGACGACAAATGCAGTGTAGCCAAGGCTATCAGATAGCCGCATGCTGATGAACGAAGATAGCAGCGATTTCTGTAGATCGATGCAGCAGTTGGGTATTGCAGATTCCACTCCAATTGGGTATTGTAATACCAAAAATAAATCCGCCGGATATGTATTGCAATTAAAAGGAGAGATTGCATGAGAGCTAGATATTGCTCTCATGCAGAGCTAGATATTGCTATATCTAGCTCTCATGCAATCTCTCCTTTTAAATGCAATACATATCCGGCGGATAGATCAATTTATTTTTGGTATTGCAATACCCAGTTGGAGTGGAATCTGCATGCATCGATCTACAGAAATCGCTGCATGAGAGCAATATCTAGCTCTCATGCAATCTCTCCTTTTAATTGCAATACATATCCAGTTGAGCTTTAAAAAGGTGCTAAATGACGACTTCTACTGCGATTTCGCTTACAACAGTACCAGTATGTTCCGTGCGTATGCTCCTCTTGTAGGTTTTGTAGCTACGCCCTTTGTTATTAATAACATGCACGATTACCTTAGACAGGAAAAGACAATTTCGGGAGTTTACAACACAATATCAAAAGTCATTATAAACAATGATACTTAAGTTATACGAAGCCCGTCGACGAATTCTATTTATCATCGAGCCATTCGAATCGGAGGCTAAAGTCTCCACCTGAGCACGCAAACATGCAATCGTTAGTCAGAGTTCCAATTAAAATGTCTAATAACGCGCAAACACCGAAGTCCCTACCGAAATGTTTTACCTCGAGTGTTATAAGGAGAAAAGTTCCGGTAAGAAGCTTTACTTGTACCATATGGAAGTGATATTCCAGAGTGAATGCAAATTGATGCAATGCAGAAAAGCCAAAATTTGTGCTTCACGAAACAATCCAGAATAACGAGCGAGGCAACCTCCAGCATTGCCAGCACTAGAATATTTACTGCCGTTGCTACACCCCAACTACCCGCACCCCTAGGATAGTAGACAACATTTGGCAACTGCTCCAGAATCGATTTGTACACAACGAAATTACTGGAATGATGCACTCGACCTACTCGACCATTTCGAGGTATTCACAATGAAACAGCAGCTGCAAACTTTGTAAGACCAACATTTTGGACTTCTCTGAGTTGTTCATGACAACGCTGGAGCCGTTTCTATGGACTGTTTGTGGATACTCAGATTTTGACACGGACGGTACTGGCGGAGTCGGTTCGATAGAGACACGTTGCTTGAAGCCATTTTGCGGCAGAACTCGCTAGATCGTGTCTTCAGAAGGACTACTCTGTTGACAGAATGCACCTGATTTTTCCAGAGTATGAAGCTCTTTAATTTGCTCCTTTGTAAGAGAATGAGGCATGCTTGCCCACAGACGCACAGACCCCAACGACTTTGCTCGGAATGCTCCAGGTTCTCTAATAGCACTGAGAATTATCTCGAGTAATTGTGTCTTCTCTGGTGTGCAACTACGAAGATCGGTCTGCTGTTGTCGAACAAGTTGAAGCAACAGGTTTGCATTGTCCTTCAACTCACGTGTCTCCAGTATTAATTGTCCTAGATCGACAATGATGAATAGGAAGGACAAGTATAAGGGTCCAGAGGATGACATACACACCGACACGAAGAGCGAGCTGAAAGAGTCAGCGAAAAATGCCACCGCCTCCGGTATAATATCGTCCAGGCCACGCGTCGTGTACACGATGAAATGCTTCGCGGCAAATTTCCAAAGTGGTAATACGATAATCACGATAAATCGATACCTGACTGCAACAGAGTCATAAAGTACCTTACAGAGAGGAAATATTTCGATAAACGCCAAGAGCGCCTGGTAGTGGCGACTGAATTTCTTCAAGATTCCAAAACCACTCACAAACTCACGAGATCCGATGACAAGTCGCGGTATTAGCACCCCGAAAAATCCGGTTGGAACGGCCCCAAATTGTAGTAAAAGGGGCACGGAGAACCCGATGAAATGTGCTGCGAAAATGAATGTGGCGACCTGTCCGAGCGCCGTTCCCGTTGATGCGATTAACCGTTTGCGAAACGTGAAACCCAGGCCCGGAAGGAGCTTTGCTAGCGCTGAGTTGGAACAGAAGCCGAGCACCATGTTTGCCAGGGTGAGCCGAAGCCAAAATACCCAATTTGCTGCCCATCCCTCGGATGGCGGTCGGAGAGGGAGACATTCAAGCAGCACAGCTACCAAAAGGGAGGGGATTGGCGTGAGCACACAGACCAGAATCTCCTGAGTTCACGATGCCGCGTTACAGTAATTCTTCAGGCTCATGAGACGCTCGACTGAGTACGAACCCTGACGGCCAACTTGAATTCTATCCCACTTCTCTTCGAGGTGTCGCCAAGCTGTCAAGCGAGAGGGAGCTATAACGTCGCTGACCCTCGTAGTCTCCAAAGTGGGGGCAATGGCTACCATTGTGCTGAAGCAAAGGGATGCGTCGTAATTGAAAGCAAGCGGTTGTACAAGCCAGCAGAAACTAACATCTTTCTAATTTATTGTCACGGTCTTTATTCCCAGAATACTCCCCCCCCCTCCACTCCAAACAACGTACATTAATATCCTCAAGAGCTGACGCAGAACCTCCGTCACCGCTAAGACTAATAAGATATTCAGTCAATCAAGTGTATTACAATTAGCGTTAGTAAAACTTGAAGACAGTTGTACTGGGAGGACAGCGTTATAATAGCTGGCTGGACAGCCTAACCAATCTTATTGCAGCGGCCCCAGACTTTAATTCGCGAATGTCGCCTGAGTCCATAGTCCACCGATTCTGGCTATCCAAACGCACTTATTTTGTAAGTCTGGTGACTCGTGGTCTTCGTAAAGTAGTATCTGTCCAAATCGGAATCGGGCGGCAAAATTGATGAAAACCAAAATTCGAAGTTTGAACGAAGAGAAAACTTTGTAGGCGTCCTCGTGATACTGTAAACCGCGGAATCTTAACTGTTATTAGCGGTTATTATCGTATGTACCGGTACTTTCGGTATGTTAGTGGCCCACATAAGAAGCGCCCCGCCATATCCGATACCGGTTCTCTACCTGCCCCCCCCCCCCCCCCCCCGTCAGATTCAACTTGGCCATATTGGCCGACGTCAAAAAGCGCTTCAGCATGGTTCCCAGATGAACCACAGGGACACAAGCCACCAGCAATCTTATAACGACTTCACCATGATAAACCATCAAAAGTAAGACACAGAGAATGTCATTGGAACAATGCTTTCACCGAGTGCCGAGTCGGCGGCACTCCTCGGCTAAAGATAGCTGTATACCGCTTTCGGGTACTGTATATCCAGTTATTACCTTTGTCAGTCAAATAGCAAATGAGCGGATTAACACAAGCTCTACTGTATCGTTTAGAGCATTTTTTGATCGACCTACTATAGTTCGCCCCACCACATTCCGATTGAACCCAAAACGTACGCAATAAACTCTAAAAAATAAACGCATAAAGATAATGTGATGCCTACTTAGCATACCACATCTGCAGGACTCCTCCCGTCATGTTCTGTGCACTGCATGAGATTATGCAGTTTATGAGCTCAAACCTCATTAGAAAATAGCTGTATCAAATCGGCTCGCGTTAAAGCAACTTCGCTTTGAGCAACTTCAGCAGCTTTGGACACTTTTTAGCCTTCACTGCACCGCACCTTGCACTACCTTAACTTCAGCAGCCACCTTTTAGCACCTTATGAATCGTATCCCAATTATTTAGAGTAACTATTTGCACGATAACCTTTTTTTCAGCAGAACGTAACGATGTTAAGCTGTAAGAGTTCTAATTCACTGAGTGCCGTCGCGTACGTCTAGAACTGAAATGTATGTTCAGGTAATGAATCTACGCGTCATGCTTGCTGGTCGTATCGACACTAAAGTTGGTGCCGAACTAGACAGAGACGCATGGCCTTCCACAGTGTTTTCCCGCTTAAAAGTAATGCCACCAAAATAAAACAAGGTGCGGAGGCGGCTGAGTTTGACAGAAATTTAGTTTGTAGATGGTAGTTTTAAAGCATGATCTGTATCTGCAGACGCGTAAGAGTGTAGAGAATAAAGACAAAACGTTCAACCTCTTCAAAGCGTTGAAAAATTGCTCAATGGTCAAAATTACTTCCTCATGCTAATAGTACAACATAATGGATAGCATTGTTAGTATACTTCGCTTATCTCGCATCACGTCAGGATCTATGCGCCGCCTCGAGGCTGCGGCAGAACAACATTCCACTCGCCGCGGGCATGGAACACTAATAAACAATGGGAAAATGCTACATGTAGTGAAGAAAATTTGGTATTCCACTTCGCTGATAGTATTATTAAAATACTATTAAAATACTTTAGTAAAAATAATAGTTGAAGTGATGTAGGATTTATTAAATCCAGAATCACTTCAACTATTACTTCAACTATTATTTTTTAGAATAAGTAATAAGTACTGCAACATTTTTAAATGTTGCAGTACTTTAACTATGCGACTGGAGATGCTCTACAGTTAATATTGTATGATATCTACATGTTGCTCTGCTGCTTTGTCGCTCACCAAGGGGAGCAGAAGACGGTAGAAGTCACGAAACATGGACTTCAAACGGCATTAATACGACAATTGGAGGCGCTATCCAAGAGGGAAAGACGTCATCCGCACACAAAACTACGCGGCACCTACTTCCCTCTCTGCATCAAGCTACTGGTACGTCCTCCAAGAGAGTCATCCGCTTCCAGGAGAGGCTTACAGCAGTCACCGGGTTTCACAGAAAAACCGGCACTGCTTCGAAGGCTTATGACATTTCAGACATCTTGTACCTTAACTATGTAATAGACTCTCTCTATCTCTCTGCTGCTGCTTTGTCGACATATTTTGACCCGTTAAGTCAATAAAGTTGCTTACATTTTAGGGGAAATCCCAAATAACATCCGTATTTTTAAACTAATTCCAAAAGTCGTCCATCGGTGCGTTTAATTTGACCGGCCTGTAAAAGGGAAATTACTGTATAGAATAATTACAACGCCGTGCCCAGACTAGCGCCTTCGCTGGAAAGTCCGCTGCGGCCGCCACCGAAGCATCGCCCTATGTGTTGTCGCTCCGCTTCTCGATGCCCATGTTGGCCAAGCAGGACAACCTGTTGATCAACGGTGAGTTCGTGACGTCCATAAAAGACGGGGAATGTGTGCGCCAAGTCGCACTATTACGCACTCAAAGCCGTAGATTTCTGCTACGAGGCGCAAGAACTATACCGACTACAGACCGGATCTGTACTCATACTCGACGGTACTAAGCCGGCTGTGTCGACTTCAACGACGGGGCGTCCTACCTGAGTCCGACGACCACCACAGCTCCTACCACGTCTAGCTAAACGGTCGACCAACGTTTTCTGAACCTTCGACGGCTGCTTCGTCGAACACGGCTTCCTCACGTTCGGGGTCGTACTGCTCTACAAATGCAACGGCGTGCATCTGTTCGTCTGGTACTGCATGCTGTACTCGGCCGCGTTACTCGGACTCATGGGCTCCAAACTCGTCGTCATCGTTCCGTGTGGAAATCTGCACTGGGTCATCGACCGCGTCTCGCTCACAATTGTCATGTACAACTTCGCAATGGTCGGCGTACTCAGTATTTTCTATCAAAAGGGTATTCCTGGCATGCTGGAGAGAGGTTATCTAATCGCGACTAGTGTCATTGTAGCTTGGCAGCTCGCCCAGTTACCCGAGGTAAGAGACACAAGCAATTACTGGTGTACTTATCTGAGTGCTAGTATTTGTTACGATGTTAGTGGAGTGTGTGGATGCTTTTGCTCCTTATAGGCTTCTGGGATCTTTTCGCTGTGTTGACACCCGTGAGGCCACTCCGTTGCCTGTTTGATCTCGTACAGGAGAAGGGAACTCCCATTCCAGGTCTTCTATTCGAAGCAGACGTGGAAAAGGCTCATATTAGTAAAAATACCCACGTCCAGAGCACCCAGAGGCGAAGATTTGCCACTCGCGACACAGTACCAGAGGAGGTTTTCATTCGCCGTCTGCTACTGGCAGCGCAGACTGAAGGTGTCCTTCAATATCATGGAGCGGTTGATGCTGCTCTGTTTCGACGGGAGGTACAAGTTTTTCTGTACGACCAGAACGCGCAGTGCCAGAACCGAAGCGAAGAGCTCGCTCGAAAGTTCGAGCGCAACCAGCGTCGGTTGTGGCGGAATCTTTACTTATTACTGCATCGACTATGTGTCCAAGCAGCAGACGTATCCAAGTATCGAGAGTGTGTTTGGTACGTCCATTGACACGTATCCAGCATATGCAAATAGTCCCAATCACAGTCATGAAAACTGCGAGAACAAGTCTATCAAATTGGGTCTTGGAGACTTTATTTTCTACAGCGTGCTGGTCCCACGTGCTTCGCTACACGGTTTCGATGTGTTTACCGCATGTTTCCTCAGTATACTCGTGGTAAGTCTGCGCCATTGCTGATTTTGTTAAAAAAAATCGAACCTAATTTTTGTTGTTGCCCAGGGCCTGGGTATTACTCTCTACTTGCAGTACGAAGGATCAAAGCCGGAGACTTCGACGTCTTCTTCGTTGAACACTGTGCGGTCCGCCACGTCCTGCCGGAACCGGAGAAGCCGTGGACCAAGACTCATCACAGGCGACCCAGACGTCTTGAACGTCGTCCTCCAACATGGCACAGTCCTCTTCAAACACGGCTCATTCAACGGCCTCGTCTTCAACACAGGAGGCTGCGATACTACCTAGACATCCACGAACAGCATCAGCAGTGGTGACCCGGTACGGAATACATCATGCGCTAATTTGTCACTTCAATTCATTATTATAGGAAATCACACACAACGAATATTAACGAGCGACTAATTGATGTATTTGCGATGACACATGCGGGGTCTTACATTGTGTTAGACTTGGAAACATACTTGTCACTGAACAAGTGTGTAACAGACTAAGCGACGTGAAGCGAACTTCTCCCGAGGAGTTGATACGCGCGTTGATAAAAAAAACTGCAGTCAGGTTTTTTGCACACCTTGTTGTTTTGAGCGTACCGCGAGCTCTGACAGTCGCGGATGAATAGGCCAGCCATCGCAAGTGTAAAATGTTCTTTGTCGTCGAAGACCTGATGTCTCTCCATGGTTGCCGAAGAGCCAGACTGATCGTGGGCCGTTTGAGGAAGCACATAAAAATAGATTCTTGTCTTACGAAAACGGTTACATGGTACGCGAAGTATTCGGTTCAAAAGGTATGCAACGAAAAGTATATATAGTACAAATAGAATACAATTGAAGTGTTGTGTTGCTCACATAGAGCGTGCATATACCACTTTTGGAATTAGTTTAAAAATACGGATGTTATTTGGGATTTCCCCTGAATTTTTTTCCCAGACCAAGACATCGAATCGGCTCAAACTTCGAACATTCCCCGCCAGTAAGCAATACAAACTAGTAGTCGAAAATGTCATGCCAGGATAATTTCAACAGTCGATAAACTCGCAACAAAAGAGGCCGCTACACAAAAAGGGGGAATCTGGAAATGCTGAAGGCGAAGTCGATGGAGGATGACAGCGTTTCTACTATACTAACTTAGTATTACTAAGACGATCACCATATGCCTTATTACCTGCAATGCTTGCAGCGCGAACAAACTGCTCAGTTTGAAAATGATTAAAATCAAACAGAGCTCTACAGCAGAGCGAGTACGTTATTGTTGTTTCAAACAGCTAAGAAAAATTAGTGCTCTCTTGTTCTGCTAGCTGTTAGTAAGTGAGCTGAATTTTTAATACGTACAGTAGTAGCAAGGACGCTGCTACCCAAGTGTTCTCTGAAATTTATTTCAGAACTAGGGGGGATCCGGTTGGTGTTTCAATTTCCGTAAAATCATAACCCGGGTATTTATGCTAAAACAATAATATAAAATCGGGATGAAAAGTAATACTCAAATACAGTCAGGCAGTACCATGATGGCCATGGACATCTGTTGGATTAATAAGCTATACAAATGTTACCTGCGTCGTCGCCCTCGCGATTAAGTACGCCTATTTAATATGGAATGTTCCATGAACTATTCGCGTAAATTAATACCTGTCTGAATGGCGGGTACACCCAGGTGATAAGTTTCTTAGGTGTCGTTTTGTTTCTGTCACTCACAATGTGAGCGTACACACTGAGTGTGGAAGCATTCCAGATATTATGTAGCCTAGAATCTTACACACGCTCGTGTAGGCGAGAACGCTTCAGCTGACAGTAAGTTAGTAGGCGGTACGCGCCGTTCGAGTAGTCCATATCGGGGCACCTAGCACTCCAGTTTTTAATGAAGATCTTCCTAAATATCCCAACCTTACAACTTTGGGGCCGTTGCACATGCCCGACTTGCTTCTCAGACAAACAAAGGCCACCACACTAAAGAGCAGAACAAGACGCGATTTTTTTTAATGTACCGCTTGCCCTATATAACCTAGTAGATAGTTAATAACACGTATGCGCACAGACTTTTGTCACTGGCAATAATGGGCGCAAGTCGTTCGCAAAAATAAAATTTCCATAGCCACTGATCCAGTTTCAGTGCTAAAAACGCCGAGATTAAACCGCAAGGGGGTGCGCACATATTGATGGCGCGCACTGTAGCATATATGAAGTACTTGTATGCGGTTACTGTAGTAAAATGAAAGTGCTATGCAGGAGATGCGTCACTACAGGAAATCCCAACCTTCACAACGCTAATAGTTTTTGTCGAGAGATCCCAATCTTCACAAACGTTAATAGGTTTTGTCTACCTAAAGGGAATCGTTAACATTGAAAAGGAAAAGGGATCATAAATTTCAGAGCTTCTTCGGGCGAAGCACGACTTTGTTTTTGGTAATTTACAAAAGAAATACGAGTTTGAATTTTTGGTAATACAAAGATGAGTTTGAATTAGTTAACTTACACGCACTGTTATTGCAAGCTCTTATCGTAACCACTAAAGCTGTGTGAGACGGAAACCAAACAAAAATTCTCTGGGATTATCGAGCACTCGTTCAGTTGATGTTGGTTACTTCTTTGCAAGTTGATCTTGCAATAGTGTACATATACCGGGCCAAACCATCAAGCTAATTATTTGTCGCTGTGAAAATCTCGTGTTGTACACCGACAGCACCGTCCTCACTTGCATTGCATGGTGCTAGACAAAGTAAAAATCTAGCGGCGACTCAGATACATTTCCTCGATCCACTCTCCGACGTGGCCATTATCTATGAGCTGAAGATCGGCGTTCTGACCCAGTTGGGGGTACTTTGTCGTTAAAAGCAGTGCCACATCAAATTGATCTCCACTCGTAGCACCGTCCAACGCTTTCATCGAGCAGCCTTCACTTCGATTCTCGGTGAGCCACTGCACGACGTCGAGATGGCCCATAGACGCAGCCTCATCTACAGCTTTGACTGTACATCCTTCAGGTGAATTCTCATGCAACCACTTCACCACCGCCAAATGACCTTCCTTCGCGGCGTTGTCCATTGCAGAGGAAGAGAATCTAGCCGTAGAATGTTTGTGTAGCCACTAGACCATCTCTAGATTGCCACTATTAATAGCATCCATGATGGCTACAGAAGGCTCAGTCCAGTAATTCTGGTGAAGCCACTTGAGCACGTCCAGGTGGCCGCCAGCTGCCGCAAACTGAATCGAAGCAGATGAACATGTTGGGACTGTTTTCTCGAGTATTCCTTCGTCTACTGTGGCTACTGTCTCCATAGTTAACGCAACGTTATGCAAGTACTTCAGCACCTGGAGACGGCCATTCATCGCGGCAAGATCCATCACTGTCGTGTTGAACTGCTGCTTGGACACGGCAGCATACAAATCGACACTGTGGTGACTTCCAACTTGGTCGTGAATCCACTTAACTACCTGAACATGTCCATTACCCGCCGCTTTACGCATCGTGTGGTGCGTACAACTAGTAGAACAGTTGCGATGTAGATATGGCATAACCTCCAAAAATCCGTTGCTGGCTGCTGAACCCATGGCTTTATAAGCCAGATTGCAGCCCAGATTATTCTCCCGTAGCCATTGCAGTACCAACAAGTGGCCTATTGCTGCCGCATCGCAGAATGCCTCGCCATCAAGATACGCAATACCTTTACTTACGAGCAGCTTGACAATTTCCAAATGACCCTTTGCGGCTGCGTTCTTGAGTGCCCACTGCTTCCCAACGTCGCGGTTTTGGTCCAGAAGCCACAGTACCATGGCGAGATTGCCTCCTTCAGCGCATAGTCAAGACGGGGAGGCTGTCACCCGTCCGATACGAGCCATTGCACGGCGCCCATATCTCCGTGGCGTGCTAGTTCGTCCATCATCTCCTGGTTACTCTGCATGTAGAAGCCGTGGAACACTTCAGTGTAGCGCCAGACTACGAGATTTCTGTGTCCCCCGTCGCAGCAGCAAGGAGGGCGTTGCTCTCCCAGAATTTGACTTGGTGTGGCCTCTTATCGACCTCAATACGAGCCCCAGGCATCGACGTCTTCTTGTGTTCCTCATGAATTTTCAATAGAAATTGAAGGATGTCTCGCTTGCCTTGTTGAGCTGCTGCCTCTACTGCATCAAGTGGTACTATACAGCCAGTGATATGATCAACAAGCCACAGTACCGTGTCCACGTCAGCGTGTGTACAGGCTTCGATCATGCCCTTGTAGAACTGATCTTGATAGTAAAAGTGGTTGGTCCACAGCATTCTGGATGGACACCAGGTATTCGTGGGTTGGCACCACGGGTCCATTACGGTCTCTGGAGACTTGCTGATGTCCCAGATTCTCTGCAGTAGAGTCACAGAGCCTATGGAGCATGCGCGAGCCAATGGGAAACTCGAGGAGCGGTCGAGGAAGGCCGATATTGTGGCCGTCACGTGGGCGAGCTCTGCGATTCCGGGCTGCGAACGAGCCACGACGATGGCGCTGGTTAACGGTGCAGGAGCCATTTCTAAAGTGGAAGTGCACGCCACGTCGCCAACGACGCGAATCTGAAGCAATCGTCTCGTCGTCATATCAGTGACACGCGGAAATACCGGTCGGGGAACACGACGGTTGTCCGCTCAGCGGACTCCGCTGTGTACAGTACTGGTAGTACGGGCCTGGCTTACTCCTCTAAAGCAGCGCAGCAGCGACAAAACACGGATAAATGTAGCTCAGCATTGTGACGTCGGTGCGGAGTCCGCGCTGCATGTGCAGGGTTCGCAAAATGGAATTTAGATTTATTGGGTTTTGAGTTTATTAAACGACCCACCCACCCAGTGATTTCAAACGGCGGGCTTATTGGGTTATTTCGAAAATGTAAGAAATACTGCTAGTAGTATGACGACAAGCACTATTCTGATGAATGCAAGACGTAACTTCGAGGCAGAGCAAACCAATGCATGTTACTACGTAGTAATGTAAAACGCAAACAGATTTGGGTCACACCTAACATGTCATGCACACTTTGTCACTTATTAACTTCCCTATCACTTCAACCGTAAAACGTAGGGGAACGCCCTTGCATTAGAGAACTGGGGTTAGTAGACCCCGCAAAAATGTTGCTGCTGACATTGCATACATGTGAAATAAACTACTACTACTTCTGTAGTGCGTAGTATCGTTTTCGTTTCACAAAGTGTTTCTTTATAAAGCGTCAACGGTCTCCACTACATATTCTTAAGTTTACGAGACTAACATTATAGCTGTGAATCGGCAGTAAAGCCTTAGAATGCAACTAGCCGTCATGTATGCGCTCTTAGAATTTATCACCGACAATACAACGAAGATGTACCGGGTATATTACCGTATTGCAGAGCTCACCATCTACAGTATTCAAAATTTCGCCAATTTTGACCAATTGTTTCATTCGATTTAATGACGTCATCAATTAATAAAAACCCTATGCTCTTATCCCATCCACTAAAACATCATCACCCACCCGCTCAAATCAGAAAAGCTGGGTTTTGGCGAACCCTGTGCATGTGCCGTCGAGGTGGTACTGTAGAGTACCGGTATGCTGATTGCTTGTCACAAATTTTAACGAATGACATACCGGTAAATTAATCGCGCAATTACATCGTCAATAAATTATTGATATGTATCGATGATGAATGAAAATTAAATATTTTTAGGGATAAAATACCAGGAGAAACCGCTAAATACAATTTTAGCTGTATTAGAATTATACAGTATAATTCCATTCGGAAAATTAAGTATAATTTATACTTAATTTTCCGAATGAATTATTTTAACATTCTAAAAAATTACTTAAGTAAGCCAAATAATATTTCAATTTCTAGGATGGCTTTTAGAAAATTCTTTTGCGTAGAATCTTCAAACTTGCATAAAAATGTTACATTTAGCATGACAATACAAAAACGGGTGAGATGTCCCTTACCACTAGAAAAACATACCTTCGACTGATAACAGTGATTTCGGGCGCACATCGTATTCCCACTTAGCTAAGAGAAAAAAATAAGTGTACAAGTCAGACTCTATTTATCGTGGAGCCATTCGAATCGATCACTGAACTCTGCACCTAGTAAAGGAAACCACCGTCAATCAGAATTCCAAGTAAAGTACCGTTCCACCAAAATATAGAATCCTTGCTATAGTTCGAGCAGTTTAAGAAGAGATATACCGGTCAGTAGCCTCACTTGTACCAGATGAACGTGGGTCTCCAGTGTAAATGGACGTTGATGTACTGCGGCAGAAGCAATCTTCTGTTGCAAGAAATAATGAAGTAAAATGAAATAAAGGATCTCCAGCATGGCCAACACCAGAATATTCACCGCACTAGCAACACTCCAACTGCCTTCACCACCAGGATAATAATCAGCAAGTGCTCCAGAACCGATTTGTACACCACGTAAAAATTGGGATGACGCACTCGACGTACTCAACCAATTCGAGGTATCAGAGTGAAAAAGCCGGCGCTGATAAGCACACTCATCGTATCGGTGTGAATATCATTCTATGGACCCTTCTCCTTCTCATTCCAGCTGAAAAAACCAACGAAATATGCCACCAACTCTGTTATTCCTAAAATGTCATCCAGGTCGCTCGCCGCGTAAATGATGAGCAAGTTTTCCAAACAGGTAAAACGAGAATCACGACACCACGGTAGGCTACATGAACAAAGCTAGAAACAACATTACAGATAGGAAAATATCATGATAAATGTCATGAACTGAAACGTATTTCTTCATGACATCAGATATACAAGAGAGCCAAGTCGCAGCATTAGTGCCCCGAAAAAAATCCCCGTTGGGATGGCCCAAAACAGCACCAAGAGGGGCACAGAAAACCCAATGATATGTGCTGCAAAAATGAATGTGCCGACCTGTCCAAGAGCCGTACCCGTGGTTACGATTAATCGCTAGCAAACCGTGTAGTTCAAGTCTAGAAGGATATTTTTTATGAGTCGAAGCCGTTTGCCCGGGAGAGTCGAAGCCAGCATTCCCAATTTGCTGCCCATCCCTCGGATGCGATCGAGAGGTAGACATTCACAGCTACCACAAGGGAAGGGATTGAGCACACGGACCAGAATCTCCCGAGTCCACGATGCCGTGTTACAGTAATTCACCAGGCTCCTGGGACGCTTTAGCATAGTACGAACCCTAACGGACAACTTCAATTCTATTCCACTTCTCTTCAAGCTGTGTCAATCGAGAGGAAGCTAGAATGTCGTCGACTCTCGCTGTGCTCAACGTGGGAGCAATTGCTTCCATTGTGTTGCAGCTGACCTATACGTCGTAAACTGAAAAACTGGTGATTCGGAAATCTCGATGTCTAGAGATCAAGTAGAAAGACATACATCTCCCTTCAAAACAATGATAATTTTCTCGCTTCGTCCACAAGTACCACGCATAGTGTCGAGGACGCACCTTAACAGCAGACCGTCCTTTCTGTAGAATGTCACCCGGATAGCGCCGCAAATTCTCCCCACTGTTTTTTGTATGATACCTTCACCGACAACATAAATGCAAACGTGATTACGCCGATCGAGTATTCTCTGGCACTCTTCGGTATTCTCTCGATATTCTATAAATCAGACCGACCGTCAGGGTGAATGCTTCTACAATCGATCACGATCCTCGTCCCGAAGCAGATTAAATTTTATAGCTAGCATTGAAAGCGAAAAAGTTCCCCATTTTTAAGGGGCTCAAATCGGTGTCTTGCAAGTGCTACTTCAAAATGAAGCAACTACTGTAGCGCAGTCATACCGAATATAATACACTAAACTTGCTTTGACAAGTTACACAACCCATCTACCAATTGATCAGTCAACCGCATTATAGTCACGAGCTAGGAATCGTTAGAAGACGTCCACTTCGACCTGCAAATCACAAGAATGGATAATGCTGCAAACAAAATGAGCCATATTTATCCACGCACCAACACGGAAATTTGAGAAACGTAGTGAACTCGTAACCGGTAGCACGTTTAATTTCCCTGTATGGTTTGCACAAAATATGTCCCGTCGTCCACCATTGATTACAGAATTGTCACGACATCGCATCTGCTCGTGCCCATTGTTCTCGCCGATCATCATTTAACAGTACCGGTGCTGGTTAATCACATTGGATGCGAAACATTTGCACCCATCCAATTCCTTTATACCCGCAGAAATGATACGATCGACTGGTTTGTAAGCAATTCGTCCACTTGAAATGAATTCACCGGCGTAGTCTGGCTTGGGAAATCCCGTTAACAAACGATATTCACGGTTCACTTTCGTATTTTCAAATGACCCAATCATTTGACTTGTATATATTTACTGGAGAAAAGGATGCCTGGCTAAACGCCTCATCGCCCTGACGTAAGTTTCCGAAGCTGCTCAGCATAGATTCTACAGTATACGCGTTCGATAGTCTTCGTCAGCCTTTCGATAGATCACAGCAGGTTCTGATGATCACTCGAATATAATTAGCAGGTGCATAATCGAAATCCAACTTGAAGAAATACCACATGAATGGAGAAACTTATACTGTTATTGAAGCGCCTAAAGGAACGCAGCTCGCTGATTCATCTGAGTGCAAGGCGGTTCCAACATGTAGAACTTATGAATCCATCAACAGTCAATCGTAAATCTTCAAGTATTACGTGAATCGGTAGTGGTGGTTGATGTCGGGCACGCGTCACGCTGGATTGGCACTCATCGGACTGTTTAAACGTAGATTCGTTGTCCACTGCGCCAGCTACATTCACAGACTAGAGTCGTAAAGATCCGTCCACTTCGAATAGCGAAACTACTCGCACGTTTGTTGTAAATACCGAAAACAACGCCATCGGCGATTCACAGCCGATTCACTAAGGTAGTGGGATGTAGACATATTCCATGATATACCGTTATAGTCTCAACTGAATTGTGGTGTCGTACTTACTCTTGTCATCCGTCCCAGCTAACCGTGTTGGGTGAACACAGTTCTACCATACACTTTGTCGTAGTCATGGTGACAGCTGAGTAGAACTGGATTCTCCAAGCACTCAATTGCTCCTTTGATGTGGCCTCAGAAACGTTGCTGACTGTGATACTTCCTTGAGAAAATCGACCGCTTGGATTTAGTACCCGCAATGTCCACAATCCACCTACACTGTAGGTCCTACCGCCACTTCGTCAGCAGCCAGTTGGTCTGTGGCACGAGACAACGAAAAGACTCGACTTTCAATTGATCCAAAAAATATAGTTTGTTGAAGACCGCAAATACCGTAATCTGCGTAATCGATCGCCAAGTTGAAGAAGCCGTGCTACTTGGTAACATGACACATCCTACGAAATTCTCGAAGTTTTCTATGATAGAATTGCTATCTCGTCCAGGTGTCAAAACTTCTCGGCAATTATCTTAAATCGTAGCGCAACCAGCTCAAATATCTGCAAAGACTAATTCTTCTGGGGTTCATCCACGTCTTTATCTGGTAGATCCGCTGGCACGAAGCGCAAGACTACAGCTGTGCGCGCAGTTCGCTCATACAAAACGTCTACAAACATGAGTCATCTTGATCCACCACGACCGATGCAGCTGAAGTACTAATTGTACATCCCAGCGTAGCTTCAATGGCGACAGCGACAAGTTCGAGTAATTTGATTACTTACCGTAAGCCATTGAGGTGGACGACTTGTAAACCAAGTTGTCCACGTCTCCACTTAACCATATTTGGTGGGCGCGAATCTCTCAAGTGGTTTGTGTCCCCATTCCTTAGTGACATCGGCTGCATAGCGTGCCAGAGCAAACAAACAAAAAAACTTTGTGGGGAATCGAACTGTTGAATGGCCAATTTGATCCAGGCACCGAGAGGGAAACGTCCCACTTAAGATCCCTTGGACTGATTTTAAAGAATCGCCCTCCATGAAATATTTGGATGAACCTTGCTCCGATACAACACACCACGCCGAATGAACGCATCACAGACTACAACAATCTGTCTGGCTTGTTAACATCGCTGGCAATATGACACTCGACTTGTAGCTCCCTCTCACCGCAATGAAAATTGTGATCATCACACGGACTAGTGATTTCCGAACATGCGTCACAAAGACAAGATACCACGGTGCACGGGGTACGACAGCGAGCTCTCCGTGCATTCCCAAAACCACCATCCTTCTTCTTTTGAACGGCCGAATACAATTGGCAACTGCGTCATCGATAGATATTGAAGAAGCAACGATCCACGTGAAATCAATTAGCTGGTGCTGGTAATCAGTATACAGCTCTCCATTAAATCGCTTCATTAATTTTTGAGCAGTGGGCGGCATTATGCAGAAGTGTTCTTCCAGGTCTTAACGGTGAGCAGCATAGTGGCCATAATGGAGCGCATACCCAGACAACCGCCACAGTATTCCGTGAGCGTTTTAGCGTAGGTCCGAGCCCCCTTACTCGTGATCTGCTGTATCTGCTCATTTCCAACAACAGCGAGCGGAAGACACTTGTAGTTGCAGCTGTACGCCCTGGTCTTATGCTTAATCTTCATCTGGGGTCGTCGAACAACTGAGTCAGCTATACGCATGGACCAAAACGTGTTACGATGCACGCACTTCCGAGCTAGAAACTCGTCTGTAAACGTGATAAACGTGAACACAGAAGAGTTAAAATATCAATATAAAGGCGCGCGAAAACTCGTGGACATACGTTTAGGAGTAACAGCTCGAAGCACTACGCTCTTCTTGTGCGCTCAGCCAGATTGAACCGCACGCGTTGCAGCGATTTTCTTAGATGTTTGTTGAAGCTGGGAATTAAACATATTATTGTCAAGCATACCTCGATGGACCCTACTTTAGAATTCTAGAATTTTAGATCGAAATCAAAGCGTCGGATCAGCTTCAGTGAAGCCTAAAGAAGATAGAAGATAGGAATATCTTCATTAATTAGTTAGCGTTGGGTGAATCTCCTCTGTCCTGCAATATCAACAAAGCGTCCACGTCAACAGATACTGTACCTTAGCCAAAACAGTCCATCGCCACCTTGCCCTTTATTGTCGGTCGATAGCATTCGTCTGTGGAAAACTGCTATAAAAAATGGTAATGACGTCGCTGTGCGTTCATGCAGACGCCCAAAACTCGTAGAGTGATGTGCAGCATCATTGTAGACCTTACTCTCGTAGCCTAAGTGCGTATCAAGAAAACTGCAGCTTGATCAGCAGCTCGGAACGCACCATCATGGACAAGTCAAATTCCGTTGACGCAGCAGAAGAACGAGCGAGGCGAATCAATACATCTGGCTGGAGGCAAGGGGGGCAATGCTGTGCTGGGGACCATGGTTCCTTACATAGAGGGAGTTCTTGAAACAAAAATTCACCATGAATTTTAGCCCAGCATACAAATTTGTAAAGTTGCGGCGTCTCCCTCTGTACACGAGACTAGTTCAAGTCAGTTGTTTTGGAGTCTCAGCAGCTTTTTTTCCTTGTCCCGTTTTGAAGTCGAGTGGTACCCGATGGCAGTTTTGTTTTTAGTTGGGGGGTGTCCCTCGAGTGGACTGGAGCTCTTTTCTCGGTCTCCGCTCTTCCCCCTTCACTATCGATCAAGAACCTCCCACCCTTTTCAAGAAGAACGAACCGATGGTCCGCGTGGTCTCGTGCCGGTACATGCGCATCAGTTGCAGCGAGGACGACCACCCGCTCTTTCGACGCTACTACGCCAGGTACTGTAGGCATAAAGCTACGTCCACAATGTAGTTGCGCTGACTCGTCGTGATGACTCACACATCAGGAGCAATCGAGAACGCGGCGTTAAGGTGCGTATGTAGTATTTGACGTGTTCACGCGAGTTCTAAGTATCAATTGTGGTAGTTATTGCGGTGCTTCCCTCACTGCTGTCCGGAGCACGTCCAGCGCTGCTACTGCGGCTCGTCCGTCCACATATTGGTGACGTTCGCTGCTGATGTATCTGCTGCGGTCCAGAGAAATCTACTTGTCTGCGCTCGCTTTGAACCTTCGCGAGTGGTGCCTCTATGGCCCATGAATCTAGCTAATAGTTCTCTTGAGGAAAACGACGAGAACATTCAGCACAGACTGCGACCAGGAGAAGTCATCTCACTACCGGAAACGCTGCTATCCATGGACAATAGGAAGGCGACACAGAGCGCCTGGATCCGCGCAGACAGAGAAGGCGAGACGAAGCAGACGTATAAGGTTGGTTATCCTCATTTTGACAGGATAAAACACAGGTTACTAATCCTGTGTATTCGCGTTTGACATCGTCCGACTTTCGGTGGGAAGAACGGTGTCCTGTTTGTGCTCAACAACCACCGCTTCCCCAAGTGGCTCTACAGCTACGATAGCAGCGTCACTAGGACTCAGCGAGAGATGACACACCACCTGGTCGTCTATGTTTGCCAGATTACAGGCACCCGATCGCAGCCTGGAGAGATCGACGCCGCTGTACTTGCTCGTCATGAATCTCCTGGTTTTTCACTAATTTCTTACCGCCGATCCGGCAATAATGGCCGCGACGCTGGCTGCGATCTACCGGCTATCGACGTGGCCGCCAATACCGAGTTTACAGCAATTGATTTCGATTCTCCTGGTATTTTTCCGTCGAATGAAATGAAAATCGATTCAGTCGGATCGGAGTCGTCAACTCGGATGAGCGAGGAGGTTCACGCCACCACCTTCGGAGATCAAGAGGAGCACAAACAGTTCGATCACAGATGGGCCTTTCCACTGCATGGGGTTATTACTGAAGACCAGTACCCTTGGCAACATCAAAGGGAGGCGATCAACTGTGGCTTTCGAGAAAAAGGTCAACATCTACTGATTTTATGGCGATTTCTCCATAGTATCTCGCTCAGGGACTTACAACTTACCGAGGCGGCCAGTGCACAGATGCGTTCGTTCTTGTTACAAGCTGCGACTTCATTTCGATTACCGGAATCCAGCGGTTCATTCCATTACGCCGTCGGTTCTTTGCTGAGCAACATCTTTGAACACACGTTCGATCCGTCAGCTACTTATATGGACTCAACGGATCGAGAACGTGCGATCATTCGAGAAACGGCGCATCTTTTTATACGTGCGCTGTCGTCTCAAACTATCCAACGGTTTGTACAGTCCGCGTGTACTATGAAGGACGCTAAAACGAGCAAAGCACTGCTTCAGGAACGGTTCCTGCAGCTAATTTCGGACGTGTATGATGCTCTTGGTGGCGTACTCCACGAGCATGTTTCTATACCTTCACTAATTGACGAGGTGCTGTCGCTCGTGTACAGCCAACCGATTTATCGTCAACTTCGATCGGGGTTTGTGGCGCTGCTTATGGACCAGCGACCAGGTGGTTCACTATCCGAGACTCTAAATGATGCGTTTCAAGCGTTTACGGCCTTGATTAGGGAAGATATGATCACATCTGCTATTCGATACAGAGACCCTATTCCTATACTTGGAGACAATGATTTAATCTGGAACCAGCGCTGGTGTTTGGAACCTGGATCCGTGCAGATTCTCAGATTGTCCGCGGGGACTTCAATAGATTATCGGCCCGAGCTGCGCCTAGTGGACACTGTACAACTCTTTTGCGAGTTCAGTTGTGTGGATTTTACCGCCCAAGAAGACGCATCCTGGTTGTCGATAAAATCTGCTATTTCGATGTCGACATCAGCTTCAATGACGCTTGTACTGGATGGTAAATTGCGCGTGTTTCGTGTACTTCCTAGTGGTATTTCGTCCATGATCGCCACGACTGGAGGCTGGTCGATTGGTGACTACAGGGCTGCTTTTTCAAAAGACGGACATTGTTTAGAGGTTAACCTTTTCAGCTTTTCCAAAGCTGGTGATGGTCATTCGAAAAAATCAAAAGATTTAGCGTCGGTGAGTCTGCGTCGAGTGGCGTTGTCGATTCGATTGGAGGACCAGTTTAACAAAGCAGTCGCGGGATTAACTCATCAGAGGGATTTATTTACTGCTATACACGGAACCGTATACGGATCAACGCTATCGCTACCGCTAAATGAGTCTAAGAACGGCTTTAACCTGTCGGAGAGATCAGTTGCGGACCGGGCTGCGACCTGGAGCGAGGTCGAGTGGGCAGCGTTGTGGGAGGTAAAAGCTAGATATACAGCCTTGTCACGCGCTTACTCGTAGTGCTTTTTATATGTTATCTGTTGGATGTCCAGCTTACCTCATCGTACGAGATAGCTCCATGTAATATGTTTAATCTGGTCCATCTTGCAAGGCTATTCACTGCTGTACAAGTGTTTGGCCTACGAAACGGGTCTAATTTATTTATTTTAGCCCCATTAGATTTTTTAAAATGTTGAATACAAATTATAAAAGCCGTATGTCAGATAGCGACGTAGCCCGCCTGAACTTGGAGAATTGGCGTCCAATCCAATTGATTCCATAGCACAGCTCGATCCGAAGGTGCCATTTCCGAGATCTTCAAGCCAGAAACACGAGCCTCTTCCGTAGATCTGTTGTACCTTGATCTGCACACGGTTCCTTGAACAATTATGAACAGGTCCCTACCGCCCGTCGTCTCGGTGTTATCGGGTTCTTGATCCACTACTAAAGAAAGGCTGACCCGGTGCACCATCATCATGCTTACTTCAGTAGTGACCGCGTTGCCACCACGATTGTCGAAAGCAAAGACGTGCATATCGATGGATAGGCCGCTCTGAGAGAGTGTGGCAGAGTAGTCTCCAACGGACCAGCCTCCGACTGGTAATCTCGCAGAAACCCCGCTTGGTAGCGCTCGAAACACACGAGACCTCCCATCCAACACCAACTCCATTGGTGTAGTCGTCGTACCACCACTGAGTGCAATCGCCGCTCGCAATGACATTGCGCCTTGCGTCACTTTAACGTCAACGCAGCCGAACTCGCGGATCAATCGTGCCATACAGAGGATGGAAGGTGCGTAGTTCGCACTGGACGCCACCTCCGCGACTTGAAAAGAACCAGGTTCTAACAGCCAACGGCGACACCAGTGGCTATTATTAGAGTCCTGAACTTGTTGTTGGTAAGGGCCTCGTTCAGTCGCGATTATGACGTCTTGGAACTGTACCATAAACAGTCGGAAAGCGCGGTTTACGGCGCCAGTTAGGGAGTTCGGCGTCTGCAGATCGAGTAATAGCGCCGAGATCTTTGTTCGAGCCTCTCCAAAGCGACTCTGTCTATACGCAATGGACATGACCTCGTCCACAAGTGCAGGAAGAGTGTCAGCCTGATGAAGACCTGCCGCGTTTTCCCCCATCACTTCCCGCAGGATGCCACTCAGTATTTCCCATAAATCTACGATTAGAACCGCGAATTGCTCCCTCTTAGTCATCTCTTCATCTTCAACTTGAAAGGCGACGCAGAGACGCAGCTGCACTGCTCGGGACCACAATGCTCGTATAAAGAGATACCCGCATATTCGAATCGTAGCGAGCGCGTGGCTTTGGCTCGGTGTCGACTCGAATATATTTCTCAAGAAAGAGGCTACGACGCCCTCTACGTGAGCATTTGATACACGCGACGGCGCGCGTAACGCTGAGGCCGCACACAGCCAGTGTGGACGCGCGTGCACTTCCAGAGCCTCACCACTAACGCTCAGATCGTCCGTTGAAATTTGCTTAAGGAAATACCAGAGAATTAGAAGCTGCTGCCCCTTCTCCCGGAAGCCAGGAGCGGTCGCTTCAGCCTGCTGCTGCCACAAGTCCGTGTCTCCAGCGACTTGACCAGGCGTGGTTAGAGCGTCTTGGTTGTCGTCTCGAATCGTCGGCCGGACAAACGGAGCAGAAGCAGCAGAAAGAGCAGAAGAGGAGGCCTGGAGACGCCCTTGCTGCTGTCGGAGCGTTTCATGCTGCTCCATCTGAAGGCGCTGTTGGAAGCGCTGTTGCTGTAGCCATTGCTGCTGCTCAAGATGCTGCTGCTCAAGATGCTGCTGCTGTTGATGCTCCTGGACTTTCCACGATGCCGACAATATTTCTGATGACGCCACTTCCATATTATCAGCGGGAGTTTCAATAGCAGGCAACGGACAACCAGGATTCCCAGAGGAGCTACCCGATCGCCGGTACGACACGAGCATAAACCCTGGAGACGCGAGTCTTGCAAGCACGACGACGTTGTTACGCTCCGAGGCGTGTAGCGAAACCTGCTGCGTCATCGGAATACGACCGGGGAGTACTTGGAATACGTAGGCGACCAAGTGGTGCGTCATCTCCCGCTGAGTGCGCGTCACGCTGCTGTCGTAACTGTAAAACCACTTGGGGGATACGCGGTTGTTGAGAACATACAGCATAGCGTTCTTACATATACAGGATAACGTTAATACCGTATACTCAACTAAACAGTGGTTCCCAAAATTTAGTAACGCTGTTCCAAACCTGAGGAACTGCTCGTTGATTCGTGTCGCTTTCCCGCTCGGCAAGAATCCACTCGCCATCGTCCGAGGAAGCTCTGGCTGCGGACCCGAACAAACTCTCGGGCACCGCGACTCTCTCCCCAATGTCCAGCCTACATTTAATTTCCTGTCTGTCTCCTGTTGCACCCACTGTGCGAGCTAAATCGACTAAACCTGCGGGCCATAGCGGAGCCACTCGGGTGGGCTCAAAGCGCGCGCAAACCACCAGTTTGTCCGGCGGAATAGTACTCACATCCACTGAAAAGGTGACGAGCACGTGCACGGAACAGCCGCAGTAGCTGCGTCTAGCGTGCTCTGGGCAGCAGTGTGGGAAGCATCGCAACAACTATTGTACGCATGACACCGTTGGTTATCAATAAAAAAAATAACAGCGTGCCTAAAGCCCTTCCTAGTGGCATTTTAGACGCACCTTGACACCTCGCTCGCGGTTGTTTCTGTCGTGCCGAGAAATGAGTCAGCATAAGAAGAATCGTGTGTCCAGAAGTACCCATTCGTACCTAGCGTACTCGCGCCGGAAGAGCGGGTGGTCTTCCTCGCTGCAGCCGAGGCGCAAGAAGCGGCATGCCACTACGTGGACCATGGGCGAATGGTCGCTTACTTGAGCTTTGGGTTTGGTAGTGGACGCCTGGAAAGTTTTTACTGAACGGACATGGGGCGACGTTGCTGGTCAGAGGACTGCCTCAACAGGAATCGCGAATAGTGAGCGGCATACCCCGCCCTTATCAAGGAAGATCTTGCGTAGTGGTCCAAAACCACAAACAGTTGTTAGTGCACATGTACAGTCTGTAATTCAGACTGCGAAAAGGGACCTCCATCTGTGGACACAGTTTTACAGGTAATACCGGTTTACCGATAAGTTTTTTCTCTACCATTCGTTTGCATTCTTGCTGTGTCCAAACAAACCTTCGATGTTGGGAGAAACGGTGCCGAAAGAGACTCAAATACAAAATCACAGTACTCCCAGCCAGCAAAAACATGTAATAGAACCGTCCAGGCTCTGGAATTTGCTGTAGCCACCTGGACGAAACACCTGCTTTGCAAAATTTGTCGTGGAAAACGAGGGTCAAATAGGGTACAGTAATGCACATGTATTAATATACACAACGATAAAGTTAGGCTTACATGTCATCACCCTCTGCATAGTAGTCAGTGACCGTCGCAGTGCGACTCGCACAGCTCAACGACTTGGCTGCAAGCTGCAACTTTCAATTTGCACCGTCCGCCAGCACCTGTTTTCTGCTTGGCACCGGCTTGCAATACCACGGGCAACCATATATATACCATAATACCGGTATCCACTGTACAACAGTAGACATGGGTCGGATTCCCAAACTAATATCTTACAAGCTTTTTTGCCAGACAAGCAACTAGCAGAGTGGCGTGGACAAACGCATGGGTCCCAGCAGGAGCTATAGATATTGTATACAGACCGCAATGCTTGGAGATTGCCTTGCAGGTAATGTAAGATATGTGGAGTCCACAAGTTGGGAAATTGCGGTTTCGGTAGATTTGGTCTATGTACGACGCAGATCCGTTCGAGGACGTCGTTGTGAGTCATATGCCACTACGTAATAAATAATCTGAAGTAGTACTTACCGATAACGCTGCTGCCTTGGACCATTCACAGATCAATGCCGGATATCAAAAATGTAACGAAAAGTTGGTTGTGAATTTTTGCGTTGGCTCAAGACGTTTGGCCAGAAAGATGGCGAGGGACTTAATCTTTCGTATGATGCTAGTGGAGTGGTAAAATTGGGGGATCGTCCACTGTGGCGTTTCAGTTTCAAAGTGAATTTTTTGGTTCTCCTGCTTGTTAACTTGATGAACGCAAGGTCCAAGAGGATTCAAGAAGTATCGTGTAGATGTACCGATTGTGTGAAATGCTCCGTCGATATTCCGCTGTATTAGTGTTCCACTGCCCAGAAGATCAAGAAGTAGGGAATCAAATCGCTGTTCGTTTTCAGTACATACAATCAATTACTTTGTCAAAGTATCTTTTTAAATTTCGTGTTTGTCATTTCTACGTCGTTAGAGCTTATATGATTACGTAGAGCTGTAATCCTGTTGGCAAATTGTTTTACATAGCATGCTATTGATAAGTTAGCGATGTGACTACGGAAGGTATCCACCAGGTTGCCCCCTTAAATCAATTAATCTACTCCCAGCAGCCTTTGGGGTACGCGCGTTGTTGACAAACAGACGAGCTTTGGCTGAGAACAGATTTTCGGGTTGTGCGTTGCCTGGACAAAAAAGCAGTTGATGAAGCTAACGATCCTTACGTCGGAGGATCCTCTTACATTTGGATATTCTCCCAATACGAAATTCAAAACCTGGTACAGCTCAAGGTCATGTTATTGTTGACCTTTCCACTACAGCGAACTTGATCTTCGTCGCTAACAAAAGACCACCAATAACAATACCAGTAGAAAAACTCGACCTTCAAATGTTGCTATCTCGAAAAGCGTGAATATCAATTGGGGGTGACGGTTAGGTCGAAGAAATCTTCAAGAGTCCATCCTGCAAGTGTTGACGATAGAATTCCGATTGGTGTGGAGCAGAAAGTCCACCTAACAAAACGTGGACGTCTCATTATCTTCGACACCCGCGAACACTGTCATTTTGGTTGGTAACTCCAACTCGAAAATCCACTGCGTGAAATACGACGGATTATTTCTGACTTGGGAAGATGCTGGTTACTGTGACCGAGCAGGGCGATAGTAGTCACCTGCGGCTCCATGGATTACGACGGCTTGTCAGTTTGATGAATACAGTCATTATTCATCGGTCCGTGTGTCCCTCCAGTGGTCGATGTCGAGGCGGTGACGTGAGCTGTGCAGCATAGGAATATGGACTTAGGACCTTGGACTCACTTCACTTCACGTCGTGACAAATATGGAATGCTGTCCGAGCTGTCGTCTGATGCTCTTCTCCATCCATTTCAACAGAGCCTTCAATGAATGCGTACCGTTATCCGGGTCAACACGACGTTGATATCGGAAGTACACCCAAAGCTTCGATGGCGAGATCTGCTTATCTTCATCGTCGGTGTTGGCAGGCTACGTACGGTGGTGCCGAAACCGTCCCGATATGAAGATGAGATATCAGTGACATAAAGTGGTCATCGCCTTACGTGGGAATGACGTACCAATTAATTTCAGAATCGAGTGAATGCAAAGCAATACAAAGGTGCCCCCGCTGACCCATCACTTGACTGCCGATTTGGTTTCTCTCCCTCTCTCTTTGACAGCAACGGTGTTTCTACATCTGCCATTCTGGTGGAAGCGTCGAATATCGCATGAAGCGCACATCAGCTCCTAGTAAACGCAATGATGCTGCCGGTTGCTTTCTACGTCTGCCACGATGTCGACTCGACGCGCCAATTAAGCAAGACGAGCGAGTACGGTATTTATCGAAACCCTTCATAACTTCTCGATTGTTTTGCTTAACGATACCTCTTCAAGACACACATTTCTTAGGATCGCGCGTACAGTCTGGATTCAGAAACATCATTATCGGATTTGCGACCTTAAGAAATTGAATCGGCTCATGAGATTGTTTTCATCCATCATCGAACCCGTCAGACATCCGTTGAAAGTCACTGCAAACTCAAATTTCGGTTGATCGGACTAATTGGCTCCAAAACGGAAATTTGCTGGAGGTGGCATTATGATACCTCAGCCGGTTTTAAGACTGCCGTAGTATTGAGCATCGCGCAGACGTGCAAGGTCCCAGAGTTGCGTCACGAGGAAACGATACCACATTGATAGTTCGGCAGTAGCGCGAATTCTCCACGTTCAATATTCCGGCTTCACCATATACTCCCAAGTACAGCTTTATACCTGCTTTTCGTACATGGAACGAGCTGGATAGTAATGTCCAGTATTGACAGCAACGCAAACGGGTCTTGGTCCATGACGCGGCAAATGGTTTGTTTCGAAATTGCCGCCAAATGTCCACGCGCAGCAACTTTCCATCTTCTAATGACCCAGCATTTCTTCCAAGTTGCAGAACGTTGGCGGTATCTATGGCGCTTGCGTAATTATGCCGGGACCCACGTCACTTTGTATAAAGCTGCCCGCGCGTAGATGGCATGTGTAACTGTAGTTCCCCCCGTCTGGATTCTCCGCTTTTTGCATACGTGCTCTTCTGCCCGATCTTCTCGTAGATCGAACCAGGGCCACAGTCGGGGACCTAACAATCGTTAGGAGTAAAGCGATTCAGGCTGCTAACCCCACCACTGCTGTAAATACATTTTGTGTCTTGTTACGCCAGCACGCTAGTGCTGCCTACATCTGCGGGCGTATCGTGTAGTGCCGACCAGAAGCAATTATTTTGGCTCCAACTCAATCCTTTTTTAAAACTGAGGCGCGCTGTGCGCGCATGCTTCTCCCAGCAGTCTGTTCTTTAAGCAATGACAGTAACTTCTGTGTAAATGTGCTCTCTGACATAAGTGATCTTTACCTGGCATAATCAATATATAACATACAAGTGAGCTCGCTGCGGCTCGAACCTACAAAACTTGTTACAATTTTTGTTGCTGTCGTGAATGAATGTGCAAGAAAAAACTAATTTACGGAAAGCAAAACTTTTAGAGCAGCCTTGTGATTTACGTTTATTCTTGTAGATGCACTTGTTTAGAATAAATAAATCAAAGAATGCAAACAACATGACCTAAACAGCTCTAAATCTAATTATGTAGTCATTGTTCACTGTGCTCTATCGCGTTCTAATTGCATAGAATGCTATGATTGTGGCATATCTTCGTTTTATTTCGTAAATCGAAACTTAATTTGGACCCAATTGCTGACCAAATATAGCATGAACGCTGACTTTCAATACAGCCACCTAATACTTATTTTAGCGGATCTGGGAATGCTACAGTACGAACAGGACGTCCTTATCAAACTTGATGCGTTGTTCCTGCTACTTCGTTGAAAATACTTGGTGCACGAATCTCGAACGTAACGCGTAGTGGTGCACGCAACACCCATTGTAATAAGTTTTACTGTACACCCTCAAACTTTTATGCTGTGTATTTTATCCAATTTATAAAATCATTTTCTGGTACCTACATTCAACGCACACACTTGCATGTTTTGTCACAATAAATGTATTGGCAAATTGATAGCTTTCTCCGTAAGCTATCGATTGTCCGAAAATCTTATTAACTTTGAGTTTTTGTAGAGAATGCTGGAAATAAAATAAGGATTGAAACCTTCAAAAATACTACAGGAGTTGGAAAAGAATTTAAGGCTGGGAGCCGCAAGGTGAAGGTGTTTTGCAACGAAAATGCACAACTAGGTGCTATTAAAAAAACTCTTTGGGACATCTAGCATCCATTCACTATTGATGATAATGATAAACGGCCTTCTACTCTGTTTTTTTTTTTTCTTTCAATATAGATACCACGCATGCCTCTCATTATTACGTTTGGCTTACCAGTAGGTAGCATGAAATGCATATTCATTGCAAAACTAAAGATCAACAGCTAGTTAAAAACTCATGTCAGCGCTAAATATGATGGCGGAGCTGCATAGATCATGACGTCTTCTGATACAAACTTCCGGTGTTGATGCTTCGGTGAACACTTGGCATACCGTACGACTGAAGAGGTCCGCTACTTGAAATGCATGATGCGTTCAAAGAGAAGAATGCTAGTCGCTAAGCCCAATTTACGTCCATTTTCCTGGTAGTATGCTGACATGTCCGCATTTCCCACAACTGTCACCGTCGAATCAGATTTCCACTTTTGCCCCTGGCTTTTGCTGACCAGCAAATGATATGATATGGAGGCGCTAGAGCAGCGCATTTAACATGTAAGCCCTCGACCGAGTAGAGTCGTGGATTGCTAATGAAGCCTTACTGTCAGCGACACGACATAGACTATGGTGGTGTCACTTGCTGGAAGATTTCCTGTTGTTCATGCTTCTTACAAGCAGAGTTCGGGAGAGTGGCCGTCCGGGTCTGTAAAATAAAATGGATGACGGCAACTCACGCAAGTGCTTCTCAGCTCAATAAGTATCCAGCTACCTAACAGATAGTGAATAAAACTGGCTACCTTTAGTGTAACTTACCGAAGTGACATACTTTGTTGCACATAATTTTTCGTGGATACTTACTAAACTGTTTTAAACTGATGGTCTTACACGAAATCCTGCTGGCGCCCCAGTGTGTCATTTTGATATATCAAATTTGAAAGGCAATCAAGTTTCATCAAGCATGGGAGCCTGCCGCTGGAAGAACACTGGGCGCCACTCCCCGTCCATCATCGGAAAAGAAGCTAACATATTTTCTTGAAAAAAGTTGAAGCTGCGAGTGAAATATAACTATTGTCATACAGCAGCGACGCGGTAATAAGACCGTGCGTCAACCATGCCATTCTAGTCAGAGTGGGAACTTCCCGTTGGTAAGCTTAGGCATGAACAGCTATAATTGCTACTCGCCTCAACAGCGCTTTCAGGACGAGACTCTCGACACGCTCGCTGGCTAGTATTTGCCTAGCAACAATATTTTTTTTTGTGTAAGATTGCTGCCCGAATAAAAATGATGCTTACATATCAGAGCAGAAAAATGGGTATCGGTACCTACAAATTGACCTTTATTTAGTAAAAAGGGGTCAATCATTTTGAGCTGCGTTACCGTTGAGTCGACTGCTTTCGTAGCTGCAAGTGGGACACGATCTGGTAGTATTTTTCGCCTCTAGACCCTTACTGGCCATAAAATCTCCGTTGCGTCGTCTCAAGGGGCGACATTTATCAAGGACGAGCACCCAAAGAATGGTCCGCATCGTGTCATGCCGCTTCTTGCGCCTCAGCTGCACCGAAGACGACCACCCGCTCTTCCGCCGCTACTACACCAGGTAAAAACGACGAGCTTTGTCTCCCTTTAGGGCTGAAAAGAGTCTAATGTGGACTTGTACAGGAGTAATCGAGAACGAGGCGTCAAGGTCGTGTGGCACTGCATTTCCTGTAAAGATACCTAGAGTACTACTGACGCGTGACATTAGCTCTTGCGGTGTTTCCCCCATTGCTGCCCCGAGCATGTCCAGCGCTGCTACTGCGGCACTTCCATCCACGTACAGGTGACGTTCGCAGCCATTGTACCACCCGTCGAGCAGGGAAATCTTCTGGTGTGCGCTCGCTTCGAGCCATCGAGCGTCGTCCCACTTTGGTTAACTAACATATCGGGCTCACTCGAGAGCGATGCCACCCCGGAGAGTGAGCGCAAACTGCAGCCTGGCGAGGTCGTGGCACTTCCTACGAGTCTCTTGGCAGTGGATAAGCGAAAACCGGACAAGACGGTGTGGATCCGAGCTGTCAGAGAAGGTGAAGTGAAGCAAAAGACACTCCCGCAGGTTAGAATTTTTCTGTTCTATCCCGTCCTGCGACTCCACAGAATCTCAAGCGAACTTCATTTAATTTCTTTTGTTTTTACGTTATCAACGCGGCCGACTTGCGCTACAGAACACCGTTTTATACGTGCTCAACAACCACCGCTTTCCCAAGTGGCAATACAGTTACGACAGCAGCGTCGCCAGGACGCAGCGAGAGATGACTCATCATTTAGTCGTCTACGTTTTCCAACTCACAGGCAGCAGGGCGCGACCAGGAGAAATCCACGCGGTCACACTGGCTCGTCATGAATCACCAGGATTTTCTCTCACTTCTTACCGTCGGTCGGGCAACAACAGCGGCGCTATTGGCTGTGACGTTCCTGCACTAGATTCAGCTTCTAGCACCAAGTTCGCGGCTGTCAAGGTTGATATATCAGCGCTGGCTTCGGTGACCGATACTATGACAGTTAATTCAATCGGTCAGTCAATGCCACTGAGTAACATTTTGGACCGTGAAACCAAGATTGGAGGTGCGCCAGCGTGTCCAAGAACTTTTACGTCAACCGGAAATAATTTTGATCCTCAATTTGCGGCCGATAGTACGGCAGCCTTTTGGGCTTACGACGTCCGTGCTTATCGATCTGACTTGGCCGAAAAAGCAAAACACTTGCTCATTCTATGGCGCTTCCTCAACTACGTGACCCTGGAGGATGCTGGGGTTACTCCGGACACTCTGAACGTGCAGATCCGATCTCATTGGCTACGTGCAGCTAGAGTTCTCCAAACTTCGCAGGGTGCGCGTGCGTCGCAATTGGAGAGCGTCATGAGCTCACTCTTGCTCAGCCTTTGCAGAGGTACGCAAGCATTCCAGACCGCCACGCGCGAACAGGTAGTGGTTCAAGCAAGTGCTCATCTTCTGCTTCGTGCCTTATCGTCACGAGCCGTCCAATACGCACTTCAGTCGGCAATTGCGGTGCAAGGAGGACGAATGAACGTTCGTGAGAGATTTGTCGTGTTGGTGTCAGATATCTACGACATACTGGGCGATCTATGTCGGTTGGGTTCTTCTGATGCAGCTTCAGTATTCCCAGGGGGTCGCATATCACTACCGGCACTCGTGGACGAAATTATTTCACTAGTCTACACTCGAAGTCAGTTCACTGGACTTCGAGATGAGATCTCAGGACTGTTGAGGGGGCAACTGACATCTCATACAGGAACGATAGAGCGTCTCTTTGGGTATTTTACAGCCCAGATACAGGAATTCATAGCTGCTGCACAACTTGGGCCAGATCTATTCACCCAATTGAGAGGCCATGATAATTCATGGAATCGCACTTGGCTGTTAGAGCCCGATTCAATCCAAGTAACCAGCATCCGTCAAGGTCACAGAGTATCCGTCAAACCATCGCTGGTGGAATTCTCGCGGTGGGTTTACGAGTTCGCCTGCATCGAGGTGGCGTTCAACGAGACTGACTCGCGCCTATCTGTGCGCTCCGTGCTCCCGACGATGAATGGGATACGACCCACCGAGTTCCTGTTAGACAGTCGTCTTCGAACTTTCAGATCCACGCCAAGCGGCATATCGTCTACCCTGCCAGTGGCGGGAAGATGGTCGATCGGAGACTACGCGGCGAGGTTCTCAGGCCAAACAAAGGCTATAGAGATCGAGTTCTACGCTTATAGGGGTAACACTTTAGGCACAAGTATTGCAGGTCATGCTCGTTCTAATGGGCAGGTTGAGACCAGCACGACAGTGTTGCGGATCAGCATGACATTCGAATTGGAAAAACACTTCCACCTTCGGAATCTCCCAGCCCCGGTAGACATACGAGACCGCTTTATCGTCATCCGCGGCGTCGTCTCCCAGGCACCATTTGATCATAGCTACCCCACGACTTTGTTGGATCCTCAGCCAGAGCTCGCAAAGATGTCTATTACGACCCGATCTGCTGTACTTCAAGAGTTGCAGTGGGCAACGGAGCTCGAGATTCAAGGAGGCTACGTTGCTGTTCCAACCTGACCCACCAAACGAACACGGTAATTATGCAGCCGCTACTTTGAGTAAGGGGGCTAATTTACCCGTCACGTAATGAGGTAGCTTTATTTCAGAATGGCAATACATTGTGATGACTCATCATTGAGGTGTTGCGTCCTATCCACCAGACAGATTAACCGCGTTCTCCAACGATTTAGGCTCACAAAAGGGTAGCTGCAGAAACCTATATCCGCAGTATTCCAGAACATCCAACACGATATTGTCCGTTTTTCTTGTTTCAGTCTCGTTATAATTGAAATGAAGATTCATGGAGAAGAAATCGCGTGCCGAGTCATTTTACACTGTAAAAACATCACAGCTGGTGAACATGCTGAGTCTTGCTGGCTGTCCCGTGTTACGTATCCTTAGAAATGAGACGTCCAATGCAGCAGAAGCCCATAGTCGTGAGTTAACTCCATATTAACGTAGCAACACGAAGACAAATAACTCGTAATTCAATTGATCTATGGATGTTGCGACTAATAAATTTCAAAAGTTCGTAAGATCTCGTATTTACACGGGATTCGGTAGCAGTGGATTCATGTGGTTGTCCAGAACGTGTTTCTGTTGGGACACTAACGTTATAGCTGCTGCTGTGCACAAAAACTCTCAAAAATCAGCCTTAAAAGAACCAATGTAAAGATAATTCAAGAAGTTCGTCATGTCAAACTAAGTGATCAGCGATGGCAATTTCCATTATCGGTTGAGCGACTTGTGTAAGATCACGCGGTACACAAGAGACCGAAAGATCCACCACTTACTCAAGCTACGAACAACGTTCAACCAGAGCGACATCATGAATACGGCCAACCACTATCTGCCGTTCAGCAGCTGCAGTCGCGGACTAGAAATGCAGCTTCAAAAACAATGAAGGGCAGAATACCATTTCCCCGAGCCAGAAAAGTCACAGTCGGCCATAGTTGCAACTCTGAGAATTCCACTGCATTGCGCACCCCTCAATACAGGACTCAACTTGGAAGATCGCTCATCGAAATGATCCCACCCATGCACCATCCGTTGCCAACAAAAACACAAGTAAATTGGAAACCACTAGCTCACAAATTCATCGCCACCCCAAAGAGCTGGTTTAATCATCACGTAAGCTTGGGCAAGGTAATAACTGATCAATTGTACACGGGAAATGATAGCGGCATTATGCATCCCGTGTCTTTTTCCACGCTTGGTCTGTGGAGAAGCAGTTACCGTACATACTCGACAGTCAATACTTAAAAAAGAGCCACTTTCCACATGACGCTGGAGCGATATTCTTGGCATGGTTCATCTTGTACACGAGCCAGACTGGTTAGCGTATACCCTTCAGCGAGAGTTTTCCAACTTGTAATCGCTCAGCACTCAAGCTGCTCATACACCACAAGTACACTAACGGTATCCGTCGGCAACAACGCCACTCTCCTAGCCGTTTCTTGCTGGTCGTGATTGATAAGGTAGACGATACGGTTGCTCCGCCAGTTGTACTCTCGCTCTTATGCCCGATCTCCTCCTGGCCAGCAACACCGGACTTCGAGCCGCAAAGTGCCCGTTGTAAACGTCGACACATTGAGTCGCGGCGTTGATTTTTTTTAGCCAATCTATCAGCTCTTCCGAATCTGCGTAGCGTTGGCCAAAATCGACTATTGTCAGCCCAACGCTTATGCGTCCTTCTTAGTGCATGAAAGCGTTATTATGACTGAGTGCTTCTTGGATATTTGCTGAAGTTGCGCTGATATTGTCGAACGAAGCCAAAGCAATTCGCTGGATTTTAATCCAGAGTTTCTCCTACCGATCTCTTACATCTTTCAAATGGAAAAAGAATTACAAATTATTTAATAATATCTGTGGATGTCACGCAGCCCAAAAAACCCTTTTGATATTATATTCTCAAAATTGATACTTTAGCACGTTTTTGCGGGTAGAAAAACTTTTTTTTTGCGGTGACACGAATGTTGACCCAGGTTGCGTTACGCATTTCGATCTACACAGTACCGTGGAATTAATCCGGTGTAGGCTGTCATTACCTCCATGAGGCATTTCCAGTATAAGTCGATTGTCATTATTGTGCTACTTAATTTCCCAGTGCCGTAGACGCGGCCTACACCACTGTCTGTTCTCCCGTAGCCACCTCCACTTCCACAATTACTTTCTCGCTTCCACCGGGTCCACGGGTAACCCTGGACCCACCATCAAAGAAGTCTACTAACTGCCTCCCCATATCCCCATTGACTAAGGGGGTTGTTCCATCTGTGGACCACCTTATCAATGATATCCATTTGACACTTGACTCACGGGTCAGCGGGAGAAGCCCTACCCGATACCCTCGAAACGCAACGATGACTGCCACCCTCGTGCCGTTCATCAGCCTCTCTGCTGTTGGTCGTGGACTTCCCTCCGGATGCAGTACACGCACGTTTCACCTCCATATCGCTGACCTTCCCTCGAGCGCAATCTCCACACTTTGCATCTTATCAAGAGTTTCCTTTGATACGATGAAATTCTTTGAAGCGAGTGCATCGCTATCCACTCTAGTCGACCAAGCGATTTCGCTATCTGTAAACGACCTTGTGCTCCCTGCCGCTGTATCTGGTGCTGGATCTCCTGAGCTTTTTTTTTTTGCCGAGCCGCCATTGCAGTTTACTTGTACTCCTTCCTTGATATTTTACACCTCCGCTTAGCTACCCAGAACGGGCTTATAACGTCAAGTTAAAATGAGGCAAGCCACACATCTGTGATTCATCCGTGGGCAGTAGTGTAGATTTCTGTATAGCCCGACCCGGCATCCTTGTTAACACTCGTTTCTTGAGCGCCCCAATCATGCAGAACCGGACGCACCCTCGGTGACCCAGAACCGATGATGTGGGTCCTCCGGTCCATGATGTACATGCAATGTTCCTTCGTCCATTGGTTTGTTGCCTCGTTCCAGCATGTGAGTCAGCAATGCAAGGCAGAGTTCTCGGAACTTGTATGGTAGCTTACTCGGCAGCGGGGCTTGCATCACCACCGCCTTAAACACACCACTATGACCCATCCCAACGCCCACAGCTGTGCACAGTCTTGGTGAAGGTGGTCCCAGTAATACTTCTCTTGTTGGCGACCCCAGTCTCGCAGCCACTTGGGTACATTCGCCAATGTTAGCGAAAAGATATCCATAACGGTCACTGCCTCTGGTAAAGCAACCTCAGGACCGTCTTTTAGAATGGACTCCCATTTTCCTAACCATACTCTCCATAGTTTCCGCGCTATTGGGCAGTCCCAGCTTAGGTGTGCTTGCTCACTGGCGTCACTCTGTTGTCACTGATCTCGGCGGCACCTAAGCCGTTCCTTCTCCTAGCCAGGTAAACCTGCGAACCTCGCGTAGTTGCGTTGTCTTGCTGCTCTACAATTACCGGTAGTACGCCCATGACTGACCCACGCCTTGGTCGTTTCGACGTTGTAAGGATCGGCCCCCAACGAATCCCATCTCTGGATAGCAGAAAGCTCCCCGCCAGTCAGCTCGAGCGTTTTTCCTAACTGCCACTGGACCCTTGGCCAATTCCATAAATTTACAACGCAGACCCCCTGCTTCCACTCGTATTCAGACCCGTTCCTGTACCGCAGTAGTTTTCGTTGCTTGGCCGCCGAGGGGACCCCCGGTTGTGTGAGGGTTGGGAGGCCCACTGTGGAGCAAAACTGGCCTCCACCAATAGCCGCCCTGTCGCCCAAATGGAGTCGTGCAGCTTGAAAATGTAGTGGGTGCCCTGTGGTGTGAGATGTGCGTCTTTGTGGTTTAGTGTCTTCCCATTTCGCGCCAAACCGGAGCTCTGCTGCAGCGGCTTAAACAACGGTGCCCACGGGCCAACCGCTGAGGCCACAAATGCAATAAGACCCTCTCTTAGGTTCGGGTCGCCAAGCCAACATCTTTGACTGTTAGTTCAGCCGACTCAGCTCTCACTCAGCCCCTTGGTGACCGCTCCAGATACTCGAAGCTTGACGCCCACACAGAGTTACGTTGCCTACAATGCCCCTCCATCACTCAAGCCCCCGCTGTCCCCGCGTGCCGGCCGACGTACATCAATTTTGGTAGAAGAATAGCTATCGCTATCAGCGCCCGATCTTGGAACGAGATTATCTTCCTAATCGCTAGGGCAGACATCGCCGCGATAGTTCTCGTCCACGCCACCTCGTTCGCCGATATCTTTTCGGCAATGTGTGCAAGATACCTTGTCGTTTCCGTCCACTTAAGAGGAGTTGATCGGTGTCTCTATCTTGTAGGGGGGGGGGGGGGGCTGCTGAGGTTCAACTACCTCTCCTCGTCCGAGTCGTAGCACGACACACTTGCGTATGTTCAGGTTCAGATCTGACACTTGTGAGAACCTGGTGGTAACCCGCAAGACCACCCTCCGTACCGAACTTGACGCGATGTAGACCGCTGTATCATCCACATAGCCTGTACCTTTTAACTTACAGCTCCCCGCGACCTGCACTCAGATAGATACTTTGCACACCCGACTCGGCCAGGATTGCGTCGTAGAGCACATCCACAGCCCGTATAAAGAGAAAGGGACCAAAGGGGGCACCCCTGGGGTATGCCGGTTGTGGAAGAAAACCATTATCCATGAATCGTGCCGAGGTTACCTCTTGCGATGCTCTGATCAGCATCACAATTCGTGATGGGAATCCTTTTGCTTCTAACACCTTGAGCAGGAATTATCGATCAAGGGGGTGGTAAGCCTTGGCAAAATCGAGAAGTAGCGCCTCGCGACTTCCAGCGCTGGCGTTTCGTTTTGTTCGATTATTATTATCATTTCCAAAATGTCGACCGCCTCGTGAATAGATCTACCTGGTACAAACCCGAACTGCGTATCGTGCACTAGGTGAATATGCTTTCGCGCCAACCAAGCAGTCTGTTCAAACACATTTATGTTCAAACAAGTTTATACATGTTTGGACTCGCCAGTTCAAACATTAGCCCATTCAAATGAATTTATTGGTTGCATTGACAAGATTTGCTACCAAGAAGATGGAAACTCTGCCATATTTGAAGACGCAACAAAAACCGCAATTAGAACACTACCGCGGTCAATTTACTTGGCGAGTTGACCGGCGGTCCACCATAAACTCCATCGGGATTCCACGCGGTCTGCTTGAATTTCGAGACCGTCAAGGGCCGGCACGTTTAGTACGCACTGCAGTCACAGTATAAAAGACTCTCCACATATTCGAACGTATAGCACGCAGCCACCGACTCCCTCACAACAAAACTCTCGCCCTCAGGAATACCGCAGGTTCCCACAACCAGGGCTAGTCTTTAGTATACCACTACTATGGCTCCTTCAGGTGGTGGACAAGGTCGCATTGGCCGTACCGCTGGTGAGGATCGCATCCACTTTCTCCTAACTACATTCCCATACGAGAAGGAACCGAAACGTAAGTGGTGGAAATGCGTTCGATGCGACCAAGCATACCGTGCATACTTGGTTCGGGTGAAGGAGCGCTCGCAGAAGAACAACGAACCAGATTCTGACAACAAGGTCCCTATACCAGAGCTAATACGATCGTGCTCCGAAGCGTACCGACATCTTAAGCGCTGTATCTACCACCGCGAATGAGCTATTGTGATTGGGTACTCTGGAAGAGACAGCGCGCGAGAAGTTTCAATACTGCACCTGAGCCGAGGAGAAAGAAAAAAAAGCGGCGTCTCGATGATTACTTTAAGAGCGGAGAATAGCAGCAGAAGTTTGAACTTCAGCTCTTGCTAATGCAGGCCTCACTCGCTGTACCTGATTCATTCGTTGACAATCGCGAATTTCAGAAGCTGATCGCGTTACTCGAGTCGCCATACACGATGCCATTGGGAAAACACTCCGGGGACGCATCTTGAAGAAATTCGCCACTATGTTTGAACGAGCTAGTAGTATAAACTGCGCGAAATGACGAGATTAACGGGAGGCAGAATCAATGTTGTGACGGATACATGGCAGAATGTGGCTCGTATTCATCTTCTTTGATGGCACTATTGTGTGTTTGGCCATTGTGGGAAATAGGATTTGATTCAAGTGGTTGACTGGCACGACGGAATAGAGATTGCTCGGCAGCCCGAATCGCTTATTGAAAAAGCCGAAGAGGCTGGGTGGATTGTAAGTGCAATTGGGGCGGACGATTCGGGTCAATGAGCTCGTGCACGACGGGATTTGGCGATCTCATTAGTCCATCGCGATCTTCGTCAGATATAGGTGTAGGAGAACAGTAAAATAGCAGATCTTCACTGCCAACCGCGTAATCTTCGGCCACCTTTCCTAGATCGCGCGCTTCGTCCCGGGTCAACCCTCCAAGATCGACGACTAGATATTTCTTACTGTAGGAGATACACATTTCTTCGTCTTGGGCTCGACGGATTCGAACCGCCCGCAGCTGTTGGACCACCTCCTCTCGCAAAACCGGCGGATCTGGCTGGACATCTGCGCGAGATCGGGCCCGTACCGCGGCGATCTTGACCGGATACTCTGGCTGTTCTTCCTTCGAGCAGATCAATACTTCGTCAAAACGGTTCAGAGTCATCAGATCCTGCACCAGGCTTCCCTCACACACCCGGATTCCCTGTTGTGATTGTAAGGCCTCACTCGCCAGCTTATCCGCACTCGCGCTCCAGTCTTGACGTGTACTAAATCATGATCTGGCCAGCTTCTCAGGCGATCCATAACCTTTTGCCTCAGCGGGGTGAGCCCCGGCGCCTTGCAGTCGATCTCCCCGCGAACCTGCCTGACGATCAAGTTTGAGTCGCCGCAGATCTCCAACCTGGTTCGACCTATAGAATCTAACAGGCCGAAGCCTAGCAGCAATCCTCGATATTCCGCCTCGTTCTCGGTCAAATCTTCAACGTACTCGGACCTAGCCTTTAAGATCGTTCACTCTGGCAGCTACCGTAAGATCGCTCCGAGCGCACCCCCACCTCGCTTTACTCTGGCTGAACCGTCAAAACTCAGGACTAGCAGCTCCTCCTCGGCTCTCGCTGTCAGGATCGGGGCTTGGATCTTCTTTCGGGGTTCCTTCCTAGGCGCGATCCCTACTAGCGCCTGATCCACGACGGACCTTGGCGTGATACTAGCAGCGACCGCCCTTAAGATTTCGTCCTCACCCTTGCCACACTTCACTATCTCCAGTGTCCAGGGTGAAAGGAGGGCGGCCCATTGAGCTAACCGCTCCTGTAATCAGGAAGATCGGAATAGCCACACCAGCGTAGAATGCCGCGTTAGGACCTTGATCTCCCGGCCGACCAACATATTGTAGCTCAGATTGATCACTCTCAGCAGCGCCAAGACCTCCTTCTCTACGCGTTGTAGTTCAGCTCGATCGATTTCAACGTCCGACTGGCGAAGGAGATCGGCTAATAGGTTCCGTCATGTTCTTGCGTCAACGCCGCCGAGATCGCCCGATCGCTGGCGTATACGATCACCGTCGGTTGCCAATCGGGATCGAAGTGCCGCAAGATCGGCGTCGAGGCGATCTTCTGTTTGAGAGTCTCAAAGGCTCTTCTGGCTCGATCCCATCTCTCTTCCTTTGGTCAGTCGAGATCGCTGGAGTGTGGGTCAGATCCCTTCCTGGCGAACTTTGTGGTGTAGCGGGATCGGCCAAAATCTGGTTGAGGCCGATCTCCACTCACACACTACGCCCAGACACCGACTAACGGAGGGGTCCCCCGATGACCCGTGATCGGCTGAACTTGGTCTCACCTTGTGTATCCGTCGGCGGGCTGGATCTGCTCTCTCAGCGCTCCGAAGGTGTCCGAAAACCGAAACCTTGACTGTCCAGGCGGGAGGTGGGATGTATGGGGCAGCGCGGAACTTCTTCGCTCGACTCCCGGTTGATAAGTCCTAAATACGGCCTGATTAGTGACAATCGGCCTTGACCTAGGGACTTTTGCCTATTTTAGGAACCAAAATGCCATATAAGCGTGTTTCTTCTTCTTCCTCTCCTTTCCGGGTTGCTTACCGCTTCCAATAGCAGGATCTTTTGTATTGAGAACGGATCTGACCTCCCGTCAAGCACCAAAGTTTGAATAATCAGGGACTTGTACACTTAAAGTAGGGAAGACTAGTGTAGGTAAATCCGGCTAATATATTAACCAAGTTCTTACGCTACGACGCTAGTAACCTCTACCTAAGCCTCCTTCTTACAATTCGGAGCGAGCCAATACGTCTTGAAGACGTCTCGAGTGCGGGGAAGGCCACTTGTGCACTTCAAAGTAATTTCTGCTCTTTATTCCTTAGATCCTACCCTTAGACGTGTAGTAGACGCAGATCTCGTCCAGGCCAATAGTCATCTCTTGTGTGTTTTGCCCGCGAGGCCAAATCCAATCCTCGCTACGACTTGTGTACACTTGTCTCCAATAGATGATCCTGATCGACACCATGCCCACTTGACCTCAACCTAGCGATCTTGGTACTTGATCGTGAGAGCCCATGCTTGGAAGAGGAGACACGTGGATCTCGACCAGGGCCAATATTCATCTCTGGATCGACTGTCTTCCGAGGCCACATCCGAACCCCGGTACGAACTGAAGTCTACTTGCACCCCACTCGGTAAATTCTGTTCTGATTTATGTTTATCCTATATGTATCCACTACCTGCCCATCTTACCATGCATCATGCGCCGTCCTACGTCTCCTCCTTGGATAAGATCGGCTCTCACCATCCTTGATCTGGCAACCGATCTCGTGATCTTCAACATTATCCCTTGATCGTCGATCTCTCCTTTGATTGGTGATCTTTGCCAAGATCGCCGACTTGAATCTTGTCCGGCGATCTCGATGCTGGTTGGTGATCTTCGCCCAGATCGTCGATCTTGATCTAGTCTGGCGATCTCAATGCTGATTGGTGATCTTCGCCGGGATCGGCGATCGTGATCTTGTCCGGCGATCTCGATGTTGTTCGGTGATCTTGGCCGAGATCGGCAATCTTGATCGGGGTTGACGATCTCGATTATCTTGATCTTCCGGCTCGTATGGCTACCCTGATTGTCGAGATCGTCTGGACGATCTCAACCTGATCTTGTACTTGAACTGGGAATCTTGGCTTCTGGTGTCCTGATCTCTCCTCCGGGCCTTCCCGCCGTCGTATTAGATGCCATGTTCACGACGCCGACTGCGGGTGTCTATTACTTTCACCAATTCTTGGCGTCGGCCGCTGGAGCTTCTGAGCCAAAATCCTGATGGCGCTTCACCACACGAATACATTAAGATTCCGCGCGATATAGTGATCGAGAATTCACCTGGGCCGGAGGGCAATGAGAAGGAAATTCGCCCTGGTGTTATTCCTAAAGGTATGGATCGGATTATCGACGAGATATAAGGCGGTATAAACAACCTCGAAGTTGCTACCGACGAGTACTTCGCTAACCGAACGGTCCTCACGACCACGAACGCGGTCGTGTACCGCATCAATGAAGCGGTGACTGACCGTTTATCAGGACAGGTACGGGAATACATATCTTCTGATTCTGTACACGACGACAGTGATGGCTATTGCTTCGAGCAGGAGGTACTCCACTCGATGCATTTCATTGGAATTCCGCCCACAAGTTGAAACTCAAGGTAAGAACGCCAATCATGATTATTCGGAACCAGAATCCAGATCTGGGGTTATACAACCGAACACGCCTTCGAATCGTTGCTCTCAGGCAAGCCACGTGTCATTCACGCCACTATCATGCCTGGTGCGCGACAAAATCATCGTCACTTCATTCTTCGCATTGTGTTTATCAGCGATGGAGACATTCGAAGCTCCCCATTTCAATTGAGACGCGAGCAATTTCCTATTCAGCTGGCCTTTGCCATGACCATTAACAAGGCGCAAGGACAACGGTGCAGTACTTGGGGTTGCATCTTGCTAAGCCATGCTTCTCGCACGACGTTGCGATGTCGCGAGTGAGTTCGAGATCTTGCTTCACGGCGCTGCCCGAGTACCTAAGAATGAAGGATGAAGACGGAGCTTACACACAGAACTTTGTTTACTGGCAAATCCTCGATTCGGAGTAGGAGATTACAGCTCCATATGCATTTAAATACATCCGATTTATGCTTTACAAAATTTGTCCCCACCGGACCGAAGCGAAGGCGGGTGCCTAATTTCATTGCGATTAAAAGCTGCCACCTCCGCCGCGAAGCGGCGTCGGACAGCTAGTCTTAAAACTCAACGGTAGTGCGGTGTCTGCCCGTCTGTCCGTCCGTAAAGGATTAGGGTTAATAGTTGTAGCGCAAAATTCCAGTGTCCTACTGGCTGCCGAGCGCAGCGAAGGCGGCCCCAATTGGCCAAAATACAATTAGGTGATGTGCATATACAATGTGTTCTACATATCGTACTTAAGCGCACTGTTCAAATGTTATTTTGCCCCCCCCCATCCTTTTCAAATCGGAAGCCGCGGAGCGACACAATACCCAAGGTACGTTGCGTGTATGTATGTTAGTTTGCATGAGTAGGCAACACCAATGTTCACGCAGGGATTCTAGGGGTCCTAGAAGTTGTCAAAAGAATTTGGACCGGATTTTGGCTGTAATTGTCATTTTAGTATTATTGCTAAAATTAAACATAATCTAAAATATATTGGAAAAAAATAGCTGGACCAGATTGTCAAAGCTGATTGCAAAGTTGGATTGCTTATTGTTCAAAATAGTACCTCTCATTTAAATAAAATTATTAAAAATACTAAATAAAGGCAATTCGGAACATTTACCTACAATTTGCCCGACGTGTCGGGCGGACATTGTGCACCCCCCGTTCAACCGAGACGACATGCAGCTGCGCGAGTGCGCCTGCTGGGAATAGCGCTTAGCTTGGGATGCGTTCGCAGTTTGCAAGGCTCGAGCGTCGAGCCCGCCGATGCAACGCGTGTGGCTCTGGCCCATACAGCCAGGCGTTCTGCCGATGGCCACTTGCGCCAGCGAAGATCAGCCAAAATGACCGCTGTGATGGGCCCACCACGCCCACCACCACACGGACCATCCAGGAGCGCGTTCGTCGCCGCTATCACCGCTGGAAGCCTCGCCAGTGCAGCAAACATCCACGTAATCAGCGTAAGGACTGATTGGCTAAAACTAAACATTTTACATTGGCCATAATTGAATTTTGTACTTGCTCGCTTAGTGTGCGAACCTTACAAAAGGTGCGAACTTACGAGAACGCTATGTGACACACAGTAAACGCACTTGAAGGAGGTAAAATAGGATAGAAGCGAACTACGAAGCGATCAAACTACGAAGCGATACGAAGCACGGAAGGACACGAAGCCACGAAATGGCACCAAGACACGGAAGGACACGGAGCCATGGACGGATACGAGGATACCAGTTTGAGTATTCCCCGTCCTTCATACAGGCGCCCGAACGGTTCGCAGGCCCGCACGGACCATGCAGCATGCATGACATGACGGTTTCATACAGCTGAGGGTTCTTCTCCTTATCTGGGATCTATGCACGCGCGTCCGAGGTTTGTATTCGTCGGCCAAAGTAGTCAACACGTGCGCGTGGAGAATCCCCCGTTTTTGAAACTCAACAACGTAAATTTGCGCTCGCACTCGTCGCATAACGCTCTCGTTTAAATATCAAGTGTCGCATGTAATTTCTGCTGCCAAACACGCGCCACGATGCCCGATAGATCTTGGTCCGTCTGGATCCCCGAAAGGATTGCTTCCAGAATCTCGTCCTACTTGTGGTTACACAATTCGGTCACGAAGACGTCAGGGCGCCCGTATTCACGAACAATTGCCATGGAATCTTGATACGGCTTGTACATGGAACTCGGGTTACCCGTGTCCTCTGCTGATAGAATAATTCGTTTGCCAACCGGATTGAGAAAGTGGATATACTGTCCTCTGCCTTCTGGCTTCCGATCGGGGTGCACCAATCTGTTCTCAGCGCGGTCGTATTCCGACAGTAGCACTTCTCCTTCCTCCAGAGCTGAAGTGCCTTCGTTGAGCAAAGCATCCTGAACACCTTGGCCACCAACCAGAGCTGTTCTTGCTCACATTTCGCTCGCTGATCTACACACAACTGCTGAAATAGACGCCCCTCTTGGTGGAGAGCGGACCGATCGTCCACGTTTTTGTGTAGGCGGTAGGCGACATGTTCACAAAGCGACATCGGGTTTGCTTACGATACTCAGCGCCGTTTGCAAATTTATCTGTGTAAGTCCCGCTCTTTTCACCGTATGGAAGCAGAAGTGGATATTGGAGTGGATCCTAGCCGGCGTCGGTCTCGAACAAACGTTGTAGTCTACGGTCGCGTGTATAGAGGAGCAGATCCTGAGGCTGAGCGAAATTCTTGCCCTCAACCAGTGTCGCCGCAACCTCAGCCACTGTGGGGCGGTTATGCGTTCGAGGTTGAGAGGAATTGTCGTGTAGGTGGAACACCAAGTCTACAGTACCTTATGTGCTGTACCGATGCACTTGTTCTCCAAAAGCGAGAAAAGGTTTGGCTACTGAGTTGTGCTTTGCCATCATTCGCTCAAGGTACAACAGTGCAACATGATCCAGATCCGCAATATACCACGACTTCGCTCCGCGTGACGGTGCATGTCAGGATCCAAAATGTAGATCTGAGCAAACTTGGGAGCAGCTCGCTGACCCGATCGACGGTCGATTAGAGGCAGCAGAGAACCTAGGTAGTACCTCATACCACCTTGGATGCGATACGTGTGCACCTACAACACTTCCGTTGTGACGATCGTTTTGAAACGACCGATTCGAGCACGGTGCTCCAATCGTCGTGAAAGTAACGACTTGGTTGTACGCGTGGATGTGATGGCGAAATTCGGGGTCTCTGTATAGCTGAAGCAACTTTGTTGGAGCCGGAAGAAGGGGAGGCAGCTTCACCCTACCGTCTAGGCAGCAAGAGATGGCCGATTTGTCCGGTCACCTCAAGCGTGTCAGAGTGGACAAACCGTTGTAGGCGGGAGTCTGTGCCTCCCATCAGTAACGTCGTCTCCCGTTACTATTGACGCATTGAAACCTTCGTGAGAAACAAGAGTGAGGCCATGACGGACGCATTGGCGTCTAGTTCGCACACGCTCGAGTTCTTGCTGGCGTTCTTCTTCTGTGAACTGAGCTCGTCTATCTGCATGACGTTGCCGATCGAGATCACGCTCAGCTTAACGTTGTTATCCCGAAAGCTGTGCTCTTCGATCTGCGTGTTGCTTACGGTTTAGCTCACGCTGGGCCTCTTGTTCTGGTTCCAGTAGCTCCGAGCTACTGTTCAAATAATGTTGTCGATTTAACTCGCGTTCAGCTTCTTGTTCTTGTTCCGGTAGTTAGGCTCGTCGATCCGCATGTTGCTGGCCGATTAGCTCACAGTAAGCCGTTCGCGTTCACTCAGCTCTACTCTGAAAGAGTGTCCTATCAGCTCGGCTGGTGGGCGCTCTCTTTGCATCACCGGCACGCTCGCGCTCTTTCTTGATATAGTGCCCGGTTAGCTCGTCTTTCGCGAGCTCGCTGCGCAGCCGATACCGGTACCACTTCTTCAACAGGAGCTTGAGGTAGGTCAGGCAGTGTAAAAAAGCCACATTCCCCGCTCCAACATTATATGCTGCCTCCATTTCAGACGGAAACCGCCACTGATGTTCCCCAGGATCGGACTACTCTGTCTTCACCTCCCTCTTCGGTACCAGCCACGCGGACTTCCATAACTGCTAGGACATCCTGCTGCATACTGAGGGCCTTCAGCTCTTTGTTCAAATCATAACGCTTCATCCTTCGCTTGGTGTGTCGTCTTTTCCGTGCGTCCATGTCCTCTTGCGCTGGGGTTGGCTAATTCGTTCATTACCCGCTAAGTCCTAGCCATAGTTCTGCGAGCGCGACGTGACGCATTAGCCAAAGTCTAAGTACACCGCAGGTAGCAGAAGGCTTTCATAAAGTAGTGGTTTTGACGTCTGCGTGCTACCCGGGATTGCTTGTTCCCATCAAGGTTATCTCCGATCACTTATCCCACACTCACGGGTCGTGAAACCCGGAGCGGTTTTAGTTGCAAATGGTACAGTCGAATTGTCAGGGTTGGGCTCCCGGGTACCACTGTGGCTTGAGGAGCGATATCGTTATGCCTTAAAGGCGGCTGTTAATTGCAAAGGCTGGTTATTACAGCCCCCATCCACATCGGTTGGTTATAATTGGTCAATTATGGTAGCAACAGATCAATTAAGGTACCAACATGCACGCACGCAATGTGCGTGCCCCATCAATAACCATGAGCGACTGGATCAACTTGTTCGATGTCGGGTGTGCGGTCAATGGCCAGGTTGCCATAATGGGCTCTCGCGCAGAGTGGGCAGTGGGATTGTGCCCCGAGAACCCAAAGGGTTCTGGGACTAAATCTCCTTAGCACGGCTACCTACTTGCAAGAAAAATCCCGCAAGTTATAAGCTACCCCTTAAGCAGCCCCAGTAACCTCGTACTATCTGTGTGTATCGGTCTTGGTGTCTACTAACGCAAACTGACACGCATAAACGCAGCGTACCTTGCGTAATGTGTCGCTTCGCGGCTTCCGGTTTGAAAATGGGGGCATAATGGAAATTGAACCGTGCATTTATGTACGATATGTTAACCACATAAACTACGTATACCAGACAAATAAATTTTTAGTCAATTGGGGCAGCCATGAAACGTGCCCAATAAGACACATTGGTGCCACTATGATTGTCAACGACGAACCGTAGGCATTTGATCAAATATCACAAAAGTACCGATAGTACATGGGTGCAGTAGATGCGACAGTTCGGGGACATTGTATTTTTTTAGCCTAACAATATGTTCATGTTTTAAAAAATTGGATATGGCCTCTTCGGGCAGCGTTCGACATACAGCACATCGTCAGGATTGTCCAGAAGTTAAGCTTATTAGTACTACTGCTATTAGAGAACTTTAGGAATAACGCAAGGCTAGGAATAGCGAATACCTGGATAAAATCCGAATAAATGACGGGTAGATTACCGATCGATATTCCAGTACTTTGTTCCAGTGGAATAACGCGACCCTTCGCTATTCCACTGGAATATATTTCTGGACGAAGGAAATTCTTATTCCAAAGCCTGAGTTATTCCAGAAACTAAATTTCTCTATTAGTAAGACCTCAAACAGGTTAAAATTAAAGTGTTCTTGAAAGTAAAGTAGTCACATACTGGTATGTGATTGAGACATACATATCCCTGCCTCGCGTAGCCTTAGTTAAAAGGTACTACGTACTAGTGGTACGTAGTAGTAGTAATGCAATTTCGTAACGAGGCGGAACTATGCGCGATTCTTTCTTAAAACGGTTGTTTATTTCCGAATAGAGGTAGTACTACGACACTTACTGGCAAGCGCGGAGCTGATCATTTTCGGGGATACATCGCCTACAATCGTGTCGGTTGCACTTTCAGTTCAAAATCTGAACTCGACCATCCCTTTGCTTACCAGCTCACGGTGAGTAGCGAGGACTAGTTGGCCTTTGAGCAAGCGCGACATACTGTGAGTACAAGGAGGCAATCTCCTGCTTGGTCAGACCGGCCGTTTTCAGGTTTTTAGCGTCTTGCTTGGAGATGGCTGCGACCTTACTCAAGTATTTAAGCAAGCCCTTTGTGGTTATCTCATCAGCGTAAAACGATATCACGGGACCAGCCCTCGCTTCGTTTTCTTCTTCGTCGTCGTCTTCATCTGTCGTTTTCGAGATTCGCAGAAATCTTTTGTCATTACCTCCGTTCATAGTGCGAGCAAACATGCGGACGGCGTGGGTGGATTCCACCACCGTTGATAGCTTGGTGTGAGTGGAGTGGGGACTGGCTGACACGACATGTGCTAGCAAGAAGAGTGGTTGCAGTTACGAGCAGGAAGTAGTGTAAGCGCCTAATCAACCGGGCTGACCTAAAAGTCAGAGCACTGCTCTACCAAAACTATTATCTAGATGGCTATAAGAGATTTCCTAAGATCTCTAACGGAACTTCAATACAATTTGAAGGGCAACTTTTAGGTCAGCCCGGTTGATTAGGAAAGGCCTAAAGCTGAAGATGCCGCCGACGTCTGCCCATCATCGTTTTATTTAGAAATGAATGTTACCGCAAAACCGCGCCAGCGGGTGGTTTTGCAATAGCCGCCGTCCAGTGGTCAACAGAGGAGTTACCCTAGAATTGGTAGTTTTTCATACAGAGTATATCTATCCACTTAAAGAAAGGATCTTGAAAAACCCAGAATTAGGCGTGTTGTCTGAATATGTTCAAAATGCCTAACCAGAAGCAGCCAATGTAGAGAGAGATACAGTAGTTTTGCGAAGATTTACTCCGACGGAATTCACATCACATGTCAGCGAACAGGCATTGCACGTGGAGAGACTCCATTGGAGTCTCTAGGGATTTATCCGTTGTGATTTGATGATCTAATTGCGAACTTCAAATCACAAAAGATAATACAAGAAACCGATTGGTTAAAATCAGAATTCAACGACGTCTAACACACATAATAACGATTCTACTGATGACATAGCAGTGAGTCGTTGAACGACCCCGCTGTTGACATCTGGATATTTTAATATTAAAATATAATAGAACCTGCATGTATGGCAGTGTCATCATTTAATGGAGGTTATTATCCTGGATGCCATCACAGAATCGTTATGCCATCGGTGAATCGTTACCACGTCGTACAGCACCAATGCTTGGGCTGAACGCCGTTCAGTGAACGGACCATGCCGTACGCCGTGTAGGACCGAGTACTTACGGTATTTCATGATTGTCCCTCGTCTTTACTCTCAGTTCGCGAATTACCACAGCGCGCCCCAGGGTACCAGCCCCGCGTCGACTACCATCGTAACTGCTCAAGCATGCGCTTACACTACTTCCTGCTCGTAACTGCAACCACTCTTCTTGCTAGCACATGTCGTGTCAGCCAGTCCCCACTCCACTCACACCAAGCTATCAACGGTGGTGGAATCCACCCACGCCGTCCGCATGTTTGCTCGCACTATGAACGGAGGTAATGACAAAAGATTTCTGCGAATCTCGAAAACGACAGATGAAGACGACGACGAAGAAGAAAACGAAGCGAGGGCTGGTCCCGTGATATCGTTTTACGCTGATGAGATAACCACAAAGGGCTTGCTTAAATACTTGAGTAAGGTCGCAGCCATCTCCAAGCAAGACGCTAAAAACCTGAAAACGGCCGGTCTGACCAAGCAGGAGATTGCCTCCTTGTACTCACAGTATGTCGCGCTTGCTCAAAGGCCAACTAGTCCTCGCTACTCACCGTGAGCTGGTAAGCAAAGGGATGGTCGAGTTCAGATTTTGAACTGAAAGTGCAACCGACACGATTGTAGGCGATGTATCCCCGAAAATGATCAGCTCCGCGCTTGCCAGTAAGTGTCGTAGTACTACCTCTATTCGGAAATAAACAACCGTTTTAAGAAAGAATCGCGCATAGTTCCGCCTCGTTACGAAATTGCATTACTACTACTACGTACCACTAGTACGTAGTACCTTTTAACTAAGGCTACGCGAGGCAGGGATATGTATGTCTCAATCACATACCAGTATGTGACTACTTTACTTTCAAGAACACTTTAATTTTAACCTGTTTGAGGTCTTACTAATAGAGAAATTTAGTTTCTGGAATAACTCAGGCTTTGGAATAAGAATTTCCTTCGTCCAGAAATATATTCCAGTGGAATAGCGAAGGGTCGCGTTATTCCACTGGAACAAAGTACTGGAATATCGATCGGTAATCTACCCGTCATTTATTCGGATTTTATCCAGGTATTCGCTATTCCTAGCCTTGCGTTATTCCTAAAGTTCTCTAATAGCAGTAGTACTAATAAGCTTAACTTCTGGACAATCCTGACGATGTGCTGTATGTCGAACGCTGCCCGAAGAGGCCATATCCAATTTTTTAAAACATGAACATATTGTTAGGCTAAAAAAATACAATGTCCCCGAACTGTCGCATCTACTGCACCCATGTACTATCGGTACTTTTGTGATATTTGATCAAATGCCTACGGTTCGTCGTTGACAATCATAGTGGCACCAATGTGTCTTATTGAGCACATTTCATGCTGCAGTGATTTTTCGTTGGCCTTCCAGCGACTTCTTCCACGTGGAACGGTGTGCAGATGTGCCCAAATTAGCTACCTTGAAAATAATTATACTGGGATAGGCTGAAAGGTCAGATCGTATTAATTCCGTCACGGTAACTAAAGCCGGTAGCAGGACGAAAGTGTAAATTTTGATCCTGACGATTACGAGAGGCATCCAAATGGATTGCAAACTACTTTGTCGAGCAGATTCAAAGGACATTTCGTATTTCGTACCGGAATGAGCTGGGACTGGAGTAGTTGCAAGTTGTGAGATGAGTTATTTAAGACGGAAGAACGCATGAAACAACTATACCTTCCTAATAGCGACTTTTTTATAGTTAAGCACCTCGTTTTGGCTATTTTTGTATCCCATATTTTTACATGGTAGAGGTACGATAGAATTTTTACTTAATTTTGTATTCTGCTAGACTTCGGGGCCCCATTGTGTATTCAATGTCGGCGATATTCCAATTCCAGGGATTACTACGAAGATTTGACTGTACAGCCAATTATGGAGTATCCTGCAATGAGAATGGCAATAAAATGGACTCCTCGTGTAACGGGGTACAGGCCAGTGTACCCAAGTTACTTGTAGAGTCACAGATCACTCTTCGGAAGGACTGGAACATGGTATCAATCCTCTAGGAGCCAATCATTGGATAATTACATAGCTTCACTATAGGTGATTTATTGTTTGTATTAACTCAAGCTTAAGCTTACCTATAAATAACCTTTAACTGGTAAATTCGATCCCTCTGACAAGAAACCAGTGAACTGCCGTTCACTTAGAGTTTGTATACACTCGGAAGCCAACTTCCTCAAGCGCAAGGGGCTGTGTGACCCACGTCACACTTGGTAACACTTGTAGTCAATTCACGCTGACGCGGGTAGGCTGCCTGAACCTCTGAAGTTCTGTCATCCTGGACAGGAACAACTTCCCTCACCTGAACGACTCACAGTTCGATTCCGTTCGAAAAATGTCAGGCATCTTCGCGATGGAGGCCCTGAAGAGTCTGGTGGCGTCAACACCTGCCGAGGAGGTCGAACGTGTCAATGCGTTTGACACATATGACCAAGGGCTCATCGCGTATGTGCGGGAAAACCAGTAGGCTCCGGCGGCAGAAGTGAAGCCGCCACACCAGAAGCCATTACGGCTGAAGGTGAAGCCGTACGAAGGGAAGGAAAGTGAGAACCTTCACTTCTAGGCTCGAGAGATAGAGCTCGCTATGGACTCGGCTCTGATTTCGACCGAGCAACTCCGCGTTGCTTTCGCTCTCTCCAGCCCTAGGGGTCGTGCTAAGGGTTGGGCGTACATGTGGGAGGCGACTTCGCCTGGCTGTTTCACATCCTGGGCTCAGCTGTGCGAACAGCTTCGAGCCGCGTTTCTCCCGGCGAACTACGAGTACCGCCAGCGCTCGCGCTTCCTCTCATGCAAACAATGGAAGCGTGAGCTGCACGCGTACATCCGAGAGATGCTGGAGCTTACGGCATCCCTAGTGGGAAACCCACTCAATGACCATTTCAAGGTGACAGTGTTCGTGGACGGCCTTTGAGTGGGCCCGAAGCGCACTCAGCTGTTCCGGTGCAGTCAAGCACCCTCGAAGAGGCGAGTCAAGTGGCTCGCCAAGAAGAATACAGCCACCGCCAGGCGCGTACGCCGGCGTGAGCGTGGCCAGGGAATTCGGCGTCGAATACCAACCGGGCTAGCCCCATTGGACCAGCTCCCATGAAGCTTGGGTCGGCCAACAGCAAGACATTTGCTGTTTTGGCTGTGGTAAGCTGGGTTACAACAAGGGGAATGCCATGCGGAGAGACACTACAGGCGGTTCAACCCCAAGCCTGTTCTCAAGGGTCGCTGGCAGAAGCCACGGCTCCGAGGCTTGGGGAACACCGGGAACCATTAGGGGCGGGCGCCCTACTGGGGAAGAACTAAGCCTTCATGAGTGGTACGCGGGTGGCGCGCACCATGGGGACTTAGCCCCTGAGAGTCTACACACTCTCAAATCGGCGAAGGGCAGTGGTGGGTTGCTTGTAGTACACGGAGGTGTACGGGGATACGACCATCCCTATAGAATCTTGATCGATTCTGGGGCGTCGAGGAATTTCGCACGTCGCCAGACGGTTGCTCGTAACAGCAACAAGTAGACCGATGCTTTGAGAGAAAGCAAAGGCAAGGGGACGGAGTCGGTGCTACTGGCCGATGGGAAGAAGATGTCTGTTCCCAACATCCAGATGGATCTGGCCCTCGGGCTCGAAGACTTCGACAGCCCAGAACAGTTTACTGTTCTCGACATGGGTCCCTACGATATGATCCTGCGCATGTCCTGGCTCGGGAAGCACGAGCCCTGGATCGACTGTCGAGGTAAGACAATTGGTGCCAGCCGCCCTGCCGTGTCCGACAGAGCATTAGTGAGTCATGTTCCCACCTCAGTCTGGACCCGGGGCGCCCGTTAGGGCCGCCAGGGTACCGAAGCATCCAGTGGGAGCTTAGGACTCGTCGACGTATATGACGACTCCGAGGAGGCTTCGAAGGTGGCGGCGCAGATAGACGTCGGCCAAGTGGGTAGCTTAGGTCCACACGCGGGTAACATAGTTCCGCACACGGTCGCCCAGACCCTAACTGAAGAGGAAGACGCGGAGTGCGCTTCCTGTGTGGGTAACACAATTCCACTCTAGGTCGCCCAGATCATAACTGAAGAGAAAGACGCGGAGTGCGCTTCCTGTGGGGGTAACACAGTTTCTTGAATGCCTCTGATGTCGCTATCAAGACATCACACCACATGGGTAACGAAGTTCCACGTCACGGCCGCCGTCGAGTCTGAACCACGTTCGGACTGGAGTCGCACCCAGCGACTCGGAGTCCAGGGCCCGGGTTTCTCCGACTCGGCCGGTCGAAGAGCGTTTTCATATCTTCGTTGGCGAGACCATTTTAACCGTCAAGGCATCCGGCATCCATTTAGAGCCCTTGCCAGAGGTGTCAGTGATATTGAACCTAGAGGAAATGACGCCGGAAGATTTCCTGTCCAACCTCAAGGCTGGAGGGATTGCCGAGACGGTACTCATCAAACAAGAGATCACTCAGGAAGAGTTGAACTCCTCCTCTGTTTTGGACAAGAACGGCCTCGAGAGGTTGAGTAAGCAGAGACAGTCGCGCTTGGGTTCTGAGATTCTTGAGAGCCCCAAGGATCCGGTGTATTCTTTGGTGACGGAGTATGCGGACGTGGTGACGATAAATTCACCGGCCCAGCTCCCGCCGGATCGAGGAGTACGGCACGAGATCGAGCTCGTGCCTGGCACAAAGTGTTGTGTCACGAGAAAATGGCCTCTCCCCCGCGAGCAGTGCGAGGTCGTTGATGCCTACTTGGCTATGAAGGCGAAGGCGGGCATGGTGCGGGAGTCGAAGTCCCCGCACTCGACGCCGACTTTCTGCGTTCGGAAGCCGAACGGGAAGTGGCGTCTGGTTCACACTTTGTACAAGCTGAGCAACACGACGGCACCGGCCCAAACACCAACACCACCAAAGGATGTGTTGTAGAACAACATGGCCGGCTGCGTACTCTACAGCGCCCTGGACCTGGTGGACGGTTACTATCAGATCCGGATGCGCGAGAGCGACATCCCGCTCATATCGGTGAGCACTCCAAGCGGTATACTTTGGGAATGGATTGTCATACCGCAGGGCCTGTCATCGTTCGGTTCCTGGCTGTAGGAACGGGTGCAAAGTCCGAATGGCTTTCACCGCGTCTGCGCTCCCGGCTCCACCGATATGAGTTGCAGGACGGCCTCCTATAGTACCGCGCGGAGCCTCGCGATCGTCCACCGGTCGTAGTGACCAACGACGGGGATCTGAAGCTCGACATCCTCGAAGAGGCGCATGATGCGCCCTCCGGTGGCCACTTGGGTCGTGGGAAAACCTTTTTGTTGGTCTCTCAGGTCTTCTGTTGGACCCACATGTACAAGTGGGTCGCCCAGTATGTGAAGACATGTGAAACATGTCAGCGGGCTAAGCCCGCGGGCCACGCTTCAGTTCTGTTGCAGAGCCAACCCGTATCTGCCGACTGCTGGAAGTCGACGAGCCTCGACTTCATCTTTGGACTTCCGGCCGGTGACCACAGCAACACCGTCGTCTTGGCGTTCGTGTGTCGTCTGAGCAAGGTAGTATATCTTGCTCCGGTGCCCGATACGGTCGGGTGAGCGCCGCGAGGCTGCTCGTGGATAGCGTGTTCCGCTATCACGGTCTGCCCGAGACCATCGTCTCTGATCGAGACCCGCGGTTCATCGCTGCGTTCTGGAAAACGCTGTTTCCTTTGCTCGGAACTCGTCTACAAATGTTTACTTCCGGCCGCCCGCAGACGGACGACCAGACGGAGAGCGTCAATCGAGTGCTCCAGGAAACTCTGCGCAGTGTCTGCTCTGGAGCCCCACGTACGTGATCGTCACAGCTCCAAGAGGTTGAGTTTGCGCTCAACAACGTGGTGCACGCGTCTATGGGGCCCACGCCGTTCTACTTGAACGGCTTCTGACACCCCAGAGCGCCTCTCACTCTTTGAGGAGACGCCACGTTCTCTATTTTAAGTGGGAGGAGGCTCGGAAAGCCCTTTCCTCCCAGATGTGAGACCGGTTTCTTTGCGGAAACAAGTGGAGTCCTTTGTGGACACCAAGCTGATTGTGATCAGCAGGGTCCGCGATGCTATTGCAGCGGTCCAGGATAGACAAAAGGAGTACTCAGACAATCATGGAAGAGGAAACTTAGATGTGTTCAAGTGGGTGAATTTGCGTTACTCGACACTAGAAACCTACCGCTAGGCACTGTCAGCTCCGTCGGCAGCATCAAGTTGAAGCACCGCTTCATTGGACCGTTCGCAGGCCTGGTCAGACACGGTGCGTCGTACACCATCGACCGACCAAAGTCAATGACGACGCACCCAACGTTCTACATTGGACGTCTTAAGCGGTACCATGATCTGCAGGGGGTTGATGACTCACAGACCCACCTTGGTCCAGCTCCTCGAAGCGAGGAGCGGCCTCAGACGTCGACGCGATCAGGAGCGTGCGGCCAAGGCTCGCGATGGACAGCAAGGCTGCGATTGAGATCGTACGCCGGAGGGGCCCCGTCCGAACGGACCCCAGGGGCATACGCCGAGTACGCCGGGTACGCATCATACGCGTACGGCTGGGGGTGCACCAAAGGCGGCCCGGGATGCTGTTGTGCGTACTCAACACGTCAGACCTAGCGGAAGGCCTCCTCCAGATCGGACGAGAGGGCCCGGCGGTCGACCCGCGCATGGAGGCCCGCTACCTTCCGTTCCAACTGGTCCAGACGGTCCTCAAGTCGAGCAAGGACCCTCGATTCCCGGCCTGGGCGGCAGCATCACCGCCAGTCCCAAGGCCAAGTGCAATCTCAAGCACAAGGACGTGTTGACGAAGACGGGCAACTTCGGGGCCCTCAGGTGGAGCACCTGGGCGAGAAGAACGCCCCGGTGGCGCCTCGTACTCATACGAGGGCACCTCCGCCTTTCCTTGTCCGAAACAGAGAGGTCCACTACCATGTGGAGCGGGTACTTCAGGAGCGGCGACAGCGCGGTAAGCGCCAGCTCCTTGTGAAGTGGAGGGGGTATGCCCACTTCAAGAACTCGTGGGAGCCGATTGAACGGCTCCAGGCCGACTGCCTGAAGGCTGTCGCGATCTGGTAACAGAAGCGGCAGCAGCTTCGTAAGTGGTCCGGGCTTTTTGCCCGAACGAGGTACGGACGTTGATGACACTCCGTACCCGCGCACAGCGTGAGCGCTGGACTCTTCGCGCTTCTAAATGTCCCTAGGCAGCTGTCGCCTGCTGACCATGTGAACGAACCGAATGCGAAGATTGCGCTGGTCCAGGATTTTGGACAGCTGATCTTCTTGGAGTTCCCGTACCTCCGTGGGTGAGTACTTGAAAGTCTCAACCCATGCCCAGAACATATCCTCGCATGAGCTCCAGCTCGGACAGTTTTCGGGAAGTACCCAGGGGTAGCCCCATACAGAGTAGATACCACCCCGGTTCTTGGGCCTCTAACGACAAGTCGTGAAGTCCTTCATAGGGATCTGGTGCTGCGCGAGAAGCACGCACCTGGCCGCCTCCACGTTGTCGACGAACAACTGTTCCTATCTGAACCAGGGCGCGTTCGTAAGCACCCTTGGAAGTGAGGCTACCGATAAGCCCACGAAAAGGAGCGAGTTTCTCCAACAAGAGGTCGGCTCCATATCTCGCCTCGGGAGGCCAATAACCTCTCGGGTTGATGGAAGCTCCCTGGCCGACAGGTGTAGCCACTGGACCCCCACGCATACGCTGGGCAGCTTGGAAGTCCTCCTGCTGCTGGTCGAGATCGTTCGTGATCTCCCGGGGCTTGTCGTTGGCACCCTCCTCCTCTTCATCCAACGCTAAAAAGAGATACTTGTAGGAACAACCAGTCCCCTTCTCCTCGCGGGGTGGGGACTTATAAGCCATGCGCTTCTTCGAGTGCTTAACCGCCTCGGCTGCGGTTTTAGCAGCCTCAGCACGCTCAAGGCCCTCGGCGAGAGAGAGGTGCCTCGGAGGTTTGCCTCCCTCGTCGACGCCAGCATTGGGCGAGCCCTTGGCCTCGTCGGCAGGGCTCTCAGAGCGCTTAGGCGTCTTTGAATCGAGATCATCGTGATCACTAGCGTGCGAGTGTGCGCTGTTGTCGTCGTGCTCGCTGGGCACTGGAGTGTGCCCTCCCTCGGATCTCCCAGATACGCTGGTTGAGTCTCCTGGCCTTAGCCTCGTCCTCGGTACCCGGACTGTACTCATGGTATGTGAAGCGCGGGTTCGGATGGGTGTCAGGCGGCACCGAAGGCGACCGACTGCGGCGTGAGCTTGCGCGTTTGCTGGCAGCCGCATCGCCAGACGTATCGATCGCAGCGGAGGCCCCATTAGTAGCCTCCTTGAGTGCAGAGTCTTTGCCGCGAGGCTTAGAACTCTTGGCTTCCGCCTTTACGGCGGCAGCCTTGGCAGATGCTTTCGCACCGCTCTTCGTAGAGCCGCGAGGCATGCTAGAGGTCGAAGTGGAGACCGTGAATAAGAGTGCTTGTGTTGCTCGAGGCTCCAACTGTGAAGTGAGCCACCGCCGCGTTCTCGTAGCTTGTCGATACCTTTCGGCTTGGAGAATGAGGGTTTGTGACTAACTCTCCCTCATTCTGATTGGTCGGTAAACCGAACTTAAGTGGGGTAGGATGTAACGGGGTACAAGCCCACAGTGTACCCAGGTTACATGAAGAGTGACTGGTCACTCTTCGGAAGGACTGGTACATGGTACCAGTGGCTCCAGGAGCCAACCATTGGATAATTACATTGGTTCACTATAGGTGATTTATAGTTTGTATTAACTCAAGGTTAAGCTTACATATAAGTACATTCAGTCTTAAACGTACCTTTAACTGGTTACTTTGTCCCCTCAGACCAAGGACACGTGAACTGCCGTTCTTAGAGTTTGTATACCCTCGGAAGCTCTTACTTCCCCAAGCACAAGGTGCTTCGTGTGACGGGGTCACACGAGGAATGCTTGCGTGCTCGAGGGAGTTGCTAGGCATTCCAGACTCGTCGCTCATGGACGTGCCGCTCATCTTGGTCGTTGGACGGATGATAAAGTGCTACCAGATGTAACGGGCTTAAGACAACCCGTTACCAAGCGTACACTGTAGCGATATTAAGCAGGCAAATAAGACTCTGATCATTATGAAGGTGGCGGCTTGGCACTCAAAGTCGCCACAGCCAACTATCTATAGAGGGCTCTGATTGGTCATGGTATGGCCAATCGGAACCGTAACCAGGGACGGCTGTAGCAACAGCCCGTCACACCTCATGGATTAAACGCATTGGAGATAATTCGATCGCCGTATTATTCGAGCAAATTACTGGGTGAAAAGTATCCGAGCAACAAGCAACATTCAGGCTATAAGTTGTAAGGTTTGCTACTTACATGATGCAATCATTGAGCGTGTACACTTTCATCCAACTTTACAGAGAATGTCATACAGACTGATGAAATTTATATGGAAGTAGTAAGGAGGAAAATGGCTTCTAACGTTATAATAGTATGAAATATTGGAGTAATAATGGGTCATTAGAGCGTAAAAATACACTAACATCCACGGTTACAAGAATGGCGATATATTGTACGTCATTCAGCAGTAACTTACGTGAAGGCGATGCTGCCTTCAGGTAGACGTATACACTTGCGCGTGGATTCAAAATTTCAAGAATCCATGCGCAAGTGTCACTAAAAAAGGTTAATGTCCACTATCATTTCACGCAGACGTCCAAACACCCCGTCACTATCCATGACAGCGACGTGAGGACGCGCGTTTTGAGCTCGTATCTGTCTCGACATTGAACCTGACGTCTTTCGGTCTTTCCCATTCAATCTCGCAATCGAGCTTTCAGCGCAGCCAGTCGTCGGGATCTCACTTGGACAGAGCTAGACTCGCAACAGTTAGTTACAGTGAGTTACAGCGACCTACGAGATGTGCTCGTCCTATCGACTCTGATTAGACCAGTCTTGAATCCCTATTTTGCCCAATTAACGCTATTCATCCGTCCCAAATGGACGTGCGTCAGCGAAACCGACTGCAACGTGATTCCTTCGCGACTCGATCCCAACGAACACCTTCATTTTTCAACTCGCTTCAAGCTCCTCAACACATTTACGAACAGGGACCATGACAGTCTGGGTGACTCTGCTTCGCGTCGTGACTTCTATCGCCCAGATCGGTATGATCCTCAGTCCAGGACCCGATATTATCCGTGTTCACAAGCATAAGACCACTGGCGAGATGGCGGCACTTCCGCTGATTGCAATGATCGTTAACAACCATTTATGGTAAGAGCTCCCACATTATCGTATTATTACTATCCAGTACTCTAACGCTGTTCTTCAATAGGGCGTTGTACGGGTACCTAACCGACAGCATCTTTCCGCTCATGGTTACACAACTGTTCGGAGAACTCGCTGCTTTCGTCTTTACAGCCATATATCATCGATGGTCGACTGATCGTCACGCATTGAATAAGCTGCTCGCGTGGGCACTTTTAGGGTATGCTGTTATCACAGCGTATGTGGTGCTGGGTATTGCAGGGGTCACGAGCCAAACTCATGACGAAACCGGTAAAGCACTAGGGTATGCCGGTATCGTGATCAACCTTTGGATGTACGGGTCTCCACTGGGTACGGTTCGGCAGGTGCTGAAGACCCAGTCGGCTGCTTCGTTGCCGATCAACTTGAGCGTCATGATGTTCTTCACCACCGTCTTGTGGGTCGCCATTTCCATCGTGGACGGTGATATGCTCATCATGTCGCTGAACATTGCGGGTGTCTTCCTGAGTATCATCCAGATCACGCTCTACATTCGCTTCCGACCAGAGCAGCCTGCCATTGCAGAGGAGGACGCGTTTGAATTCACGGACAAGCAGATCGCAATTGCAATCTCTCCAAAGGAAGGTATGCTACAAACATCTAAGAACCCCGTGTACCAGGCATTAGCTTCACCAGTAGAGACAACTCGATCCTGAGGCGGCGTTGTGGAGAATAAAATAAACGTATAAGGTTTAAAGTTTTGGTAACAATTGAAGTTAATGTGATGTAAATCAATATCCAAGTGGTTTCTAACGTTAGCTTGGCCGTGTATCGTGGACAAATTGATGAGGTTGTATTTCCTCGGTACTGCTAAACTTTACCACTTTCGAAGTTCCTTTAACGTTTTTGCAGGTCAGCTTCCGTCGAACGGGGATGTATTGCAAAGGGTACAAAACTGCATTTCGACCAGCGAAATTCATGGCGTCAGGAGGATGGGGGCCTTCCCATCAGCAAGTTTAGACTCCTTGTCTACGACCTCTCCTGTACGGGTGGTGTCTGTGTTGTTCTCAAGCAAAATCGATGGCTGAAACTGCTTGCTTGAGCTCAGTTTTGAATTCTCTTCGAGCAGCACAGAGCTTTCTCTAGTAGCCATGGGAGTCTGGGTGACTTTGCTTCGAGTTGCGACTACGATTGCCCAGTGTGGAATGATTCTGAGCCCTGGTCCCGATATTATCAAGGTCCACAAGAACAGAACAACCGGTGAGATGGCAGCACTCCCGTTGGTCTCGATGGTCGTCAACAACTATCTTTGGTACGATTTACCTGCAATTTAGCATCGTTCTAGAGCTAACTTTTACTCTCCCAGGGTGGTGTACGCTTACCTGACGAATAGTATCTTCCCGCTCTTGGTGACGCAACTATTCGGCGAAGCTGCTTCAATCGTGTTCACGGTATTTTATTACCGTTGGGCTGTCGACCGACGCGATCTGAATAGACTTCTAGCATTCGGCTTAGTGTTCTCTGTGGCTTTCACTGTGTACATCGTGCTTGGTGTCACTGGCGTCACAAACCAGACGGATGACCAAGTGGGTACAACGCTGGGTTACGTCGGTTTAGTGGTTAACCTGTGGATGTACGCATCTCCTCTGGGTACTATCCGACATGTTATAAGGACTAAATCTGCAGCTTCGTTGCCGATCAACATCAGCGTCATGATGTTCTTCAACACGTCACTGTGGGTCGCGCTATCGGTCGTGGACAATGACAAGATCATCATGTCGTTGAATATCACGGGAATCTTTCTGAGCATCACGCAGATCGCCGTGTACTTGCGCTACCGACCAAACAAGACAATTGTCGTTAAAGAAGACGTCACGGACAAACCCATTTCACTTGTTATTTCTCCTACAAACGCTTGCCAAGCTCTCAAGAGTCCAGTCTATCAGTTCGTCGCGTCTCCAATAGAAAAGACGCGTACCTGAGCGGATAACTGAAAACATTAAAAATGCATTACTCAACATGTAATTTTAGTCTCTCAACTGGCTCTTGGGGTCACCATTATCTGGTACGCCGGGCTCTGGATGGACACCACATCGGTCTTAGTCTTAGCTGTTGGTGTGATGACAACGGATACTTCGTCAACAGGTTCAGTGAACTCTTCGAGTACCGAATCTTGGTCTCCCTTTGGTCTGTAGATCATGTAGAACACGATCTGAACGATGCTTAGAATTGACCTGATCGCGTTCAGACCCGCTACGAAGTAGTCACTGTCGACCATACCCGAATTGACGCACAGTGACGTCGAGACGAAGAGCATGAGACTCAAGTTGATCGGGATCGAAGCGGCCGATTTTGTCTCCATCACGTGTTTCAGTGTGCCCAGTGGTGACCCAAACATCCAGACGTCGATGACGATGCCAACGTAGCCGAGATATGTGCCAACATCCGAGTTAGACTGGTACGTTGCGCCCAGCAAACCAAGAATTGTGTACAATGAGAGGCCGCAGTGCGCAGCAAACGACCATGCGTACAGCTTTCGTAATTCCTTCCTCTTCTCCGGTACGCTCCAACGATAGTAGACAATATTGTACACATTAGCAGCCAGTTGGCCAAAGACTTGCGTTGCGAATAGTGGAAACATGCTATCGGTGACGTAAGCATACACCAACCTTTTCAAGTAAAACGAGAGCAATATAAGGTTCTTGTCCAAGTCAAATGAGGTAACCATGTAGACTAGGGACGCACCAGAAGTGGCAGTTGACAACCATCGCAACCAGCGGGAGTGCAGCCAGCTCTCCGACCCTCTGACGTCGGTGAACACTTTGTAATGTCTGGAACGGGACTCAAATTGAGCACGACTTGAGCAACAGCAGTCGCTACTCCCAGAAAAGTGTACCAGAAGCCCATTGCCAAGTGGATAGAAGCTGGTAAAAGTGGAAATGAGGTCACGCATTGCGCAAAATGCACTTTGAAGTCGCAATTACCAACCGTCGCGTGGATGTCATATCGGTTCATAAGCAGTCTAATTTATGTTTCTCTTCTTTTGTATAACATTGTGTTTTTTGGAGTCGGTGACGCTAGATGGTTTGGATGACTTGCTAAATTATAATGGCTGGTCTCATTTCGCTAGTCGACCAATCCGCAACCTCAACAGGATTACCGAATAACCTTAGTTACGCAATACACCTGATCTGCAGTGTATAGATGCGGGCAAAAACTACGTAAAAGTGGAATCCATACAAACATTTAGTTTTAACTGTGGGAGCGTTATAAAAAAAGTCGAAGCTTCTTTGGTTCCATTTGTGGCCTGTGATTGGCTGGATTATGGTGTATATCTTAACAAAGAGTATTTCATAACTAAGGTTATGCGGTAGTGGTCATAACACGCCTACATTATCGAATTAGATTAGCCTTCAGCTCATCGCGCTTGTGTGTTGGCACAATAATCAAATTCTCTCGAGGCTGTCGAACATGTGTAGTAAATCTGTATTAATTGTCGTTTAGACTTTGCCGACAGCAGTCGGAGACGCCAGCGGCTTATAAGCGGGGCTCTCGATGGTCACCATGACGCCAGCGTTCTTGGAAGTAGGAGACACGACGACTGGCAGCTCTCCGTTTGCACTGTAATGCTTCATGGCTCGTTCAGGGCGATAGATGCAGTACATACGATCTGGATGGCGCCCAACACCACACCCGCCAAGTTAAGGCCCGTAATGAAGTAGTCGCTGTCCAGCAGACCCGTGGCCACCCACAGCACGGAAGAAGCGAAGATCATAAAGCTGAGGTTGATCGGGATGGAGGCTGCTGACTTGGTCTGCACGACGTGCTTAAGGGTGGCGAACGGAGACGCGAACATGCAGACGTTGATGAAGACACCGAAAGTATCCCAACTAGATACTGGAGTCGTAGTTCGACTGGCCGGTCACCCCAGCAAGCGACAGCACAAAGTATAGCGTGACCATGCAGTCAGTACAAGCGCTGCTACATACAGCTTGAGCGTGTCCTTACGCGCTTGCATGGAGCTCCAGTGGAAGTAGATGAGGTTGAACACAGCCGCAGCAATCTGGCCGAATCCCTGAGAAACTGCGACCGGAAAAATACTATCACGAAAAATACCGTGGCACATCCTGTATTGAAACAGCGCTGCTAAGCGTGTTAAAACTTCACCTTTTCTGTTTTAAATGGGTTCTGCTTACCACAAGTGACAGTTGACGGCGTACATGTCCGGTCCGAGACTCAGATTCAACATGATCTGCCCCAGCGCAGTCGCGACATCGAGAACAGTCTTCCAGCCGGTCATTGGTATAGTGATAAAATCGATTTCCTCTTGCTGAACCTGTTAAGCTAGACATGAAATTGAGAATGAGATCCTATCACCGTATCGTTGGTAGCTCGGCGCCACTCGAAAGGCAAAGGTTTCATACGTCAGAGAATGAAACCCAAGCAACTCGATTGGATGGACAGTTGCGATTGGTTCGGATTGGTCCAAAATGATTTGCAAAGACCAAAATGGTAAACTCTCGGCTTGGGTGGATGTGCACTGTCGTTTTACAGTTCGGGTACCAGTAGTTCATGCTCGCCTTGGTTAGCCCTTTCGCGATCCACTAGTGTTAACAAAGTCAGTGTATTTTGAGTTCACTTGTTCCATCGGCAGTTGCTCAACACTCGGGCGCACGTTTTTCTCGGCTGCAAGTTTGAGCGTTTCAGCGACGTCCTGGATGCTGCCGACCAAGTTCCCGACGATGCGGATGCCGTTGCCCACAAGAAACATGGGTTTGAATCGAATGTCGTCGTTAGGAACACCAAGCATCACTAGCGTTCCATGCTCGCGAACCAGACGGAGGTACGTGTTGTACGGTAGATCCGGGGCGGCGACAGTCACCAGCAACAAGTCAAACGAGCCGACAGCCTTCTTCACGTCCTCCAGGTTGTTGAGATTGTAGAACTCTGTTGTGCCGAACGCTCGAGCCTCTTCTTCCTTCTTTGTCGAGGTTGAGAAAGCGATTGGGGGCGCAACCAGTGCACGAATGAACTGTAGCGCTAGATGACCCAGGCCACCAATACCCACGACGGCTACCCGGTCGCCAGCCTTCACGCCTTCGCGCTTGAGCGTGAAGTACACTGCTGCCCCAGCACACATGAGCGGAGCGACAGCGTCTGAAGGAATGTTCTCCGGGATCGGGAAGGCATAATTGCTCGAGACACGGATGTAGTCAGCAAAGCCACCGAATGACTGGTGGCCGTCGTCGTACTTGGAGTTGTTCGTGAATACGGCGCGACTGCAGTAGGCGTCGTTACCAGACTCGCACTCACGACACGGTCGAGCTTGATCCTTGTTCAGGCAGGCCCAGGCATTGAAGCCGACTCCAACGCGGTCACCGGAGCGATATTCTTGACGGCATGGCCAGCTTGAGTCACCTCACCGACAATTTTCGTGGCCGACGGCGCAGGGGAACGGGGCTGAGGTGTTTTAAAGCGCGTGGATGTCCCCACCGCAGATGCCACAATGGGAAATCTTGACTTCGACGTCCTCGTCACCGAGGTGGCTTGACTGGTACTGCCACGGCTTCAGAGTTACTCCAGCTTTTAGTGCAGCGTAGGCGTTGATCGTACGGGGACCGAAAGCTGTCGACATATTTCTGCGCTTTATGAGCACCGCAGTATTGAGCATTGAAAGTTGAGCTTGTGGCCTTGTAGGAAACTTTGAAAGTGGTGACAAGGATCGAAGGCAAATTATTGTAGCACGACCGACCCATAGGATATAGTAACCAGGTTTACGCTATTAATAGTGTACATGCACATTTAAGCGAATCATGTATTATCCGATAATAGACCCCCTAGGTCAGGTTGTATGTTTAAATGAGATTGCGGCCGTTCTCATCTAATCCACAGCTGGAAAAGTTGATCACCGGTAGAACATCTACTGTACTATTATAAAATGAGCTGAAGTCATTGAGACAGGCACTTCGTGCAGCATCACCTGGATTACGGAGACTAGCAGTAAAAATACAAAGAACCTCCTCGTTGGAAGAGCCCGGAAGAGGTCAAATACAGGTCAGGTCAAAATAGGTCAATGCGTTACAATCGCCATATGTACCAATGACGAAAACACGCAAGCTATGATGGTTCACTAAAAATACACTAGATCAACAGCTCGCGGTATTTATTAACCCTCTCCGAAGGTTTTCGTTTTCGATACACTGTATTTCGTTCAGTCAGAGGCGAATTCACTCGGCCTCCGTCATGAAGCCACACGGCCTCCAGTCTCCCAGACCCACCCGGTTATCCTGCTTTATCATCGGCAGAATGCGACTACAGCACAATTATGCCGAAAAGTTTAAGTGTTGCATTGTGCACGCGTGCGGCGCGACAATTGCAATATCTGCCATTACAGTAGAGTCCAGTGTGTAGTGGGTCAGATTCCCGAGCTATTAATATCCGTGCAACATGGCATCATTGAACGGCATAAGTATGCCAAGCACCCTCGCCACATTACGGCATATTAAGTCAGTCACACACACTTATGGTCCATCAGGCGGCATAATTATGCCAAACACATAGATACGTCCATTGTCCTGTTAGCTATACCGGGAAACGTACACATCTAGATGTGCATCAAAGCTGAAACATAATTATGCCGAGAAATACGTTTCCCACAGATCAACAACTCATCTTTAAAAAAAATCAAGTATAGCGTTTAATAAAAGCGGCATAATTGTGCTGGAAATCAATATTTGTACTCCGGAGTACGAGATCTATCAAGAGAAGGGCAGCATCGTCAGCATCAAGCAACGCCAAATTGCAAAGCAGAATTGCAAGATAACACTAATCCATCGAGGTTATTGCGCGGCGACCCGCAATTTGCGGGTCGTCAAATATAAAAAAAAACATTTCTTGACTTTGAAACCAGGTTGAGACCATTTTCCACAAGAGAAATTGGTTACAAGAGACCGCGTTCGCATCCTGCGAATATGTGAGCATGTCAGGCGAAATATGTAATTTGTGTGTGCGAGTTCATTAGGCCCAAAACCAATTCCGGGGTTACAATACTTCGAACACTATTGTAAGATCTCAAGCTGCCAATCTGCTTGACCTAAATAAAAGATGGGTACATAAGTTGAATAGAACGAAAAGTGATAAAATATATAATAGAAACCTGGATTTACATCGGAGCTAAGGCGGATCTGCGTTATGAATTTATAGTGTTCGGTCCGATTCGAATTCAGTGCGCACAACGGCATAAGCTACACATCGTAGAACCCCAAATTCCGCAAAATTACCCAAACGTACTGTACGATTCGTACATCGACCCTTGCACAGTGTTCACTTTGATAGTGATTCTGGTCTTGGGTGGACGTTGAAGATACAAATTAGAACTAGGAGCCAGCGATAATGATTTAGACGACACCCTAAATTCTTATGTCAGCAAAAAATCTTTAAAAAATGTTGGTATCGCACGACTGCAATGGATGTACTTCCTTTCACCCCAGATAATAGCTCACTATTTGCACTCGACTAAACGGGAGCTATCAACGCAATACACCCGACTAAAGTGTGTGTGTGTGTGTGGGGGGGGGGGGGTGAAGAACCTGCGCCAGATGCGGCAATGGCCTTGCCATCTGATGGCACTTCAGCATCAACACAGCAAGGTGTTTCTGTTCGACTAGAGGAGTGCGCAGGGCAAAGACGAGCACGAGTACAACAAGCATCATCCACCAGGGTATTAATAGGAGGTGTGGTAACACTTATCCAGTGCAGCATGGCTTCACTATCACGTTGTCTGTTATCCAAAAAGAGTATCCTACGACTAACGAGAAAAAGGCGGCTTAAGCAATGTCCTCAACCTTCAGTGGCCTGGCCCAAGCCTTGGACCATCCAAAAACAGAAGGAGCGCTATCGCGTTGCTTTCACTTCAGTTCTTGGTGAGGTACAATGATGCGGACTGAGAATCCGTGGACGAAGCAACGTATCCGTTGCTCAAATTCACAGTTAAGATTGTAATTCACGACGTCATGTCTATGCCAGTAGTTGCCACAACGTTATGGGGGGATTAGAAAATGTAGCTAGGAATAATATTCAACAGAAAGTGTATCTCTATTGTCAGCACCCTGTGCTGCTAATTTATTTGCAATAAATTCTTATGCCTGCTGGTAGGCTTGATGCCCAGAATATAAAGAAAGTCATCGCTGGGTTCAGAGCTCTCACAACGGTGAGCTCGCTTTTTATAGCTCGTGACCTGCCTGAAGCCAGCATAATCTCGTACTTTTTACAATGTATAGGGTTTGCTTGCGACGGTAATGATGTTCATGATGTAAATGTGTCAAGCAAATCGTATGCCATTCAAAACGGACCTTTTGACCACCTTTGACCTGACCTGTTTTTGACCTGAAATAAACGCTACCTCCTAGTTATTAATAATGCAATGCTTGTCGATGCTAAGTTTCCAGTTTGACCTGTGTTCTTTATCAGGTCTTGAAAATTCACAGTTCAATTTGCAAGCATTGTACAAAATGGTTAGCGTCGACGTTCGCTTAGTGGTGTGGGTGTGGGTTTGGTGCAGCACACTTGCCACAATTACACTGCCTTATCCCCTCATTCGTCAGATTCACCACGAACAAGCAAACGGCTTCGCTTCAATTATCCCTCTCCTCTCGTTACTCGCGAGCTCACACGTGTGGGCAATGTATGGGTTCCTCGGCAGAGCGTGCTTCCCCAACTTTTCGGCATTCCTCATCGGCGACGTGGTTTCGTGGTATTACATCTCCATCTATTGGAAATACTCCAACGAACGACGCAAAGTGGGTCAGGTCATTGCTGGGGTGGCGATAGCTCTGTTGATACCTACGCTTTACGTTACCGTCGGGTTTCTGGGTTTCACTGGACAGACAAGAGCAGAAGTGTGGAGAACTCATGGCTTGTGCTTCTCGACACAACCGTGATCTTAACTAGCGTTTTCACACTCAAGAACGTCGTCCATATATTCAAGAAGAAGACTGCTACGTCGATCAACGTGCGTTCACTGATCGTAGGAATTTCTAACTCGAGTCGCTGGATCACGTACGGTCATATGACCTCAAACTTGATAATTGCTGGACCTCAAGTATGGGTTATCACGCTTCACGTTACGTCGGGTGAAAATGCATGTCATTTTCGCCCGACGAGCAAATTTAGAGACAGGTTCAATTACTATGGACGATGATTCGGTAGAGCTTTGTGTTCGTCGATTGCAATGACAATAGTGACTTGAAGACGGCGATTGATAGTAGTAGTTCAGACTTCCAGGCGTTACCGCCTGCAGTGATGGCACCATGACAGACTGATACGTACCTGTTGAAGTTGGGTCTACCTTACCTAAATAAATTTTACAATGCGAGTCAAACGAGACTAATTCTCAATTTCCTTGATGAAGCTCTGAAATCCAGCACAATCATTGTACCATTTTTAAAAAAAAATTACTTTGATGTGTGTTTGATCATATTGGTACCGTATTATTTGTAGAACAAGAGCTCTCTCCTCTGTCAATGGTAGCGTGGGAATTCTTTTGTTAAAACTGCTAGGACAATGTTTAAATTGTACAGTACAATAGCTCCCTCGTTTCACAAACAATTTTTTTCTTAAAACAAACGTAAAAAGTAAAAAAAAAGAGTTCAACAGAGCGATGTCTAACGACAAAAAACAAGTGGGGGAGTGAAAGATGATTGTGTGAAGTGTTGCAGCCTGCAACACCTTCTTTTTGTATATGCGCAGTTCTTCGCCACTAGAACGGCCAGGCTTCGGCGAGTTTCTTCTGAAAATTCGCGTCGCTCAAAGGCACATCTCCGATTCCCGTTGAATTGAGAGCCACTCGCGCCGCTTCCGGCAGTTGGTTCCACATGACAAGATCTTGCAATTCGCCTTTTTTATTGGTCATCGGTTTCAAGAACGTCGGCCCCAAAATCTGGGTACTGGAAAGTTTAAAGCTTTTACCGTCAAGAAACTGATTAAAATCCTTTGTCCGCTTGTCGTAAGTAGTGTCAGACTTGAACGTCTCTATCGTAATGGGTTTAGCGTGGTCGGTTTCCGATCTCTTTGACGTCGATAGTCATATTATATTGGGGGATTCCAGATCGGGATTGCTGATCCACACAGCGGCGTTTTGCCAGTCATGAGTCGCCGTTGCATGAAGTGCAATGATAGTTTTAGGGTAAAACCAAGCGTACATGATGGCCCAAACGCCCTTGTACCACGTAGCACGACCGTAGACTTGTGAGCCGAATAGATTATACCGTTTCACACAGAAATAGTTTCCTTGTTCCGCCGGTAGTCCGCTGCTCGTCTCACCCGCAGCATCCACGGCGGGGAATGTATATCAGCCTGTGTCGATGTAGAGCTGAGGCTTGAATTTGACGCCGGCTTTCTCGGAGATCGTGACAGGTGCGAGACTGGGCAATTGGCTGCACTTTGTCGTAAGCTATGGACGCAGCTTTTGCAGTAGCAACGACCCCAACCAGGACGACGAGGAATGCGCCAAGATTCATTGACAGTTTGTTTCAAAGGCTCGGAGGTCGGATAAAAGCAAATTGAAGAATTAAGTGCCAGTTGGGAGGCAATTACACGACATCGTTTCACACAAGCATTGGAAACTCCAGAGTCCATACAAATACAATTGCAATTCTGATTGGTCATTATCATAAACAGAGATGCATCTTGCCTTTCCAGTAGAAAGCTTCCGCTGCTTCTGTCGAAGGACAACCTATTGTGCCACCTCGCAGCTTTTTATGGGAAGACTGTCAACTATTATTATTATAAGTGTTTTTTATGTCGGGTACAGCCTGATATTATTGACAGAACATCGTATAGCCCTAAAAGTCGTAATGATACTAGATCGTCTTCGACTTAGCTGAGAATACCAGTGTTTTTTTCACGTAGTATTTCCAATTGTTTTATTAGCGTTCCAAGCCCGCGGCGAGTGCCGCCTTGTGGCAGCGCATAGACGCGAACGAAAAAATACATTGATGAAACGCCATTAGAGTATACTTCGAAGTAATGGGTTCCGTTTTTTATAAAATACTGTTATCTACTAAATTTCCATTTTCCATGTCTTCGGATATTTACTTTTCTGAAAAGACGACGAGAGAGACGAAAGATGATGCAGTGCTGGAGAAATTACAGAATCACTCAACCAGGTATTTGCGGTTTTTTGAAAGTAGCTGACAAAGTCACGGCTCCTGCCGCTACGTTTTTGGCTAAAAGACGACGATACATGACCTGAACCAACTCTCGTAAGGGACTACATTAAACAATCAGAGCCACAGACCCTCGCGGGTCTTCTATATACGCATCGAAAGTCGCAAGACGTGGTCTCGCGTGGAGGCTTGTATAGAAAAAGTTATCTAAAACAAAATAGAATGCCACCTTTCATCATGCTAGGCTTGACCATACTGCGTGTACGCCAACTCCTGGCATAGTTTGCTACTGCTTCGGTACCATCGACTACATGTTTGATTCGTCGCCACCTGAATGGGGAAAGGCAGCAGACCCGTTGTTATGCTTATAGATGCCTTTCAACCAGAAAGTCTGGCTGTTCGACATTGGGTCAACAATCAGCATACAACAAAATGTAAGCCGAATGTTGAGCGAGATAACAAAAAGCGAGTTACGCAGACCCGTGGAATTAATCCGGTGAGGGCTGTCCATACCTAAATGTATTCCCAGTATAACACTACACAGTACACGTTATTAGTTATTGTGCCTTGCAGATGTTTTTGGTAAAACAGGCCATTATTTCTCGATTTTAAAACTCGAATATGTACGATTGCTCGGGTTTTACATTTTTGGCGGTTTAATAAAACCCTGCTACCAAGCTATCTCTCATTTAGATAGGATTTTACGATACAAGTCTGAGATGATGGCTTGATACTCAAATGCACAAGCATCTGTGCATTTAAGACGTTATCACTCCCGCCAGGGTTTTGGTAGCTCTCAGTCTTCAGACTCAGTCATATATTACATACAAGCACCATGACCTATACAGCGGACTTTTGGTAGCGTGCAATCTCTCTCATGCATGTGGCTTGATGTAGGCTTTATCAGCGATCTTTTTGGGCCAAACCGCGGACAATCTTCCGCTGGTATAGCCAGCGGAAGGTTGGGGGAATAGTTATCAAAAGGGGCCAAAATGACATCACCTCTTTATCAAAAGGAGCCACAAAGGCATCACGGGGTGGTTCGCGCGACCTTTCGGTCAAGTCGGAGGTCTTTTCTTGCTGTCAAAGAACCATTGTAAACCTCCTCTGTGCAACCAAGTCCCCACCAGATCCCTAGCTCCAGGACTACTGCGTCGTCATGGTGTTGGTTGGGCACTTGTGCGCGAGGAGAAAGAAGATAAAGTGATAAAAATATTCAAAGGAATTTTTAGATGCGTTCTACATGCACACTACACGATAACCTGAAAAGACACGCGCCTACACTCGATCTGATTGGTCCCAATAGTGCAACCAAGTCAAAATATCGTACCTTCAACATTGTCGAATCGACACTTCCGTAAAGGTCAGTGGGGGTATGGCTTCCGGTCGCCGCCCAATGGCTACCTCTTATGTCAAACGCTCCTCCCCAGAGCTTAGAGGTTCCTGGATCACTCGATGTCGACAAATCCGATCTTCTCCTGTAGCTCTTTCACGCGCGGCAGCTCCTTCGTCAGCAGGCCCGCGAGCATTTCCGCGTTAGTGACATAATCTGGCACCACGACGCCCTTCTTGGCACATTCTTGGATGAACTTAAGCTTGGCGTCTATGTGCTTAGCCTTGGCCGAGCTGGCTTCGTTCTGTACTTGCACGAAAGCCGCTTGTTTCTCCATCAGCATGTTTATAGCTTGGTGGCGATATCCAATTCACCCAGTAGCTCCTCCAGCCCGAGTAGCTCCTAAGTACCCCCCCCCCCCCGTCGCAGCGACGTACTTCGCCTCAGTTGTCGATGGCGCAACAGAACTCTGCTTCTTGCATTACCACGACACCGTCATACCATTCAGTCGGACGATCGCCGCGCTCACAGACTTCCTGTCGTCCTTGTCAGCCACAACGTCAGCGTCAGTATACAAGCGCAGACGCAGCGGTTCCTTGGTCATGTAGTCGCCTGACATGATGAGCTTGTGCGATCGGGTACCGCTAAGGTACCGGGAGATACGCTTAGCGAGCTTCCAGTCCGCCATCGTCGGTGCATGCGTTCGACGTGTCGCGCAGTGTACAGCAAACATGACATCGGGGCGCGTGCATCTCACGTTCTACAGCAAACTATCCTTTAGTGACTCGAAGCTAGTCACCGTCGGTTCCGTCGATGCCGTCTCCTTCGTCGCGTGGGGAAGTAGTTTAGCCAAATCGGCCTCTGCCGGAGCTTCTCCTCCGATCGGTGCGCGCGCTGGATTTGCTTTCACCAACCCGAACTTGGTGAGCTTATCCACGATAGCAGCTCCTTGGTCGAACTTGTAACCATTGAGCTCATCGTACTCAACGCGCATTCCCAGAACGTTGCTGGCACCACCGCGGTCCTTTAGCTTCAGCCAGTGAAGAACTGGGAAACCATGCTGTCGCTCGTACCGGTGACTAGTAAGTCGTCCACATATGACCCGACGGCCGTCATCCCGCCACTTGCGGTCTTGAAGTACAGGCAAGCGTCCGTAATACACCGGGAACCCCCAACCTTGACCAGACGTGATGCAGGTGCTCATGCCAGAAACACCTTATAGGCTCTGACCGAGAAGCAGTCCGACTTTATCCATGCTCTTAGCTCCGAGTGCAAAGAGCCTATCCTCCGTGATGACGAGTCCATCCGGGACAAACAGCAAAACCGCGATGACCTCCACCGTTGGCCCCTTTACGTACGCGTTTGGAACGTCACCGTGGCTGGTAGGAATCTCCAAATGAACGCTATGACGACGATGAACTTGACACCAATCACCGTAATCACAGCCGCAAACACGAGGATAAAGTTAACGCCGAGCTTTTGTTCGTTCCCACAGGCGACTAGTCGAGCCTTGTACTGCTCGATCAAACTCGTGCATGTTCGCTTCTTCTTGCTCACCCACTTGGTATGCAAGCGCACGGTGCCAGGCTCGCACTTGACCTGCTTCCGCGTGTTGTTGGCCTGTAGAGCTGCAAGTTCTTCCTGTTTAGCGGTCGCCCAAAGCGCAATCTCAGCACACTTCCACGCCTGCCTGTAGTCCTTCGGTTCCTGGTCATCGGCGTGGGAACTGACGTTCTCAAGTTCGGATACTGTCAAAGCCACGGGGCCACTGTTGAATTTCGGCTCGCTCACTTCCATGTCTCCATCTGCATCAGCACGGCGGCGCGACTTGCGGCGTGAACGGCGAGATCTCCGTGGTGTGGAACGCGCTACCGGTGGTGTCATCGTCGTAGGCGCTTGAGCAGTCTGTGTCTTCACATTGGGTTTCTCATCCAACGTGCGGATGTTTTGCACATGATGCATGACGATCACCTTATTCTCCGAAGGCAGGTACACCGTGTACCTCTTGGTCGATTTGTCCTTGCCGACAATGACGCCCTCACACTCCCTATTCTTCATGGCGCGCTTACCAGGGTCACGAAACACGGAGCACTTGGATCCAAGCACGACAATGTCGCGATGGTTCGGCGCTTGGCCAATCAGCTCCGATTATCATTAGCATGTGACGAGCTCCGGTTCACGTAAGCCGCGTACTCAGCCGCATCACCCCAGAAACTCGACGGGAATCTTGCACCCAACACCATGCACATAGCCATGTTGAGGGACCGTGCGCTGAATCCGCCTTGCTATGCCGTTTGCAGCTTGGTTCCCGACTTCAGACACCAGACGATCCACTCCGTTTTCTTTGCAGAAGAGATCCACGATTCGGTACTCTTCTAAACCGTCCGTGCGGAGAACATGTACACGAACGAGAAAATCCTCGAACTTCTTCGCAACCAGTTCTTCTTCTTTACCATAAATACTTTGCAGAAGTTCGACTTATGATCCACAAAGTTGACCATGTAGCGGTTACATTGGCGGTCAAGCGGTGTCATCGGGCCCTTCAGATCACTGCGGATGACTCCTCCGACTTTATCGATTGGAATGGGCTCCCCGGCGTCACCACGGATATGTTGATTGGCTTCTAGCTCGCTTCGGTCACCTGGCGTTGGACACCATCGAGCTCATGGTGAAGACCCCGCACCGCATCAAGATCTCGAATTGTGGGCGAAGCCCTCCATGGTTTGTTCTGAGGGTAAGCAGACTCGAGCGAAACAGCCGACTAAGGACAACTGGCGAGGCTGTTTCCGTACTCGTTTGCACCACATTCATGATCAGCTCCTCCACCTTCGCTCTGTTTTCGCTACCGACTCGAGTCTAGCCACAAGCACGCTGTGCTTCAGGTCGACGTAGAACACCAACTTCGTCAACGCCATTTTTTCGTTGCGCTTGGTGAGAGAGTTTTCTTTCGCTATCAGCCGTCCGTATGAGATCTGGGTCTGCGCCAGTTTCGGTGCGTAGTACACGTCACTGAGCTTCACCTCAGTCGCGACTTCATCGACAATCCCTCGCAGAATCACCGAACCTTTCTTGACCATGCCATCGTCCGACCATCCGGCTACCTGCTGGTGTTCTCATCAGAGCGCTCCACTACGTTAGCCAGTAGTGCGGGGTCGTTGACGAGATGTCGGCTGGCACCACTGTCCAGTATCCAGCTCGTAGCGTCTACGGACTTGGAGTCGTTACAGGCGGCAAGTGCGAACTTTACTGGCTTTTCCTTGTTGTTTCCAGTGGATCGCTCCGGGCACTTCTTCTTTCGAGTGCCAATCTTCTTGTACTTGTGGCATCGCCGCGTTTCCTCTTGGGACTCAGCCACCGCGTTCACGATCTCTTTATCAATATTCTTTGGAGCTCGATCTTCATCGGACATAAGTTGCGCCCAAACTGCCAGCGCGTTCGCATGTTGGAGAGGATCTGGTCGCGTTGACGCCACACTTGGCCATCAAGGCGTGCTCCAAGTCCGGGTCCATGTACTTGACGATGTTCTCCAGCACTAGCGTAGGTGACGCGTTCGTTGCCATCATGAGAGCATTCAAGTACAAGAAGGGCTCACTCCACGATCGCGACGGATCATTCTTCACTCCGAACAGCTTCATTCCCTGCTGCGTCGAGAGAGTTCGCTTGAACGACTAGAGCACCTGGTCCGTCACGAACGAAAGCGTCGGCTGAGTGTCCCACCAGCGCATGGCGTGCTGCTGATGGAAGAGCTCAGCTTTAGCGCGTAGATGCTGGCCGAACTGGTTCAGCTTGTACCGTTCCGGCCAGGCGTAGCTACACGCCTGATCCTCCATCTCACTCTGCTTGATATACAGCAGCGCTCACTGCTCAAAGCCACTCCCAAGTCCTTGGTAGACTAAGTTGCGCATGAAGACCTTGGCGTCACTCTCTCGTTGAGATGCAGCGGCGATGGTCGATGCGCTTAGTACTGCGCGCCCGGTTCTGTGGTGGCGTCTGTTAAGCTGCTACTTGGATCTGAAACGGTGTGCCTCCTGCTTGTAGCCCAGCGCCGAGACCACAGTACACAGCAGGCATCTGCTCACTCATGCCGAAATTCGACGCGCCGAGTTCGTGCATCTGCGTGTGCTGCATGCCCAGGCTGCCTCCTTGTTGCAGCTCTTGACGGTACACGCTCTGGCCGGAGCAGGCCCCATGCCCGGGTGGTGTAACGGCCGCTTGCTGCTGGTGCGTCTCCAGCGAGCCCTCCAGGTTGTCCATCTTGGCCGTGAGCTTGGCCATGAGCTCCGCCAGCTCTCCGAGATCCGGCGTGGCCTTCTCTTCTTGTTGCTCTACGCCCCTTCCGTGGGCGATGGGGGGAGGGTGGGGCTGCCTCCGTAGTAGCGTATGAGCCTATGCCCGTTGGGCTCGAAACCTGTTGGTTGGGCACTTGCGCGCGAGAAAAAATAAGTGAAAGTGAGACATCTATTCAAGGAGATTTTAGTTGGGTTCTACTTGCACACTACACGATAACATGCGCCTACACTCGATCTGATTGGTACCAATAGCGAAACCAAATCAAAATGCCGTACCTTCAACATTGTCGATTCGACAATTCCGTACAGGTCCGTGGGGGGCTGACTCTTACATCAATGGCCAACACATGGATCAAATGAATCTGGCTAAGCTCCACGGTCGAGAGACCCTCTCCCTCCATGCTACGTTCTCAACTCCTAAAGTCTTCTTTCTCTTCTTAGACTACACCTTCAACCACAACAAAACATGCGTCAAGCTAAATACGGCAACCTAGTCAAGTGGAGGTGCTCAGCTCCCGGGTGTAGTTGGTTTGAGCGTGCCCCCCCCCCCCCCCCCCCCCTCCCCCCCCCCCTCGCTTACCGCTAAAGTGGCTTGACTCAGCGATCTCGTGTAGCCCAAAATCGGGATAAGCGTCAGCAACGTATTCTAAATAGAGAAGAAGCCCTGGGAACGCCCGCGGCCTCTTCATCCAAAATCAGCACACAACCAGCGAATATGCCATCAATAAATGGCCTCCATCGTTACTTTGCTAACCAATCAGCTGTGCAAACAAGCAGAAACGAAAGTCATGCACGTGCAGTCGGTATTAGACAACCAATGGTCACAACGCTGCCAAGTGCCCAAATCGTGATCCTGTTGATGCACCGGCGGGAAGTGAAATTGTTGGTGGTGCGTACGTCGTTGGATCCAGTCCGCTTGTCCTATTACAGTCGGCTAGGTTCGCTTTACGCGCAGGTCCCACACGCCAATGAATCTGCCGTGGTGGAAGGTTATAATAGCGTTGTGTATGCGATCATCAAGATGCTGCATGATGTGTACACGCACCTTTTAGGCTTGTACATGGCTCATACGTAGCAAAAACGCAGTTACGAAGTTTTGCATTTGTACTTGAGTCTATAACAACAAAGAAGTAAGGGCATCTCGACTTGACCGAAAAGTCACGCGTACCGCTCCGTGATGACTTGGTGGCCCCTTTTGATATATATCCGGGGTGGGTGAGAGGTGGGGGGTGGGGTGGGTAGGAAATGACAAGCCACCGACTAAGACAGCACGATGAGCTCCTAAGAGAAATGGTTGCACGCTACGTTAAAGTGCATCCGACGTTCTATCTAGATGAGCTACAAGATTTTCTGCGTGAATGCTACCCTGGGCTAAAAACCATATCACTGTCTACAATCTGCTGTGCTCTCATTTTGACTTGGTTCTCACCCGAAAAGTAACACACGAGCAGCTAGCGAAAGCGTTCACCACGAGGTCAGAACGATAGTGTCTTTTTTTCGAGATTATTAAAAAAATTACAATCTGTAGTATGCAATGCATGTCCAGATTACCAACCACAAGGCGAAGCCTACTCGTATCCTGGGCGATTGCTTTTTATCAACGAAACGTCGAAAGGCGGGCGTCACGCTTACCGCCGTTGTGGTTGGTCTGCCCGCAACACAAATTGTGTGGTTAAACTGCCAGCGCGGCTGGTGCGGGGTAATAAAAGAAGTTCAAATCTTGTGGCAGAGATTCATAGTGGTTTTGTCGCCTGGGAAACCGTTGGCCAGTGTGACTTATTGTGCCCGACATCGAACATTGGGCCAGAATGAAAGAGGGTATAAGTGGTATTGTGCTTTTCAATGTTTTTGTCCTTTTCGCTTGGCTGGATCCCCAATTTATAATAAATTGAGGTTCTTATATTTAACCGAGGATTATAAAAGGAACACCTCGACCTATTTTGACTGGCTGGTAAGTTGAGCTGCGGCAAACAAATCGACCGGTCGAGGTCGATTTACCATCATATCCACATCGATATCCTGTAAATAATTGACCGTCTTTGCCGTTTTGAAACGGTAATTCGATCATAGATAGATAAATCGAGGTCTGTCTTTTCTCGTCTCATTTTTATGCCTGATTTTATGCCCCGATCATGCTTGATCTACGGCATAAATCGAAGGGACATTTCATCTGCAAAGCACAATACTGCATTCAGGAAAACCTATATCGCCATTTAGATATAGTGTGTAATCGTGCGTTTAGATTCTGATTTTGAGGTCCTTCTTAGCCAATTCCAAGCCGTTCTAGAGCTACAAACGTCTGAAAATGTTCTAGCACTTAAAACCCTTCCATATTCGGAAGATAGGCGCACAAAATAGAGACATCTAATTTGTCTACCTTCAAATACAAATGTAGAAGGGTGTACCGTTTTTGACCACCCAAAATAAGTTTACCTTCAACCAAGGGCAAACGACCTCAATTTGGGTGCAGCGATTGTCTATTATCTCCGCTCCTAGCTATCTACGAAGCTAGAAGCACCAGTAGACACCTGGCAGCGAGAATACAACTCTTGCTAGCCTTAATAGATGCATGCTCTTGGAGGGCTTTAAGAAATGGTAGGAATAGCAACATTTACGTCCTTCTCCTAAAGTGTTCACATATTTACAACTTCATCTTGCAGTTTATAACAATTGCTAACAGCTAAAGGAAGCATGCTAATACTTTTCTCGTTCTCTAAGCTACACATAGAGCGTTTGATCAGATCAAACGGCCTCATATTGATGTAGTTATGACCTTTCTACTATGAGCTATAGTTCCTGGCCAATTGTTCAATGCTGGGCATAATACCGTGTATGCACAAAAACCAGTGTTGGCTGTGCGCTGCCAAGATTGCGTACTCAACGAGAGTGAATTCTACTAGGTTTTAGTATTGCTTTATTTGCTATATTGTATGCCAAGCTACTTTTGCGGAACGGCGGTAATCTGGCGGGTGTGTTGCTCCCTCTCTTTACATTTTGGCGCCTACAGCTCACAACCGAGCAGCAGTGAGAGCAGCCCCACCAGACACCGCGGTCCTGTCGTGGTCTATGCCCGGCAGACACGTGTTCACGAATTTCCTTTTATTACTTTCTGCTAAGTTGGCCTACAAGTGACTACACCTACTCTTCGAAGCGACCAACAAATAGAGCGCAATCCTCCGATGACGAACCCTACGTCACCACTGAAACTACAAAAGGAATTTTACAAGAACCGCGTTTCACCGTGCAATGGTTATGCACGTTATTTCGCGTCTTAGCTCCTGTCCCCTGCCTAACTCGATCTTTTTACTGGACAACGCTAAACAATCATTTGTACAAGGAACTGGAAAGCGTTATACATCAAACGGGTGCTCGTCTACTATTGTTTCCAGCATGTTGTTCAAAGCTTAACCCAATCGAGCCGTCGTTTGATTCCCTCGGTGTTAACCCTGAAAATCAAGAACCTTAAGTTTTGCATTGAATTTAAAGTGAGATTACATTTATAAAAAGCTAGTTTTTTGTAGCATTGGTTTTGTGCCCAAAGGTAAGTAAATGACAGTGTGTTGGTGCTGAGAACTAAAAATCTGAGCGACGTTCAGTGTTTCCATTTTGTTCTTGGCGGTCTTCTGGCTGAATGTGATCTTCTCGTTCATATCATGTGCTAGTGCGTCGACGGATACAAACCCGTGGAGCGTATCTTGCGTGAATATGTCGTGTGCTGGAAAGCCTATCGCCGCCCTAAAACGGATAACATTCACGCTAAAACATCTTTAAAAAAATTCCATTTATTTCGAGATCAATATGTCCAACCCGTCGTTGTTGCTCACCAACACGCTCAGAAGACAATTGTGCAGCGGCTTCGCCCAGTGCAATAGCTTAGCGCGTCCTCTTTTCGTTTGGTACAGTGACCTCGGTGTTGTCCAGTTGTGTAGTTTGCGCGTAGTAATGATGTTATTGACCCTAGCGTTGAACCACTCTGCTCTTGATAATGCACATCTAGTAGTGGCTGTATGGAGCGTTGGGATTGGTTTTGGTTGCGCCTTGCAGTACACAAATAATCGAATCGGAGATTGCCCAGCGCATTGTTATTTCAAGAGGTTCGCTCGTCATTAGAAACGCTTTTTATGCAGCTCCCAAGAAACGTAACAAAGTCGTCCGAGGTCATGCCGTTAAAACAAACTTAGCACCGTGCCTTTGCTTGCCCTAAAATTGACCCGTCCGTCAATAAGAACGAGGCCCGTGAACGGTTTTTGCTTAAAAAAAAAGGAATCTTGGTTTTGTAGCACCTCTAACCCATATTATAAGCGAAAGCAAAATGTCTTGATTTGTAATCTTTTGGTTGTTTTTCGATGACACCTTTGCGAGCCGTCACTCCACCGTTCACCTTTGCATCACCAGGAATCTCGTTACTGCATCCTTGTTGTGCAAAATCCATAGGTTAAAAAAATATAGCATAAATGTCGTTAGCACTCGTACAATTTATTGTCATCGTAAAACATAGTTCTACTAGTAGTGCATTACATTTATCCTTGCCGCGCGCCACAGTACAGATTATCTACACAGAACCATGGCGTAGCAAATATAAAAGATTAACAACATCTTCGACAAGCACGTGGTGATATGATGAGGTATTTCAGCTCGCAGTAGCGCAAATTACTCTGCAACCTTCCAGAGACTCTGCTTTGCTCAATAACGCACCTGGCCCGATGCTTTTAAGCAATATGAACAGTAAAGAAGAAAAAGCCGAACTGGCATCACATAACTAAACCACAACACATCCAGTAGAATCATCAAACATATTAGTCGTACCTTTGCGTAGCCCTTGTTGCGACCACACAGCTTCAGGACTGCCGAGACAAACCACCAGAATGACTTCTACACTCCACTCAAACGCATAAATGCCGCGTAGATATAATAGGCGCTGAAATTAAACCGGGCCGTGTCATCTAGCACTTGAGGATTGTGCTGTGTGAAATGTCTTATTTACAGTATCAGTAGAGTGCTCCTTGTCGACTCACGTATCCCTCGTCTTGAGCTGACACCGCATCATAGCGTGGCATTCCGTATTATTTTAGCTTCAGTAGACGCTATCACCACTCATGGCGACTTACCTGCAGAGATAGGCTTGGGGTCTGAATGAGCGGACAAGCCTTTGTCGCATATATATATGCATATATAGATTTGGCAAACGTTTTAATACTGTTGCCGGGTACCAGTCACTAACAGAATAGGTAAATGTCCCTTTACGGCCTTTATTAGGTCGATTTTAGAAATTATAGACGGCAAAACGTGTGCAAATGACAGTACAAGCGAGCTCGTTGCACCGCAAAACGGAGACAGAAACAATGACCAGTTACATTTAGCTTGGTTTTGACCATTCATTATATGGTTCACGTATTGATATACTTGTGGTGGTTGGCGGAGCGGCTCTCTGCATGTAAACGAGCAGCCCAGAGCAAGCCCATTACGACTGTTCTAGCGATAGTTAGCACGACGCCAAAACAGCTTACTTTTCTGTTCCAATTTGCGATCTGTGCTTGTTAGAGGCTAACACAGCTGTTTTAAAGGCATGGTTGCTTGGGTTTACATTACATTCATAATTGCGGCTGAACCTTTGCGCATAGCACCACATAACCGTCGTTAGCAGCGAAATTCGAACTGAACTAGACTCCGATTGTCGTGGCATTTAGCTAAACTCTCCCTTGTCTAGACCAGCAACCATCAAATCACAGGAGGAAGCGCGGTTGAGCTGTAGGACGAATGGGGCCCCTGAGTAGTGTCGTATGCGCTTCGTGGGGATCGTGTGGAATGGTAAAGTGGACTCTTCTCCTAATTTAGATGGGCGTCCAGCGCAAATCAATCGCGCGAGCCTGCTACATATAATATTTTATGCGATATGATGGTGTTTTCTCCTTCCTGTCAGTCTTCACGCCAAGATCAAATGGGTACGTTTTCTATTTTGACGAACGATCAGCGATTGTTGATTGCTGAATGACCAACCCTGTAGCTTCGATATTACCGAGGTTGACAATGCCTAGAAGAAGTTTGTTTTCGCACCAGCGGCTCCTTGTAGTTGATCGGATTTAGAGCAGCCCTAACCACTCGCAAAGCTCAATTATAAAATCGAATAGACCACCAAAAAAGTACTCAGTACTGTGAAAGCTGTGTAAATTGGCCGATTTAGGATCTTAAAAGGAAATAGAAGCCCGAACAATAACTACATCAGACTGATGTCGTGCGTTGCCCGGGAAGCTCTGGATATTGCCGAAAGGCTAGCGCCTCCTCACTCTGGAAAGCTTTCTTCATCCTTACGATATATCGGGACGTTTTCCAAAGAAACACGCGCTAGCGAGGCGCAGGTATCTTGCATACTTTTAGTGGACGATAATGTCACGAGAGCGAAGTGCTAAAAGCAACGGCTTGAGCACAGATGCTAACCCTTTTTTAAAGGATGTGATTCCTCGAACCCTTAATAAACGTCCTAGGCAAGCAGAGAACCGTCTTTGTGATTGTCTTCATTACTTTTAAAGAGTCAAAACAGTTATATTTTTACCACCAACTGTTGTTAGCGGATTCGTGGTCTAAGCTGCGCTGTCCACGTCTAATCATGCTCCAACGTCTTCATGGTACCTCGCTGTACTTAAATAGTTTTTAAAAACCTTAAAAGTATATAAAAGGGGTAGTTGATGCTCCAAAGAACTTCGTCAGTAAGTGTTTTGGCTACACATAAGGTTGTTTGAATGTTGTTCTTGTCGGACTGGTTCAACATTCATCGATTCTGAGATAAGGTTTTGCATTTCATTACGTATTGCGGTAGGTTTTACATAAAGCAGTACCGTTTAAAATTATGTGCATCCGGACATTTCATATTTATCCTGGACTTTTTCTAACCAATCAACAATCAAAGTACACAAAATACTAGCTTTTGATTGGTAGTTCAGAACTATCCGTAAATGGTCAACGTCCGTTTGCGCATATGTTTCAATTTATGAAACCGTAGGTTTTACATAATTACGATATTAGCCCAATTATGCTTTTGGACAGGGTATGCGATTCTGGTGAGAACTCTGGATACAAATATCCAGACAACCGTGTACCGAAATGATTGCTATTTACTTCTGTTTAGACTGCTGCACAGTCCTCTATTTTAGGAGTTGAGAAGTTCTGAGCCGATTGTTAATGAATCCGATCGGGCAGCGGATTTTAAAAAATAGCCAAAATGCCCGATGTAGTTGCGCATTTAAAGACACTTTACAAGCATTTCCGACAGATTATCCGAAAACCCAACAAACCAGCGGCAAAGATGACCCTAGCGTGCGTCTCGATCAAGATCGGTTCAGTTAACGAGGTCAGTCGGACTAACGTCAGTATCGAAGACTCAACTTTCACTTTCAACATAGATTCTGACTCCTTTGAGTTCCTATAAGTCAATGTTGATGACTTCGCCAGGTCCGCACTACAACAATACAAGGCCAAGACAGTTCGAGAAAACTCAGTGGTCTATTTAATGCCTATAAAGCAGATTGACTAGGTAGCATTGACAACTTCTAACTGGAAGGAGTACGTCGCTGTCGCAAAAGTCAACTAGAGGAACGCAAAAATCAAACGGGTTCATTTGTCCTCGACCTGTGCGTATTTGCTACTAAATGAACTTGAACTTAAGCGGCGAGAATACCTCCCGAATTCAAGATGCTATGCGATCCGGGTCGAGAGCTTCCGGCTCTTGCCTACCGACGCCACCGCAGATATGCCTCCCCAACGACCGATATTGCCCAGGAGACGCACTCTGTCTCAAGAAGGCAGTTCATTCGCAGCGAAACGCAAGGTTTCGGTACAATAGATCAGTTGTCGCGTATCAGCAGCGATCACGCACCAACATATCGGCCAGGTAGGAATAGTGCACACAACTCAAGTATCATCATCAGTGAACACATACCTAAGTCAAATAATCTCAACAAACAGATTCGCTTTAACATTTTAGTGTGGTGACCAAAAAAACTAAAATATCTACAATTCGTGGGACAGAAAAGGGGTCGAAGAGTCGCCTCAGAGTCGGACCAATGAAAAGTCTCTGGTTGCGTCGGCTCCGCGGGTTGACAAGGCGCCTCCGAAACCCCCAAAGACACATTTCGGGCCAAAGCCTTAGCTTTGGTGAAATGTACTTCCAAAAGGTTATCGTCATCCCCAAAAGTTTTGGAATCGCGTCTTTTACACGAACAGACGACGAATGGTTGTCGAACTTCACGCCCATATATTCGCTAGGCAATGTTGTCAGAGGCTGCGGGCGATGAGTTACTCAAAAGAAGTGTTGTTCGCAGTTACCCTGCAAACTTTTGGTGGCACCGAAGCGCCCGCTCAGCTAGGGTCCCCTTTTCCTTGTTGACTTGGATTCGTAGAGGGTGGCTATGGCCCGGAATATGTTTTGATTCCGAATATGTCTACTATGGATATCGGTACTAGGCTTCAGCAACCACTAAGGTCAACCCCCCCCCCCCCAAAAAAAAAAAGAAAAAAAGAGGAAGGTTTGGTAAAGAGCCAAAGGTATAATAATTGATGGAAAATTACTGTAGAAAAGTCGATTTGATTGGCCGCAAGGCAAGCGCTGTTATTTTCGCAGATACACGACCTCCCCCACCCCCTCACACACACACACCAATCGGGGTCACGCTGGCGTTGGTACTTGCGTGGTGCTAGAACAATGAAAACGTGAAGCTAGCTACTGCCACAGTTAAGTGGATGGTGCTTCACGCAATCACTACTCCACTAATAACAGCAAAGCTGCCAGTACAGTCAAACAAGCAGGTAAGCAGGTGTGGAGAGCTGTACTTAAAAGAAGGGGGCTCAAATGGCTGACCGCCAGCGACTGTCAGTGTCATTTATACTAATAATGAGAGTGCGCCAAAAGCTTTTTCTTTTGTGTACGCTCTGTCGCGCCCACAGTTGAAAACTGAAGGTTTGATTCGATCGGCTGCTCGAAGATTCCAACCGTGATAACATTTAGTAGCAAACACGTTCTGCACCTTTGCCCTGGCTTTTTTGCGTAACCTGTCAACAAAGCTTGCATTTTTATTTGAGGTTGGTACAAAGCGCCCAAATTAGTATTAGTATGTTTATCACAACGGTTAGTCCATACTCAAAGTCGCCGCTAGCCACGCTTCAAGTACGCGCCAAAACCACTGGCTGTGGTTATCTGACGGCAACCCGAGGCAAGTTGCAAGACTCCCCCACTCTTCATTTCCTAGCATGCCACGAAGCACTCGCGCATCAAACATCATAATCCCGAATAGTGCCGCCGCTCGCTCGATGCATACAGCTCCGGCGGCGACTGGTGAACTGCCGCAATCCACAATAGATTGCCACGCTCGACGGTCGTGTACCGGGTTTAGGGTTTAGCGTGGGTCGCGGCCGCACCGAGGAACTACAGCGCGGGGATGCTCGTGCAAGCAAGGTGACACCAGAAATCATGGCGGCGCTGGACCTGGTTGGACAAGTGCTGTTCATTGACCCTGCACACGCTGAAGACCACGCTTTCGACGACATTAACGTGCGTCTGTAGGAGAATACGGTCTTCCTACATCTTTTTGACATGCTGAAGACCGTCAATCAGGTGCGCATCGAGCACACCACCTCCAAAAACGAGAGCATACAAAAAATGAGAAAGGCATTTACTGAAAAGCTTATTAGCCATAACGACCTGGAAGACTTGGTCGTTCATTATGACGAGACAACAGCAACTTGTATGTGAAGTGCATGCGTGCGGGATGGAGAAGCTGTCTCCCTCCAAGCGCGCTAATCTGCAAATCCAGTTAGCAGAATCATCTGTGTTTGGCGTAATTGCGTACCGCATCCACCGCGACAGCATCAAAAGGAAGTACACAGACAAGAAGGTCGTCGTTGTGTTTGACATCGAGCGTGTCACTCGTCGAGCTGAGTCTCTCGTGCCAGAGCACGACGCTCTCGATCTGCTGTGACTTGGGCCGGATAGTCCCATGTCCAGCCCTATTGAGGTTACTCCAGTTCTCTGAAGCTCATATCAAGGAGTAATTGGATCTGATGAGAGGACAAGTGCATGACCTTCACCAGTAGCAACGGCAAACCATTCTCGAAGACAGCTCCTTGAGCCTGCTGCCCATTTTGCGTGCGCAAGATCGCGCAACGCATGGGCTTTAGATGGCACTGCACGTCTCCTAGTTCGTAAACGCGGTGGTGCAAATGGAGGACATTGTTTATGGGGTGTAAGAGCAACGTAAATCGTAGTATCGATAGCTTCGATTGTTAATCTTTATCCCCCACGTGAACCACGTGTGGAACGTTGTACTACGCGTGGTACACTTTTGAAAAGGCTCATAAGTTAGTTGTGAAGCCTCAAATGGCCCTGTACAGACACATTCTCCAAATAAATGCTTGCCGTCGGTCGAAGCACTCAAATCCGCCACACCGCCGTCCCAGAAAGTTGCCTCAAAGAATCACATGCATGCAGGACCTCGTTTATCGCCTGAATTGTGTCTAACATTACTTCCGTACCGCTACAAGGATATGGGGATTGCTAGATCGCTGTATAGCACAGGAAGGAAGCGTTCTGGTTTTTACAGCCCAGCACAGACATGCAAACTGACATGAGAGTCTGGACTGCATATCCAACTACTAGGACACCACAACGCGATCGAAATATTTCCAAATGACTTTCTCTCTGTGGTCCGGGTGGATTCTATAGTTTAATCAGAAGCCTAGGGACGGCGTGAGAGTGTGTAGTACCCAGACAGATAGGTTCCCTGTGTCTAGCAATGCGATTTCTGAGCGCCATGCCTCGATTTAGTGCGCAATTTTAACCCATATGCCCGTGTGGGTGTATAGCTCTGTATAATCTCTATATTACCATGCCAGCAACTACCCGTTAAAACTAGGCGTTGCCGTGTGCCGCAAGTTTTCTGGAATGAGTTTTAATATGAACCGAAAAGGTGATCAAATCACCTGGACAGTCGTTAAGGAGCAGGTCAAAGTAAAAAGGGACAAGTCCTCGAATTCACTAGTATAACCACGCTAAAATCCATTTCGAAACAAAACAGCATATCAGACAGAGAGCTAAGGACACAATCACTCATCTTATTTCGTCCTTACTTAAGGTCCTTACAAGGACAAAATTCTCTGGATATTTATATCCAGAGTTTTAGGGACGATCGAAAACCATCGAGGATACTTTAAAAATCACATATTTGTTGTCATCCGTGTAATTAAGCAGAACCTAGCTCTACTTATTTATATTCGAAAATGACGCATAAACTAATACTTCCTCCTGGCATGAATGATTGCAATTACGACTTCATAATATAGTACAAACAATCATAAAGGAATAAACAGGTAGCAAACCATTCTTTTAACCCAGATACGGTGATATAGACGCAACATCTACCATCACTTCGCCTGGCAGCTCTGTTTTAGATTCAGAGCGGCACTAGTGCCAAGTTCGCCAATACTATCACTAGATGAATAAACAACGCCTTAAACTGAAGCTTGTACTGTACAGAATACTGGGATGCAATTTTACGCGTCAGATTCCTTTTAGATCGCTTATTACGTAGCGGCGAAATTTTGGTCAAAATCTATCCGCTCTGAAACTGAAACACATTTTTGCAGTTATTTTTTAGCATTACTCTGTCAATTTTGCAGCTTTTGCAGTGTTTGAAAAACCACAGCCAATGGGAAACAGTTCTGCAAAATTCGCAGGCTAATCGCTTTCCAGAACAAAAAAAGTTGTGAGTTCCCGTATGATTTCCGATGCAATCATTCCCACCGAGAGGAAGTAAACGGTAACATTGTATCGTGAAAATGGCGAATGTTGCCCCAGTCGGCCTAGAACAACATACAAGCGACCTTAAGTGGATGCTGATCCAGCATACATTCAAGTAACCTGGACGGCGTCGTGTTTGCCATCAAGATGCTTACTGACGACGGAACATGTACATTGGGCGACATCTTAACGTAGCAAATCGAAGTGCGACGACAGATCGGCTACTGTCTGCAAGCTGCTCGACAGTATGACTGTACGTGAATATTTGGAGACGTTTGCAGGTAGTTGAGCTTCACTGGTATACCTCGGGCTCACAACGTGGGTAAATTCAGCAAGTAGCTGGAGAAATTTTACCTGATGGAGCCATTGACGAAACAACTCCTAGAGTATTTCATTCCAAATAAAAACACTTTGCGAGGCCGACTACAGAGCTTTGAGAAGCCCAGTTGTCGATTCAGTAGCTTGAGTTGAAAATATATGTTTATACTGTACTAACAGAACGTGTGGTGAGGGCAAAAGTGTTCAACTGGCGGTGTGACCTCATCCCAGCACTGGTCACAATTGTCCAAAATATCCAGAGCTTCCCGGGCGAAGCACGGCATTAGTTTGTTAAGGTTAATTTCGAGCAACCCTGAATGTATCAATGTTTCAAACCTATTTACTGTATTAAAAGTACTCCGACGCTTAGAGTGCTTACTTGTGCAGCGGCATTACTGGGGATGGCATCAGTTTGTACGCTGGGCTCTCGACAGTTGCAGTTGCAGCGGCGTTATCAATGACAACAGTCAGATCTCCACTCGCCTGGTCCTTCATCTCTTGCGTTGGCCTGAAGATGTAGTACACAACGATCTGGATGAAACTCAGCATCGTTCCGATAGCGTTAATCCCCCAAACGAAGAAATCGTCGTCCACAATTCCGGACGCGAGCCACAAAGAAGCCGACACGAAGATCATGGCGCTCAGGTTGATAGGAATAGAGGCAGAGTTCTTCGTCACGACCACATGCTTGAGTGTGCCCAGTGGGGACGCATACATCCAAATATTGATAACGATAGCGGCGTATCCAACCCAGTCGCCAACCTGGCCCTTGGTCTGGTTTGTGATTCCAGTCACTCCAAGGATCGTGTAGATGGAGAACACGCAGTGCACAGCAAACGCTCGGGAGTACAATTTGTAGAGAGCTTTGCGCTTCTCGGGCACAGTGTAGCGGAAGAAGACGATGTTGTAGACCAACGCTGCAGTCTGACTAAAAGCTTGCGTGGCAAAAATCGGGAACATGTTGTCTGCCAAATAGCCGTATAGCATCCTGTAAACGAATTAGAGTTAGCCACCGGTAAGCTTAGAGTATTCGGCAATAGGTCGCACCGTACCATGCGTGGTTGTTTACAACCATTGCTACGAGAGGAAGTGCAACCATCTCTCCAGTGCTTTTGCGGCGGTGAACATTGTAGAGATCCGGCGTGAGACTGAGACTTAGAATAACCTGGGCAATGGCAGTCGCGACGGTCAGGATGTCGACCCAAATGCTCATGTTCGCGGAAATCGACAGTGTAGTGAGCAGAAGCGAGGTAAAACAAGAATGACAGCGCCTTGCAGCGAGGTTTTAAGTCGGAAGCTTGGCTGTCACATGTGCAATGGTCCGGATGCCCGGCGCAAGATCACACGATAAGGATTGGCTGCACTCAGCGACTGGAGACCAGCACCGGAACTCGAGACCTTGAGAAGCACGCTCTGTGGTTTCTAAACGAGTTGATTGGAGGTCCCAACCACCGATTATTGGCGTTAGGCAACGTAGAATCGTACTATCAACCAAACGCATTGATTAGAGTCCCATCTGCGGTTCATAGACTGGTCCGTCTTCTTCATGTCCCAACTCCAGGCAGGAACGTGTTTGTGAAAGCTTGAACGCATCCAGTATAGAGACGCTGTATGAGTCAGCACCACTAACAGCAAGCAGATCGTGTAATGTGCACTGTAAGCGTACTCGTTAGCGTTAGTGTTTTACAAGTAGAGGCACTTAGAGCTCTGCAATTAATAGTGCTACATGTATTAACATGTAAAATAACACGAAATAGGCAAGAGATTCGTTGTTTTACGGTTAAAACGGGTTCATCTGGTGCTCAAACCCGCGGCCGTTTGAACATTGAAGTAATCGAGCGATGTATCGTCCTTGGGCCCCCAAGTTGGGGGTCACGATGACAACAGACATGTCGACCTCCTTAGTAGACGGATCACGTTGATTTATCAGCGGTTCTGAACCGCCGTTCATCATTCCGCTTTGGTCTGTAGTGGTAGTACACTATAATCTGAATGAAACTCTGCGTCGCACCGACGGAGTTAATCCCCGCAATGAAGAGATCGCTGTCGAGGATCCCCGTGCCCAGCCACAGCAAGGTCGAAATCAAGAGCATGGCACTCAGGTTGATAGGGATAGACGCAGAGTTCTTGGTGTAGAGCAGAAGTTTTAATGAGTCATTCTTGAAGCAAATCCCAATTCGACATCGGCGTCAGTCGGACATTTTGCAGTAACGTTTGAAACTGTACGAGACGGTCAGCTCTCCAAGCACTCGGATAGGACGGCTTGCAGGTGATTAGACAAAAATGGATAAATTACTGCTTAGCCGTCCAAACATCGCTGATGTCTAAACAGGACACCGGTGTGAAGACCAGCACGCCCTTGCCACCACCAGTTCCTCGAAGTTCGAGTCAAACTGTGTTCATTTCCACCAGACGACGCTACAATTTGTAGTGGTACCAACATTCATGGTACTTTGAAGACTTCGAAGTTCTCGAAGTTAAAAGGAAACGGATGACAACAAACCTGTACAGTATATTGCATGTACTTAAGTAAGAGAAAACACACTGTCGGCCTAGACTTGAGGGGCAGCAGTAGTTCATCAACTACGACCTTATCTGTTTAAATAATGGGCCAGAGTGCCTTGTGCCTCGCTCCATTGGGCTGGTTAGTAAAAGCACAATAAAAGCGTTTTAAAGTACCGTTACATTGATAAATACAGGTATTGTGCTTTGCAAAGCTTTTGTCGTTTTCACTTAGCTGGATGCTCGATGTATAATAAATCGATGTTATAAAAGGGACAGATCGATCAAGTTAGGGTAGCTAATAAATCGAGCTACGACAAGCCAAATCGGTCGATTTACGACAAATCGATCTCGGTCTCCTGTAAAACGACCCCTTTTGCGTTTTTGGAACGCAAATCGAGGACAGATATAATAATTCTAGGTCTGCCTTTCCCATCTCATTTTTACGTTTTATATGCCGATCATGCTCGATCTAGGCCATAAAACGGAGCGACATTTCATCTCCAAAGAACAATACATGTACATGTATTAACTCTTTTACCGCATTACCCCTGTCGTAAGCGAACATCCAAGTTCGTAGTTTACGGGAGGGATAACTAGCAAATCTCAGAATTAGATATAAAACATAAATGTTACTGTAGACTGACCCACTTTGCCACGGTCGAAACGTTTGCTCATATTGTTTGAGCCGAATAGGTACGCCAAATACATGGTGTTTCTGGATAGTAGAATTGTCGTCTAGGCGAGTGCAATATTCACCGTCACTACCGAACACCCGATTCACATTGCTGAATCCAGTTGCTAGGGCTCAACCCGTGGTATGTCCTGCACACATAAATTCAGGGAGGATCCCGGATCCTCACAGTGAGAGCTGTCGACAGCGTTGCGGTCAAAATGCTTTTGTTTTTGTGTGCTACCGCTCTTCTTGCCATTGCCCCGTGTCCCGGCTGCGTATAATTAGATCGCAGGAATCGCATTTAAGTCTTAAACTTATGTTTCAAATGCAGCGCTTCCATTGGTCATAATCGGAGTTCGCTTATTCCCAATTAGTCTGGACCAGACTAATTGGGAATCGGGTTTTCGAGACGAGCGAACACAACTCGGAGCATCCAGACATATTGCGCGATAGAATTATCAAGATAATGCATCAATGGGTCAAGTGCAGGACCATTTTTTTGAGCACTTGAGCAAAAAAAATAGGCAAATAATTTTAATTTACAAGTATCACTTTCTCCGATTGGGCTCGCTACGACATACTTCCTACCACTCTCAAAGTATTGCGCGGAATCGGTCACTAATACACTGTATCTCGGAGAGGAGTTTACAGCTAAGATACCTCCCATCGCCCATACAAACCCTTCGATAGCACGCGTTGTATCATAGCATTCCGATGGAGCATTGGTTCCTTCTTGTCAATTCGCAGAAGCGCGAATCGACCGGAAGGTTATTCATTCCTTTGGAGGCAACTCCCTGTTCATCCTCATCAGTTCCAGTAAACGGTGATCGACTCCAGGGTCATCGAAGGAGCCACGCACAATCTGCAAGAGTATTGACGGAATAGTTTTACGCCAGACTGCGGACTTTACAAAATTACCCAAGCAAGTAGCTCTAGAAGTCGTCAAACACAGCCGTGACAGCGAACTCGTCGGGCTCATGCTGGTGCTCTTGGTCGGCGTCCAACTCGGCGGGCTCACGTTGGTGCTGTCGGTTGTCGGGCTCATTCTGTGTCCATGTCCCCCTGTTCCTCTTCCAGGTCAACCACACAGAAAACGTGATTACGGTTGCCACACACGTCACAAGCATGCGAAACGTTAGACGCATCGCCACCACAGCAACTGCAGGTGCTCATAGTCCTTTGTGTTCTTGTGTCTAGAAGCCACTGCGAATTATGGGCCTTTGTTAAAGTTCAATCCATACTAAATAGGAACAGCGGACGCAATTAGTCTGGATTGGGGATTTTTTTCTCCTGAACACAATTAGTCTGGACCAGACTTATTTGGAATCCAGACTAATTAGGAGTCCAGACTAATTACACTTCTTACTGTAGTGTAGAGCACTTTGAGAAATGTCGGGTAATCATTTTAAAATGAAATGATTAGACTTAGAAAAAGGATAAACTTGTTTCATGAAGACTTCATATAGTTTGTCTGATGTACAGTTCATTAATAATAGTGTGATAACGTCAGCAACACACTCCAATACTCGAATACACATTCCTGCAGCATTATAAAAAAGCATTTGACAGATTCTACAACAATGACAATATACTCCTCAATACCAAACTTATTGTGTTCCTGCATGATCCGAACCCCAGGCAGGGGTCACATAGTCACTTCAACGCTGTGAGAGCTAGCTGGCTTGAGCGTTTAACCAGTCGTTGAGCAATCTCTTTTATACTATTCAAAATTCATTGCACTCCCACTGTACCAGAACTCTTCATTTGTAAGCTTCTACTGATCTGCATATCCGTCCCAAACCTACCAGACTACTACGTAGTACCTACACTTCAATCCATTGCTTTCTCTCATCGAAGTCCTCAACGTTTTTTTTGTCTGTTTAGCTTCAAGTATATGCTGTAGCATAGGCTTTGCCCTCGACACTTTCTCTAAGCTTACAATAGTGGTCAATAATCGCGATGACCATTTAATCTATATTGTTGTCTGACACTGTCAAGCACTACTGTCAGTCAGACTGACAGTAGTGCTGTCTGATAATTGCTCTAACTTTTTTTCACCCTGGTTTCGGATAAAAAAAAATGTGGCAAGACGTGCCCCCCACACACCCCTGTTGAGCTGCGGGTCCAGGATGTTTGGATTAGCCTGCTGCAGCAACACGGGTATCCATTTGCACGTCAAAAAAAGTTTATTGTCCGATCCCTAATTCGAAACGAATTTGGAGAATAAATATTATAGCACTCCTCCCAGCTCAACATGCGCTAATAGATCTAAGAAGGCTCGGCCAAAGGAATGAAATCTTAGCATCCAATAGCCGTCTTGTTGTGACCGTACTTCTCCTGCTGCGGCCAGACGAACACGCGATTGACATGATAATGCTGCTCCAGCCCAGCCCGTCACTTAGCTGATACATCTCCAGATTGTTTAAGAAATATTGCCATCCTCCACACAGTCCATACCTCGGTCAACAGGCTGCTTGGAGTCGAATCGCTGCGTCTTGGTCATGTACACGACGTGTCAAAACTTCAGAAAACAGACCCAGGTTGCCTTCACCATCGGCAATGATCGCCATTCGCCTTAATACTGTATCTGGCTCGCAAAGTTGAAGCGATATCAGAACGCTTAAGGACAGCTCTTTCATTGCAGCCCTATTCGGCTCGCTTTATAGCTTGCGGACGTATCCGTAAACGACACAAAATCATAGTTGACGGCTCCGCTCTGCTGTTGCTTCATATCATGGCGGGTCGTCCTTGACGGCGTTGTCGTCGTTCATGGTCACATTGAGTTCTTCCTTCTCCATCTACAAGATCTACAAGAACAAGACCGTCGGGGAAATCTCCGTCAATCCGATCGCCTCTCTCCTCGGCAGCGGATGATGATGTCCGGCTATTTCTGCAGCGATATAGTTCCCGTGGTCGTCTCGTTCAACTTTCGGCGAGTTCATGGCAATCGCCTATAATACATCTTTGTGTACTTTAAGTTTGCTGAAGACTGCAAGTACGTGCTCCAGATCGGTGGTGCTGTATCAGTGCTTGCAACCCTCAGATTGTACGCCGTCATCGCAGCAACCGGCGCTACAGACCAGGACTTCTGCGAACTTTAGTCACATACTGGGTTATTTGAGCATCGTTACAGCCATCATTCTGTATGGTGCGGTGCTCGAGGAGGCATTGTTCGTGCTTCGCAATGCGTCAATCCAGCTGCCAATGGTTTTACGGGGGTGCAGCCAACAACGCGCTGTGGATTATCTAGTAGATAATCCGATATCTACACGCCGCTGGATAGCAACTGGGTCACGTTCATCCCTAAACGTCATCTGTGTCGTGCTCGGCATCGTGCTGTTGACGTTGTATGTGCTGTAACCGATTGCACAGACCACTGTAGGGCCTACCTGTAGCCCTACAGTGTAGGGTCTACAGTGTAGGCCATCCGGGCAAAGACATTGTCGTCACGATTGTCCTCACGCCCAAGGTTGAAATCCATAACAATACCACGAGTGCGAGCCCGAAACGTACAGGCATTGCCATCACCACTGCTCCCATTGAGTCGCGGAAGCTCTTTTCAGCTCAGTTCGCCGTCGATGAGTCGAGGTAGCTCCTTTCAGCAAACGAGCTCGCCCGCAGTCAGTACTCGTTCCGAAGGGGGTCCTTCACCCGCAACTTCACGGCCGGAGTCCTCCACTTTGTTCGCGCCCCGCGAGTAAGTCGATATGAATAGCTCATGTCCAGGCAGCCACATGGCAGTTTGTATAGCTTATCAAACCAATAAATTCCCTTCAGATATCGGTCATAGTGAGGCCATATCGAAGTCATATGAAAGTCTCACATGGCTTGTTCCTGTCATGTGGGTTGCACTCCTGAGTCAGGAGTCCTGACGGCATACTTTGCAGTGAATCCGTCCTTGCAATTCCTCGCTAACGATTACTTCATGAAAACCTCAAGCACATTTCCAGGGAACTCACAGGGCACTGGTGGAGGCGGTGAGCTTGGACGTTGGCCCTGTCCTTGTATTCTCACACTAATGAAATACCTCGAGGCCACACCTGTCCTTGCATTACCACAGTAAAAGAATCCTGCGTCTTCAGACCGGGAAGCGTATGCAAAATGCTTGCAAAACGGCTAAAAGTCGGACTGCATCCAATCCCCCTCCTCGACGTCTCCTCACTCTGTACGCTTCTTGTGGTTGTCGAGTGTACATGTATGCGCAAAGTTTCAGGTGTGTCGAGAATCTCAAGACTGTAGTACAGGTACGGTATCGATGCATACGAAGCGACGTACCCATCTCGTCCTTCCTCGCCATCTGCTCGTTGAGGGCAAAGTGCCTTCCTGTCCTTCGCATTTTACAATTCACCCGACCCGTAACAGACCCGGTCGCCATGTCGGGAGTGGAGTCCGCTTTCCGCGTGATCGCGGCCTGTACGTCGCTCATGATGATCCTGAGCCCGACGCCGGCGATCTACAAGATCTACAAGACCAAGTCCATCCGCAACACCAACATCGTCTCGCTCGTGTCCGTGTTCGCCAACTGCCACGTCTGGACGTTGCAAGGTTTGCTCACCAATAACTGGTTCCCCGTCTTCTCCACGTTCGTATCGGGGGACTTCATCTCCATCGTCTACATGTTCGTGTTTCTCCGATACACACCCGACCGCAAGCAGGCGTGGAAGGTTATCGCCGTCTACGCGGCCGTGCTGTCGATTATCACCACGTACGCAGTGCTCGGAGGTCTAGGCGTGTTCACGAGCTTGAGTAGGAACCAGGTGAACGACATCATGGGCTACCTAGCAGTGTGCGTAACCTTGGTGCTCTACAGCTCACCATTCCTCAAGGCCAGTGACGTCGTCAAGTACAAGACGGGCGTGTTCATCCCGATCCACATGGTGATGGCCGGCACGTTTAACAATGCGATGTGGATCACGTACACGCCCATGTCTGGTCTGTGGTTCCTCTTCGTGACCAACGTCTGCTGCGCCACACTCGGCGTCGCACAGCTAACCGTGTACATGATCTACCACCCGAGCAAGCATCCACTGGGGTACGGAGCTACGCTTGAGGATATTCTCGAGAAAGAGAAGGAGGGGGACGGTACCCTGTCCATCGCGATCGACCGGACCAGCGTGCAGTCGGTCAGCAAGGCGATCCCGCAGAGCCCGGCGTACCAGGCGATCAAGTCGCCACTGGCTCTGCTCCGCTCGTAATTGAGAACTACAGACCGTAAGTAAGTTAGATAGCGATAAGTATTTCTATTGCCCCACAGCCGAGTTATCCTTTACATTCGCCGATTGTCGCTGATTAGCACCTGTGGCACCTCGCAATGGGTTCCATGTATGAACTGCCTGCACTGTCGTCGACCTGTTGCCGCCGTCGCGTTGGTCATCTAATCATCCGGGATTACATTTCTGCGGATGTGTGGTCGCCAACTGTCCAATCACGTTTTGGCTCAGCATCCAAGTTTTGATGAACACGATTGTATGTACTGTACGTCGCTTCGCTTCCTTCAGTGAAGGCTTCACCGACAGTCGCATCAGTCTGCATCTTGCGTCGTTGGGCACACCCGTCTGAACAGTAACAATGGTGAACGTTGTTGTAGAGACGCTCTTCCGCGTGCTGGCTTCACTGACTTCCATTAGTGTCACGCTCAGCATGATACCGTCAATGTACACCATTTACCGCAAGAAGGATACGGGCATCGCGTCCGTACTGCCGCTTGTCTGTATGGTGGCCAACGCGCACGTGTGGATGCTGGACGGCGCTATCGTCAAGAACTGGTTCCCCATGTTTGCCACCTTCCTCACCTCCGACTGCATTGCCATCGGCTACGTGACTGTCTTCTTCTGGTACGCACGTGATCGCAAGAAAGCTCTTCGCAGGATCATCGTTGGAGCTACAATCCTAGGTCTTATAACGATCTATGCGATCCTAGGTAAAGCTGGTTACACGAACCAGTCAAACGACGGGGTGGATACGACGCTGGGTATCTTGGGCGTTATGGCTGGTCTCAGTATGTTCAGTTCGCCCTTCGAGCGGATAATGAAGGTGTTGCACTACAAGTCGGCGGCCTTCATCCCGATCCCGATGGTGACTGCAGGTGCACTCAATAACGTCATGTGGATCGTGTACTGCCCGATGATTGGAAGCTGGTTCCTGTTTGGAGGCAACGCGTTGTGTCTGCTGCTCAGTATTATCAATATCGCTCTATACATCGTCTATAATCCCAAGACACACCCGCTGCGGCTCGAAGAAGGCGATCCCGATGCTGTTGAAGGGAACCTCACAAGAGTCGAACCAGCGTCACTGTCTATGGTGCTTTCGCCGCGTCAGTCCGACGATGGTCTGAAGAGCAAACAGAACTTGCACAGCCCCGTGTATAATTTAGTGCGCTCGCCGATTGCAGGCATCTCGTCCAATGTTAGCAGTCGTGTGTAAGATCGATCACGATGTAATGGAAACTACCACTTATACCTATTCAAATACAGAATTCGTTCGCAACTGGAAGCAGCGCGCAACCAATCTAATTTGTAAAAGAACCATCGAAATGTTTGCAAAACGTGAGCGTATGTACAACTTTGTTCCGCCCAATTCTCCAACATGACCCGACTTGATGCACTAAGTCTCTCACATGGAGTCGCCATTCACATGGTGTTTGTGGTCATGGACATGCCCCTGATAGGGCAGATTCATTGAGTGCGCCGACAGGAAACCTGGTTTCTGGCTGGAAGCAAAAACAGAAGCGTTGGCCTCGGCCGTCGTTTTCATGTCGACTTCCGTGGCCCGGTCCCACTGCAGGAACTTCTGGACTGCCTCGGGCATCTCGTGCTGGTGCGGCAATCCGTCCACACCCATTTCCTTGTATAGCAGCCTTGAATCCACCCTGTCCCTACCGTGGCGAAGCATGCAGCGCGACAGCCCCTCGGCGAAGATTTCGCCCGTATCGGGGCACTTGAACTGCGCTAACAGGAAGAGCCAGTCATCATCCCAGTAGACGTTGCGTGTATGCACCTCGTAGGGCTGGAAGAGCTTGATGTCCTTAAAGTGACGGATCCCCTGCGATCCAAACACGAAGTACCAGCGGTTGCGGACGCACGCGTGCAGAATTCCCTGAACACCGCAGCCGTACCAGATGGCCAGCTCCATACTGCGATAGTAAGCGTTCTCCGGCAGTTTGCCTGTGAAGTTGCAGTCCTTCAGTGACGCGCGCGTCTTCCACACGCCAGGGTAGCGCAATAGCGCTCCGGGCACCTGCGGCGTCAACTTGCGGCGCAGCACACCCGCCCCCATGTGCCACAAGATGCGGGGGATCATGGCGCTGGACTTGGTCTTGCTTGATGCTAAACGGTTTGTGAGACCGATCGACGTGCAGTGCGGATTACGAAGCATCAATTTGTATTGAAATTTGTAAAGGGGCATTTATGACTTGTCTTATGTAGTAAATCTGATAACGGAATCAGAGGCGAGGTTGAAGTGATGACCATCACTCTGTGTCCGCACGCAGATCCCTTTCGTCACTTCCGCATTCCCCGCGCGCCACGAAAGTCCAAGAGAAGAACCGCAGCAGGAAGAGGAGGGTGATATTGGACGAAACAAGCATCATGGAGGATACTCCGGCGTCGCAGGACGCCAAAACGATCGTGCCGCTGTCGCTGAGTCTGTAGGTGACAAGCTGCAATAAGGTTTCTTCTTGCCCGGAATGACTTGATGTGTGTATGCAGGGTGGCAAAGAAAGAAAAAATCCTGCACATGGAGGTAGCCAAGCTGGAGAAAAAACTGGCTCAACGCAACGAGATGCTCGGCGGCTTGCGAGAGAGCCACGAGTACCTGCTTACGACGAACGGCCAGCTGCAGTTCGTGTCCTGTACACTTCAATGTTGACGTACACTGGCACTGATAAATGTTGGTGCGTGTGCTTGGATAGGGAGAGGAGACGTTTGTGGCAAGAGAGGCTAATGTCGCTGCGGGCGCTGTTAGAGGCTGATCAAGAACAACGTGGAAAGGACAACCCAGAGCTTTCCGACACTATTGGAGTGAACGAGCTCGAAGCTACTGCTGAAAAGTGTGGCGTGTTGAAGGACATATTGCTCGGGCTGGTGGACAAGCGTGCTGGATTGGAGCAACAGTGCATGGGGCTTGAAGAACAGACGGAGCGAGAGGCAATGGCTTTAAAAGTGAAGGAGGAACGACTGATTGAAGGTATTTCGAGTGCTGGAAAGAGGATAACACGTCGACACTTTCGTAGCTAACTTCTTGTCACGCTGTAGCCCAGAACTCCTTTCTCCTTCTGCACGAAGATATTCACTCAACCCAGTGGAACTTCGCGGTAAAGCGAAATCTTTCTGGAATGTAGTGTTGCTCTTATTCGGACTGGTTGCCGAATTGATTACAGAATGACCAAGCTGAGCTCGCTGCAGAAGGTAAACACCTCAATGCTGTCAGTCAGAATGCTCAAGTTCAAGCAGCAGCCGTGGAAAAGGCTGACACTGCTTTACGGACTGAAAAGGCTGAAGTTGAAGACCTCCAGACAGTAAGATGCTTTTATTTCTTTGTCGTTCTCTTAGGCTTCATTAACTCTCGGGTTGATCAGACCTGGCAGAACTACGAAGACATGATCCACGAAGAGCACCGTCAACTCGCATTTGAAAATGAAGATGCGAGAAGGTGCGCTGATTAGCTAAAGCTGTCGTAGGATACTCATTGACACACATCCGCAGTGAACAGCGACAACTTCAGAAGCTGCTTGAAAGCAACGGGGTACGACAAAATGATGTCGCTGCTTTCCAGTGCTGCTAATTGATAGTTCTTAAACATGTTTAGCCAACGTGTCCAGCCGATGAGGAAGTTCTACAGGCAGCACAAGACCTTCAATTGCGACTGCAGCATCTAAATGTATGCCCTTAGTCTCGTTGTATTTTTAAGAGATCTAACCAAAAGATATTATTTTGCGTTGCAGGAAGAGGTGAAAAGTACCAAGTTCTTCAAGAGAGAGCTGACTCTACGGAGGAAGCAAGAGAAGGATATGCTGGTAATCGCACAATCAAGCATAAAGGTACTACAGTAACTATTGCGTTAACGTAACTCGAACCTCTACTAACCTTGAAATTCTTCGTCTCTCTAGGCAAAAGATGAACAGTTGACTTGGATGGAGCGTCAGCGCTTGCATCTTGAAAACGAGCAAAACGAAGCCATAAAAGCTCGTGCTGCCGATGAGACTGGTTATTTAATACTTCAATGCTCAAGGTTGTGGTTCGTTACTTGCTAACGTGTGCGTGTGTGTCAGCTTACCGCACGTATACCGAGGAGCACAAGTCGGCAATGGCTTCTATGGACGCGGAAATGAAGAACATTGAGAAGCAAATCAAGAGCTCAGAACGTGCTATCGCCGCCCGCAAAAAGAAGGTGGCCACTGCTAGCAAGAAGATTGCGCAAAAGACTAAAGCGCTGCAAGAGTTGAAGGCAAAGATTGACGCAAAGCAGGATCAAGTGACAAAGTCGGCGGCCACCCAAGCGCTTGTCGATGCTGAAGTTCTGAGCATGGAAGACGCACTGGAGCAAGAGTTACGTCGCGTGGAGCAGATTCAAGAACTCCTCACAGCCCAAGAAATGGAGTCGGAGGAGCTTCGTTCATCTTGTGCAGTGCTAGACTTCGAAATTCAACACTTGCACACGACCCTAGCAACGATGAGGAGCAGCATCACGGTGACCCAAACTGCCGTGAAAAACCGCATTGACGAAATCCGCGACAAGTTCTTGAGTACATTCGTCGTAGACGACGCTGAAAATCTGATCGAGCTACTAAGCAAAGAGGTAAGCGTAAGGAACGAAAGTGGTGGATGGCTGCCTGGTCTTTTAACTCTTCCGTTTTGGTTGCTCACTTCAGGTCGAAAGCTGGGCAAGGAAGGATACAGTTGAAGTCGATGAAGCGATTGCTCGCGAGACGCTGAAGGTGATATGCTTGCTTGCGTACGTTGCACCTTACTTCGCTAACTTCTGCCCTAAATGCTCCAGCTAAAAGAGAGATACGATGTCTTGATGACCGACACTCGCAAGAAGTTTAGCAAGACTTTGCTGAACAAGGTATAGAAAACTAGTCTTGATTGACCCACTAACCAAAAGCAAACTGACACATCAAAATTGTTAAAGAAAAAACAACACAACGCAAAACTAGACAAACTAAAGAAGAAAAAGACGGCGGAGAAGAAATCGAAGGCCACAGCAGCCAAGCCATCAATGGACGAACTGGAGGAACCAGCCCCACAGATTCTTGTACCTGCGACGGGCCACGAGGATGAACTGGATGACACAATGGAGAACCCAGCACCTGAAGAAAACGAGGGCGAAAACCGAGAGCTCGACCTATCACGAGTGAAGCACCCGAACAATGAAGGCGAACTCAGTAAAGTATGTCTAGATGTACACGAAGCTGACTGTGTTTATAACTATCTCACCTATTCTGTCCATTAGCAGGCTCCACCTTCCAAGAAGCGTTTATCAAAGCCGCACATGACGCAACGAGAAGCAACAGGAGCGCCAAAGCAAACTCCAAAGTCTGCTCGACGTGGGCTGAATCTAGTAGACGATTCGCCCCAGACAGACAAGGAGTTGACGGATGTCATCAGTACCGACACGACGTCTGCAGCGAAAGGGGCCAAGCCTGTCAATTCAACCTTCGCACAACATCGGAAAGTCGACAATGCTACTGGGGCCCGCCCACGTCGATTGAAGAGACGTACCCAAGCGCAGAAGGCGGGAAAGCCAGAACCGACACTTTCCCTGGCCGCACTCATCGCCCACCGAAATTCAGCCACCGAAATGCCAAGTCAAGAACCTCTCGAATCTCCAGTCGGCTGCGACGAAGACTTTGCTGCAGTATCCCGAGCGGCGCAAGATACAGACGGCGCAAAGAAGACGTCTTCCAGCGCACGTGAAGGCGCTGCTAAGAAGCCACTGTTGCAGAAGGTATACCGCCGTTGTTTGCTGACACTTGCAAAGACGCTAATACAATATTTTCGGGTTGAGACAGGAGGATCGACGAAGCAAGAACGCCGCCAAGCGCACATCGACGAAAGCAAAGGCTTTGAATCGATCCCGCCATTCCAAGGCAAGCCGAGTCTCACTTGGCCGCACCATGGACTGGTCCACCGCCGACACGTTCTCCTTCGATTGAGCTCCCCCGATACTCATTGCCGGTCCTTCATTTGCGTCTCATTAACACCATTCTTGTCACGTCACCCACCAAGCGTTGCAGTGGCGCAATGTTTGCTTTCGACCAGCTTCCCCACCACGATGAAAATCACTCTCCTGATGTTGGAGTCAACGTTGCCGCTTACGCAACGGTCGACCCAAAACAACCTTTTAACCAATCATGCATTATAGCCGTTATCGATCCAGCCAATAGTTATCGAAGGTAGAACGTGTTGGCGGTCTTGAACGAGGGGTGCAGGAAGCTCGTCAGTAGCAGTTTTGCAGTCTTCGCGACGAAGCTATTGATCAACGATGTTCTCTTCGGTTCTCCGCTCCGCATCGCGCCAGCCTCTGAGCAGCGCCACTTCCATGACCGCAATGGTGTCTGCCCTGGGCCTCGCTAGTTTCTCGTCTGCCGCGCACAACGCTGAGGAGCCCAAGGTGGCGCTGAGCCCCAAGGAATTCCGTTCCTTCAAGGTGACCAAGGTCGAGGAGGTGACCCACGACACTAAGCGTCTGGTCTTCGCTCTGCCTAGCAAGGAACACGAGATGGGCATTACTGTCGCTAGCTGCCTGATGGCCAAGGCGAGCGTGGACGGCAAGAACGTTGTTCGCCCGTACACTCCCACCAACACGAACGCCGAGAAGGGAGAGCTCGAGCTTGTGGTCAAGGGCTACCCTACCGGCAAGCTGAGCAAGCACATCGTTAACCTGAACGTGGGCGACGAGCTGGACATGAAGGGCCCGTTCGTCAAGTTCGAGTACAAGCCCAACCAGTATAAGAGCGTCGGCTTCCTGTGTGGTGGCTCGGGCATCACCCCCGCTCTGCAGGTGGTCAAGGAGATCTGCCGCAACCCGGATGACTCGACGCAGGTCGTGTTGATCTTCTGCAACCAGACGGAGAAGGACATAATCCTCCGCGACGAGCTGGATGCGCTGCAGTACATGTACCCTCAGTTCCAGGTGCACTATGTGCTGGACAAGGCCGAGGCCAACTGGGAAGGCTACACGGGCTACGTGACCAAGGAGCTGATCGAGAAACTGCTGCCTGGTCCGTCGGACGAGAGCTTGATCGGCGTGTGCGGTCCGCCTCCGATGATGGACGCCATCTCGGGCAACAAGGCTCCCGACCGGAGCCAGGGTGAGCTCAAGGGTCTGCTTAAGGAACTGGGCTACACCAGCAACCAGGTCTTCAAGTTCTAAGTCGAGTAATCAATCCTTCGGCATGTAGACAGCGACTGGAGCTGACTAGCTCGTTATTGACAAACTGTCCAAGAATTTTACCTTTGCTGCAAGAAAAAAATATAGCGCATCGGTTCCTACTTTCGTCTGTGACCAACATTCTCACTTCATTGGATTGGATGCACTCGATGTACATACAGTGTCGAAGCCAATATAAACGGATCGATACTAAACGCTCGATACTTGTTAGAACCGCATTCTTTCTTACACCTCCGAGAGCTGCGTGGTTTCCAAGTGTCCAGTCTGGTTCATGTAAGTGAGCTGTACATTGCCGACGCTGTCGACCTCCATGGCCGTGATACCGCAGTGGTTGTAGCGCATGCGGCCCCACGTGCCATCCGGGTCCACACCCAGCGCCTTGCACACAAACCAACGAATGATATTGGCGTGGCACACCACCACACGGAATCTGTCCTTGGCGCGGGTCTGCGTTGACCGAATGCCGAACGTATTAGCGTAGAGCTTCTGGTCTTCCTCACTGAGTTGACGCTCCTCCACCTCCAAATCCTGTGGAATCAGGTGGCGGAACATGGTACGGTACGCCATCTTGAGACGAGCGCAGTCCGACACCATGTTGTCCAGCTTTTCTCTCGCCAATTGCTGGCGGTTGCCATTCGGCAGTGGGTTACCTGGCCACGCCTCACGGAAGAGTTTGTTATCACGGAACTGCACCGAGCCAGAAGGGAAGGCGTCTCCAATACGCTCGGCAGTCTCCACTGCACGACGCACGCCACTGTGGTACACTGGGAATTTGGGGAATCGCTTCAATACCATCCGCTCGGTCAGGTATTTGTGCAGGAATCTACCCGTCGCACGAGCCTGTTGCACGCCCAAGTCCGTTAACGGTCCGTGCATGTCCGCAGACGGCGTCTGGGAGCTGGCGTAGTGGCCGTGACGCACCAAGATAATGTGCGTTGTGCGGCTCTGGTCCACAAGAGACAAGTCCGAGGTGGGCTGCACAATGTGAGCCTCGGCAGCCACAGCGATGGCCGTCATCCAATCCATCAGAGTTTGCACATTAGGAGCCCCGAGAGCCCGGACACTTCCATTGGTCAGCTTTAAGGTAAACGACGAATTGTCCAGACGCTCCACAGACGCGCCCGCAACGTTCCAAGTGCCTTTCAAAGCGCCGTAGCGCTGCTTGTTGTCGATAGTGTAGTACGACAACTCCTGCCCACGCAGCACGAAGATGCGCTGTTTCATGCCACAAATAAGAACCCCCAAATAAGAAAAATATCCACATTGTGCCATAAATTGTAAGGCAAGGTGTCTACCGACGTACACTTACATTCTTCCACGACTGCAGCCCGGACTCGCCTTTCTTGGTGAGTTGTCCTTCCATTAACACGTCGCTGGCGAAGACCTGCACGCGGGCGTCGTGGATTTTGGCCTCAGAGAAGTTGTTGCTCAGGTCGGTGACCACAGACGGACGCATCATGGAGGACGGACGCATGACGGACGCCATCAAAGACTGTCGAGGGGCCAGACTGCCACCCAGCACCTGCGTGGCGCCCAGGCCGTCGCTGTTGGGCGAGAAGTAGTTGACAGTCGACAGCCGTGAGTTGTGCATGTGCGACCGCCGCATCTCGTCCTCAGCCTGTGCCGGCGACACCACTTCCATCGTTGGACCTGCCATTGCGCCTCGATTGGGTTTTGACGGTGCAAAATGCTCTGAGGCTTCTCGCAGACGCTTTGCTGTGGGCTGCCTGGACTCTACGAGTGCTACGTTACATGCACTGCTGGTACCGGCTGTTGATGCATTTTTGCAGAACACTGGCTTTTAGAATCATGGAATTTACTTACAGACTACTTAACAATTACATAAAGATTACTTTTTTCTGACACACTGAAGTTGAAGTGGCGGTTCAATTTCGGTGCAATCGGTGGTAGCATGCCTCAGCCTCTCAACAGTGAGGTACCTGGGGGGTTGTTTTAGAACAAAGCTAATATCATGACAAAGTGTCATTTTACTGTTAGCATAAGTGACGCCAGTCTAGAGAACATTGAGGCTGGGATCAAGAGCTTTGCTCACGGATGGCTCCGAATCGGATCGATGATCGACCTACTGGCGTGGGGATGCTAGTGTCCACTGAAGTCGTACTTGTAAATGCGATGCCAGTTTTTACTGTCGAGCCAAAAGGCTGTGCTAGATGTCGACCATCGCTACGTTTCGTTTGCTGTTGGAAAATTTCCGTGTAATCTATGGGAACCTCTGTATAATCTTGGAAGAGGTGCTCGACTATACATGTAGACCCTCGCTAGGTGGAGCCTTCCATCCTTACTCCCTTGAACAAAGTGGTTCGGAGAACTTCGAATGTCTGTCGTCGTCAAACAAATGACAACCATTAAATGGTCAAATTTTGTCCCTAGGTGAGCTTCATGGATCATACTAAGTTGTCGAGCAACGATAATACTGTAACAACAAACACCCTTCACTCGAATTAGCTGTTAGCGCAAACGAAGCCTTTGCGGGCTGGTATCATACCAAAAACACATATATGTACCACGTATTTAGTGCAATTTGGCTTTTGGGGTGGTTTCTGTGTTTTTTAGAACCCTTAAAAGAAACACCTCTTCGACAGTCATTGAAGCCATTCAAACCGAAAGCTGAAGTCGACACCTGTGGGAAATTTCGCAAAACGTAAGTGTAAGGTGGTTGTACCACAAAAGAAAAAAAGGGTCCTACCAAAATGAGCGATAGTAGAATCATCAGTGAATGAAACAACTTGGGTTGGACCAGGTAGACTTGGGTTTCAAGTACGAATGCGACATGATACAGCGGCGAGAATGCAAACTTGCGTTGTAGAAACTGGTTCAGAGCCCAATTTCAAGAGTCGTAAACACCAAAATGTTCACGATGGCATAGCTCCCCCACTGGCCAGCACCACCAGTATAGTAAACAATATTCGGTAGCTGCTCGAGCACCGATTTATACATAACAAACACGATCGGGACAACGCACTCGATATACTCGACAAGTGCCAGATATTTAGAGTGAAACAACAGCTGAAGTCCTTGCAGTACGAGTTGTTCCGGTTGGTTGTCTTTTGCATTCATATCGGAGCTGCTTGGATTAAATGTTGATTTTGAACCAGCACACATTGGGTCCCTTATTGCAAAGACCTTAACGGGTCTCAGGTCGATCGGTTGAACTGAAGTTTTACGGAGAAAGGGTATATGACGAGTCAGACTTGGGGTTTTCACGGTATCTATGCTGCTTTGACGGTAACAGCCTGATGCTGCTAAGAGTTGAAGCTGCTGCTTCGATCTTCTAGCAGAGGATGCGGAGCAACCGCACACCTTATATTAGGGTGATGTTACTAGCTCTGGGGTCTCGTGTCACTGAAAGAATCATCGCAAGCAAATCTGTCGTTGAGGACTGAGGAGAATATCTCGTCGATTGGTGATCATGAAGTACTGCCACTAAGACGTTCGCATTAGCGCGTAGTTCACGAAACTCTAGTAATGTTTGTCCAACATCGGCGGCGATAAATAATGCAGATAGGTACAGAGATCCACCTCCCGACATGCAAACGGAGGTGAACAACGCACTGTAGAGGTCCACTATAAAACTCACAATTTGAGGCATGAAATTCTCTAGATCACGCGTGGCATGCACCATAAAGAATTTAGCACCAAATCTCCATATCGGCAACACAATGACTGCGACACCTCGGTACGTTGAAGGGGTTAAATCATATAGCGCTTTGTAGAAAGGGTAAATTGCGAGAAGGACCATGCACGAGCCGTGATAGCGCTGATATCGCTGAAGAGGGAGAATCGTTTGTGAATCACCACGTGCCCTGCCGAACACAAGTACGAATATCACCGGCATATAAATCGCTACCACGAGACCTCCAATTTGGAAAACGAAAGGAAGAGGAAGCCCGACACTGCTTGATACTGCTAATGCTGTTGCCATATAAGCCACCACGAGCGACGCAGAAGCTATCGAGGTTTTCAGGAATGATGCCCCCAATGGGGGCCCCCATTAGTGGAACTAGTGGGGCAAGCTCACGCAAACCAACAACAAGCATCACGAACACCGTCAAGCTAGGCGAACCCAGAACATCCAGTTGGCACTCCATCCTATCGAAGGGGGACGAAGCGGAAGGCACTCTAGTATAATAACGACCGACAGAGATGGCAGCGGAGTGAGCAGACAAACCAGAATCACTCGGGTATAGGAAGTGGTCTTGCAGTAGAAATCGAAGCTTTCGAGACGCTCAACCGAATAGGAACCTTGGCGACCCACTCGGAGATCGTTCCATCGTTTCTCTAGGCGATTCCACGCGGACATTTTCAAGCTACTGAGGCTTAACTAAGGTTGGTTAGATTTGATTTTGTGCTATAAAAGATCATCGACATTTTATAAACGGCCCCACAACAGCATGCCACGCACGATAGCCAGGGTTTCCGAAAAGCGTTGCTTTACGTGTTAACGTGCCCCGCCAATTGAGTATTCTACCTTTAATGAGGCTTTGGGCCAGGGTTGAAATTCGAATGCTCTTGGAATCGTTCAAGCCAAACCATTAGGCTTACTTACCAAGAATGTCACCACACAAATATCGTGCTACTGTCCTGCCAGGCTTTGTCGTCGCAAGGGATCAACTGCACCGTGGGTTTATCACTTGCTATGGCCATTGAATGGTTTAAGCGCTCGTCCAGCAAAGCTATCCACTCGCTGATGGGGTCAGCAACACAGCAGCACGGATCCCGTTCTTGAGGTCACCTTGTACAGACATTGTTATGGTAACTTAGAACGTGTGGTAGACTAGCAAAAGCGCCATAACGGTGGACTAAGATGTCCACCTTTGATCACCTCGATCGTCAATGGGTTGTTCCGTAGTCAGGCGGGGCTTTAACGCGTAGGGTGTCCGAATCCGATCCACGGCGACTTTAAAGTTGGGAGTTCCTACTGGGACCATCTGAACCGCTTTGAGGCTGTCCAAGCCGCTTCGCATACTTCACCACCCAAGAAACGAGTTGAAATTCACTTTATCAACCTGTCGAGTGGGTGGAAACAGGAATTCGGGGATGCCATCTGCCATCCGCCAAGCACTGGAACGAAGCAGTAACAATGGCCACAACCCATTCACAGCTCGGTTTCCAGCGTCGAGACCGATCAAAAAAATGTCGTGTATTTCACCATTTATTCATTTGCGCTGTTGGACGCAGTAGTCTGCCATGAAGCTGGAAAAAGGTGGTCATGTCGAGGCCCTATCGCCTGAAGAGGCAGCCGCGCTTTTGACTATGAGCGACTCATTCATCCAAGAAGCCGTGCACATGTCAAAACACTACGCCGGCTGTTCCCGCCATCCGTCGGCCATCGACTCCACCCGATGGAAACGAGTAGCTCATATGCGTGACCTAGCAATGTACAAGGAGCGTCGAGCTCGCTGGAGACTCAGCAGCAAGCGCAAACTCGGCTCACGGTTGGCAGATAACGACTATGTAGACGACAGTATCAAATTGTTACCAGCAACTTTAATGATCGGCACGTTCCCCGGTGACTTGGAATCTGTCATGTTCGGACTGCAGAGCTCAACCGAAGACACCACTCGTTTGCGAGCATCGTATCTAGGTGACAATCTTGTGGACGAGAAATTGCTAGCAACTCCTTTGGAATCTCCAAGCTACGGCAACCCACTGCGATCGTGCACTTTAAGGTGGAGAGGGCTACGCAGTGGCGCCACCAAAGTGGCATATGACAATATCTTCAGCTCGCGGACAATTGAGACTGTGTACATCGAGTCCACAGGCATCACACAGCTCGGTAATGGCGAAAGAGTCGGCTGTGAATTGCTACAATCAGTGGAAGTTCCGGGTTTCGGTGGCTACAGCAAGAACGGTAAACGACAAGCTGTTATTTCATACTGCTACGTGTACCGCCAGCCATCCCCGGATGTGATGGAGGTGTTCATGCTGGGCTCCACTTCTCGTGACGGTGTCATGCTTGGCGGTGCTTTGACCAAGATGGACAGTCTGCATCGCCTTGTACGCTGCGCTGAACGCAAGAAACTCGCGTGGCTTCTGAATTCCAGTCAACCGACACTAGCCAATCCAAAATCTGGTGGCTGTTGCGCTGAGTGTTTCCGTTCCTTTGGGCGGTGGCCACATCGAGCCGAACGTCAATGTAGCGCCTGTGACGAACGTGTCTGCGCGAGCTGCACGGCTTATCGCCAGATGCGCTTCGCATTGCCTTTTCGTCGCAAAGTCACCCGTTCTAAACTTGCTTTTTGCGGTCGCTGTCTCCAACGTGCTGAGGATACAAGTCCCTTAACAGTAGCAGCATTTGAAGCCATGGAACAAGGCAAGGACTTCTCCTTCGACACTTTCGACAGCTCGTTGCCACCATTCTCAAACCCAAAGTGGAGCAGCCAATACCTCGACGATGACGACATGGCCCTAGGCGACTGAAAACTAAGCTTTTGACCCCCACCGGAAGGGGTTAAACGTCTTAAAATTTAAGATAAAACTTACAACAAATATTTATATTATTAAAGAAGAGTTTGAATACTGCGTTCCCTCTTGGTAGCTGTTTACTCATTGAATTCCTGACGTGCCGAGTAGTGGATGCCTATGCGCCTTGTGGAAATGCACACTGGCGTCGTCCATGGCAGCACAGACCATGAGAACCAGGGCCATATCCACTCCAATTGCCGTTTCCACATGGTAGGAATTGCCTCCGAAGCTCGTCATCCTGTTGCTAGCTGGGCGATAAACTTTGGCGATAGGTTCTCGTCGACCTCCGCGTCCTCGCTCCAGATACAGCACTGCTGCTCGTTGTCGCCACATTCCGTGGCACCCAATTCGACTCTTGCCTCCTGTATGTGGGTCATCCACTTCAGCAAGCAACGGCTCTCCTCGTCCTGGTACAAATTTGATCTTAAACGTCGTCAGCACCTTCGGCTGAGGCGACCGCCGCTTGCCCAGACACACGTCGTAGGTCGCTGCTGTGGGGTGGTCTTTATGTGTCAAATGGACCACAGGGATACCGTATTCGTCCACAAGCCACTTCGTGCGGCCATCGAACAATTCGCCCTCAATAGTGGGCATGACACGGAACAGTACGCGGCCCGACTCAGCCTCGCGCACTGCGTAGCCGTTAATGTCGATGGTGTGCGTCCAAAAATTGTCCGTGAGTTCAAGTGTTGTGACGCGGCGGCGGCAGAAGCGCGGGTTCACCACGAACGGGAACTTCCACTGCGCCGCCAGCGGCGTGGCGAGGAACTTCTGCATGGATAAGGCCGCCCCCATTGCTGCTGCGGTAGTCTTTTCACCTGCTATATGAATGAGAGTGCCGCCGTCCTCGCTGGCACTGACGTTTAGCGGTGGAAGGGCATAGCACCGTGAAATAAAACCTTCATGATCGAATATATACAATAAATCGATAAGATTAGGTTTTAGAACTATTTGCGATAAGCTTGATGAGAAACTTTGAATTTAAAAACACTGTAGGACTTCATGAAGACAAACACTACGGTGTGGTACTGTCTACTCACGAGTGTTCGTGGGGGCAGACTGCTGAAAAGCGAAGCGGCTGGCACCCAGTTCCGCTCATGGTGCAGTACATGAATTCAGGATGAGCTCAGTTGTTCGCCTGCAGAGTGGGACTGAGACTGGCAATGTGAGAAGACGCGAGCCAAACACAAATGGCCAAATGACGCGGGCCAATGTCGGCAGTTGCGAACGTGTGTCCATCATGTTGAAGTAAAGTTGCCTTTACATGAACATGTAATGTCACTTCACTTTGCCAAACTCTGCGTTCTGCTGCACGTAATTCTCCAAGCCATAGAGTTTGGCACTGCTAGTGGCAGAGCAATATCCGATTGAAGGTTATCAGCCGCGCTTGTATGAAGAGCTTTTTTACAACGATTGCCATCACTGGTAAACATCCGCCAGCTGCGAATCGTCTCATCCAGAACGCCCGCAGCTGAGATACCTTCACGTTGGAGTCCGTGGACGGCAAAGCGACAGTGAGCAGGATGTGCGTTGTAAGGCTCGGAAAAGCATGGATACCGGTCGTGAAGTTGAGCGCATGCAGTGACGAGCTCGTGTGGTGCCATTATAATATAATAAAAGATAACTGGATTCGGCTAATAGCAGTCCATCACAAACTTCGTATAGTAACTTCGTTCGTCACATCACGAACTTCGTATAGTATAATATATGAAGTAGCAGTCCATCACGAACTTCGTACATTATACTATACGAAGTTCGTGATGGACTGCTATTGGCCGAATCCAGTTATCTTTTTGCTCAATCGATTTTCCGAATTGGCGGATCTACATCTATGTAAAGCTGTGGTCGTTACGCTGAGATTTAGCAGGGTCGCCATTGAACTCATCGAGCCCGCAGCCTATCTATCGTAGCCGTTATTCCTGTTCGATGCAGGCTGGGGAGTCCTTCTTCTGCCTTTGTTGCGTGCTTGGTGTCGCTCGACGCGCTGTGGGGTTGCAGACCGCAACACCACGACGCGCTGCAATTGGTCGAAAATTCGCTCGAAAATCGCTCTACCCCAACTAAGTACGAAGGGCGTTGCAGCTGCGGTGATTTCTGCCAAATTTCGCGTGCGAAGTCGGGTCGACCATCACTCTGCACTTGACAAGTTTTGACTATCCAGAATTGCCTTTTCACCCCCTCTTTTCCTCCTCACACGGCAAGCTCCCGCCCCCTCTTGCCACGCCAGAATCCGATTTCCAAGGTCCAGCGCAAGCGTCAGCTCTCTTCTTCTCTTCCTTTTTTTGCCAAACAATGGACCGCGACTCCCTTGTGTTCCTCGCCAAGCTGGCCGAGCAGGCCGAGCGATACGACGAGATGGTCGACCACATGAAGGCCGTGGCCAACAACCACAACGTGGAGCTCACGGTGGAGGAGCGTAACCTTCTGTCGGTCGCCTACAAGAACGTGATCGGCTCTCGCCGTGCCTCGTGGCGTGTGATCTCGTCCATCGAGAACAAGGGCGACTCGGAGCGCAGCGAGCACATCAAGGCGTACCGTCAGAAGATCGAGGGCGAGCTCGTGGACATCTGTAACGACATTCTGACGATCATCGAGAACAACCTGATCCCCAACTCGTCCAGCGAGGAGGGCAAGGTCTTCTACTACAAGATGAAGGGCGACTACCACCGTTACCTGGCCGAGTTCCAGGTGGACGATGAGCGCAAGGAGTCGTCGGACAAGGCTTTGGAGAGCTACAAGCAGGCCTCAACCATCGCCATGGCTGAGCTGCCCCCCACGCACCCGATCCGTCTGGGCCTGGCCCTTAACTTCTCGGTCTTCTACTACGAGATCCTGAACTCTCCCGACCGCGCCTGCAACCTGGCCAAGCAGGCGTTCGACGACGCGATCGCAGAGCTCGACACCCTGTCGGAGGAGAGCTACAAGGACAGCACGCTGATCATGCAGCTGCTGCGTGACAACCTAACGCTCTGGACGTCCGACCAGGAGCCGGACAACGCCGATGCCAACCAGGGCGACATGAACGTCCAGGACGTGGAGTAAGTTCTCCGCCTTAGGCGAGCTAGCAAAGCTGGTGTCCTTGTGTGGCGAAGGGGGAAAAGGTCGAAGGAGATGTAGACGAGGCGGAGGATGCAGGGGAACGAGAGGCCGCAGCTTTTTTTGTTGGCCTCCTCCTCTCGCGCCTCGACCAACGCCGCGCTTGCCTGCCGATCCACCGAGCTGCGGACTCAGCCGTCCAGTACTTAATATTGGTAGATAGAACCTAACGAAAATCTCAGCGAACTGTCTTCCCTGTCGTCATGTGTGCTTGCGTGCAAAGTGCCTTTTGCGAGGAAAAAAAGGTATTTCTGTTGGAAGTGGTTGCTTTCGGCAGGTAATAGTCAACTGAAGATGTTTTGGCTTTGTCGACACGTCGGAAGGGAAAACCGACGTAAGATCGAGATCTTTCAGCGTGTCTCAGGGTACCGGAGGCAATGTTAACCACAACAAATTAGGAGAGTGCCACCTAAAACAAAATTTAAAAATATTTTTTATTCTCCTGAGTCACAATGGTTTTGCAGCTGTATTTCTGCGTTTTGTTCTGCGTTTTGTTCTGCGTTTTGTTCTGCGTTTGGCACATACTAAATACTCCTCGGTAGTAATCTCTAGAATTGAAATACAATCAATATGCTGACCAGCGGCATACAAACTAATCCCTTCACCCTCATGTCGAACATAATGTTACTTACGAACCTAAGTACGAATTGCGAATAATGAATATCAATTGAAAATACGGCGTCTTCATCGTATAAGCCATCACATCTGATTTGGCGCAGGTGGGGCCGAGAACGAGGCCTCCATAAAACAATCTCCTCAAGTTTTTTTATTGTTAATCCAGACGTAAAATTTCGCAATGATTTCATTGGTGATGTCAGTATTATGTAACTCGCACTATCACGTTGTCAAAAATGAGACCGCGCAAAACACCGTGACGCAAGTTAACCATTTTGCGTTATCGAGATAAACGCCGTTAAAGTGTGTCCAATGATTTTCGTACTTAAGTGGATTTTGCCATAAGGTGATTTTTTCACATTGTCTAAATTTGGCCAGGTATATCAGCGGAGAATATCCAGAATGGAGGAGCTAGCAGCGCTTCCTGACATCCCGCAAAGCCCCCACGATGACTCTAACGTTGACGACGACAACGAAGAGGCTGCTAGCGGCATGAGCGACTGCAGCTTATACAGCGACTCGGTTCCAGAAGCAGACGATGGGTCGAATGGGGTGAGATCGCCGATTCAAGCGAAGACGAAGTTGATAACCCGGGGATACTAGGGTCATTTTGATTAGCGAAGATCTTAGAGCGCAGGTGAGCCGGCTCATATGCGAAAATCAGTGCGACCAGAAGTACTTGAAGGGCAAGGCAAAGGAAATTGAGCAGCTACTGTGTTCAATTTCTCAAATGACAAGTGGAGAGAAGAAGCAGAGTATCATTACGACATTGGCGGTGCTTAAGCAGACAGACACAGTTCTTCGTCATCGAGATCATGGTTTACGACAACAGCTTCGCACTATCTTCCTATGGTTGGCCGTGTGTGTCGATGGGCTTGGTGTGCATGCTATGGCGTGTCAACAGCGACTGTCACGCGTTACAGAACGCGCATTAAAGAAGGCACATTCTCCATTCAAGCTCACGGCAACCGACTTAACCAGCACGCGAGTGCAGTTGACCTTCGCTGGCTGGTATCCTGGTTTAAAGAATTTGCTCGCTCTGTCGGTGACGTGGTGCCAGTACGTGTGAGGAAGTAGAAAACTGAGGGCGGAGTCGTCAAACTGTATTATTCCGACGCAGAATACACTTTACTGCCGCCGTATTTCGCGTGGGATCAGCTTTACCAAGAGATGCACAACTACGTCGAGCAAATTCGCTTACGTGCGGGAGCCTAGACCAAGCACCTTCCGGCAGGACTTGTCCAAGCTCTGCCCTATTATTCGTGTTCGCTCTCCACGCAGCAACGTCTGCGATGTGTGCAGCATTTATTGAGCGCGCATGCGTAGTGGAGCTACCGCGGCTGAGACTGAAGAGTTCGGAAAGCATACTGCTGCCACCAGACTGATGAGGTACTGTGGACACTAGAATCATTTTCATTTGCACGTCTGTTGGATGGGTGGATACTAACATCATTTTGATTTATAGGGAAGAATACAAGAACGATTTGGCCATGTATGGAAGCACTTGGCCCGTTTGGATATCTGGACGACGGACCAACTTATTGAAGAGGTCAACGAGGCATGATCTACTTCTGCTCTAGTGCACATTGAGGCGGAAAATCATATTTTCAAAGAATATCGAGACGTGGTCAACGATGCCTACAAGATTCTTGCCGGTATACAGAAGTATCAGCTATTTGAGATGCGTGAGGACACTCCAGGCGTAGTTACGTGCAAGGAGGGCCCTGATTCTGACGCTGTTGTCCAAGACCTGCGCCGCAAGTATGACAGAATTGTAACGGATGCGACCCGTGTCCAAATGCTCTTAAAGACCGACCTCAAACCTTTGCCGAAGCCACCGCCAAACTCTGAGATGATCCAAACCATCTACAACCAGGTGCGCCGCTACGTTCCTGAGGAGTTTGTCAACGATCCACTGTACGACCCGCCCAACGATGAGAATGAACATAAGGCGAAAGAGATCAAGAAGGCTCGTGCCGAGAAGCTCAAAGAGGCAGCGAAAAAAAGAAGCGTGAGAGAGCCGTAGCGTCTGAGTCTGAAACTGATGTAGCAGCTGAAGTAACTGATGAAACACAGGGAAAGAAGCCAACACAGCAGAAGAAGAAAAACACTCGTGAAATCACGGACTAGCAGCAATATATATTGTCTGCAAATCAAAATGATGCTAGTGTCGAATCTCTAAAAATAGTATCTCCATCCCAAAATATACACCTGTATTTTTTAATGGAAGTTTTTTTCAAAGCTTTTTAAATGGGATTGGCTTCGAATTAGAGCTTTGGAGTGATCCCAATCGTTTTGTATGACAATTTTACACAGGATTGACCAATAAAAATATTCAGTTTATCTCGGCGAATCGGAGACAGCTTTTTCAAACCAACTTTGTGTGAAAACGGCTGCATGAAATTTTCCCAGCAATGTCTCACTTTGTAGAGAAGACATCCAGCTTTGCGATGGTGTTCCTAACACTAATTTTTGCAAATGGTTAACTAGCATTATAGTGTTTTGCGCGGTGCCATAATTTCATTTAATGAAATTATAATAACCAGGCGTTTTCAAACCCTAGGGGGCATATTTTGACATTTATCTCTAATTTTCAAATCTTGACATAAGTAACATCCCCCATAACTGGTATGACTATGTGGGGTACATAAGTGCTTGCGTTAGACAGAAAATCTGAAATTTTCTGAGATTCTAATTCTCTCCTCTTTTCTTTTGTAGTACACTGGCAGCAAATCATAATTCGCCATGATGAAGTCAGACCGGTTGTATAGCCAAAAATCGAAGGCTACGATTGACAAACGTTAGAGCGGACTGTTCGCGATATTCGCGATAAAACAGTGACCGCACATTCATGTGTCACTTACCAGAACTCTTACAGTTTTTTTATGGCGTGGGTTATCCGCAACAGACCACATCTCGCACCCATGCCATTCCTAGAGGACCTCGGTGATATCACGGAGTGCTTGCTGCGCCAATTCGCTCTCGTGTGAAAACATTTTTTGTCCAGAGCCGCAGTATTCCTCCACTGGACTTTGCGGCTCTAGACGCAACTGAATTTGTTAATTGGCTTGTGACGCTAGAGCGAAAGGATGGCGGTACCCTGAGCTACTTCGCTCTGAACACGCATCGAGCAGGGTTGTTCAACTTGTTACGTGATTACGGCAACATCATGCTCTAGCATTTAGAGTCGGAACTCACAACTACTTTCAAGGGCTCAAGCATAAACTTGCGAAGCACGCAGCTAATGGTGAGACCTCTATTAAGACTGGCAAGGACCCGCTCATGTTTGATCTGTACTCCTTGTGCGAAAAGATGCTTATTCACGGAGACAGAGAGATGTCATTCGTCCACGCGTACATGGTAATTGCTTGGAACCTCATTTGACGTTCCTCTAATGCGTTTGGAGTTCGCCATTCACGTATGGAGCGGAGAGGCGACGCACTACAAACTTACTTCGCGCAAATGGAGGACGACCGAGGTGGTGGAAGGCCGCGAAACCCTCGTCATATATACGCCAATCCGCTACAATAAAGTACGCTTTATGGCTAAATTGGCCGGTTTCAAATTTTGGCAGTGATCTACTTTTACTCGGCAGCACCAGTAGGAGCGTTTCAGGAAGTGTTGGCTGTGTTTATTGGCACACGATGCTGTAACCATCGAATTGTAGAGTCAGGGTCTTAATGCCGCCGAACTAGGGACTCAATCAATGCGAAAAGGATCAACCACTTTCTGCTCTTGCATGCCCATCGTCTACTGCCGTTCATTTGCGAGCCGGTTGGTGCTCGGAGGGGTACAGAACATATATATCCGGCACGAGCCTGCTGGTGGCATGTACGTGGGTCGTACGGCGGCAGGTCTTCCTACTGAAAGCTACACATTTTCGACATTAGCTCCACATTTTGATTCACGCGACGAGTGTGCTGAGATCGGGCTGGAATTAATGTTTCCAGCCCTCCCCATAAGCTCGGGTATATCGCGGACTACTGCTTAGCTACGTTGGTCTACCATTCGTCATTCCTGAGGGACACTATCTCTCCACAGCAACACATATTTGTGTGATGTAGCGCTTGGAGCTTACGCCCCTACGCCACTCAACTAATGCACGCACAAGTGGATCAGGATGAAAATCTCCTGTGGATAGACGGCTCCGGCCGGGCGAGGGATTTATCCGGGGCCGCGCGTTTTCCTGCGAACCACCTTGTAGGGAACTAAGAAGGTTCCGGGAAACTCGGTCTGTACCCTCACCTTGTGTACCCCTTACGAATCGGTTGTTTTGATCAGAGGTAAGGCCAACCACTGAGAGCTCTGGAGGATTCCGACCATCTAGATACACTGGTGGGTAGTTAAGCACGTAAACGTCCGGGGACAGCTACCTGGATCCCGGGACGTCTGGGGTAGTATACACTTAACAATACAAACACTAGTTTCTTTCGAAGCAAGATTCCACCGGCGAAGGCCGTAGATATTTCGGGGAGATACCCCACGGGCGAGATTCTAAAGATTATGGAGTGCCGAACCGGAGCCGGCCAGATCGCGATTCGGGGGGGGGGGGGGGGGGGGGGCAGATATGGGATGCTGGAGAGAACCCCAGCAAATAGGATGTAGTTCGTACCTGGGAGTAGCCTGCCTTCAAACGCGGTTCCCAACTTCTGCGCCCTTGTACTGATCAGGTTAGCCAAGTTGGACTTGATCTGTGTTCTTGAAGGTAAGACTGAATTAGGCTCTCCCCGGTGGCAACCGCCCCGGGTAGCTTATACATATGATATCTCTAGGGATCTGCTTCTCACTCGACTTCACTATGCTTGACTCTCTTCGGCCGTCTCGTATCCGGTGCGTACGTCACTCTGGCTCCATGTTCGCTAGCTGACGTACTTCGCTGCCTGATCCGGGTGGGGTCGTAGGGTATATATTTGGCCCCCCGAAAATTCCCGGCCACTATGTCACATTTGGGACGCCTATTTTCCAAGTTGAAGAGCTACTATCAAACCTGACAGACCGAATTCGGACAGGTGATGGCTGTACTAAAGCTCGTATTCGCCCGACAGGAATGCCACCCCACGTCTCGATACTGTGTGAAATGAAACGTTTGAAGGACGGGATGCTTGAGGCGCTGGCAAAATTTGAAGCTACGCGAGTAGATACTGTGCAGGGCACGCCCCAATAGCATCATGACGACCGTCGTATGTAACAGTACCAGGACCAATAGCACGGTTCTCCAGCTCAGACGTAATGTATTTGAGCTCGAGAACCGTGCTATTGGTGCCGGTACTTTTAGATACGACGGTCTTCATGATGCTGTTAGGGCGTGTCTTCACAATTCTGGCATTGACGATCTTGTAAAGAAGCTTATAAGCGGACATGATCCTGCCGTCGACACTGCCACAAAAGATAGCTGTCACCACCTCTATCACTACTGGGAGTGGGAATTACGCCGTGTACCCGTCCCCGAATGCTCCGTTTGCCATGTATGGATGTGTGGGAACAAGGCTAAGCAGGTACCGCTGCTTCGCCTACTAGATGGCCGTGATATACCAAGGAGGAAGGCGCAAAAGCGTCTGCGTCAGCTCCGTTACCTTATGCTCAAGATCGAGAGCGATGCTGCACCTAAGATGTGCTCTGCCGCAGTCATACCATCGATGGTGCCACTGAAGTGCCCGTTAAGTGCTCCGCCAGCGTCGCTGTTGATGAAACTACAGAGAATTTACGCAAACGACGTCGCGGGTAGCTCAGTTGGGCACAGTAGAAGCATTGCTGATAAAGAAAGCGAGAACAACAGCTAGTTAACGGCGCGTGCCAAACTCTAAGAGAGGCGCGTGAGTTGCTTGGAAGCTCTTAGCGATGTATTGCCTCAGCTACACATGGATGTTCTTCGTGCGGCATAATGCCGTTTAATAGTTTCTGTCAGACGCATGCAATTTCTGGACAGCCTCGTCTTTATTCCTCAAACAACAGAGTTTTGTCTGGCGAGCCTTCTCTAACAAATTTTCTGCATCCAGGAAAACTCCCAACCAAAACAAAACCAACAACCCACCAGTACGAGCACCCTGACAGCCCAAGCGACCACGAACGGGTCCGTAAGGTGATACGAATGCGATGTCGTGTAATCGCGAGTATAAACCAAAATATTGCCAGATATATATTTATTACACATCTAACAGTCCTACATATAACAGCCTAACAGTACTATTTAATACTGGGTTCGAAAAATTAAAGGCTAACTCGGAGCCATCATTATGGTACATCCCGCCACAGTAGTTCTCTTGGATAGGAATAAAAAGAACGATGTGATACCGAGGGGGCTGTCTGTACAAGTGTTTCGTGAAAATATAAACAGATACTGTTTATGTGGATTCCTTCCGTACGATTGGGACTCTCTCATATTTAAAGCCCCCAAAGCACTAGTGTTGTATTCCTTCATAGAAGACATGCTGGTATAGATCCCTTGTCGAACAAGGTATTTAGTACATATCTCACTAATTCGGTGGATTAAAAGTTTAAAAGCCACCCGATCGTTCGTGTTGACATTGGCATAACGAGATAGCAGACTTTTCACGGGCGTGCCATAAGAACAGATCATATTGACGAAGTATACGACGGCCTGATGCCTCAGATACGCGGCGATTTACGCTATCTCCTCGAATTTAGACACGAGTATTAAGTGAACTATACGAGACGTTTGAGAGTATCGACAACACTTGAGTGTTCACGCTATTTTAACTCATCTATTAGATGCCAAATACTGACCGCGGATCGGCTTGTTGTTGTTCATCTTGTTTCCGAGGATGAAGCGGGCTGATCTTGAATTTCTCGGCGTATCCATCCTTCACCGAATTGATGATATTCTTGTCCTTCATGATCATATGTTGTTGGCGTGAATACACAACATAAACTCACCACCACCTTCACCTCTCGTGTATACACACGGATCGGTGTCTATAACCTTGAATTTCATGTCCTCGAGATAATTGTCAATCGTTTTGTTCCATACACACGAAACGCTTGTTTGAGTCCGTAGATACCCTGGAATAGGAGACACACGACATCATTTTAAGTCTCAGTCTCAGGGCGGCTCTGAACCCGAGAGACGAAACGCTTCTGTAGCTTTGATTGGGCGGTTGGTCTCTTGGAGGTTACAGGTTTGAGGAAGAGAGATCTCCCAAGAGACAAAAGACAATTTAAAAAGGAGTATTTTGGTCAATCAAATTTAACAACTGTCCGGCACTGGCCTTGTTGTATATTTTCAGAAACAACGTGCCGAACGAATACGACGAAGCCGCCGTCGTGTTTATATAGTATTGTGGTGTTGCGGGCTCAGCCAAATTCTGGTTGAGGCCGATCGCCACTCACACACTGCGACCAGACACCGACTAACGGAGGAGACCCCCGATGATCCGTGGTCAGCTGAACTTGGTCTCACCTTGTGTACCCATCAGCGGACCGTCCTGGCAGGACGCGGGATGTGTGGGGCAGCGCGGAACTTTTCGCTCTGCTCCCTAGTGCTAAATCTTAAATAGGGCCGATTGAGGAGAGGCTTGCGCCTATTTAGAGGACCGAAGTGCCTCGCTAAGCGTGTTCCTTTTCCTTCATATCCTTTCTGGGATGCTTGTCGCCTCCAACAGCGGGATCTTTAGTCTTGAGGGTTGAGCCGATCTCCAGCCATGCACCACGGTCTGGGTGATCAAAGACTTGTTCACTAAAAATAAGGTAAACTAGTGTAGGTAAATCTGGCTAATACATTAACCGAGACCTTACACTATGACGCTAGTAACCGCTATCTAAGGTTACTTTTAACACTTATTTCGGGCCAATATGCCTCTAGGACTCCCCGAGACGTGAGGAAACCACTTGCGCACTTCACAGTAAAACCAACTCTGATTGATGTTTATCCCAAATCTACCACCTGTCTAACCATCCCAAAATGCATCTTATGACTTTCTATTCCCCATTTCTAGTTAAGGTCGGCTCTCGCCAACTTCGATCTGGCGACCGATCCCGCGATCTTCAACTGCGACTCTTGATCAGCGATTTCCATCCTGGTTGGTGATCTTCATCTTGATCGTCGATCTTCACCCTGATTGGTGATCTTCATCTTCTGCCTAGATCACCACTTGGGGACGGCTGATGCTGATCCTTGAGGCCTTGATCTCCACCTTGCGGCCTTAGACTGCCATATTATACCATGCCGATCTGTTCGGACTGCCACCTGATCTCGCCTTGATCTTACCCTTAGACCACCGATCTTGATCCATAGTCACCTGATCTCTCTTCCAGGGACCTTGACCGTTATCTTGCTGCCTTCTATCTCGAAATTGGTCGAGATCGGTCGTTGCCTGATCGCGGCCATCAACTTCTGATTTTCGCCTCCTGACGTCCGACCTTTGTCCACGGACCCATGATCCCTGCTTTCCGGCGCCTTTAGCGTCGAGATCACTTATTTTGAACCTCTCCGACCATCACCAATCACACCCTGATCTCCATCGTCAGTCGTCGATCTTCGCCTCCCAGCACACGATCTTCACTCGAGACCTCCCGATCTCGGCATGTCTATGGCTTTGAACTTGAGATCACCAGGCATCTCCTGCCAGGTGGCCGTCCGTGAAAAAGTTAGATAGCGCTGCACCGCAGTATCACTTATTGCTGGGGATGCGTCCTTCTCGAAGCCGTCCTCGCTTGAGACGCGAAACCAGCGTTGGATTTGCATACTTCCTTTCTAGGGTTAATTCGAGCGCTGTTTCCCTATACGAAGCTCTCCATTTGAGCGTCTAATTCAAGTGTTGCAGCCTAATCTATGGGCTCATAATCAAGACCAATATAAGCGCAGAACAAGGGTCGAGCCCCTCTCGCCTGCACACATACTGCAGATGACTCTCCGTTCGCTCGCAGGAGGTAGCCATCATGACACACGAGAGGTAGTAAGACTTCGGCTCCATATTTCTGCAAAATAGTCCAAAGAGTGATGGATGCACTGCTTCTTGCCCCACAACTTCGCATTCAGTTTCCAAATTCCCATGAATAACTTGTATTGGCTGCTTCAGTTTTGAGAGTGTATCATCACCAGATGCTATTGAAGGGTGTGCTGCTGCTATTGATGGGTTCGTACATTTTCTTTTTACGTTTAATGATAAATGCTAGTTTTTCATCTAGTTAAAATTTATGTGGCTGTGTCCAATAAAAATATCCAGTCATGAGGAAGTCCCAATGTACGAGCCTTTTATTCAGGTCAATTTGCTGCAGCTTGCGATGCACCTTGTCGCAGTGTTGCAATAAGTGTGTGCATAACGTTGGCAGTGTCAACTTTGCTACCGCCTATGTGTCTTGGAAGATACGCGGAAAACTTGTAATTGGCTTCTCCGTCGTTGGGGGCAGCGCGTACATCAACACGTTATTTCTACTGACGTCGCAAACCAGAAATTTAATCGAGAGGCGAAGCCATGATGCTTATATTTTTTTTTACAATTCCCAACTACGGATACACATCGAAATAGCGTTCGGACTGCTGGTAAACACGTTCCCGATTTTCAGCGACCACTACAAGTCAAAGTGAAGAATGTACACACAAAGGTAATTTCTGTGTGCAATCTACTGCATAATTGCTGCATCGACGATAGACTTGACACGGAACAAGATCAGTTTACTTTGCACCAACAATTATACTGGAATGGTGACCAATGTGTAGACAACTGTCGCGGGAACGTGTCACGAACTGAAATGCGAAAGCATATTCAAAGACAAGGTCTATAGCGACCATCAATATAATAAAGTAGAATAATATATATTGTTCATTTTCTAATTACTAATTAGAATCCTTATCATCGAGTTTAAGGAACCATCGCGGATTCGTCCTTTTTGCTGTTCGAAGAAGATGCTGTCTTCTTCGTTTGGTCATGTTCTTCTTTAATGAGGTTCAGCATTTTGACAACACCAGCCATTTGGTGCAGCAGATCTCCTTGCTGAAAAAGTCGTGACTCTCACTTCTCATGGACCTTGATGACGTGGGCCACACTATATACACTCTTTGCTGTGCCTCCGTGGCCAATACTGCCCAAAAACAGGCGGTGCATTTTGCAACCTTGGTATTATAGGAAGGAATTATACAAACACACACGAAATGACACCATTTGGACAGGACTCATCAAATCGTAGTATACCTAACAGACGCCTTCTCCTAATTTAATGGTTCATTCCTGAATTAGCGTCGTTGTAGAGAAGACCAATGCCTTCCACTCCTTGGCCCTCAGTGCGGCGGCTCACATGCACCTCGTGCGCTGCAGAGGAGGAGGAGAGGAGGCTCGCGCTATTGGACGGACTAGATGAGATAAAGTTAGGTGATGAGGTGGCCGGGCTTGTGTTCGCAGCACCAAAAGCTGTCCGTTGGCCAAACGAAGGCGACTGGGTACTTGACATCCAGAACCCGTTCCTGGACGAACAGCCCGCAACCCTGGAGCAAGTTCTACTACCACAAGTGCTGTGTGCGACGGACCAAACAGCAGATGAGACTAAACCAAGGGAAGCAGCAACTACGGATGCGGATACCACGCACAGGTACCTGCCACGTGTACGCCGATGATGGAAGTATCCAACATTGCGAAACCTACCGAACAGCATAATCACCAGTGTCCATGGTGCTCGAGATCGCTTCAGCCAGCTCGTCAGATGACACTGATGACGATGTGTCTTGCGTTGGCCGCCGTCGTTTACGGTCGTACCGTAATTGCGGCCTGGTGAATAATGCAATTGTTGTCGATACTGATGAAGAGGTGGAAAAAGGTAGGCCGATGCCTTCGCCTACAGTGGACAACTCACTATCGCTACCGACTCCAACGCTACCGCTACCGAATCCCCGGAGTATCACCTGGTCACTAAGGCGCGGAATATTGCGGCGGCTGGTGCTATGTATGACACCGGCATTCGTTGGAAGTGTATGCAGTTTTGGATTTGGTGCAATGGTGCAATGACGAGCATCGTTTCTGCGCAACGTGGGTATGGGAGTCGACGCTATTCCAAGATGGCTTTGGCGCGTTGATGATGCGAATTGACAAGTGGAAGGACAAGTTTAGAAACCTTACGTATGCTGAGTTCAACAAGCAGTTCCCATCGACCTACATCGGAGGACGGGAAGAGTTTTTTCAAGGCGATACGTATTGCCTGCCACGTTGTTGGCGCCCCCGATCTCGTCCCCTCTCGCTCATCAAGGAGTTTGAAGATAAGCAAGAAGCCAAAGGGCCAAAGAAAGGAGTGTCTACTGCAGATATCAATCTGTTCTTGGCCTTCCTACGTGAGCGCCGGGCACCTCTTGCGTGCAATGTGCTTGCAAAGAACATGGCGACCTCTTCGGTCAACAACGTGGACGGCCTCAGGAGTTATCCGCTTCAGCCTGGTGCTTACGTGGTTGGGGCGACCGACGAGAGATGACTCAAGCACTGTTTCGTATTGCGGGCGTACGGAGACAGTCGAGAGCGCAGAGTCTTCGACCGGTGGTACGAAGGTGGGGAGGACCATGAATTCTACGAGGAGCCTCTGGCAAACATAAAGTGGATTCGGCGGTGCAACTTTATTCGACGCTTCGAGCGTGTGGGCAAGGTATCGCGGAAGAGAACTTTGGCGAAACGAAAGAAAGTATCGTGGCGGGAAGTGATATTGTCTCCTTTCTGTGAGGAAGTAGTGTAACACGTAACTCTCGTTGGCAGACAGAAGGAAATTTACGGTACTTAAAATTTACGGTTCCTAACTAAAATCACGGTAAAACTATGGGATTTACCGTGAATTCTTAAATAGTACCGCGCGTAGAATAATAGTACCATGATTGAAAAGAAAGTACTGTGGCAGACTAAACAGTACAGTAAGCGATATCACCCATTCATTTAGTATGGTCTTAACTATAGAAGATGACCTGCTAAGATTACCACAGCGTATTTTACAGCACCATGGACTCTCGCTTTTGGGTCTATTGCTGGCGAAATGGAGGCGACAAAGTTACAGAGTATGTTTGGTCACGGCAGGAACTAGAAGGCGAGGAATGTAACGGGGTTACACGCAAGTGGCTACATGTAGCCACTTGGATACGAAGAAGGTTTTCAACGTTGGTGTGCGCTACTCCAACGATTACATTTGGCAGACTACTGGTCTGCATGCATTTAGGGCTTTCATTGGTTGAAGTCAACATATTCAACCAATTAGAATAGCAGGATTCTGTCAACCATCCGATGGTGAATACCTTTCATTTAGAATATCACTTTAGGAGGAAATCCCAAACAAAACAAATAAACAGTTCTCAATTTAACGGTAAATCGGCTTTCCTTTCCTTATTTAACTAAATCTATACTTTTGGACGAAAGAATAGTTAATCTAAGTGAAACGTACCTTACGCTTCCTCATACTCGTGCGCTAACGTGTAAGCCGAAGTAGTGGGCACACAGTAGGCCCATTACACCTGGTAGCACTTTGTTGCCCGTCCAACGACCGACTACCTGACGAGTTTGTATGAAATACGAACACGGGGCGGAGAACCAGCCCATGGACGGTAATCCGTCCACGAGTAGCTTGAATGTGTCTGCTACGCACATTGCGCGTACAGACTACCCCCACCTGTCGGATCCAGAGTGGGAAGCTCTCCAAAGACTGTCAACAGTCATTGGAGAGGCAGCCGTAGTGACAATGCTACGTACGCTGTCGCCGACAGAGCAACACGGTGTTGCTCTGGGATTCATCGTGAAGGAGCAGCGCGATGCTTCTGCTGCTACTACTACGGCGTCGTCGGGGACGACACCGCGCGTGCAGTCGTTGAAACTGCACGTGAGCAGTTATGTGGGAAAAGCGAGTGAACCTCTTGTCCGATGGCTTGTCGAAGTCGACACTGCAATAGCGGCTCGACGAATCGTCGACGAGCTGTCGTAGGTTGCGTTCGCCATGTCATGTCTTGGCGGACAAGCGAGGAGCTGGGCGTATGGACGCTGGCTCACTGATCTTACGTGCTTTAGCACGTATGCGGTGTCCAAGGTGGAGCTCAGACAAGCGTTTGAGCCCCCTAAGAATGAGTTCCGGTCGAGAGCTGAGTTTCTCGACCTGCTGCAAGGTAAGCATGACGTGCATGCTTACGCCTAACCTACACGGTACTTGGTCTCGAACATCGTGACCAATCCGATATACGAGGCGACAAAGGTCGTCACGTTCATGAAGAGCTTGAAGGATGGGCCCGTCAAGACCTATCTCTTCCGAGAGTACCCGAGTACTCTCGAGGCTGCGATCACTCTTGCGATGCAAGAGGAGTTTAGTCTGAAGCTGACAAGCTGCATACGAACGTGCCGAGAATGGCACGTCCGGCGATGAGAACGGAAGGTCCGGAGCCTATGGACCTTTCGAACGCTTCTGCTGTTGGACGCCAACAGCGTAACGGGGGACAAGTGCGGTGTTACTGATGCGGCAACACCGGTCACTTTGCGCGTGAGTGCACAGCGCCTATGCACTCGGCCAGGGGCCGACGTGGCGATGCCGGGCATCCCCGCGAACAATAAAAAAACGCGCGGAACCAGTAGGCGCGGGGCGCCCTACTGGTATTGCAGTTGCGCGTGTTTATAACGGACACGCGACACTGAGGACTGCAGCCCCCAGCGAGAGATTCTCGCTGCAAGAAGCAAGATGACAAGCCAAATCTTGTCATCCTGAAGGTGAGGTCGAAGAGATCAGGCTCTCTTGATGCTTTGGTTGACTCAGGCAAGGCGTACGCCGTTCTTCCCGACGAGACACCCAATGACGCGTATCTCGCTCGCCATGAAGATACACTTCTTCAGGTTTGCATAGAGCTTATGTTTACGCATAAGCCCTAGCAGTTGACAGAGGTGCTCCCTGTGCACCTCAACGTCAGTCTTGCCGCCCACAGCCCGGCTGTGAACGAACACGTCGTCGAAGTAGCTCGCGTCACACAGTACTTCGTACCCGGCACGAGATCGATCTCGTGCTGTATGCCCTTGTCCTGCGGAAGTTCCGCAGGAATCTCATCCGGGGGCACATCCTTGTGCTCCAGCAGAACATCGTAGAAGGGACTCGACTTCAATGAGTCCCAGCTCAGCTCCTCAAAGCGCTGCTTCTTCGTCTTCGCGCTGAGAGTGTCCTTACTCTCAGCGGTACTCGCAGCGTGGAGATGCCTCAACTCCACCGCCTCGCTCTTCAACCTTTCGATATCCGAAAGGATGCATATCTGCTCGATGCGTGCATCGTGCAGGTCCTTCGCGAAGCGCATCCAACTCATGACTGGATGAGACGCTAACTCCGACGCCCTCGTCGGAGGATTCTCCAGTGGCATCGACCGGTACTGGAGACCAGTACGGGTCCGCGTCAAGACGTTCAACGTCTCGACGCACGACGTCTTCTCCGATGTCTGCCTGGCAGACATCTCTTGTATCATCTCGATCCCGGACCGAGACTTGCGCAGCTTGCGTCGCTTGCGCCGTCTTTTCTTGTGAAGCCCGGCTTCGCGTTTTTCTCGTCCAGTCCCGGCCTTTGGACGGATTTCCGCTGTAACCGTCGGCGGATTCTTTCCGCGGACGCGAATGATCAAGCCCGGCTTGATTACATTCCGCTTCGTCGCGCGGCCCAGCTCCACGCGAGCACGCAAGCGTTTTTAGCGCTGAACGTTTGCAACCGCCAGTACCGCTTGCCGCGTCGTCAGCTCCAGGAGCTGACGCGCTATCACCTCGACGCCTTTCGGCGGAGACCTCTCTCGATGTTGATATCGAGTTTGTGTCGACTCCCGGAGTCGATACGTCCTTGTAACCTCGACGCCTTTCGGCGGAGCCATCCGTGATATTTGAACCAATCACGGCCGTGTCAACTCCCGGAGCTGACACGCCGACATCACAGCTACTGTTTGTAGCTGGAGTTCTTTATATATCTGATGCGTCAGTCCCGGGACCGACGCGCCACCGACACAGACCCTGTCTGTGACTTGAAGTTTTTCCATACATGATCGGTCGAATCCCAGAGTTGATACAATCATTAAAATAGGAACGTATCTCAAATTTGATTTTTGCTTTGAGACAGACTCAACGACTGCCTCAGTCGTTGCGACATGTGTGTGGGCACCGAAGGCTGCACCGTTGGGTGCTGCCTCAACGGAGAGATCGGATACACCGTTGAGTGTATGCGCTACACTGACAGGGCCATCGCCCTCTGTCGCGTTGCGTCCGAAGTGTACAAGAGTACATTTCTCCCAGTTGATCCTTGGATCATGCCGTGCGAGCCACGGCATGCCCAATACCAAGTCAAACTTACCATCCAGCTCCAGGACGATAAGATCCTCCACAAACACCGGTGTTTGTACGAGAAGCGCGTACGCGGATGCTGTCTTGCTCTTTCTACGGCTTTTACGGGCCGCAAGAACGGAGATAGAATGTGATGTCCGCTTGTGTCACACACCCCATCCAACGTGAAGGAACTGAGGCAGTTCCTTGGGCTTGCAACGTACTTATGCAAGTACGTTGAAAACTACGCGGTCAAGATTCACCTGCTGTCGCAGCTTCTAAAGAAGGAAGCTGAGTGGAATTGGACGGCTGAGTGTCAGCAGGCCTTTGATACAGTCAAGCAGGGCTTGACTGAGGCGCCGGTCTTGGTGGTGGCAGGCCAAGCACACTTGTTTGTTAAGCGACTTTATAATTATGCACTAGACCGTTACAGACGTCACTAAAATGGAAAACTTCAACAAAGACAGATAAACATATTATTTGCAAGCAACGATAACACTTCATGCGACTTTGTTCGATTGGAAAGTCTTCCGAAGCTGAACTTCGACGAAGTTAAAACACCTCGAAGTGTTTTGGAGGTGCGGTTGGCAACGGGTGCCACATCGCCCATTCCACGTCGTGTGTGACGCGTCCGAATTTGCGATCGGATGCACGTTGATGCAACACGATCACGAGGGCCGTGATCGTGTGGTCTACTACCAGTCGCGTCAGCTGAAACCAGCTGAACGTAACTACCCCGTACATGACAAGGAACCCTTGCCATGAAGTATGCACTCACGAAGTTCCGAGTGTATCTACTTGGGAGTAGACTGTTCGTGGTCTACACCGACCACGCTTCCCTGCGGACGGCAGCGAAGTCTCCGCACATCTCGCAACATATGGCGAGATAGCTGTCGTTCTTTGCGGAGTACGACTTCCAGGTTGAGTACAAAGCTGGAAGATTGAATGTGGTGGCCGAAGCGTTGTCGCGTCGACCTGATTACGCTGTCAAGACAGCCGACACCAATCGGATTGGCGTCGAACGAGTGAGTGCTCCGTCGTCGTCATTGATCGACAACGTGAAGAACGCGTATGTGAGCGACGCAGACGCGAAACAATTGCTGGACTATGTCTCAGCACCTTCCGACACGGCACGTTGGAAGTTGGCGCCACATCTTGCGAGCTCGTGCACACCGATATCGTGTGTGCGAAGGACTGCTGCTATACAGCGCAGTGGACGACGATGCGGATCGCATCGTCGTGACGAATGATTATGATCTGCATATGCGGATCATGTACGAGTATCACGATGCCCCTACGGCAGGGCATCCGGGCCGTGAGAAGACGTACTCTCTTCTCACGAGAGACTTCTACTGGAACCACCAGTAGAAGTGGGTGCGCAAGTACGTACGTGCTTGCGAAGTGTGTTAACGCGTGAAGCCTGCTGCGTTCTTGCAGGCTCTATTACAATCGCTTCCGACGCCGTCGGAGTGCTGGCAGTCCGTTTCTATGGACTTTGTTTTCGGTCTTCCGCCAGACAGGGACTGGCATTGTGGTCTTTGTTGACCGATTCAGCAAGATGGTTCATCTTACTGCAGTACCGGCTGAGGTTACAGCCGTGCAAATCGCACGACTGTTTGTTGACATGGTGTTCCGACACCATGGGATACCGCTCGACATTGTGTCGGGCCGTGATTTACAGCGCGGTTCTGGCAAGAAGTTTTACATTTCTTGAAACACAGTTGTCGATGTCGACTGCGGATCATCCGCAGACGGACGGACAGACCGAGCTTGTGAATCGCGTGCTTGGCGATGTGCTGAAGAGCTACGCACACTCGTTCCCACAGTGGAGCGTCTGTTTGCCGATGGCAGAGTTTGCCATCAACAACTCGGTGCATGCCTCTACCGGGCATACACCGTTTTACGTGAATGCGATGCGACATCCACGCCTTCCGAGCTTGCTTGGAGCGGTGGCTTCCTCCTTAAGTGGGGGAGGATCTACGGTTGCGTCGAAACAACCGCAGAAGAACACTGATACCGACGTGGTATCAGCGGTGACGACGCGAAGACAAGCGTCTCGTTCCGGGAACGAGGCGAAGACCAAGGTCACTGTGTCTATGCAGGACATAGACACCGCGAATAAGAAGACGTCTGTACCGGGTACAGACAGCGGGCAGGCCGGGCCTGCTGCGGAGAAGAAAGCCGCACTGAACACGCCATTAAGCACGCAATCACTGGACTTTGTCCAGCGCCGACAAGCCGTCATACGGTTTGTCCAGGACGCGATAGCAGCTTCTGTAGACAGACAGAAGCTGAATGCAGACAAGGTCGGCAGAGGTAACACAAATCAATTCAAAAAGGGCTCATTAATTCTGTTAGCTACACAGCACCTACCACGACATGCAGTTTCGGACTTCGGAGCAAGCTTGCTTGCTCCGCACTTCATCGGTCCGTTCACAGTGCTTGAACGGCATGGCAACGCATACACGTTGGACATCCCGTCCAGCATGCGGCTCCATCCGAAATTTTACGTAAGGAGGCTGAAGCCTTACGAGCAGCACGAGCCATCTAGTCTTGATGGCTCGAGGACGACGAAGCGGCGTGAGCCAGCTTCTCGAGTGCGGCGACGCGGTCGCGCAGCCGTGCCAGCTCCGATCCAAGTGAGACTTGGATGTTCGAAGCGGTCTGAGCAGCCGCAGCGACCTGCGCCCTCTGGGATTGTTCCAGAGCGACTACACGATCGTGCAGAGCGCGATGCACGGAAGCTGCGGGACGCCCTGATGCAAGACGTTCCGGAAATGGTGAGGGCGTATGAGGCCCAGAACCGAGTGCAGGCATAGTGCCTGCACTAAAACTGCGAGGACCACCAGCACGGGGTGTAGCACGGTGCTCAAGTTGAGCACGGAGGTTTTGCAGTGGAGCGAGTACACGCACGGAAGTGTACCCGAGAAGATCGCTTTACCAAAGGCAATCTTCTCCCGCGTCGGGGCAGTACGGACACTCAGTTTCAGTTGGAACTGCGCTAGGAATTCCCGCCTCCATAGCGTCATTATGGAGACGATCGATGAGATGACGCCTCGAGAAAGTCTCGAAGCGCTGGCGTGCCGCGACAATACGCTCGCGGTAGCCTCTCGAATTGTTGTTGAAGCTCACAACAAATGCGTTCCAAGATTGACAAAGTGCCACCCACTCAGGCACTTTGCTTTTGCGCGAAGTCTTCTTCGACCCATTCCACCGGAGCTCGTGGAAGAGTCCGATGTAGTAGTCGCGCCTTTGATTCGTTGACGGATCAAAGTGCGTGTCGACGGCCTCAGCGTCATCATTAATGGCGCTGCACACGTACAACCCGATCGGGTTCGGCGGCAATGTCGCGCCGAACCTGTCAGCGACCTCAGATGCAGTTGGCATCCAAGGAGCGCGTACTGCAGTTGCAGTACGCGGAGAAGTAGACGGCACCGGCACTGGTGGCTGCGCCTCTTCTTCATTACGTGGACGCTGCAATCCTGGAGCGTCCGGATAATCTTCACGTGGTCGCCGCAATCCAGCATGTGGATCGGGCGTTAGTTCAGTCGACTTAGAGTCGGCAGCTGAAGACGAGCGGTCCTCGTCTTCCATGGGGACGTCGCTAATGTCAGACCCATAGTCAATGGATTTGTCTCCATCAGTAGACAACATTGACGAGCCCTCCATGACGACTGACGGCTTGTCAGTCGTAGCTTGCGCGCTCTTCTGCTTCTGCAGAGCGTGATATTAAGCGACAAAATGTTTCCCTTCTGTCGCGGGCGTGTTCGCTTGCGCGAGCGCCGAGGTGGTGGTGCCTGCAGACGCAGTCACGGACGTAGCAGAGTCTGCCGAAGCAGACTCTTGAGCGGGCGTCTTTTTTGGCGAGCTCATTGCGAAATGAGCTCGGGGCTCTCGAACGTTTTGACGGTCTCGTCAATACTTTGAATGATGTGTTAAGACAAGTGAGTCTTAGCTTAACGGGGGGATGGTGTAACGGGGTTACACGCAAGTGGCTACATGTACCCACTTGGTTACGAAGAAGGCTTACAACGTTGGTGTGCGCTACACCAACGGTTACATTTGACAGACTACTGGTCTGCATGCATTTAGGGCTTTCATTGGTTGAAGTCAATATATTCAACCAATTAGAATAGCAGGATTCTGTCAACCATCCGATGGTGAATACCTTTCAGTTAGAATATCACTTTAGGAGGAAACCCCAAACAAAACAAATAAACAGTTCTCAATTTTACGATAAATCGGCTTTGCTTTCCTTATTTAGCTAAATCTATACTTTGGACGAAAGAATAGGTAATCTAAGTGAAACGTACCTTACGCTTCCTCATACTCGTGCGCTAACGTGTAAGTCGAAGTAGTGGGCACACAGTAGGTCCATTACAAGAAACGTGGTGTACAAGATTAGTGTTTCCTGAGGAGTGGCATGGGAAAGCAACTACGCGCTATATTTTGAAACTACACAGATGCTGGACTTAATGAAGAAGAGGAAGAAGATCCTCGCGACGAGGTCGAGCTACTTGAGCTGTGCGTCCACGCTACCGACGAGAATATATGTGCAGCCCCTAATTTGGTGTTACTGAAACGCGCTAAGGGTGGATATCTTCAGCGCTTAGAGGTTGCGGGAGGAACGTAATAAACTGAGACACCGTAATCTAACTCCCGGCAAGCTAACATCAACACTGTTCTTCTTGAGCGATTCAAGAAAACAATCCGGAGGAGGCCCCACCATCGCTGTCAGGATCAGAACGAACTGCGGTCAACTAAATCACTATTGTAGGCGATAATCTCATGACGGCGAACAAGAAAATTATATCGAAGGTCATCTAAAACCTTTATCTACTCGTGGGACAGTGCGTGGCCAACCGTGACATTTCGACCTTTCCTCTTACGACTTCTGTTGGCAAAACCGCTTGCGCGTTTCGCTTGAGCTATCAAGTAGAAAATCCTACCCGTGTTTGAGCGATTGAATGACGCTGTGTCGGCCATTTGGTTTTGTAGATATTTCTAGCGATCTTGCAGTTCTAGGTTTGGTTTCGATTCCGCGGCAAATAAAAACGTGCCTCTTGACCGGTGACGGCACATCAGGGTCAGCTGCTCTACGAGCGCTACCAATCTAAGAAGTGTTATCAGGGAGTAGTCCCTCTTGATCGCGTTACTGAGCTGCTCTGCGGGGTTGTTTGCCGTCGCTAATCCTGTCGGTGTGTGATAGCATCCCCAATTGCTGAATGGAGAACCGATCCATTGCTTCTTAAAGTTTGTCGCAAAGCTGCCAAGTTCTGGATACGCTTTCCATGCTGCTAGAGCAGCTTCTTTCCGTGTATCGAACTCAGCAGCATCACGTGAATAGTGCATCAGGTACAGTGGCTTGAACAGCAACGACACTACATCCATTGGGAAACATGAGACACGGTCTCCCACGTTCTTGACGACTTGAAAAAAGCACGTCAAATATGCCAAAGTTCCGTTGCTGCTTCGGCTTCGCTTGGAAGACGTGATATCAACGACTGCATTGTACTGAGCCTTATCTGCATCGGCCATGCAGTAACGAATATTGGGGTAGTCGCCAGTGATCACCTTCAAAATGTTGAGCAAACAATGAGCGCTTTGTTTATGAGACCCCCAGTGTGTTGGGATATCACAAACATCGCCACGGGGTGTAACGAACGAGACTGGCCCGAAACACCAATAACGAGTACGGGGTAGACAGACTGGTCGAGTTTATCGGTTGTGTCAATATGCAGCACATATGTTGCCGCGTGACGAAGCATTTTGATCATGTTCGGTGTAGACATTCCAACTATGGTCGGGCCGTCATCCACGCCCTCTCCAATAGCAGGTCCATAGTCGTTGGCCCCATAGCCAAACGTAAACGCATCACCACCTTGCATGTCTGACGTAAACTGTGTCCTCATCACGAGCTTCTCCATATCTTCAACGAATCGGTCTCGTCCAGGGATGCTTGTCTAAAACGTCCCGACGAACGTCTGTACTTGGCGCAGTACTGGGGACTCTCCCACTGTGTATCCAGCACGTTGTTGTAGATACGATTTGGCTTCATTCTCAAAGAAATCAGCGGCGCCATACACGACTTCATTTCTCGTGTCATCTTAGGTTTACGAGGAGAGGCAACATCAGTGAGGTGCCGGCCGTGCTGGTCAATATCGCTGAGCTGTGATGCCTCACACGTCTTAATCCTCAACTGCCATCCACATTTATCTCCCAGGACTACCTTGCAGGTCGCGGATGTACACTCAAGCAGTTGGTATCTCGTTGTGTGGTCGTCGTAGTTGATAGGGCACTGCTGACAGCGTACAGCATAGTTCGTCGGCGTCCGGAAGGACCTACACCGATCCGGCCAGCGGTTGACGTCTAGTGTGTTGAGCTTCTTGGCTTAACTTGTCCAGACGTCTGTACTGAGGGGCCATTCTTATGGAGGCTGAGCACAACACTTGTGTTTGTTCTTGTGCGTGTGTGTGTCTCTGGACCAATCATCTTGTATGTCAACTAATCTACTAAATGCACTCTTAAAATAGAGGTTCGATCCTCGACTTGTGCAAAATGCTATCCTCTTGGTAATTTGTAGCTGTGATGTACGACAAGGTGATTTTGCTCTGGATGTCCATTTGATTGGCCATGTCGATGATATTTTATCTGATTGGATAGCGGTATGTGTGACAGAGTATATGTGAATGAGCGTCCGTTAATTTCTGTTCATTTCAATGCTTTCTCGTATTATAGCAAGGAGAGAAACAATACTGCAGCAATTTTACATCCCATCGATTTACAAAAACCAAGAGATACAGGCGGGAAGATTGCAAAACTACACAGCTTGTACCCTTGTCAAATCGTCAGTCACACCAACACCAAACGATGGCTTCAAGCCAAACTTGGACGCATCAAGCTCCGACCAATGTACATATAGTCATTGGAGAGGCAAGGGTCCGTGAGCTGCGGCGCTGCGAATGCAGTGCCACTGTCCTTTTATTTATCTTATATTACATAGTATGCCTGAGATATTTAATTGATCTACTGCGTTCAAGACGACCACGCCGTGGAATGTAAAGGACGCAAGCTATTTAACTCCAGGTATTACGGCGCAAACCAGATTTCAAACCCTACATTATACAGCGAATGCTCAAAGTGGCTATGACGAAGGTACAGCACGCCTTCGGCATTCGGTGAAAGATGAAGACATGCTGTACATCGGCAAGAATGAATTTGGTCTTGCTGGCTTGAAGCATGCAAGGATTTATGGTCGGCAAAGCGCTGTGTCTAGTCGAGACTTGTTAGACTCCGTGATCGACCTAGTGTATTGTGACTATGGTAAATCTTTGTCTATAGCATCTTTTTATTGGTCTTCGAGCAAATACGAAGTGAGATGGGAACCAAAGATACCAATTTAACCAATCAAAGGAAACCAAGTTGCACAATCGGCCAATACTTACAGTAGCTACAGTATGACGTTTGATGTTTGAATAAAGCTCGTTATCGTATTATGCACTATTATTGCGAGTTCTAGTCAAAATTGGATTGGCCGCTAGGTTCAATCTCCAGAGAGGCCAAACGCTTTCTGTGGATCCCCACTAAGTACGAGTTCTGAGAGCAAAGCTAGCATATGGTTTTATGTGGCGCGATTTTGTTCTGACTTGATTTTTGTATGTGAGAGACTCGACACATTTGCTTTACCGCCCAGAATACTCAATTTTAGGCGGAATTCACAATATAATAATATCCGTACGCGACCAGTTTCGGACCGCGAACAGTTCCGGACCCACCCACTCAATACAAATTCCTAAATAAAGCCGATTTTGACAAAGCGCCGTGTACCCGCTAGAATCGCGAACTGCACACTACAACGACAACCAAGTGATAGTGCACTGTAAAATGAAGCGATGGACGCTAGTTTCGCCGTCATTTGAGAAACCCCTGGCTCTACTATTGGGTGGGGCTTCTAGCCTCATTAATATCATGTGTTGTTGGATAGGTTTGAGAGTAACCAAGTTAATTTACCTTGCAAAAACGGGATGGCAATGCTCCTTCAGAGCTTCTTGATGCGCGATTTCATTACTCTAACAAACTTTTCTTCTTGCAAGGAGATGTCACATAGCAACAGAAAATAGTAGACTTGCTTTTGATTGAAAGCAGTGATGATAGGAGCATTATGAAGAGCGATAAATGAGTGAAAGTGTACCTATGGGAGAGTTTTTTGGGGTTATGGAAGCTACGCAGTGCGTGAATTCACTTGTGCAATACGATGCTAAGGCCTCTGTAGCGACAGTGAACTCATGTTTTGCAGTAAATAAGGTCACATGCGCCACGGCCAGTTATTACCGCCCACATTTTGGAGGTGGTCCGGAACTGTTCGCTGACGACGGGTCATGTTTTGATGACCATCGTGTCCCGTGTTCCTGTCCGACGACTGCAATGTAAATGCACCAGTGTGCTAAGCTAACGTTCTCCGTCGAATGATGTGTCCTGCATCGCTTGGAGGGATCTACTTCATTGTGACTTTGGCACCTAAAAAGTGGTCGCGTACGGATAGGACCTCTAATGCCGAGTTCGGTAGTATAATCCAGCGGAATGTGAATCTTTCGAAAACAGCTTTCATACCAATAAAATAGGACTTTCATGTATTTTAGTACATGTAGAGTAGTAAAAAGATCATTCAGGTTCAGATCACGGTTTTAATAACAGTGGTAAACAACACTGAACTCACTGCATACAGTGACTTTCTTAACCGATCTGCCAGCAACATTCGCTGCCCGTCAACATTGTCATCTGACGATATTCTACACCGAGATCCTTGCCACCAAAATAATGTCGAAATATTGGCGTGTTGTCGACGGTCAAAACAAATAATTCTCTTGGCTACTCCTCAAACGAGGCGGCTTGCTATTTCGGTGAGTGAGCCTTGGATTGGCAGCACTACCCGATTCGTAAGACGCCGGAATCTTGACATCATACGCTCAAACCAAATAACCTCACTCTTATCAATAAGCTCCGCGTGGTATAACGAACGCCAGTTCAGTCGTTATAATGGAGCTTATTAATAAGAATGAGATCAGTTCCAGTTATACCAAACGATAGAGAAAACTGATGTTGCAGTTCCGGTGGTGCTCAACTTTCCATCGGCGAACATTGCCGAATTCTTGTATTGCGATGGCATCGTGTGCTCGTAGTGGTACTTCATTGGATGGAGTTATTTATGAAAACCCACCTTGGTGAGAGAGATCCTTTCGGTGAGACCAGCGACAATTTTGCCCCATCAAAACTTGCGAATCCCTTCTTCCCCAGGCAAGACTATTAATTCCTGTACACTAGATTAGAGTATTCGGCACAATATCACGTTGTAACGACATTGCTGGGAATGGAGAGTGGTAAACCTTTAAATGTGGACGCAGTTTTATATTTTTATTATCTTATTCTACGGTGACAAACAACTAACTAGTAGTTTCAGCAACACCCAACCAGGGCCGCCGATTATGATATTTTATTTATTTGTGGCCTGCCGTCACATAAATAATGAGACCGAGATTGAAAATCCCCATAAAAAATTATGGTGTGCCTGAGCTCCAACTTCATAAATAATGCGATAAAAATGCAATTTTGAATAGCTTAAGTTTGTATGGAGCACACAAATATTTGAGGAAGAGGCAATGTGTGTATGGATCATTAGACTTGTGAACGGGGCTTGACATGGCCCTGTCGAATTATCGTCATTGATCAGAAGTCGGCAAGTGAATAAAAGGCTTCTCGCTTTTCTTTTCTTTGGGTGTACATATACTATCTGACGCTATCACAAACACACGGATCCAGCTAACTAGTCTAGGGGTCGACGCTGGCACCCAACTCTTCGAAGTGCGTCTGACAGTAGTTTTGCGTGCGCTCATACGCCGGCTTGGAGCAATTCGCTACCTGGCATCGCTTGCCGCCTCCATGGGCCCAGCAGAATCCATTGGAAACGGCGATCGTATCGCATTTCTCGAACGAGCACACGGTGCCGCCGCCGTGCGACCAGCAGACGCCCTTAGACTTAGCGCGGTTGATACAGTCCGGTACCTTACACTTAACGGACCCGCCGTGCTTCCAGCACCGCTTGGCGTGCTTGGCACGACTGGTGCACCCTTCTACGGTACAGAACTTACTGCCTTTCCGGACGGGTGCCGCAGCGTCCGACGTTGAAGGCTTTAGTGTTCGCTTCCGTTTAGCAACGTTGGATCCAGTAAGGGAGTTACGCATCGTAGTGTTCGAGTCCTCTGTATCCGATTCTGAATCGGACGACGACAGAATAAAGGAGAGAGCGGCCTTGTCCATGGTATCATCGCTAATATTAACGAACTGGTTCGAGTTTTCGGAGACCTGCATGACTGAATTGATGGCAGACCGCGAGGCTGGAGACACGGTGGGTCCGGCGGCGAAATTGTGTAATGGTCGGACGACTGGTAAAGCACTCGGCGTGATGACGCTGCTCGGGGTGCTCAAGGTTGTTGCCGGGTGCGCCAACGTTAGCTTGTCGCGCACATCCATCGCGACAAGAGAGAGGCTGCTCGATCTTGTGATGCCTCGACAGGGACGGACAGGCGCAAGCTTCTCTCTTGCAGAAAAATACGAGAGGCGATCGGTTCTCGTGAGTCGGCTGGGTGGGCCCAAACAATGAGCGTTTGTTTGTAGGGCTCAAATCTGGAAGTAAATCGAGTCGATGGAAACCGAGTGACGGATGTGAACTTTTGACCGGTTAATTTACTGTATATCGCTGAGGAATGCACCGAAAGCCCTGCTGAGAGTAGAAAGGGAGACAGTTGGAAAGAACTCGGAGTTGAGACGTGAGTGCCATGTGCTGCCCGCAAGCCAAAGCTTTAGAGGTGACAAGGGCAGACAAACCACGACATGCCCCGAAAACAGCTTGTAGACACTCACGCGTGACTCTCGTCTCGGGGCGGAGGCACTTGGCAGGCTGAGCCAAGTTGGCTCGAGAGATGTCGACGGGTTGTCAGCGATTTCTAGGCAAGGTCACATTTGCTTAGATCCTTCTGGGAAGGACAATCGAGAGGGCGACAACCAAGACGGCGCAGCTTTGCCATAGGCGGTACGATAATGTCACGTCATGCCAACAATGTTATCTCTAGGCAATGGTGTACTTCGAAGTAGGAACATTTTCTCGGAATTCAGCACTCGTTTTTCAAGATATTTTCTCAGCACTCCGTTTTATTATACTTTCTCGCTACATGTATAACTCCTTGTCTCCCCTTTCTTCGAATACATGTAACGATCCAGTGATGCAAGTTGAGGCTTTGCCTACGATTCAATATCTTGAAGGCAAGAAGACCATGCCTGATGACTGGGCTCGCTCGCGTTTAAACGACCCCCTGTGACTTGCGAACAAATGGATGAGATGGGAGGACGTTGTTCACGACTCGACGTGACCTGAATTGGTACTTAATCTAATCAGCAACTCTGCTGCTCATGTAAATCTAGCATGCAATCCAGAGGATACCGGTACGTACGTCGATCATTTAGGTACCCCGGTGTATGTATCAAGTTTCCTATCTTGCAACTTGCGCAAACAGGGTCGCTTTGGATGTCTTGCACTGCCGGTTTTCTGTCGTGCCATCCGCTTGCGGAGACTTGTCGTCATGCCGGGGTTTACGACCAAATGTGTGGGCACTGAACGCCCTCTGTAAGCGTGATGGTCGAAGCAGTCGTTCGTCTGCAAGAACCACATTCGATTTGTACGCGCGATGTGTTGCTCACTTCAACATGACACGACACTTGCGAAGTACTTCATAAATGAACACGTATTGCCGTCGTCGACTCCACCAGCGCTGCGGTTGCAGGAATCTCTTCAAATAGGATACCCAAGTCTGTGATCGTCCGGTATCTGCCGCGACTCGAGTCCATCTCTATAAAGTTGTCCAGCTGGTGGACGCGACGTCTTGTCGCCCGCAAAGCCTGACTCACGCGGATTGTTGCTCTAAGCAGGCGAGTGATGACTGCGCGCACAAGGGTCGGACCTTCCACCAAGCCTATCCACTTCAACGTGCTGTGCTTGCTTATCGCCTCGCCTCAAAAGGACAATTCGTTGATGGGGCAAAGCGACATAGCGAGCGTTGACGAGGCGATAATGGTCCATGCACCGTGCCAGCATCCCAGCAGGCAGCGCTAAGGGGAGGGGATAGTCCGCCGTGTGCGGCGAGCGACAGTCAGAATAAGCTTTCGGTGCGAGTCCATGATAAGCTGAGCCCGCGCGGCTCTGCTGCCTGTTGCCTCTGTGGCTGCAAGTTGTTGACTCACGTCGTCTCCTGATACCGCCGTCGGCGTGGCCGCCACATTGCAGGCTACTTGAACACCAAGCCGTGGCTGCTCCGTTCCGTGCCGCTAGAAGGTTTAGGATCAATACACGAGACGTTCGAGGACTTAAGAACTTGGTGATTTGAACCAATGGATTCATGTAGAGGTAGCGGTGCATTCGTGCCGGGTTTACGCTAGCTTAATAAATTTGGTACTGTACTGGTAGACGCCGCTGGTTGCTGCGCTTCAACGCTACGCTGACATGGTGCCTTTTTCCTTGAAAGGTTTGTGCTCGACAGGCACCGTTTGTGCTGTGCTCGCAATCGTCGGTCGATTTTGCAGAGATGCACCGCGAGACGTCCTCGTCGCGTTCCTGAGCGCAGATGGAGCTGTCATCGCGTGGTGGTTGTTGCAGTTTCCTACGAGTCCACTCGTTTGGCTATCTCGGCGGAGCAGTGCTACATGGACCAGCCTGGAGATGACGCAACACCAACGCGAGGAGAATGCGGTATTTAATAGCTCAGCGCAATGCAACGGACTCTTGCGGACACATCGCAGGATACTGTACTTCGTCAAGGTCGGCTTTGCAATGCCGGTCAAATTGCCCACCGTTCTGTGGACTTTGCATGTGGTCTGCGAGATCGACCCCAGGAAACTCTCGTGCAGTGGCGGTGCATTAATCGATTGCACTGCTTCCATCTCTCCAAAGCTCGTGTCTTCAAGCCGTCCACCGTTGCGTTCGTTCGGATGACGCTGAGCACAAAACATCGAGACTGCGGCAGGAATTGCTCGCCGATTCAAAAGAAAGCTACAAACTTCTGTCACCTTTTGATGTACATGTACCAGTACCAACAACGGTATCTTTGTATCGAATCGATAATATCGATAAAGGATGTTGCTTTATTAATATCGTCTGGAACGAGCACTATTATTATAGCACCGACTTGAGGTCTGTAATGCATCTCGCTATAGTTCATTTCTTGCTGACTCATTCGTGCCCCGTAATGGAAGAGGCAATGTGTGTATGGATCATTAGACTTGTGAACGGGGCTTGACATGGCCCTGTCGAATTATCGTCATTGATCAGAAGTCGACAAGTGAATAAAAGGCTTCTCGCTTCGCTTTTCTTTGGGTGTACATATACTATCTGACGCTACCACAAACACACGGATCCAGCTAACTAGTCTAGGGGTCGACGCTGGCACCCAACTCTTCGAAGTGCGTCTGACAGTAGTTTTGCGTGCGCTCATACGCCGGCTTGGAGCAATTCGCTACCTGGCATCGCTTGCCGCCTCCATGGGCCCAGCAGAATCCATTGGAAACGGCGATCGTATCGCATTTCTCGAACGAGCACACGGTGCCGCCGCCGTGCGACCAGCAGACGCCCTTAGACTTAGCGCGGTTGATACAGTCCGGTACCTTACACTTAACGGACCCGCCGTGCTTCCAGCACCGCTTGGCGTGCTTGGCACGACTGGTGCACCCTTCTACGGTACAGAACTTACTGCCTTTCTTGCTCACCGGCCTCGAAGCCGCGGCTGGCGTCGTGGTCGTAGGAGACGCCGATTTCACGGCGACAGCGCGTCTACGCTTCGCGACGGTCGGTTTGATGATCAAGTTGCGCTTCCTGGACTTAGGCTGGTCCGTATCCGACTCGGAATCAGACGAGGACAGAATGAACGACAGCGCGGCCTTGTGGCGAGTGTCTACTGTGTCCTGCTTGGCCGAGGCACATAAGTTTTCGGAGGATTCGTCCTGGTTCATCATGTCGATGCTGGGAAGTCGAAACGTAGAATCCGTGGGGCCCGTGAGGTAGATTGGAAGAGGCTTGGCGACGGGCAGCGGGCTGAAGGGGAATAGCGGTGTAGGATACGTCACTAACGACGTGTCGGGCACCACCATGGAAAGAGAGCGAGGCCTGATTGATCTGGCTTGGCAGAAAAAACCACGCCGTAGTATGCTTGGGGGCCGATTCAGAAGTGATTCTCAAAAGGAGGGGCCCGGCTGAGACTTTGACAACTGCTGTCGGGTGGCTCAGATTATGTCACGGATTGCACCGAAAGGCTCACGAACGAGAGTGAGAGGGGAGCTCAAAGCTTTGGTCCTGTGACTCTGAGCCTTTGCCACCTGGTGTGTGCAACCAGCATTGGCGTGCTAAGAAAACAGATTGCCCTTGGCACTCACAAGGTCCTTAGATCTCGGGGTAGGGGCATTAGAGAAGGTGACGAACTCTCAACCACTTGTTTTAAATTGCTCTGTGCGTCAACACAGAAGACTCTGCGCGGTAAAAATGTTAAAGCGTCGTCGATAGGCTTGATGTCGCTGGCCGACAAACTTATCAGAGCTCTCCTCGACCATATCCTAGACATGTTCCTCCATGAATCGAGTCTACATGTATTATACTTGTTCGTCTCATCTTGATGCGTCTGCGTCTGCGCTTGCAGCTTCTTGACGTTCGTCGCTACCTCGTGTCAAGCTAGCGATCCAGGCTACAAGGATCGAAGCGAGGCTTTGCCCTCAGTTTGAGTCGCTTCAGCACTGTAAACGAACGAGAAGAGTACGTGGATAAGGAGGCTTGAATATTTCTGGCGGAAGATTGCGAGGCCAACCACGAGATGGGGTGCGTTCGATCGATCCTTGGCTCTTCCCTTTGTTCTGCTTGGGATCGATCGCTCCCTAATCTCGTGTCCTCACCACTTGTTCGCCAAGATCGACCAACTTGCCTCGAACCTGTCTGCTTTTCACCATCTCCCTGCAGAGACTTGGCAACCGCGGACCGGTGGTTGCCGTCGCAGCGACACAGCGCGATGGCGGAGTGCTAGGGGCTTGGGGCTCAGCATTAAGTTTAGCATTGATTATTCAAACGTTGCAGCTCTAAACTGCTCGCAGATATCAAGTAGACCCCATCTTGCTCTTCATCTTCGTTCACTTAGAACCTGACTCACCAGCAACACCTGCTACGCTTCCAGCGATAACGAGCAAGTGTTGACAGCGCACACCACTAGGAGAGCCTCGAGTCTCGAGATTCGGGTCTATCCAACGACTGAGCAACACGCAGCGTTTCAAATGACGACAACACACAGCAACTCGCGAGACCTTTTCGATTCAAGCATGGTAACGAGAAGACCTGAGCATTGTTTTTCACTTCCTGCATCGCCATCGACCAAAGGTAAACTGGTCGACGACCATGGCCAACCAAGGTGCATATGCTAACAAGACCCCAGCTTCCTTGTCGGCGCATGGCGGGGCAAATGGGAAGAGGAGACGGGGATGTGCGCATACCTGACTCAGTAGACTGAGTCAACAAAGCACGTTTTGCGTGGCTAGGCTATCCACGTGGAGCGATGAACACCAGCCTGCACTGTGCGTGTGCGTATAAGTACCATGCATTTGTGTTGGCGGTGTCCATGCTTCTGCTTCTCTATGCAGCAGCATAATAGCTTGGAGGAATATACTCCGACAATGATGCCGTAGTGTTGTGGGCGGGTAGATGATGATGTCCACAGCCTCCGACAGATACTCCAACCCGGGTCGAGCCGTGTCGGTTTCAAAGCGGACACATCGGTTGAAGAGGAGACGTCCGGTTCCACGCTCGATTTAGGTAGTCGATGTTCCCGATAACTCGGAGCTTTTTTTCGGCGACAATGCACAGGACACACAGTCGCTTGAATGACTGTGTCTGTGTCGCCGTCAGCTCGTTTCACGCCCTGCTCGACGGTCAGGAGTCACGTTCGGGACGATCTTGGCGTTTGTGGCGTTCGTGGCGGTGGTCGGACGCGTCGTGGTAGCCCCTTTAATGCTCTTTATGGTCTTCGGTCTGACCAAGTACCTCACATCTTGTAGGATGTTCATCTAGTCTAAGGATAGCTGCTTCGCCTTCAGTTTCGAAGACGGGGTGATGGGCGGCGGGTGTACGAACTGCCAGGTCGGTTGCCGTAACGCCGTGCTGCAGATGTCGTACTTCGAACGCGACGCCCTAATGAGCAAACCCTTGTTTGAGAACTTGTACTCGATGGATTTCTCCAGCTACTCGAGGCTCAGCTCGTTAGAAGGTGCCGTGTATGAGCGGCTTCGACGAGTTGGGGTCGACGATCACGACGTTCAAAGCCACCCCGCAGATGGTCGTGAATACCGTACACACGTCTGTGATGCCGCACGCACTGCTCGAGGCAAAGGTAGCCGTCGACACGGTCGCTGACTGCCCTCAGATTGGGTGCCTGAAGCGCATTTGAGGCTCTTCAAGTTCCCTACTGCTAAAGACAGCGACGATTTCTCGTCGGTGTCGCCAGCAGACTTTACGATATCCCCCGAACAAACCGAGTGTAGACCCAACGTCTCAAACAGCGACATCGTAGAATCCGGGATCGCGCTTACGACTGACGGCACCGATTTGCTTGCTGTTGTACCCGAGTCTCGGGTACGAAAGTTGTTCCTGTACAGCTTTTCGAGCAGTCTGTCTTCTGTACCCCAGACAATACCGGTCGGATTTTCTATTCTAAAAATGTCCTAATTGTCCTAAAAGCCCTAAATTTAGACCTGTTTTAATATGAGATTTTCCAAGAACGATATTATCTGCCCCCGGGCCCTAAACCACCGCTCCGCGACAGATCCTTAAGCCCGCTGCTTGTGAGAAAAATTCGTACTTAACGCCATTTTAAAAAGGATTTTTAATAACAATTAGGTCTCGTTTAGACTGTAGCACAGTTAGATATCGACCTAATATTTTACTCGCACGGGTTGAGAGGAGTGGCGAGGGCACTTGAACGGAGCGCACTGGGTATTGTCCAGGCTTCGCCGGCAGCGGTACTGCCAGCAAGGCACGATGGCTTGCTCAGGCCGAGCTTGGTGGCGTTACTGGCGACAATCCACGCGGTGTCGTGTCTCGGCTTCGCTGGCCACGTTACCTGTACAGGGCACACAGGAGTCTTGCAGTGACGACGGCGCTTCGGACTCCATGCCTTGGTTGCATCCAGGCGAGGGCACGGTGCAGCGCACCTGCTTCTTCTCGTACGCAGTACGGTTCGACGTCGGCGCGTCGGATCTCGAGCCTTGATCACCAGCAAGCAAAGCGCAGGAGCGAGGTGGAGTGCAGCCTGCCTCCTGCTCCTAGTACGGTAGAAGATCGCGGTCCCCCAGAGCATAGTTTTGCGCACTTGCAGCTCACGTGCGGCAGTACGTCACACTCCCACTCGCACACGATGTACATCGAGATACAGGCATGTCCAGCTGCAGCATGCCATGGCAGCGCAGTCTCGTAAGTGTCGGGGGCGGACTTGTTCGTCGAGTCGGATTTCTTTGGTTTACAGCAGCCTGACTCAGGCTGGCACAGGAACTGGTAGTACTCCAAAGATCAGCGCAGCTGTTGTAGTGTAGCTTGCAATCGCACCGATGATCTTGTCAATGTAATCCACGCTCATTTGTCCGTACTGGATTCGTCATCGTGCATGTGCTTCTTAGTTGCGCGCGTATGCAGAGCATCTGCATCCGCCGCCGCAATTCATTCAATTGATAACTTACCGCAACTGACTAAACTTTGCTCGTGCAAGGGGTTTCGTCATGATATCCGCGGTGTTGCCATTCGTTGGCACGTGCAACATGGTCAACTTGCCGTCTTCCACCAGATGCCGATTCAGGTGAAACTTGTTGTTGATGTGTTTCGTATTAGAGCGTATGCCGGGCTTCTTCGTCAAGTACAGTGCAGATTGATTATCACCGCGCAGCAGTGGCGTGGCCGCAGGCTACTTCAGCTCTTCGCACAGTCCAATAACCCACAACATATCCTTCACGTCCTCTTTCATCGCCACATACTCAGCTTCCGTACTGGATTGGGCGTTTATCCCCTGCTTGCGGGACGCATAAGAGATCACATTACCATCCAACAAAGTGATGTAGCCCGATATGGACTTCGCTTCGTCAGGGTCGTTCGCGTAGTCGGAGTCGGTGAACACCGAGATACCCACGTCCTTCACCGGGATGACGTCCATGTGCAGTGTATATTCTCTTGGCTTACCCAGGTAGCGCATCACCCACTCTGCTTCTCTGTAGCAGGCCTCCGTATAGCAAGACAGGAACTTTCCGAGGCGTCGCACCGCATGTGCGATGTCCGGCCGCGAACCAGACACGAGATACTGTAGACCACCATTCAACTCGCGATAGGGCATGACAGCGTCCTTGGGAAACGGCTTTGCCTTTGCTCTAGACTCACGCGTAGCTTGAGGCGTCCAGCAGCCGTACTAATTCGCAAGGTTGAACTTCTTCAGCAGCTTGTCAATGTGCGATCGTTGGCTGTACACAATGCGTTTGTGCACACCATCCAGCGTTATCTCAATGCCAAGTAGATATCGGACTTCACCCATATTTGTCAGTGTAGACTTCGACTCGAGTTGTGCAGCGACTTGAGAGCACAGCGCGGCTATGCCCATCAAAAGTTGATCGTCAACATAGACTGTTAGCAACATAGCGACGTCGCCGTCCTTGTACATCACGTAGAGTCCATAGTCACTTTCGAGTCTTGTAAGTCATAGATTTACGAGGAACTCATGCAGCGTCTTGTTCCACACTGCCAGGGCCTGTTTCCGCCCGTACAATGACTTGATCAACTGGTAAATCAATGCACCACCTGGTGCTCCTTCATCGGATCCCGCCGGAATCTCCGTGAAGACCAGTTCTTCAAACAATCCATAGAGAAAGACCGTCTTGATGTCGTGCTGCCTGATATCCCATCCGCGTTTTCGAGCGTACAGAATAGCGGCTCATATAGTCTCGAAGCGAATGACAGAAGCGTAGGTATCAAGATAGTAAATTCCAAAGTGTTGCTTAAAGCCGTGAATCACTAACCTCGCCTTACATATGTTGATTCGCCCTTCGGTGCCTCGTTTCAGCGTGTAGACCCACTTATTGGTGACCACAGTCTGATGCTTTGCCTTGGCTCGTGCAACGAGCTTTAACGTTCCGTGCTGACGTAGCGACGTCACCTCTTCCTGCATGCATCTTGCCAGTCAGGCCAGTACTGGCTCAACTTTGCTTGTTTGTGCGTGTTCGGAACTAAAATGTCTTCCTTCGCATCAATGACTGACCCCACAATGTGCTCCCTCAGATGTGCTGGCGGCTTTCTCGCGCGGCGAGAAGCTGCGTCACGGCACTGCATGACTTCAGGCACCACCTTCGGAGGCTCGTAGTTGTGATAAAGCGCTTTTCGAGAAATGAGAAGGCGGGAAGTGACAGTTTGACACTATTTTGGTTTAGTGGCATGGTCGATCTGAGTACGAGGATCTGGATCTAGGAATGACGGATCGGGACAGAAGCTATAACGATTTGGACGGGGAGGTTGCGATTGACACTTCGCAGTCTGCCTGACCGGAAACCTATCGCGCACGTGTGCTCTGTGGTGTTGTTGCTACAAGCATACACTGGTGCGAACCTAAGGCGAACCTACTGATGATTCTGTGGTGTGATTGGTCGATTCCCAAGATGTGACGATGCTGATTGGCTGATACAAGGGTAAGTTGAAGTTGCCGTTGTGCATACGATCTGCATACGATTTGCATATTTCATGAGCAGCCCTAGCTCTGCATAAAGGAGTTTGAAGCTAAGCATTGGTGTAGTTCATCGTAAGACACCTACCGACAAGATAGAAAGAGCACTTTGCTCAACTCAATCTCAATCACTTTCGGATTTTACTTCTACTACTCACATCAACTATCAAACCTCGTTCGCATCGACTCCCGATACTCTCAATTGGGGACGAGGCCAACTAGAATCCAAGTGGAAGATCGCAAGATCCGAGTGAGTGAGTGGGAGATCTGGGCGATTTAGGCCCAAGATCTGAGATCGTCAGGATCCAGATGTACCCACGATCCAGACATATTCCTGTTCTGGGGGTATTCCGGATCGGGGGTAAATCCATGATCGGCCACGATACGATGATTGCGCTACGGATCGGGGAGGGGGGGGGGGGGTCAGGCGCTGATACAGCTGGGGAGATGGACCAAGGTGTGAAAGGACAAGTAGCCAGACCTGGTAAGTGATTTAGGGGGTAAAGGACAGAAAGGATAAGATCCAGGCTGGTGTAGGCTTCACTTTAGATCAGACTTCTATTTGCATTGTGTTACACAAGTGCCTTCCTGCCCTCAAGAATCGGAAACTACATTGGCCGTACGGGTTCTGTGAAGGTTGGGAAAAGCAGATCTACTGTGGGTACTGATAACTGGATAATACATTGGCCTGATCCTACCACCTAGTGAGTTTTCCTTTACACGTGCAGATCCGTAAGGTTAGCCAGATTTTTTACTACTTGGCTGGGTATACCTAAGAGGCTCTCAACTCTCAAGATCCCGCTAGGAAGCAGCAAGTACGACGAAAAGGAACTTGAAGACAAGGGAACGCACCCACAAGGCAACCCTACGGTCGGATCGCATATCAAGACCGCCAGATCGTACAAGCTCGAAGGACTCGCTTGTGATCTGGACCCTACATCGGACGTAGAGTGAAGACCTTCCACTACTAGTCCAACCCACCCCCGCATCAACAGCATCAACGGTAGTCGAGAGTGATACGTAGACCGTCTGCTGCACTTCATACGAATACTGCATCTACATAGCTAGACGGATCATGTCGCTCTCTGTGAAGTCGTCTGACTAACTTGCATGTGTAATGTAGTTAGAGCGACAATCCCGAATGCGTACGCGCTTAGCAAATTGTCAGTAGAGAAGTAGCTCAAAGGTTTTCCTGAGCTGTTTGTCCCGACGGCAGTCCTCTGCCAGCCTAATCACGTGAGGATGTATACACAACGAATCGTTTACGAGCCATGAGAAAGTTGTCAACAACCGGCATGTACTTATCAGGAATATCGAAAACGACCGGGCCGTAACAATGCGATTTTTAGTGCTTTGAAACTCGAAGAATTCGAGTGGTTTCGTGCAGCGATACATGACTTGTTTTTAGCTTCTTGAACACGCCAGCGCGTTGAGGCGGTACAGCAAATAGGTGCATAACGAGGACATAGCCACGCAGTACTCTGTAGACGCCCCAACTTGACCCGGTTGTAGGGTCTACGCGAGCGGTCAGCTCCGTGTGAAGGAATAGCAGTACCTCAGGAACCTTAGAAAGGCTCCGATTCTCTCTGCTTTGGCCTTGTGGTCAACCTCTTGTTTACGTTGGATGCCAAGATGCTTGTACAGCGCAACATCTGCGTCCTTAGAAACTGTTAAACGTTTATTTCCGGCGGATTGTACTTTCCACCTTAAAAACAGTGCTAGTGCGTACACGCGTTGGTATACTGTGTTGAGGTTGAGTTTTACACCCTTGTCCGATGTCTCCAACGCTGAGCAAAAATTCTGTCAGATCCTTGTCCTTGAAAAGTTTAACACTCTGGCTCGAGTCAGTAAGGAGGCTCAGCATAATGGATGGTTGAACGTCGCGATATCAAGCTAGCTTCCCAACCACTGTTCGAAATTTGTTTAGTTGGTCACGAGGGTTCCTGTTCGAGTCGCCATTACGAAACGGCATCGAGCGGTTTTGTAATCACATCCAAAATCCAGGAAGTTTGTCAATCGTCTCATCATGACTCGGTGCCCTGCGACACGACCGGGCTACACCGGGAATCCTTGGCAGCCACGTTACATCCGAAACTTCTGTTAAACTAGTTGATGTCGGTTTGCTCTTCTCATTTCTAACCCGAGCTAGGCCATCGTATGAGCGATTTCGTTTCTTGCTGGTTTTTGTGTGCTTTCTTGATTGGACGTCTACAGGTGCGAATCGCAAAACTCGCACCCGAACAACTGAGACGTGAACCTTTCGCAAATGATCTCGAAGTTTCTTCTTGGAGCAAAAAAACGTAGGTCGGCGCACTTGTAGCACTTGAACTTATTGAAGGTCCCGCTGTGTTTGTTAGCATGGTGTCTCTCTCTCCATGTTGAACTTGGTTGTGGACGTGCTGGCGCACTGAGGCGCATACAGACAGCGAAAAGTCGTTTGCTTCTTGGGTGCGTCCCGAGCTTGATCGCCACATGAACGGGGCGTGCTCGGGTAAGATTTATAGTGCTTTAGTAGACTGGGCGTCTTCAGTTGGGCGTCGTAGAACTCGCATCGGACTCGACCATCTTGAGTCGTCTCCAGCGCGTCCTCCGCGACCGTCGCTTAACGCTTCGCAGTCGAGCTCACTTGGCTATCTCATTCTGGAGGACACCTCGCGGCTCCCAGTCCGAGACGAGTGGAGACCGGAAGTGTGATCGGCCGGTGTGGATTTTATCCGAGAATTGTTAAATGCGCTCAAGCTTCCACCCCTTGAACCTCTCTGCAGTTACCAGAGGATCAAGATCCCACCCTACCGACGGGTACACAAGGTGAAAAAGGCTCGGCAGAGCACAGATCATCGGGGGACCCCTGGCTGGGTACTGGTGGGAAGTTGGATCCAGCATTCTCGCAGATTTTTGTTTTATCCCACTACACCACATAGTCGTCACTTGAGGCCTCTGCATCCGACCGCAGATGACACTTGCGCTTGCCCTTGGACTTGACACCGCAGCTCGGCTACACTTGGATTATCGACTCGGTCGACGGCTGTACGTCCTTTTCTGGCTCTCCCACTTGCTCATAACTGGCTACTAGATCAGGCTCACTGCTCGCTAGTACAGGATGGTGCAAGACGGTCGATCTTGATGGATCACCAGCATCGGGAAGAGTCGATTTTCAAGTAAACTAACAATGGGCACAACTGGTATCTCAACAGGTAACTCCACATCGCCATGCTTGTAGCTATTCAGTAGAAGCTGACGAAGATAGGCTTGAGAGGCAGTGAAGCGTTCATGGCAGAACACATTGCCACTCCGTTTCTGGAGTACACTGCACACACTGCCGGTCCGCAGGTCCAGCAGCTTAAAGCTATTCGTATCCGTCGATTATCCAATCAGTAGTGCCCGCTCAGCTTGTGGGTCGAGCTTATCACGCGTAGTTGTCTTCTCTATTGGTAAGTGGGCGTTTACCAGACATCCCAGGTTCCTAGGTGACGCAGCGCAGGCAGCTTCTTGTATAGCGTCTCGAATGGCGATCAGCGCAGCTGTTGGCACCTTGTCCACGACGTGGAGGAGAGCCTCTCCCCACAGCAACTTGGTCTGGTGCGTAACATGTAGCACATCATGTAGTCGCGGCCGTACGAGCCCATTTGCTCGTTCGACAACACTGTTCCCCTCCAGAGAGTTCGCGTTTGTGTACTGCGTCTCAATGGCGTCCTTTTCGCAGAACGTCTGAAGATCCTGACTCTGGAACTCACCTCCTTGGTAGGAGTGAAGCGCCACCACCTTGTTCCCAGCGCACACGAACTGTGTGTCCAGATGTGGGATGAGCTTCTTTAGCTTGTCAGCAGCTACATTCTTTCTCTTGAGTAGGTAGCACCATTTGAAACGCGTTGCTTCGTCAACCACTAGCATAAACATCGTCTCGCCAGTAACCGTCTCTTGGCTGATTGAGCATAAATCCACAGAGAGCTTCTCTAGAGGGTTACGCCGTCGTTCAAGGTTACGCTTGTAATACATGCGTTCAAATTTAGCTGGCAAGCAAGGTACACCGTCGTAAGCTGAAAGTGACTTGAGATTCACGTTAATGCCGAAATCGACCTTCTTGGCTGCCATCTCATGAATCATCTGCATGTTCACATGCCCCAAACGACCCCATAACGTTCTTACGAGCCCCCACGGCAGCAATAAGGCGTAGCGATCTCTTCGTACGAAGTCGGTACAGCTTGTCATAGCGATCGAAGAGCAGCTTGATCGTGCTCATGGTCAGCCAGGCGACACGCTGGTCGTCGCTGAACGACACTGCAAATCCGCAGTCTTGCATGTATATGAGTCATAACAGGTTGATATGAGCGTTAGGAGAATAGTGAACTTCATCAACGCGGCGAGGCTGCCACTGGCCCGTCACTTCGTTCATTACACGTAACACGACTATCACACTGGTGTTCAGACTCTCCGTCTGTCCTAGGGCCATACGCAGTTCCCCAGAATTACCATGTTGAATGTAAGAGAAGCATGGCAGGTCGCCACACAGGTTCACTTGTGACCCGCTGTCAAGCAGCCACTCCATCTCATCTGCAGCCACGTCATGAAGCTTATCTTCTTCTTGATTGACTAAAACCATAGCCACCAAGCCTCCACGCGAACAGTTGAAGATGGTGGCGTTGAACGGTTTTAGTTAGATGGCGATAAGTCCTCAACACGACGTGTGCTCTGTGGAGCCGGGTGTTAGGTCTCCAACTCTTCTTGTAGCTGCGCAGCAGCTCGTTTCTTCAGCACTTCACGCATTTCATCGAACGTGTACCCCACCACAGCAGGGGCACTCATCTCACGGTGTACAAACACTCCACCAGCAAATGATTTCATGCGTGCTTCTCCTTGTTCATCGTTGTCAGCTGCTTGCTGAGGAGTGTTCCAGCACAGCCCACCATCCTTCCAACGCCCTATCTCACCGCAGGCAGAGCACTGGGGAGTTTTGTTTCTCTTAGCTATGGACTCAGACTTAGCACTCATGGTAGACGACACAATTGAGACAGTTCGGCTATGGTTTCCACCGTACCTGCCGCCTCGCTGGTATGGCTTCTTGCACCTGCCTCTTCCGCCACACTGAACGAAATTGGCTTGCTGTGGACTTCCCCTGGATTGGCTGCGACCTCCACGTGGAGAACTCTCATGCTGCTCGCGGGCATGCGCAGTCATATCTGAATCCACCAACTCTGCACGTGAATCATAGATGGCGAAGTCAGTAGCTTGAATTCAACGACGCGTGACGTCGTCCGTAATCTTCGGGTACACTCTCATAGCGTTGGTAAACATCAGCCGCGCTACGTAATGATCTGGAATAGGGCCGTTATTTTCAGCAAGGATGCGCTGCATCCGTAGGAGACCATTAGTATACTGCTCCACTGTCTCGTCTGGCTGTAGCTTGCGTGCGTACAGGTCTGCTAACACCATGTCTGTGTTCTCCCAGGACCACGGCCGAAATCATGGTAGATACGGCCCCAAAGCAGCACGGGGTCCGCCTTGAACACAATGTCCTCGTAGCGAAACAGTACTTCATCGGAAATCGAAGACACTAGCAATTCTTGGGCCTTACGAACACACACGTCGTAGCAGTTCTTCTGCGCATGCGACATCTTGCCGTCGTAGCGCTCGTTTCCTTGCATGAGTTGCTCCAGTCGTGGCATGACTAGCCCGGTCATGACACGCATTCTCCATGCAGGATTCTCTGACGGCTGGGAGAGCTTCTTTATAACGTCGAACTTCGTCCTCTTGAGGCCGCTACTTGATTTACTCTCGAAATCGTTGGGTGCTAAATTAGCACTACTAATTAGATCACTCTCAAAATGCACCCGTCTTCACGACAAGCCAAGTTACTTAATATTCAATACTAGCTGTGCAAGCAAAATTGACATTCTCATTAACGCTCTTGAAAAACCGTAACGTTTTCACTTAGCAGTCCATCAGCAGCCACTACTGTCCGAGTAGGCTCTTAATAAAGTGTGAAATAGATTATTTGGATGTTTATCGGACGGTATTACCCTTGGTTCCCGCAAGATGACAGATTTCTAAAACCCTACTCATCGTGAGCAGATGTAGTCGGTAACGACAGACTACTATTGTGAATTCCGCCTAAAATCGACGGTAAAGCAAGTGAGTCTTTCACTTACAAAAAGCAAGGCACAAGATAATTGCAATCATATGCTTTCTTGGCTCTCAGGACTCGTGTTTAGTGGGAATCCACAGGCTTGCCGCGATTGGCGGAGATTGACGATTGAAACTATCGAACAATCCAACTTTGATTTCCTCCTGATTTTAATAAAAGCAATTTTTACTTTCCCATTACTCTGGAAACTAATATCAAATCTGATATTGATTACTACAGGAAAAAACCCGTACATTAACAGGGCAATGTGCCTCAGCACCCCATGATATCAACAGGAAGTACCCACTTTCAATTTTAAACAGTGCCGTAGTCCAACTTCATCATTTCTTAAGCCTTAGGAGCGTATGAAATCTGAAAGAAAAGCCGATTGTGTAGGTAGCTTCGCTGTGTTATTTTCCGCGCTATATCGAACGTGGAATCGGCATTAAGCTTATGTCGATATTTATCCGGCCGCAAATTACCATTCAGTTCCTTCCGCTCTGGATTTGAAGCATATGTTTTGCTCATGTTTAGACACAACTCAGTCAAGATTTTCTAAAGATTAAGAAGCGGAGCCAATGGGAGAGCATTCTGCATCGAATACCAGAATCCGCAGCCCAATTGGTGGCCTAGGAAAAAAAGTTATCATTCGGGATAGTTTTCCGTTACATCGACCGGAGGAAGTATTATAGGGCTCACTATTGATCATGTTAGATTACAGTACCGGTAAACTCATGCGTTTGTCAAAGAAAAAGGACTACGGTACTGTAGTTGCACTGAACGACATGTTTGCTCATGATTACTGTTCTTCGAAGTTAATACGCTTACCATGAGCCTTACGGTCAAGTGGCTCATGGAGTAGCTAGTGACAAGACTTTGGGACGGCGAAACTAGCTGGCTCCTGTTGGTCTATTAAATAAACTTTCCCAAATGCCCATATTGGCTTCACTGCAAAGCCGGATAGTGACGGACCTTACTACAATCATCTTGGACAACGGCTATTAAAATGTGGCTTTGTATCGCGAGCTGCATTGCTGTATGGTAACTTTCATGTTTGTTCATGATTACTTTAATGGCGAAATACATATGTTTATCACCAAGTGGCAGTCGTTACAGAAAGACTTTGGGATCAAGAAACTGGCTGTCGCGCCTTCGCACTGACTACTACTACAATGCTCCCCCTCGTTAGCCGCCATGGGAATTTATATAAGATTATAGAGGCTTTTGCAACTGACTGGAGGGATTACGGGTTTATGGATAGACCCTGTCAGTTATAAAAAGGGTATAATGAGGTAATGGGTATACAGTACTGTTAGTATTAAAAAAAGATTTCCCTCAATTTTTATATTATTAAAAGGGAGGGATAGTCAGTGCCCCGGGAATTACGTTGGCACACATTACATGTGTGTCGTATGCGGGTGAGATGATACTTTGCAGTAGATGAAGTTTCGATCAAGCCCAGTTGCAAACGTAGTGAATTGAGCGCTTATTAGCACAACCTCTCTCTCTACAGTTGAAGCACGTTCTCCCCGTGCTACGATGTACCCATGGTATGAAAGCCATTCTTTGCGGTTAGAACGTCGTTAAGAAGAACGCTCTCAGCCCACGACTTCGACATTTTCTCACCCGTAACAGCATGGTGATACATCTTCAGGTACTTGACTAGAGCGTTCCAGTTTCCGTGCTCCATCGCTGCCGTTCTCGTAGTAATACCCACATCTTTAGCAAACGCTGGCACATTCATCCTTTGTTGAAGTTGGGGTGTTAGCCATTGATCCACTGTCTCCGCCTTCGAACGTGGAATCCCTTTAATCATCGACCATGATCTTTCTTCGTCATTTTCGTCTTCGGCGACTCGAAGAGAGCGACGGTAACCGTCAATTCTCTTCGGGTGCTCCACGCCCCTCACAACTAGCTGCGAGATTTCGGAATTCGTGATCGCCGCTTCTCCGCTGATCAGGAGAGCACTAGCAGCTATCAGTAGGATGACGAAAGCACGCATGAGTGATCTTGGCGGATTTGGTACAGTAGTTTGTCTTGATTTGTGAACTTGAGTGCGAGAAGACAAATTCGATAATGAAAGCACGAAATGAGTGGGCACGGCCACACATGGTTGCTCCCAAAGCCACCTCTGAATTACTATTATATCCAGACACGGGCATCGTGATATTGTTCCTGGGACAACATCTCGATTCCCGTGTCATCGATCGGCAAGCCTCCAGTTGTCTCAGATAAAGTAAGAAAAGATCCCTAACTGGAAAAAGGACAGTGGCCTTGCTGCGGTCGTGATATAAAAACAGGATTCTCTATTTTTAGGAAGATCCTTAAAGGCATTAAAAGCATAGAAAGCGGGTCGCTGTTGTACTCCGCAGAAGTCGTGACACCAAAGTTTGGCAAGTCATAGAAGAGCGTTGTACTACGAGAACCTATATCGATATTTAGATATATAGGTGTTTCGCGCGTTCTGATTATGAATATGAGGTCAGAATTAGCTAATTCGCAGCCGTTTTAACGCTACAAGCTGTCCAAGAAAGCAATTCGGAAGCCCCAAAATGCTCTTGGACTGGTCTGGCCTCTTTATGCAGAATTGGAGGGGTATTATTGGACAATATCGAGTTTCATGTGGTTTTCGCGGGAAAGGCGTACTGACAACACAAGTCGTCAAGTCGAGACATTTGAACCAACAGCTGGCATCTCACTATCTTCATATATACTCCTAGAGGTAACTTGACTACCTATCACTATCGCTTATTCAATTCAGCGCACTCCCGAAATTGTATTATTACAGGTAAATGATATTAACTGTTAGCTTAGAATTGAGACAAAATTTGCCTTACTGGTGGTTATCTACCGCTTGCTGTAAAAGGCATTAGCGCGTGCAGCCACCGTAGGTAGATAGCCAAGACACTAAGTAACAAGATTGCTCGTGCACTTTTCGTCCTACTGCTCTAGTATGTCCTGAATACTCGAGAAACCCATGATGCCCACCATCATTGTTTCTTTTCTTCCAGGTAATTACAGGTAGTCGAGCTCCATTTACATTACCCATACGCCAGATAACGAAACAGTGGAGGCTGTACTGGATAAAGGAGGGTTTCCGCTTTCTTTTAAGGGTAATTTTGTCCAAATACGACTCATTTTGGCTAGATGGTGTCACTAAATGTGACCGGTTACAAAAGTTGGTGTCATGAATTTTGCGGAGTACAATAGCAGCTTCGTCAAATAACAGTGCAGCCCAGGGCGGCTCTCAGGTGATCACATCGTACTCGGTGGTTCGGCTACGAGCAACTACGTTAGTTCACACAACGCGGATGTTTACATCAAACTATGCCGGATCCGTGCAGTGTGGCCTCCTCTTGTGGCCGCTGCTTGATTTACTCTAGAAATCGTTGAGTGCTAAATTAGCACTGCTAATTAGATCACTCTCAAAATGCACCCGTCTTCACGACAAGCCAAGTTACTTAATATTCAATACTAGCTGTGCAAGCAAAATTGGCATTCTCGTTAACGCTCTTGAAAAACCGTAACGTTTTCACTTAGCAGTCCATCAACAGCCACTACTGTCCGAGTAGGCTCTTAATAAAGTGTGAAATAGATTATTTGGATGTTTATCGGACGGTATTACCCTTGGTTCCCGCAAGATGACAGATTTCTAAAACCCTACTCATCGTGAGCAGATGTAGTCGGTAACGACAGACTACTATTGTGAATTCCGCCTAAAATCGACGGTAAAGCAAGTGAGTCTTTCACTTACAAAAAGCAAGGCACAAGATAATTGCAATCATATGCTTTCTTGGCTCTCAGGACTCGTGTTTAGTGGGAATCCACAGGCTTGCCGCGATTGGCGGAGATTGACGATTGAAACTATCGAACAATCCAACTTTGATTTCCTCCTGATTTTAATAAAAGCAATTTTTACTTTCCCATTACTCTGGAAACTAATATCAAATCTGATATTGATTACTACAGGAAAAAACCCGTACATTAACAGGGCAATGTGCCTCAGCACCCCATGATATCAACAGGAAGTACCCACTTTCAATTTTAAACAGTGCCGTAGTCCAACTTCATCATTTCTTAAGCCTTAGGAGCGTATGAAATCTGAAAGAAAAGCCGATTGTGTAGGTAGCTTCGCTGTGTTATTTTCCGCGCTATATCGAACGTGGAATCGGCATTATGACGATATTTATCCGGCCGCAAATTACCATTCCCCAGAATCGGTCGGACAATAAAGCCATTATTTTGCTTAGAGTTGGACAAAATGTCTGACATTTTCTGAAAAAGCAAATTTTGTTCCCTATTTATGGGAGCAAATCACGATTCGCACAGAAAACGTCGGACAAAAGACCAACCAGAATTTGACTTGCAAGGTAGGCCTGTGCGAGGTTACCGTCATGCAAACTGATCTACTGTATCACCCACAGCACCTGGCAGGTCATAGGACGCCTTTGTATCTTGCATGACTACCAGTAAATGTACTGCAGCTGCGGGTTTATAATTTAACGGAGCTTGCAAGCGCGAGACCTCACACTACTGTACATGTAGCTCGTTTGACCTTTGGTCTGCCTCATCAAGCTACGTTGCATTGTTTAGTTGTGTAAAGCTAGGCTGTTAAATACTTCTCGGTGGGAATGATTGCATAGGAAATCATATGGAACTCACAACTTTTTTTCCTGGAAAGCGCTTGTCCTGCGAATTTTTCCGTTGGGCGCAGAACTGTTTCCCATTGGCTGTGGTTTTTCAAACACTGCAAAAGCTGCAAAATTGACAGAGTAATGCTAAAAAATAACTGCAAAAATGTGTTTTAGTTTCAGAGCGGATAGATTTTGACCAAAATTTCGCCGCAACGTAATATGCGATCTAAAAAGAATCTGACGCGTAAAATTGCATCCTGGTATTCTGTACAGTACAAGCTTCAGTTTAAGGCGTTATTTGTTCATGTAGTGATAGTATTGGCGGACTTGACACTAGTGCCGCTCTCAATCTTAAACAGAGCTGCCAGGCGAGGTGTTGCGTCTATATCAACGTATCTGGGATAAAAAATGGTTTGCTTCCTGTTTGTTCCTATATGATTGTTTGTTCTATATTTTGAAGTCGTAATTGCAATCATTCACGCCAGGAGGAAGTAGCTCGACATTCGAGCTTGAATGGGGTAAAATTCGCCACAGAGCGACTCCTGACACTACTTGTCATCTCGCTACGGCTCTGTATTAAAAGGGTTAATTTTTCGCGCGCATCTTAGAAGTCATTTATAGCTAAATGGGGGCATTTCTCGCCCTTTTACGAGATCACGGTACTCGTGTTGAACTATCTCTTGTAACAAATCATTTAGATCCATGGTGATGCAATTTGCTACATGAATTTGACAGGATTAAAGTATGGTTTGATGATTACGAATCGTACTGTAAATGCTATGCCCCAAAAGACAGTCCGGGATCAGTTGAACTTCTGTTAAAGGGCGCATAATGCGCCTTTTAAGAGGCTGATTCCTACTGTTCTTTGCACAAACCACTAAAAGGGCGACTCCTGCGACCTTTTGCTGCGAAAGGGCTAATACTACATGTGTCCCATGAGCCCGTTTGGCAGTGGCATGGTAGTTGGTGTGGTTGCATGTCGTTAGAGGACTGCACAGTCGTGTTAGCGCCTGGGTTTTGCTTTTTCAACTATTGTAAAACAAATATTCGAAGCCAAAGAAGTAGTTTATGACTGCCATAGGTGCCTTAATCATTTTTACAAACACAGGAAGTTAACGTAATCTAAGAATGTCATAGGTGCCCTGATTCATCATTTTGGCATGTTTTTAAAACTGAACAGGACCGTAGAAAACATTTGGGAGGCGTACTACACTGTTGGAAGCACAACGATAGAGAATCGGATTTATAGCTTTGAAAGACTGAATAATCTGCCGTTGTATTCACGTGTACATACGCAAAGTTTTCAGATTTGACGCCCTACTGAGGTTGATGGGGGCCCAGGTTCACAGTACATGTATGTGAAACCAATACCGCTTCTCACACGGCGATCGTCTCATCGCGCTGCACAACAGCTTCCTCGATAATGTCGGCCTTCAATACCACAGTGTGATGTCCCCCTAAATACAGTCCTAGCTAGATATTACGGCAGATAGCAATGGTGGCGAGCCTAGTCGGGTTCGCTGTAGCCGTCTCCGTCAACAACTGAGCTGAGCCCAGTACATGTACTTCTGTAGTATGTCGTACCGTAAGGACTGTCTAAAATGATACCGATTTGCTACTGTCTGCCAGATGTCCGACGAATTCCGTCTAAGAACCATTCACACGGCGAAGATCCTTACAATCCTCGAACCGGTGGAAAACCAGTAGCCATGTTTCTTAACCAATAGAAGAGGTCGTATCTAATGTCGTATTCACCGTATACAGTCCCACCTCTATCAATGACGCTCGATTGGCTTGGGAAAAAATGTCTTTTCATTTATAGAATTGGTCAGATAGAGAAATGGCTACATGTATCCATCTTGCATCCAGTGTCCGCTGTCGCATACGCTACACCACTTGCGTTCGCACCAGCTTCGTCAAAGATTGGAGCATGCTCTGTCGTTCTTTAGTGTCCCCTTCGCACTGAAACAGGAACACTGAAAGCTCCACGCAGTACGCAAGAGCTGTTGATGCATGTACTGGTGCCTGTTCTTGGACGTCACTATCGTCTTCATCAGGTGAGTTGCTGCTGCAGTCAACGTCTATAGGCTCGTGAACTTCGTCATCTGAATCGATGTCTAGATAGTCGTCAACGTTCTCATAAACATCAATTCCAGTCAGCATGGACATTGTCAATGAGCAGCAGGACCTTCCGATTTTGAGCAGGTTGAAATTTTGTATTAATACCCACTCGGAAAATATTCGGGCTGTCATCCATGTTCATTTTTTGCTATTGTAGAGTTGAACAGCCTTGCCTTTTAGAGCACGAACACACCTATCAATAGAATAGCGGATGTTTCTGTTGAAAAAAGAAACACTAAAAATGAGGAGGATTCGATGAGCTGGTGGACGGTCACCTGTCCAGATAGAGAGTTTTACCTCCGACCCTGACTGTCACTTAGCGAGGGTTTTAGTCAGTTAGAGAGTCTGGCATAGTGAACCTCATATAGTTTGCGTTGAGAGACTGTATTCAAGTAAAGAGCACGTGGTTACTTATAGAGGTTCAAATACGGAGGTGTGACTGTAGTTCGGTGTCAAATCGCAGGAGAATAAAGTCGGCAAAATCCAGAGGATAACACCAGTACATTATCAGCCATTTGCAAGCAAGGTTGTATCTCTGAAAATTGGCAGATCTGATTGGCTACTAAGGGTTACTTGCAGCAGTATTTGCTGGCTCCAAGGCCAATACCCCAGCAAAACAGATGGTTCATATTGCAACTTCGGTTGCACTAAGAGATGCGGAACCGCAGCAGTTTTGCAATCCTCGGCAATACAAAAGCAAGTCATTTCGGTGGGGGTTGCAAACGTCCGCAGTGTCGGTGCCAAATCCTCCGGTAGTACAGTGCAGTAGCAGTAGCGGACTACGAAGTACAAGTCATACACCGAAAAAGCTTAGCGTTTTAACACCCATCCAGAATACATGTAGCTTCTTCTAGGCGACAAGCTGTGCAAGTAGCGGCGCTGTATTACAGCGCCGCCACTTGCACGATACTCTTGGCATTGATGCCCGAGATAATGAACGACCTATTGTGATCAGACGATCACAGTGCAAAATACTAGCCGTTAGATGCTGGATATCACTTGGATTACCTATGGCATCCTACAACAACGCACACCACATCTCTGCCTTTGACTTTCTTGGCTTTTAAACAGGCTAAATGACCTACTTAAATATGTGTTTCTGCTTACTTAGCCGTTGTGCTCACTAAATCGGTTTACTGGCTTACGTAATGCCTTCAGAGATTTTTCGTCGATGAATGCGGCCCAAACAAAGTGAGCCAACTTAAAAAGAATGCATGTATGACACGCAGCAACTGGTAGTCGAGGTTGATAGATACTCTATAACCCAGAGTGTACTCTGAAAAGGATAGATCTCTGCGTCTATGATTATTTTCTCCCCGATACATCGAAGGGAGAAGAAGCCCTTCTGGAGAGTCTCCAGAGGGGCTTCTCCTCTGCTGCAGACTCAGTCTGTAAACACTACGCTCAAGTAGCAAAAAAATTATTTTAACCAATCAATGTAGGGTTGCAAACGTTGTTGCACAAATGGCCAATATTTATACAGTACTGATTGTCAGATCCGAAACATCATGTTGGTCAAAGGGGCACGATTACGCCGTCGGCCAGGAGGATCATACTGTACTATCAATCTACCGTAGGGTATCTCCTGACTTTTCCAGCCCTTTGGAGAAATCGTTCAACCTTTATTTTGTGCAATTCGTCTTAATGTTCGACCTTCCCTTAAACCATCATCTTGGTAACTGAGTTGTACAGTATTGTTCAATTAGCTATGATGGTGTCCTATCTCTCGCACACGCATGAGGTTGATTTCCAGGGCGTCCAAGTCTACGAGCAATGGTATTTACTGATGTTATTGCTTGCACTTAGGCGTCGATTCCGGTGCAGTACCGATGGCTGGATGCTGCGGGTAATGTACAGGGCCATCCGGATCTCAGCAAGTGGACGGCGCACTCAGATCTCGGACGCATTGTGACTGAGATTGTAACGTAGTTGCGAATGGTAGCGAGCAGTGCATCAGCGAGCAAGCCACCAGTTTCCCCGGCGAGGAGTAGTTCGCCTGCACCGGCTGCGTCGTTGTCTCCGTACCCGGGATCCAGAGTTAGCTATGCGTCTCCTAGCCGACAGTCGTCACAGGCTCAAATTCAACAACCAAAACAGCAAACGCCGGATACGAGCAAAATGCAGCGAACGCAGATACCTGTGATCCTTGCAATTTTCCCGGAACTCGAAGAATTATCGTGAGCTTATTACTTTTTTGTTTGGAACGTGATGAAGTACTGACTAGTGTAGCTCATTCGACGATGTGTGTAGCCTCTCACAGCTCGAGAAACTGAGCTTCTGACAGTACCGTATTTTAAGCTTGTTTTTTTAGATTGCGGCGCAACGGGCGCTCCTTACCACTGTGATGATGAAAGGTGGCATTCTATTTTGTTTTAATTATTTTTAACGCTCCCTACTACTGTACAATGTAAGGAGTACTTAGAAACCAAGATACATGTGATACATGTACTCATCAGAATTCCCGATACATGTATCTCCAATAATTTTATCGAATAGTCGTGCCCTTTTTTCCAACATGATGCCTCTTTAACTTACAGAATCCGAGTAACCCTGTCCGTCCGTCTGTCCGTCCTGCACACTCTCTCCCAGGTATCAGCCCTCTTTTTGCAGTGTTATTAAATGCGGTTAAGACTGTTCACTGAACAACGATATTCATTTGAACCGCTATCCTGAAATTTTCAGCATGACGATGAAGCCCAATGTTTGTCTACTTTTTCGGACTTTACCAATAATAATTCGATCATAAGCGCACTCACTCCGAAACTTGATGGTGAATTGAATCTGATGGGAAGAAGCAAAATGCTAGAACGCTTGGTAAGTTGGTTTGCAACTGGTTAAAGAGTGGATGATTAACTGGAAACACCTCATATATATATGACAGTTGGCTAGATATGGGCAACATCAGGATTTTCAAGTTTGGACTGGAAACAGATGGTGTTTTTCTCTGGTCAGCAGGATCCTCGTATATTACATTGCATCTCCCGTACTACAGTGTGCACTCGCTGGGAAAGTAGTTTACTTAGCTGCTTACATAATCTTACCATGCTGACAAAGTCAATATGCTCCGATGTTCATAATGCGCCTGTTTCAGGAACTACATGTATGACAACCAACACCGTGGAGGCATGTAGTACCTGTACGCACTCCATTGTTTAAATGTGTGCTAGCGCTATTACGGGGCGCACATTGGACTTTTAGCATCATTTTCAGTGCTTCTGTGGCTTCGTCTGCCGCTACGTTTCTGTCTGTTAACCTGTACGAGCACTAATTAGAGCGCACTACCTCCGTCATGCCATGAAGTGAGGGCATCCAATCAGTCATACTCGAGGAACCTCGGTGGCGGAGCGGGTGATACCGGGGTCTTGTCGACCTTGTACCCGGACGAGGTTTTGCAAAACGGCGTGAGCGAAGTTCATTTTGCCGCAAAACAGATGATTTTAGCTGTTGCATTAGTTGTGAGGAATGGCTTGGTAACCTGTCCAAAGCGTGTGTACTGTATTTCCCGAATAACATAATCTTCGGAAAAGGCTCCGGTGCCCGTTACAAATCCGTTTACTTAAATTTATTTGACTTAGACAAAGATGAAATATTTGGCTATGTAACATACATCTCCCAGGTGGCAAGAAAAAGAGAAAACAACCCAACATCCAGATTTACTAACAATCCGACTAGATGCTCACGAGTCGTGAGCATCTAATCGGTGTCGTGACTCACGACACCTTTTTACGACACGTCCAGTGATCTGTTCTTCGTGGCCAATGGACCTTTGTTCTCCGTGATGCAGCTGTATTCCTCATGGCTTGGCCCTGCAGTGCCTCAAGCAAGGTGTTACCGACCATATTTGAATTTCCCTTGTTGAACTCCGCCCTGCCAGCTTTCAATATGCGTTCGATCCTGTTTGTACTCTCGATCGTAGCTATATTTTTAGCAACCAGTGAAGCGGCCTCACCATGCCTTCCCAGCCAACAAACCTAACGACAAGCACAAAGTCCGTTTTCACGCTTCCTGCTCATTGGATAGAGGCTGAACGTACCGTCAACGAGAAAAGAAGACTTCGTGGCGACAGCAAGACTATCATTGAAGAATCCGATGACCACGAAGAACGAGCGGTCTCCATCACCAATATTCTGGATCGTGCAGAGGACCTTCTGCTCAAACTAAGCACCAAATTTTGCGCTCAAAAGAAGAAATTGGACAACTACCTTTCGGACTTCCTGTGTAGACTGCTATACAAACTCAGAGCAACGCCGACGAGCCTCAGGGCCAGGTATATGGGAAGCGACAGTCCTGTTCCTGGCGCGTACAAAGTTTGGTATGACAAATATCACGCGCATAGATAAGTGTTCAAACAACGATGTCGCCAGACGTAGTACTTCCGTGGACTGGTACTGTAAGTCTTAAAGTCTGAACAGAATCTATTCGCGTTTCGAAGTATTATTAATATTTATCCTGGTAGTGCTTCGTAGAAGAATTTGGACGATAGCTGCTGTGTAATCTTCTGTCTACTTCAGCTTTATAAATTGATAACCTGGTGGAGACGTTCTGTCTCCATCGAATATATCCACATTTACACTTCTAAAAAAAACATGCGTTTTATTTAATAAAATGTTTTACTTGAACTAAGTATGAATTGAATTGGTGGGCACAGAAGTTGCCTTAGTGAGTCATGAAATGTCCCCACTTTAGAAATTTCCATGAAGAGTGAACAGCGTAGATGAAGAAATCCATCTTAAGAGTGTGTAGTAGGTCTTTAGCGGAAAAAAAACCAACACTAGAGAAGCTGACGCTTCCTGATAAACCCAAAAAGTCTATTATGAGTCCTAGCGAGTAGAATCTCTAATAACCATCCGCTGCCTGGCACGTCCTTGCCTTGGCAGTGCTTTCCTTACCCTGAACTAGCCATCTCGGTATTGCTTTCCTAATCTTTGCCCTGTGTGAGTGGGCGAGGCTTTCCAATGAGCACTCCACCACTACACTGCCCTCCCAAGCTTTGGCCACTCACGCGTCCTCGCGCTGCACGTTCCGGTGTGCATTTTGCAGAAGGCTATCAGTTGACTTCGACTTGGGCTTTGTCCTTTCTGTAATGTATCGTTCGAACTTCCTGTCGTTCGTAGCTGCTGCAAATTTCTTTAGCAGTGCTGGTACATCTTTGCTGAGTTGTTTGGCTGACTCCCAAGAATCTTCGATCGACTCCTTCCTTTCCATCCAACAAGGATCTCGTAGTCACTCTCATCCTCATTCCATCGAGTATCTTTGAGTTTTTCCACTGACAGCACTATACCTTGGGCTGCCACATGGTTGCGCATTTCCTCGCTCACAAAGAGCGATTTATCAGCATGAAATTTGAGCCGGGAAGGGTGGACACCCGCCTCCTCCCCCGTCAACAGATGACGAACACTAAAAGAATGTTGGTCCGCACGAATAACTTGGTAGGGCCTCACCCATGTAACGAGTAACTTGTAATGGTGTTTTTGGTCTACTCGAGACCGCAACATGTAGTCGCCTACATCAAAGTTAGGGCGGAGTGCGTACTTCTGCCCCCGTTGGTTCCGCACAGTCTGTCGAGCTCGTTCATGAATCATTGGCTAGTGTAGTTCATGAATTCTGTATCGGAGGTTGTTTAACCAAGTCTCGATAGCTTCTGGCTTCTCTGGTATTTCTGTAATCTCCTTCTGCCTCGCGTTCATGCATAGAGTGAGCGGTGATGGTAGTGGCAACCCACAGAACAGCTCAACCGGAGCACGATTACCGAGGGACGGAACCGGCGTATGGTTCAGGATAGACTGCAATATGGGCACGAAAAATGTCCAATCGTTGGTGTCAACCATATACTCCAAACACATAACACGTAACACTTGCATTATGTCGCGGTTGGCCCGCTCCACACTGCTATTTATCCATGGTGAGTACACCAGCGTAAATCCGTGACGCGCTTTCAGGCGTCGGCAAAGTTCTGCAACAATCTCTGCTTTAAAATGTGAGCCTTGGTCTGAAATCCACACGGGTGCCACACCAAATCTGCTGTACCAAGCGAGGATCGCCTCCACCACCACGGTGCTTGTGGGTGCTGCACAAGGTACGAGCTCCGTAAAATGCGTGGCTTCATTTTTTAACACCAGCAAATATCGATCTCCAGCATAGCTTTCGCTTAGCGTCGGAAAATCGAAGTGTAGTGCTCCATTCCTCTCATTCGCTCTAATCGTTGATCCCCACGGTCGTTGAATAGTTTTACCACCTTTGACATGCTTGCACATGAGGCACGCGTCGAGAAACTGCTCCACGCGAGCTCATAAAAGGTGTACGTTGAAATGTCGACCGACACCTTCCAGCATAGCATCACGTCCACGGTGCCCTTGGGGCCCCCAATGGGCCACCACCAAGAGCCGTTGCACGAGGTTATCAGCCTTCACTTTGTCCTTGATAAACCAGCCTTCGGCATCACTACCTACTGCCACGCACGGTCTACACTCCGCGAGTAACCTCTGCGCCTCCAGTATGGCCGTGAACGTCGGCCACAGGAAATCAGGGCCGTCCAGTGGGCGGAGCTGGTGAGAGAGAGGCTGTACTGTTACGTGCACTTTCGGTGAAGAGGGGTCCTTCTTCTTACGACGAGCTCGCTTACGTCGTGGGTGCTGCGCAGTCGTAGGCTCCTCGAGGCTTCGCTTTCGTAGGGTCATAGCATTCAAACGCACCGTCGATCCGTGGTTCCCACCCCAGCGAGAGACCATGTCAGCCCACACGTTCGACTCTCCATCAATGTGCTCCACTTCGTATCGTACTCCATCAACTTTCTTGACCATCTCAGTAGTTTGCCTCTAATATGTTTTTTTACCTTCTTGCCGGGTGCAAATACGTAGATCAAATTGCGGTGGTCACAGTACAATTTAAAGCCACCCGGCCGTAGAAGCAGGTAGCTGAACTTCTCGCACGCACAAACTATCGGGTAGGCCTCCTTTTCGATGATTGACCAATTGCACTGCGATCCAGTAAAGCTGCCACTTAAACAAACTAACAGTTCGTGCTGTTGTTCATGTACTTATCTGCCAGGTTGCCATTTCTCCACTTGACTGACTAGGACGCTCCAGCCAACGTCGGACGCATCTGTCAGCGTCGCTCCTTCCTTCGGGAACGCCAGTGTGGCACTAGAAGCCAACATGGCCTTCATTTCATCGTATGCAGATCGCTCCCGGTCGGTAAGCTCAACAGCAATCCCTGCAGCGACGCGTTTGGTTCGCCAAGAGGCTTGCGCCAACGCCCAGTCCAGTGCGTCTTGTAGTGGGCGAGATGTACGAGCGTAGTCTACCAACGAATCCTCATCCAGTTTGTAGAACAGAGGAATTGTTGTAATTCGCCTGCGGTCTTCGGGTATGGCAACGCTTGCAACGCTTTTATTCTCTCCGGGTCGTGATGGACACCATCTCCATTGATTAATTTACCACACCATCGGACTTCTTGCTCGAAAAGGTTCGACTTTTTCGGACTAATCTTAAAGCCGAAGAAATCCAACAATTCAAACAATCGCTCGAGCTTTGAGAGATAAGTAAATACGTCGTTCGCATACAGCAGCCAGCAAGTCGTCGATCCACACCAGTAAGTGCTTGTGCAGCAACTCTTCCAGGCACTTTTGGATCGTGGCTTGAAAGAAAAGCGCAGCGTCCGTGCAGCCGCAAAGAATGTATGTAAGATACCACGGCACAAACCTATAAAGGAAGTCGAGGCTAATTGTTGTAGCTGCAGCTACAGCGTGCCGCCGTTGCAAGGGTTTAGCCAAGCTACAGCAGCACACAATCGAGGGGTTTCGCAGCTGCTGCGACCAACTGACCACTCAGAAACGAATACATTGAAACCAAGAGCTAGTAGTACAGACTACCAATAAGCTCAATACATTTACTTCTACATTTGCAACGAGCGACAAACAACAAAGAATTCTTTAGCTAGGAAGTCGCTCCCAGTATGGAAGAAGCCGACGAGGCGATGGTTCCCCACTCTGGTGGTGGGATGCCCGTAGCGGTATTTTCGCCGCTTCCGCCGTATGCAGATCATGACTTGCAGCTACAGGAGACGACAACAAAAACAGCAGTGATCCAGGGCAGTGATACCAGGCGTCAGGTCGAGGCACTGGCTCAACATTCTGCTGCAGTTCATCGGCAGACGTCGGAGCAGCTGGAACATGTGCAGCGCCAGCAAGACCGATTTGCTGCGCAAACATCCGAGTACCTACAGGCATAACATGACCGACAGTCCGCGCTGCTGGAGCAGTAGCAAGAGATGTGCCGCCAGATGGACGAACATCGGCAGTACCTGGAGGAGCAATATAGGTTGTTGAAGGCCGCCGAAGAGGCAGTAGGGCTACAAGGGCAACGACTCGAAAGCTTAGCGGAGGCAGTACAGCCGCACCTGCAAGCTCGCTGGGTGGCTTTTGCGCAAGGTGCAGCGCCCATGGTGGACAGTCGACCACCGGAATCTGCGGCTGTTACAGTAGCAGCCGGGACTAATCTACCTGTACCACCGATATTCAGGGGTAGTTCTAAGAAGGAAAAGCGCGATTTTATGGATAGTTACGCCATTTATACGCGATGCATCAAGGCGTTAAACCAGGGCACTCAAGCGAAGTTCTTTGTGATGCCGCTGAGTGCCTGCATTGAGCAGGCCACCATGGTGAGGATTTGTGGATTTGAGTTGTTCAAGGACGAAAAAGATGTGACTGAGACTGAATGGAGAGATTATTTTCTGTCAGCGCGCATTCCGGATAATACTGCATACAAGACACTTGAGATAGAGGTGAAATCACTTTGTTTTGATACCTATCTACAAGATGCAGAGTCCCGCCTGTCTAGAGTCATGGCTGATTTCTATGACATCGTTGATCGACTGAATATGGAGGACGCAGTACATGAGGAACCAAAGAAGATCATCGGATACTTGGTCGATGATCTTGGACCGGCGGCTTTTAAAGCTGCGGTGAAGGGCCAACTAGGACGACAAGCCCATAAGCAGACTAAATCCAATGTTCAATCGTTTCTGAAGTGGCTCCGAGGTAAATTGGAGGGGTTTATGAGGTTCGAAGCTCACATCGCCGTTCAGTATCAGTCGAAGACCACCGGTAAAGGGGGTCCACAGATGACATCGGGCTCCCAGTCAAAAAAAACCCATGGCAGTCAATATAATGCAGCACCTACAACGGTAAGGGAGAATCATTCGCAGCCAAAGTCGATGAACACTCACAGTGGCGGGCACGGCTTGAATACCAAGCGGGAAAAAAACGGATAAAAAGTGCTTCAAGTGCGAGGATTGGACGCATGGCGTGTTCCAGTGTCCCGATATCGCGAACCCGACCGAGGCTTAGGAACTCTACGAGAGGCACACTGGCAGGAAAGTAGTGAAACCTGTATTAGTTGTTGCGCCGCGGGGTAAGACAGAGACTCTATCAACGTCAGCGATTCCCTGTACAGTCATGGATGCAGCTGAGACGTGGATCACGCCTGACAGTGCCGCTGAGGTGTCAATCGTGACGACTAAGCTATTGAAGACCGTGGCCGATAATGGTGCTTGGTTGAACTACCTTAATATTACAGGCCTGGCAGCTATCACTGGAATCGGTGATAAACCGGTTACTGTAAAGAGCAAAGTGAAATTGAATTTGCGATTCAAGACACCTGGAGGTCCTCTGACATTGCGAAATGTTATCTGTTGGGTAACAGAGTGCAGTCTACCTGTTGGAGTAGGTGATTTACTGCTCTCTCGGTGGGTTATGGAAAAACTAGGCTATAGCTCGGAGAAACTTTTGGCTGCAGCTCAACAAGTCAGCGATGAGTGGGACATGAACGATGTAGACGACAGGTCTGTCAGCAAGGTAGCTACCGCGCTTGCCTACGCCGGAACGGTTGAGACGCCGGAACGTACGACGGAAGAACGCGCGTTAGAAGCTTGCTTCCCCGATCTCACCAGTGATGTCAACTGAGAGCGTGAAGAAATCAGAGGTATTCTGTTAGAAAAGGTGGAGGAAGCTCGGAATTTGGGGGCATCTGATGAACTCGTGAAGGAGCTGGAAGCAATTCTAATGCAACTCATTGACGTGTTCCGTATCCTTATTGGTCGAGACCTGCCGATAGATATGCCGCCTATGGAAGTAACATTGAAGCCTGGCGCCGTGCCAATGCGTTGTCGAGCTCGCCGATACTCTCCGACCCACCGCGAGTTCCTTAAAAATTACATCGGGGCGCTGATTGATGAAGGGCTATGTTTCCGTAACCCTCGGAGTCGATGGTGTTTGCCACCTCTGGTAGTGAACAAGCCTGAAGTTGGTGCACATCGAATGACTGCGTATGTACGCGGCCCGAATGCCTGTGTTGAGCCCATCGTGTGGCCGATGCCCATTCTAGAGACAGTATTTGAACAATTACGAGGCTCATCTCGGTACTTCTCGCTAGATTTTGCAAGAGTTTCTGGTAGTTCGCGATGGCAGTGTGATGCCAGGAGATTTACTCCATTCTTACTGAAGAAGGGGTCATAACACCAACTCGTGTGTTGATGGGTGGGACTAGTAGCGTAGCTTATGTGCAATCGACGGTACAAGAAATGTTTGCCGATACCTTCAACATGGGATTGATGATATGGATTGATGACTTGTTGGATTACGAAAGCAGTGATGAAAGCTTGCTAGTGCTGCTCAAGAAAGTCCTACAGATTTGCGTCACTGAAGGTTTGAAGTTAAACCCTAAGAAGTGCAGTTTTTACTTGCGAGAGGCGTTGTGGTGTGGCAGAATTGTCTCGGGTAATGGTGTTCGGCATGACCCTGCCAGGATTAACGCGCTCTCGAAACTTCCCGCACCGACTACCGGTCAGGAACTTCAGCAGTTTGTATGCGCTCTCAATTGGACGCGGACTTCGCTACCCGCGTTCAATAAATTAGTTGCTCCGCTCGTGAAAGTAATGGAGACAGTGTATGAACGTGCTGGTGTTCGCAAGAAAAACCAAGTGCGTGCTATTAAACTGTGTGACGTGGGTTGGGGCAACGATGAAGAAGACTGTTTGCAGCGATGCAAGGCTGCACTGGAACATGCGCTGCAGCTGGCGCAACCGGACCCTGAGAAGTTGCTCACAGTGTACGCCGACGCGAGTGACGAGCACTGGGGTGCAGCAATCACTTAAATACCGAAAGATCACGTGACGAGGACGCTGGGAGAGCAGGAGCATGAACCATTGATGATGCTAAGTGGTTCCTTCTCCGGAGCAGCACGTAGATAGGCTATAGTGGAAAAAGAGGCTCACGCTATCATTGAAACATACCGACGCGCGGACTATTTGCTTCATCGTCCTGACGGATTCTTGCTGTTCACCGACCATAGGAACTTGCGATTTATTTTCGACCCACATAGAGTTTCGAAGTCAATACCCAAGTATACAGCAGACAAACTGCACCGATGGTCTCTCCTACTGATGGGCTATAAGTATGAAATCCACGATATCGCCGGGGACGACAACGTGTGGGCGGACTTACTTTCGATGTGGGGGTCGTCCTTTAAAACTGTCTGTGCAATTCGACAAGTACCACTACCACTTTCACCACAGCTTAATGAACAATTTGTGTGGCCGACGTGGAAAGAGATTGCGGCAGTACAAAGCGCTGCAGATCGTCCTAGCGGAGCTACTTGATGTGAGAATGACACTCTATGGAAAGACGAAAGTGGTAGGATTTGGGTCCCCAAGGACGCGCTTGACCTACAAGTACGCGTGTGCGTGGTTGGCCACTTTGGCATTGCTGGACATCGTGGCATTGCAGTGACGTTGCAGCAGATTAGCGAGAGGTGTTTCTGGACAGGAATGAAAGCAGATATCGAGTATTTTGTACAGCGTTGCCTGCATTGTGCTAGTACTCTCGGTGGACCTCCTCAGCCAAGACCGTTGGGCGAGGCGATGCACGCTGAACATCCTAACGAGCTTCTTCAATGGGACTTCTTGTACATGGGGGAGAGTGCTACCAAGCAGGAGTACGTACTCGTTATCAAAGACGATGCGTCTAAGTTCGTCTGGTTAATGCCGTGTGAGGCCGCCGGCGCAGAAACTACTTTTTCTAGCCTGCTGGACTGGCTTGCATCTTTCGGTGTTTGTCGTGCCTGGGTGAGTGACCAAGGCACGCAGAACAAGACTATCGAGGCATTGCAGCATGCGCTCGGAGCGCACCTCATTTCACCACAGCTCGTTGCCCTTGGGCAAACGGACGGTAGAGGTGGTTATGCGCGAGGTTCTGCGCTGTTGCCGAGCTCTGTTATCCGAATGGCGTCTGCAACCTCGGGAGTGGCCGAGAGTGATAAAAATTGTTCAGATGGTCTTGAACAACACACTGTCACCTTCACTGGGTGGTGTAGCCACTATTACTGCGATGACCGGACTTAAAGCGATGGGGCCTAGTGATCACATAGCAATACCCGGACCCGTAAAAGTGACTACACTGGAAGATATTCAGTCTGCACAGCGTGAGCATATCGTGCAACTCCAACAAGCACTGGAGGCGATGCACAAACGGAGCAGTATGGTAAACTCTCATTTAAGAGCTGCAAGCCGCAGCAATCATGACCAAAAGAAGGGAACCCGTATGGCGCAATTCGACATAGGTGATTTTGTGCTGTACGCAGACGTCTGGCAGCATACCCGTAGCAAGCTACGTGTGAAGTGGTGTGGGCCGGCACAGGTGGTCGCCACGGTCTCCAATTGGATTGTCGAGATCCATAACTTGGTGACCGGGCAACGCAAGGAGGCTTATGCTAGTCGATTGAAATTTTATGTTGATCAGTCACTCAGCGTCACGGAAGATCTACTGCTACATATTGCTCATAACAGTGAGGGGCATGTGGTGGACCGCTACTTAAAGCTCCATACAACAGAGTGAAAAAGCAGCATGAGATTAAGGTGCACTGGCGCGGGCTGGACACCACAGAGGATTCCTGGAAGCCCGCGGACACCTTGTTGCAAGACGTGCCAGCTGCGGTTTAAGCTTTTGTCCGTGACCAAGGTAAGTCAGCTCCCGTCAAGGCAATGGCCAAGGCTCTCCATATTGCGTAGGCAAGGAACAAGATCTACGGGCCACGACGCGCCATGAGCACGCTTACGTATCTACATCATCGAACACAATTCTGAGTGGGAAGTGTTGTAGCTGCAGCTACAGCGTGCCGCCGTTGCAAGGGTTTAGCCAAGCAACAGCAGCACACAATCGAGGGGTTTCGCAACTGCTGCGACCAACTGACCACTTAGAAACGAATACATTGAAAATAAGAGCTAGTAGTACAGACTAACAAAAGGCTCAATACATTTACTTCTACATTTGCAACGAGCCACAAACAACACTAATCCACTCTCCTTTATTGGGGTGATTGGAACCGAATCGTGCAGATATTTTGTCAACCCTCTCTTTTAGTTTGGAAACGCCGGGAATTCTTGCCTTACCACTCAGCTCCCAGCATCCATAGATGGAAGGCGTTTAGTGACATAACTAAGTTGGGTATATAGCGTGGTAGATACATCATGGCAAACGCATCTCGGATTATGCATTGTCCTTGTGACTATTCCATACCGCTAGTGATAGCCAGCAAGAGCATTGCAACAAAATCATATCCGTTAGTACGATTTTGACTGCACAAAGATGTTGTACGAGTAGTTGAGATTTCTATTGTTGCTGGTACTGCATTTTTATACTGCGTGAGAGTGAATTGGGATAGCAGAGATGAGAACTAAGTTATTTTTAAAATACATGTACGAAGGAGAGAAGACGGATCTTCTACCAACACAGATACACAAGATGCCCAGGCTCTAAGTTGGAATAAATAGTGTCGATGCTCAAGCTGCACCCTGCTACAGTTGCTATGTCGTCTATATAGTTTACCTTACGTGCGCTGCGGTGACGTCGAGTCGAACCTCCGACTCCCCATGGACATCGTCTTTCCGTTCTGCGAACCAATATTTCTTGTCGGTGGTGGCGACTTACTGCGTTGACCTCCCGGACTTCCATACGGACGACGCTGCGTCTGATAGTATGAAACTTGCTCGGCAACTGTAGGTGTCGATCCAGTGGCAACTCCGTTCGTCACCACAACCGGCCCACCAGATGTCGAGCCCGGAGGTCCATGTTGCTGTAGAGGACCATAGTACGGCTGCTGATACGCTATCATGGTGCCGTGATACGCTGCCGCAGCTGCTGCTTGCTGCTGTAATTGTTGGTGCTGAAGCAACAACGCGTTGACTGCCCCAGCATCCAGCGATGGCAGCAACGATTCCCACCGACGATCTTCATCCTCGTCACTATTAGCCACCGACGCAGCATGAGGCCGTGGCGACGCCTTGTTCTTCTTGGCCGATCCTGAACTCGACGTCGACGCTGGCTTCCCGTGCCAGATCTGCCGTGGGTGGATCAACAGATCCGGTCTCCATCCGTCTCCACGTCCGTACAGCTGCCAACATCTCGAGAAGAACGTCATACCCACATCTTTACTCTCCTCCTCACTCAACAAGTCGTCATCGTCTTTAAGAGATGAGCGAGGAGCCAGCATCGCTGCCAATTGGTCTCTTGCGAGTCGAAACGCTCGCTTCATAACGGGAAACCCTTCGGCCGACACACTACGCGCCAAGTTGTTCTTGTCATCAAGCGGGTCCACAATGTTACACGCCCGGATAGGGAACAACCCCGTCGGTGTTCCTTTGGTACTCTTCAGAGCTGCATCAAACGCTCCAAACTGATCCGCCAGCGTGTCCCGAATAGCTTCAACGTCACCGGCGTCCAGCTTGGCAGCTTTCAGTTTCGCCTTGTACGCCGTTGCTCCATTTAACGGTGTACTCGCCAGCCGACTAAGCGGTACGGCGCCATGCAATGTCAGCGCAGACTCGTGCCACGGGAACTCAGCCAGGCGATCCAAGAACAGATACAGCGCCTGCAGCGGGTGTGAGAGAGCGCCGCCGTGCTGGTTGAATAAAGCCATCACGATCGTATTGACCGCGTACGTCGATAAAGCTCCGTGACTCGCCCCCATCACGCTTGTCGGTGTACTCCCAGGAATCATCCCGCCTACTTCAGTCGACGCTGTCTGCATGAAAGGACTCGACTCGTGTGTGCACCAGGCCTTGATGAGGATGAGGCTCTTCTTGAACAAGTGCTGCCGTCCCACACGAACCGCCATGGCGTCCAGTAATCTTACAGCGCCCAACGCCCCCACGCGGTTGGCTGTAAAGTCCACGGGGATGTTGTCAACTGTACACTTGACCACTCGAACGTCAGCGTTGATAAACGTCACATTGCGAACGGTATTCGTCAATAGCAGAGGCCCCGTGCTACTCCCAGCAGGACCAGAAGGTGAACTACTGCCGCTGCTATCACTGGTAGAAGTCCCGAGATCCAGCACTGTCCCTGCGCCTCCACTCCCTCCAGCGACACACAACGCCTGCGTCACAATATAATACCACGACGCCTCCAGTTCCTGCGGTACCAGTAGACAAATATCCAGGTCTGAGCCTGGCAGATACGTCTTCATAGGATACGAACCCGTCGCGAAGAAAAGCGGCGCTGCAGCCAGAGGGAAGTGGGCGGTGAGTACTCGCTGCACGAACGACAAAACCTGCTGCCGAACGCGGTCTGCAGCGTCACTGGGGCCCATCCACTCGATCAGCGCTTCGGCTTGACGCGCAGCTGTACTCTGCACTGGGAACTGAGACCGCAAGCGCGTGACTCGACGTGCAAGAGCTGCTGCCTTTGCTTGAGCGCGAGCCTCGACACTCCTGGCATCCTCCTGAGGTGCTGTCTGCTTCTGCGCAAGCAGCATCTTGAGCCTGGCGATCTCGGCGTCTTTCTCCTCCAGCATCTTCTCGTGCGCTCTCAGCTGTTGTTGATGTTGCTCCGCAGCTTGCAACGCCTGGCCATACGCGATAGGTCGAATCACGAGCAACGGAGGCTTCAGGCTGCCAGAACTCGCGCCTGATGGCGATGCCGTGGGCGACACAGTGTGGAGATGTTTCCGTCCCTGGTCAGCACTCGACGTCGACGTCGAAGCTTCAGCACGCAACGAGTCCCGCAACCGCTGAGTCTCTGCCAAGTCCGCCAGAACGTCACGAGCACGTTGAATATCATCCTGGAGAGCGCTGCTCATTTGCTTGCGCTCAGCACGAGCCAACGCCTCGTCGATGGCGCTCTTGTCCCGCTCGTCTGACGCATGCTGGAGACTCTCACGCAACCTCTCTAACTGCCTTTCGCGCTTCTTGAGGTATTTCTCGTCCATCAGCACAGCCTTGGCCTTTCCCAAAGTGTCCTTGCCGTCCTCGCTGCTACCTGAAGCCTCGTCGTTAGCTTCCTCGTCACCGTTACTTGTAGCAATCTCCAAAGTAGTTGTCGTTTGGTCGTCGTCTTCCACGCTATAGCTTTTCTCGTGATCGGATAGAGAAACATCATTCAATGTCGAAGATTTCTCCATCTGCTCTTCAATTACATCGTCAGACTGCGCTTGAATTCGTATCCTAACCGCTCCAGCGTCTAATGGCTCATCGGCCTCCTCGTCCCACATACTTTCCCACGCTTCATCCCGCGTCATAACTTTCGCTACAACGACTGGAGGTGGGGTGGTAGCAACCATAGTAGTCTCCTCTTCGAGCTGAGGCACAGTCACCGGCTGAACCCTGTCACTATCTTGCTTAACTTCTCGCATGTCGACTTCTTCAACTTCCTTCGACACCTTCGCTGTCTCTGGCTCCGTTTCCTGCTGCTTCGTCATCTCGACATCCACAAGCTCTTCAGTGTCTCCACTCTCGCTCTCCTGCTCCAGTTCGGGCACTTCAATTGCTTCACTGGCGGCTACAACCGGTTTTTCCTTTTTCTTGGCCTTTTTCTGCTTGAGTTTCTGGTCCTGTTCTCGTTGCTGTATTCGCTGCTGCTCTTCTCTCTCCTGCTGCAGCAATTCCTCTTCGTCCTCCAGCAACACGTAGCCGACCGGGGGGTTATCATTCGCGCCTGCCTGGCCACTGGTACTGCTGGATTTCTTCTTTTTCTTCTTCTTCTTCTTCTTGCTCTTGCTGGACGAGACATTCCCATTCGTATTCAACACTCTAGCGCCGTCCATATCGTCCGCGTTCTGCTCAAGCCACGCCAAGGCTTCACGTTGTTTCCTCTCTTCGAACGCAGCTTTACGCTCTTGAGTGTCCTGCAGCTCTAATTGCGCTTCCATGTTGTTAGCGAACGACTTGAGGATCTCCTGGTAATCCTCCTCCGCTGCGTCGAACTGCTCATTAGCCAGTCGTAGCCTTGCTCGACACAGCAGAGCTTGCGCCGCCAACTCGCTCGTGATCTTGCCAGTCTTCCCACTCTTCGCTTTGCCCAGACTCACTATTCCTCCCGACGCGAGCTCCATCGTAACTTTACCATCGTCTCCTCCTGGTTTATCGAAATGAGCGTGAATAATAGACGAGTAGTCCTGCTCCGCTTCTTTAATAGCGCCCAGTTCCTCATACAGTTGAGCTCGTAGCTTCAGTCCATTAATGAAGAAGCCATTCATTCGCAACACAGCAGTCACTTCGCCCACCGCACCTTTGAGATCTCCTCGTTGTCGATACAATCTCGCACGTGCCATACAAACCTGAAAGTCGTGCGGATCCACCTCTAACGCCGCTGCAAAGTCCGCCTGCGCTTCATCATATCGACCCAAATGCATCAACGACTCGCCCCTTAACCGCAGCGTCTCGACGTTGTTTGGGTCCAGCTCCAACGCTCTGGAATAATCCTGCAACGCTCGTTTCTCCAGCCTGCGAGACTCGATGCCTCGATATGGTTCTGGCCTTGGCGGGACTGAAGTATACGCCAGTTTCCCAGTCTTCGGACTCCTCTTAGCCTGTCCCTGTTCTACTGCCGCTAGATCAGCGTCTTTCCGCTCGCGTGCATCCTCCTCCAGCGCCAGTCTCTGCAGCAGCTTGGCTCTCTCCAGCAGCACATCCAGCATACGAGCCTTGGGCTCTGCCTCCATCTCCTGCGGCGCTACGAAGCCCGCGAGGCCTCCTACACCCCCTGAAGCATCGAAATGGCGACTCTCCTCTTTTTCCTCCTGTAATTCGATAAACCTGTCAAAGTCCCGCAAGGCCAGAGGGTCCTGATGACACTGTAGATACAGCTGTGCACGCTCGTAGAAGAGTTCGAGGTCTCTATGGCCGCCTGCAGAGCTCTCTGCGTGGCCTAGATCCTCCAGCGCATGTGTGATATTGTTCATTGCCTTGTACACTTTGGCTCGGGCCAAGTACAAGCCGCGAAGTTGCACTAAACTGGCACTTGAAGAGCGACCATCACTAACCATGTCCATCCCCCCATAATCGTTAAGTAACCCTTGAGTTGCTGCAAGACTGATAGCCTGGTTGTAGTCGAGCATGGCGGCGTGGTGCTCTCCAAGCGCAGCGTAGGCCTTACCTCGCTTCGCATACAGCTCGGAACTCTTGGGCGTCATCTGCATGACGCGTGAGAGGTCCTCAATGGCTGGTTTGTACTTCTTTGAGGCCAAATAACAGAGTCCGCGCTGGTGATAGAGCTTGACGGCGCTGCTCTTAGTGCTTAAGTCCGAAGAAGAGGACGAGAGCGTCTCTATAGCCTCAGTGAGGTATGGGATGGCGGCTCCGAACTGCTTTCGCTCCATGAGGGCAACTCCGCGCTCGGCAGCACGCTCAGCCGAGCCACGGGACCTCCGAGTGTTGGTCGTTGTGTTAAGGTGCTGCAGAGAGCGGTACTGGTCGATGCCAGTGCGGAGAAGACGCGTGTCCTCGCTCGAGGAGCTGCTGCTGTTACTATTAGCGTTCATCTTGAGGTTCATCTGCATCTTCATGCGTGTGGCCATGGGGATCTGTATCCTCTTGTCCACTTCGTCAAACTTGTCCGTTTTCTTCTTGCGGCTCGAGTGGCTGGCCTTATCCGTCTTCATCACTGGAGCAGCAAGCTGTCTTTAGGACTCGCCACACTGCTAATATAGGAGAAGCGTCTACACGATTGCGGAATGGACCCGAGTGCGCACTTGGCTGATGTCTTTAGCCTCGCGTTTGTATGTGGGGGGAAGTCGCTGACGACTGGGGTCGCCGCTTGGCTGTTTATGTTGGTGATGTTTTGGCTGAAATCTATTTCAGCCAATTGATGATTTTTATTTCGCCTAATAGCCAATCATCGTGCAATCAGACTCCAGTCCACACAATAGGCACTGGCACTCCCTTTTACACGACTAGGAAGGCAGCGATGGCGTCTCTAGCTCTGGCTCGTAGTCTGCGCACATGCGCTCGGCGGTCGGCGTCGCTCTCGACGCGCGCCTTTGCTTCCGTGCCGACCCCCGATGCTCAGCCCAAGTTCTCCGTCGTGGACCACCCCGTGACAGCCGATGCTATTAAGCCTGAGGACTACTTTGCTGTAGTCAAGCTGGCAGGCACGCAGTACAAAGTGACGCAGGGAGACGTCGTGATCACCGAAAAGATTAAAGAGGCCAAGGTCGGCGAAATCATGGACATTGACGAGGTGCGTTACTTCAGAGACAATTTCAGGCGTTGCGTACGTCTAGCGATGAAGTACAGCAGAGGATTAAACGGACGTACTTGTTTCTATGGCTTGCTATTATCGTAGGTGCTGCTTCTGGGCAACGTGAACCAGACGATTGTGGGTCTGCCGCTTGTGAAAGGCGCTAAGGTGCGAGCGCGCGTAGAGGAGCAGACGCTGGATGCTAAGATCGACATTTTCAAGAAGAAGCGCCGAAAGAACTACCGCCGTTGGAATGGATTCCGTCGCCAGGTCACTGTGCTGCGTGTTACGGACATTGTCCCCATCGACGCTTAAGAGTAGAGGTGTAGGTAGATAAGCAGGCAGAAGAACAGAGACTTGTAGCAGGAGAAGCGGAAAGACTGAAGAACGATCTCTTTGCTGCGGTACAACAAACATCTAGAAACATTCTCTATGCTTCGCGACTGTATACCGATTCTAGTGACCAATACATGTACCAGGAAAGCCATTAGGAATACAGCCATGCAGCATGCTCGTTCGCACACGTCACACAGCACCTGTCACTAATATCCCTCACCACAGTGACCCTATCACCTTAATTCAAGACCTCCTAATAATATCCCACCTGACAGTTTCGTAGATGTACCATATTAAGTTTCTCCTTTCAGGTTGATAGTCATTTTCATAGTTCCAACATCAAAATACAGCGCCCTTATTTGACTGGCCCTGATGA